>CM055092.1:79442837-80042837 GCA_029204225.1 Diphasiastrum complanatum
AACTCGATTGTGCTTCCTCTTTTGCTAGGGGTTTTTCTTCTACTAGCATTCAAAAAGAGTCAAAATTCTATACAAAACTCACTTTTAGGTGACAACCCCTATGTGACCCCGAATTGTCACTTACAAGATGTGGTCCCATCGACTGCCTAGTCATGTGTACAGTTGGCCCTGGTCTCATGATTGGACTCGAAACACAATTACATAGTAATTATACTTTTATTCTAACTGTCTCCCTAAAAGTAGAGTTTATTTTTTTGAACAGTTCTATAGCATGCTTCAGTTAAACAATTTTGTCTATAGAAAGCTTTCATCTATACTTATTAAATTTTTCTCTCAAAACTGGCTTCATAAAAATGTCAAACTAGTTTCTATCATGTGCCTAATTCTTGGCATTCAAACATCTCAATTCATTTTTGAACATAAAAAATAATCATGGCAAAACAAGAAATCAAGAAACTAGATAAAGGTGACAAACTTTCACCAAATTAGACAAAGCAAGGTAGCATTCTTTACAATTAATGATCATTTAATACATGAGGCTTGAATCTAGAGCATGATCAAAGCTCTCATGTGATTTTAGGCACATAAATCACAAATTACATCAAGAAAACTCTCAAAGAGATGTTTCAAGAACACTTAAAGAGTCCAAAAATGTCAAATGTAGAATAGTCTCCAAATATAGCATGACTTCAGCTATTTATAGTGGTCCTTTGTGCTTCTAGTATGAGTTTGGAAATTATTTAGTTAAATTGGACTTTACAACTATTATTACAATTTCGCTATTTACAAATATAGAGTGGTTGTTCAAAGCCATATTATTAACTACCCTATTGACCTATTCTACTCTAATTTAGCTCTATGCCTACATTTAATATTTGCAATTATCAAGCTCATGGACTAATTACATGCAATTACTTACGTGTTTTTGTCTCCAAAAATGAGAAACCGTGTAGTTCTTTGTTGAATGGCATGCTCCATAAATCCTTTGAAAGTAGTAAAAAAAATCTTTGGCCACTTTAAGGTAGGAATGATCTTTCCATATATTGTTTGGTAACCATTTTTTGTTGATCAGATATTGCTGCATTATGCTCGACTTCCAGCTCATTATTGTAGAACAATGTTGTGGCAAGTCTTATGTAGAAAAATCTTTGATCTACACATTTGGCCCATATGTTCATAAGATCATTGTAGATCAAAGATCATATGCATGTGGAGCAATACATGATTTTTTGATGATTATATGATGATGAGCAATATCAAGATGAGCTATCTTTGGTATGCAGTGGGGTTGGACACATGCACATACACTCTAGGGCCTATATAGGACATTTAGGAACTCGACCTCCTCCATATTTGGTATGCAGTAGGGTTGGACACATGCAATACACTCTAGGGCCTATATAGGACAAGTTGGATTGGACACGATTTTACTTGAGTGCACCCAAGCACCTGCACTGCTGGCCCCACTCCATCCAATGGTGATGAATGGGGCTAAGGGAGAAAAAACATTTCTCTCCCTTGGATGGTGTGGGGACCCTGTGCATCAAATGCACTGCAGGGGCATCTGCAGTGCACTACTTAATGAGAGCCGGTTGGACACATGCACAGGGCCTATATAGGACATTTAGGAACTCCACCTCTTCCCATATTAAGCTTTTGGCTTTTGGTTATTAGTTATTAGCTCCATCTCCTCATCAACATTTACACTCTAAGGGTGAAACTTTTGTTGATTGATCTTTATTTGGTTGGGTGATTTGGATCCACTGCTGTTCACTTTGATAATTTCTAAAACAAGATTTGCATATATTGTTTCCTCCAATAATACAATGAATCATTTTTCACAAGTGCATTTATTAAGTTATAGTCTAATGGGTGGAAATAGTTTCATAAAAAGTAGGTGACATATTTGACGAGCAACTACACATTTCAAAATGACAAGTGATGAAAGGCTTTGTTTGAGGTGCATTTTAATATTTTCTCAGGTAACAGTGCATTTTCTATCCAAAATAGAGGGTGAGGGTTCCAATTGTCTAAAAGTGAACAAATGAGAATTCTTCCCTTTTGCACTGAGATTGAGCTGATAATGTGTGGCATGCGAGGTGATAAGGGGCGGGCGGGAGGCTTTGCCAAGTAAAAGCAACTAAAGTTTGAATTTTACGTTTTCTTACATGGAAACATTGCCCAACAAATCAAATTGTTACAAAGACCTCAAAAAAAAATATCAATGGCATGGGGCCGCATGGTAGGAGTGCAAAGGGGCCAATCCATTTGCACTCCCTGGTCCTCCTTTTGAAATGGCCCCCTTTAGAATCTCACCTTTTCCTCATAAGTCAATATAAGCCAATAAAGAATAACGTGCCATACCGTACGCTTCAAAATGCAAATGGCAGTCAATTCTTGGGATTGGCAGCCCAGCCGCCAAGCTGGTTGCACGTCAACCGCCAAAGACCAGCAAAGCGCCTAAGCCGTCCGATGACTAGCGATCTGCGGTCCAGATCGATGTACGGTAGTCGGCCTTCAAATAGAGATCCCTATCATATTTTCACCATCAACGGCAACCGGCTCTGATCCCCTTATGCGTATTGCTCGTTCTTAGCAGCGCTTCTTCCTTCCTTCTCTTTCTCTCCATCTCTCTGTTCCGGATCGCGTTCCCTCAGACCATCGCTCCGATCTTCGTTCTGCATCCCTATCACTTAGTCTTTGCAATCTCAATTTGATAGAGCAGCGCATGCTGTACGTGACGGGGAGCATCAGAAGCAGTAGATTTACAACATGCTAGAAGCGGCGATGAGTTGTTCTTATGGAATAATACGGGTTTAGGTTTTAGATGCCGAGGAATTTGACAGCATTGGGAATTTCAACGCAGTCGAAGTGAAGAGTTTGCTTTTTGTGAGCGGACGCAAGTTCTTTCAATCAATCTGCGGTCGCTGTTTTCGAGCAGAGGGAATTGATTTTGATCAGTTATCTAAAGAATCTAATTTTGGAAAAAGCTTTGTATAGTTTTTGAACGAGAGCTGATCGGACTTTTAGGGTTTGAGGGTTTGAGAGATGGCCAAAGACGGGCGGAGTGTGAAAGGCAAGAGGGCATTGTGTACCACCATTCTAGCGGCGCTTCTTCTTCTGTCAGTGGCGTTGTTGTTGCTGTTGGCGGTGGGCATTGTAGGCGTGCCTTCCGGGTTGTCTTCAGGGAACCCTTCTATTTCTCTCAGACTTCCAGTGGCGTCCACATCCTCCATCACACAACTGTAAGTTCTAACTACTTGTATTTGATCATGTCGATTGGGAACTTTTGATTGTTGAAATCCTTTTCTAATCCACTTTGAGGATTATTTGCTTCTTGATTACAAACTTGTAGTTCTGAAATTCGTGCTTCTTGTTCCTGTCACAACTATGCGCCTACTTCTTTTTAAGAAGTTGAACATTGTGAGGTTTTACCAACAATAAAATCTCCTTAGTATCTAAGACGAGTCTAGATTTCCCTTTTACACCCCACATGGAGTTCATGCATAGATTTGCTGCCTTTTATACTTTACTAAATCCTCATGCAAATTTATGTCAATGTTTCAGATGAAAAAAGAAAATGAGAAAGGCTTAGGTACGCAAATGATGGATTATAAAAGCAACTTATCCATCACTCACTGGAATAGGTAAAATCAGGAAATTCAGCATGGTCTTGTGTGAACAGATAAGATTGACTTCCTTGCAAGTTGCCACCTACTGTTAGTAGGTTTAAAGGGAACTAGGAGAGCATGTTATGCCCAAAGGAAGGTCTAATTTAACAACATATACTGTATTCTAAGCCCTAAAAGTGGTAGAAAGTCAACACTCAGATCTCTTGATGCCTACTCAGGCAGGGACTCTGATGATTGCTATCAATTGACAATAGATACCCGCATCTCAGAAACTTAAATCAAAGTTGGAGATTATAACATGCATTACTCAGACACAACTGACATGCCAAGATGCCTTCCTCCCCACTTTTCGGGAATTGCTTTTGTACAACTGAGCATCAACAAGGTTGTAACTTTGTTGGTCAAGTCAACATCTTGACGTAATTGAGCAGGGACATCATAGCATTTGGTCTTATGCTATGATGGTCTAAGACTTTGTTGTCCAAGTTATGACAAGTGGTTTGTGCTAATTCTTTCTATCTCGATTCTTTATTGGTGCATTTTGCCCACCATCTATGCTTTTTAGTTAGGTTTTAAGGAAGCCAAAGTGATGACATATATTTCTCCTTTTCATTTCCAGATAAAGTAGGGAGTTTATCTGATTAGCTTTGCTGTTGAGTGCTTTCTTTCACCATTATTGAGTTTGCCCTTCATCTCTGGAGAAGTGATAGAAACTTAGTACATTGGTTGTTGTACAAACGTATGAAAGTTAATGTTGAGCATGTCACCTGCACCTGCTCTAGAGGGCTGATGACGTGAGTAGAGATGTCGTAAGATTTGGTCCACGTTATGCATGATGGTCTATGATTTTGTGGTTGGACTCCATTGGGTTGAAGATTGGATGTCTCCTTTGTTGTGTTGGGCATTATCCTAGACATAACATAGTTTGCCACATTTATTTATTGGGTGTGAATACTTTTCTCCAAGGGTTACCTTTGCCACCCTAGATTTTAAATAGGATTTTTGGTGGTCGCGCTTCAAGAACCCCAAGACTGTCTTTGGACCTTGCAAAAGCTTTGAACAATTAAGCTGAAATCTTCCAAGACTCTAGTTGTATCTTTTTTTGGTAGAGTTGCTTTCAATGACTTATATTCTAGGGGGTAAATCCTATGTAAAGTTCATAATACTTGCAAAATTTAGTAGAAAAACAGGCGAGCTTCATAATACTTGCTTTTTCATGTGGTTTAACTTTTGTTCATGCAGGAATTTTCTCATGTCCACTAAGGGATTGTTTCCAGCAAGGTTCCCCTTGTTCTTTCAAATCATTATGGAAAATTATTCAATCCATATAAGAAAATAAAGTAGAGATCTGAAAAAAATATCAGCTTAAACTTTCATAATGCCAATCTTGAGGCAATTTCTAGAGCATCCTAGTATGACAAGGCTTTACACAATAAAGTCTTACTTTGAGAGTGTCTTGATAACACATGCCTTACATAAGCCTTCTAAGAGTAGCGACTTTAAGAGTGCTTAAGCTAATCGAAAGATTACTTGAGTCCTTCGAAGATCAAGATAGCGTCTTAATGTTACACCCTAGATCATTTTTTCTTCTTGTCTGTCTATTTTCAGATTTGGGCAATTAAGGAAGTTTTTGCCTATGTTTAGAATCGCTGCAACTTTCTCTCCATGTTATCAGATGTACACATTAGCAATAACATCATCCACATGCCATGTAAGATTGTACTTTACAAGAAAGTAGTTGGCCAACATATCTGTTGGGTGTATGTAAGTAATCGAATGCACTATATTACCTAGTGTAGTTGAAGGATTGGTCACACAAATGGACGATGATTCCTATTCATGGAGTGCACCATGTTAGGGATGGACTCATTTGGTAGCTAGGTGATGTACTGCATTGGGCACAATGTTAGGGAGAAGGCAGATGCTTGGCAGTGGCTAGATTCTTGTAATGTGAGCATCTTGCATGGATGGTGGAGCTAGTCTGACCAGGGTGATGCATGTGGCCAACAATGGGTTGTGGCCTTGCATGGCATAAATTAGTATTCCTTGTAATGGTTGGGGTTTGTAGCATCCATGCATTTATGGTGGGGTGGTATTTATACAAGTTACATCATGTTGATTGACTTTACTTATGTTCTTTTTGCAAAAAATATATATAGTGTTTTATAGTTGTCCGTGATGGATTGTTACACTTAAGCCGGACATCTTTGTACAAATGTATGAAAGAAACTGTGGTTGTTGATTTATGCATTTGACTTGCACCTATTGATAGTGCTGATGCTGTTGAGTAGGAAGGTTCTGGCATTCATTTATTGTTATGCATTATGCAGTTGATGGTCTAAGACTTTATAGCCATTGGGTGCATTTTGTTATTTTAAAGATTGGATGGATTTCTTGGAATAAAGGGCAAATCTTGCTCCTTTTATCTTATGTAAGCAACATTACAAGCCATCATTAAGTTTGTGTTCTTCTTCTTGCATCCTGCACATCTTCGATAAAATGAAGTTATAAAGGCTGCATAGCGAAACCCAACTATTGCAATTGCAGTCTCTTTTTGACATTCATTTTCTGTTCAAGGATTTGCTGCTCAATATTACTAGAAATATTATGTGAATACAATATTCTATAAGGGAAGTTCTTGGAAGTATGAGCGCTTTTGTGCATAGACATGAATAATTATACAAAGCGGGATGTCCTTGTCTTAGAAGATAGATTATGTGTCATGCGTGTTATTCTAGCTGAACGATGCAGTGTACTGAGATGTTTTCTTTGTGATGGTTGTCTTACATAATATCACAGAAAGGTGTCATAACTTTTTGTACTGTGTACTGAGATGTCTTTGTGATGGTTGTCTTACATAATATCACAGGACTTGTATTTTTCACCATGTGGGTTATAAGGTTAGGCTTGACTCATTACCGTCAACATGTGATAATCATTCTGGCTGTCTTAATGAGACCTTGTGCTTCATTTTATTTCAGTTTTGGATCAAATATCTATAGTAGTGGCTTTTGTATGCACTGTGCAGGGAGGATGGGGGTCCGTTGTTAAAAACAATATCCTGGCAACCCCGTGCTGTAATCTATCATAATTTTCTGGTATGCTTCCAGAAATTCACATCAGTTTTTCTTTGACAATTTCTGCTGTGCCTTTCAATAAAAGCAATGCAATAAACTGCCTGTATATAAAAGTTACTTAAAGATTCTTTGCAGTGCGGGAGTGTGCCAATCGGATAATTGGAATGTAGTTTGCTGTATCTTTCCTGCGTTAATGTCTTGGAATGTTTTCTTTTAGTTGTTATTCTGTGGTTATTGAAGTGAGTTGTTGTCAGAGCAATGCTAGTGGGAATTCTTGATGTGAACAAGGCTGTACACAAAGCCATTTTTCTTAGGATCTGTATTTCTGCTCTTTACGTCATTATCCAGCTGTTAGCCTTTTGTGCCTATATATTATTTGGTGTTAACTGCAGTCGAGTGAGGAGTGTGATCATCTGATCAATCTTGCAAAGCCCAAAATGAGAAAATCAACTGTTGTGGACAGCGTAACTGGTGTAAGCAAAGACAGTAGGTATGTTGTGGCCCTTCATGAATCCACAGTATAATTTTTGTTTCTTAATCAGTTGAATAGTTTAAATCAAAGCTGTCAGTAAAGACGGCGTTGCTTTTGATGTTGTATTCTGATTCAGCTATTTATGTGCTTCTCTTCCATCCATCAGAGTGCGGACAAGCTCAGGAATGTTTTTGAGTCGAGGCCATGATTCAGTTGTCTCTAGCATCGAGAAAAGAATCTCGCAATTTACATTCATACCTATAGGTTTGGTTCTCATATCTGCAAATGAGCATCTTTATCTATGCTACCTGTGTTCATTTCAATATTTACAGCAATCACTCACTGAATGCATGTCTATTTTCCTGGTGATGCAATAGAATATGGGGAAGGGCTTCAGGTTCTCCATTATGAAGCAGGACAAAAATATGAGCCACACTATGACTACTTTTATGATTCTGTCAATACCAAAAATGGTGGTCAAAGAATTGCTACAGTTCTTATGTACTTGTGAGTGATATCATAATGTCCAAATGTTCATTAACCTTTTCTGCTGCTCTACTTTCTAAGTTTTACATGTGTCAAGTTCACACTTTTGACAAGTTGTTTGGTGGTATGCTTCAAGAATGGATTCTTGATTGTTTGACTGCTCTTCTGACTTTTCAACCGCAACTTCCTATTAGTCTAAGTTTGGTTCATGGAACTCATCCAAGTCCCCCCCAAAGAAGTGATCTCCTTATGTAAGAGCTGGATGCAGGTCGGATGTGGAGGCAGGGGGTGAAACTGTCTTTCCCAAGGCCCAAGTAAATAGTAGCTCAATACCTTGGTGGGATGAGCTCTCAGAGTGTGCCAAAGCTGGCCTTTCTGTGCGACCTCACAAGGGTGATGCTCTATTGTTCTGGAGCATGACGCCTAATGCAACTGTGGATTCTACGAGCCTACATGGTTATACCTTTTCTTACCGGTTGCATATTTGTGTTGTCAATATTCAACATTGAGTGAAAGTTTAGGCACAATGGAGGTTGCCTACAGAAATTTGCCTTGAAAAAACTAAATCAATGAGTTATCTCATAAATAGTTCTGAAAAGGACAAATGAAAGGTTTATTTGTGTCATAAATCACTTACCTTCACAGCAACAAGTCTAAGCAATGTGGTCTGCTGTATGATTCTTCACTGAAGTGTTTGAGTATCTTTCGTCTTTCAGGTGGCTGCCCGGTAATTAGAGGTGATAAATGGTCAGCAACAAAGTGGCTTCGGGTGGAAAAATATGCTGTGTGATGAATTTGCTATTATCAGTTTTGGATGCTTAACACCAAAAGAGTATTGTGAATATTCAGCTAACAATTGTGTCATTTATCTGTGTGATCCTTGCTGTGGTGGCTCAATTGGTTATCTTAGTTTCTTTGGTCTCAAGTTCGAGCCTCCCCGTGGAAACCAAGAAGCATTTATCTGTGTCAGAATCTGTTTTACTGTTATCAAAACATGATTTAACCACTTTGGAAAATGAAAATTGTGTTCTTGTTTCGAAGAAATTGTTGCAACCCATAAAAGTAGGTAAAGAGTGTGCAAATGGGCAAAATTTCCTATGTTTCAGGACCATGCATCCCTGAATTTTGTAAAGGGGAACTTCAAAATGGTTTCAACACAGATAGCTTTTCCTCAAGATCATGAAATCATACCTGCATGGCCTTTTTTTGGGATAGTTTGCTGGGATTCAAGTCACTTCAATAATTTTTCAAGATTTTGAATAGACGATCCAGAAAATTTTTGGAAGATGAAGGGACATTTTGAAAATGTATCAGGAAGAAATAGATTCTTGAAGAGATCTTGGACTTTTAGGGACTCGATTTGAGTCTCAGATTGATTCAAATCATTTGAAAGGCTTGAAGTCATGATTCTTTGGAACTATATTTTTTGGAGGCTTTGGAAGGAGGCATTTACCTCTGCTTCAAATGTAATGCACAAAAGAGGCTGTGTCTAGTTTCATGAGTATGAATTTTTGTTCTCACCCTTATTTACAGCTGATGACTTGTTAGTTCTGTTGACGGTAGCTTAGAGTTTGTCTTTCGCATGGGCATGAGATTGTGCTTTGCGTCGCATTCATGTGATCACCCCCAACATGTCTCATGTTTTCCCTTGTTACTTCGTTCACCTTTCTTTTTTATTTGGAATTTTCATCTTCCATAGATCTCAACTTTCAAGAAAGCATATAGCTTGAAGTTTATCTTCCTCATTTTTGTTCTTGCTGGAAAAATGATATTCTTATTTAATAATATTTTTTGTGCTATTGGCATTGTGTGAACATAGTTGTAGTTTCAAGTTGGGAGTGTTGAATGGTAGCTTTTTGTATCTCGCCATGTTTTTCAAGAATGCTTGCGGGCACATTCGGTTTTGAGCTTTCAGATACCTGCTTGGATCATCGCTGGGGTAAAAATAGGAAACTAAGTCATCAAAGGTCAATCATGATGTCTCTGTGTGTGTGTGTGTGTGTGTCTGTCTTATCCAATTATAGAGGTCTTACTGTTACGATGGGTGGCAAAATTATGGGGAATCGCATGATTGTAAGGTCCCAATGTTGGTACTTAATCCTCAATATCCAAGTCATAAGTTTGATATGGCCCCGTGTCTGTGGCATGTATCCTGTGTGTAGGCAGCTTCTACAGTTCTGTCATCAGCTGTAAAAGAAGCTCAATGAAAGTATGGTTAGCTTTTTGCCAGAAAACGGAAAGGAAAGAAGGTCAGGTTGTCAAAGCAGATGCACAGCTGCAGCTGATGTAAAATGAAAAGTCAAAAAACGGGAAGGGGAAAGACTTGGGCTGCAACTGCAGCAGAATGTATGCTGCAGCTCTAATCTTAGGAATAAGTATGGAGGATGGGGGCAAGATACTAGGATGGGGCAGTTGGTATGAGTGGCTGGCAGGGCCCCAATCAGGGACACAGCCCCAGGCTATTGGGCCCAGCCTGCAGCAGCAAAGGGGAGAGAGAGAGAGAGAGAGAGAGAGAGAGAGAGAGAGAGAGAGAGAGAGAGAGAGAGAGAGAGCTTTTCAGATTTCAAGTGGTTGAAGTAGATTCAGGCCTATTTAAGCTTAAGGAACAAGATCTGCATGCTGTAGGAATCACATGAACATGCCCATCTGTGGTTGGGCCCCCTCGTCATTATACATTGTAAAGTAAACCACACCCTGGGGTCGGTGATATTGGTTACTGATTCTTGGTTTCGTTCCTGACAGAAAATACAGGTTCACTCAAGTAAATTCAGAGTCTTCTAGATGGTTGTCGCAAGTTCCAAAGCATTTGTTTTGGATGATGCTGCAGCAGTTTTGAGCTGATGCATTTTTTTGAAGTCCTTGCTTGACTAAGCATGGAAGCACATGAACCTTTGTGAGTCAATGAGGGGTTCAGTTACTAGTATGCAACGTTCTAAATATTCTGGCATGCAGTGACAACAATAAACTTCTATGAAGGGCCACTGAAATTGGAGGCTTAGAGATGGCACAGTATCTCCAAGGGCTTTTGCTAAAAAAGGAGACAAGTCTCTATGTGAAGTAACACACTGGGCGTTTTAGTTATTGAGATAGACAGGGTTTTGGTCTAGTTCAAGCTGCATTTGCTGTTAACCTACCTTTATCCCTGGAGCACGTTTGCATTCATGGGTGCATAGTACTGGTATAATTAGGGTTGTGGACACTTTTGGTGGATCTTCCACCTCAAATCAGACCTTTGCGTGCAGTATTGCACTAGTGAGGTAAAATATTCAGCAGGCTGCAAATGAAAGTTTTTAATAGTTGTGTTAATCAATTTGGTTTTATTTCACAGAGGTCAGAATACTTACACAAACATCACCTTGCTAAATTTTTCTGATCCTGAACGTTTTGGGCACATGGGCCATTTGCTAGGCTTTATCAAGAGTATGTTTATAGCATATAATCCATGATGGCTTTGTGGAAGACACTGTAAAGTTCCAGATTGCATGTCTGATTATCTGTTTGTTTACTATCCTAGGATCTACATCAATATAAAAGTTGGTAGAGCCTCATTGACATGAGATAGAGGGGACAAATATGTCGCTATAGCCATTGCTTGAATTTGGCATTGTCAAACTTGTATTTCAATTGTCGAGACCATGCAGATGTAGGCCATCTATTTACATGTTAATATGGATTTGTGAAGCTTTCTTCATTAGTTGATAATGAGAAATTGATGCATGATGCTGTCTTTACGTTGCAGTTTATGTCCTCCAGAGGGACTGTATCCTTATTTGATATTTATGTTACAAAATTTGTTATTCAAAAATTTCCTTATTGGCAGATGTCATAGTGCTACTGGATCACTCCAGCTTCTAAGAGCTGAAATGGACTCGTGTATGAACCTATAGCTTAGTAACCTAGCTTATGACCTAAACCCCACAAATAACCTAGTTTAGTACCCTAAACCCACAAACTGGAATCAGATTCCAGAGCCAAGTTGAAAGATACTTGCATTTTCTTGGATGAAGACCTAACTTTCGTACAAGTACAAGAACGGAAATAGGCCTGCCAGAAAGCAAAGGATTTGGAGACGGGATACGTTTCGTAGAAAACATAGCTAAAGAGGTAGTAGAGACTATAGTAGTAGAGCTAGAGAAATGAGGAACTTTTAGTTCATTTGTAAATGTTGATAGTACCATAATTCTCCTGAACTATTTATCTCCTCATAGGTTTTTAGATGGTACTTGAAGTTAGTAGTTTTAATTTTAGACTAACGACATTGATGCCTCTTGGTGAAACACACTTGATATGTACTTCCTTGCTCTTATATGCCTTTTGGCATTGAAAAGATGTTAATCTCTCTCTCTCTCTCTCTCTCTCTCTCTCTCTCTCTCTCTCTCTCTCTCTCTCTCTCTCTCTCATGGATGCTTCCATGTTTAAATTTACATTGCTTCGCTAAAACACGATTGGGCAACAGTGGATGCACCACCGGTCCCCTCCTTTGTGTTAATAGTTTTAACCCCTTCACTTGCACTTTCACAAGAAAAGTTTTTTAAAAGAAATGAGAAGTTCCCATCCTCAATTTTAAAATTTTGAAATTTAAAAAGCTTAAAAGGAGGGAAATGACCTTTCCCACCTAAATGTGATCTTCCAAGAAACCTTACAAAACTCATTATATAATCATGCAATCTCTACACTTGTTCCTCACAATACTTCGAAGAGCGCTCTGCTTCTCACACACAGCTGATGCGCCCTACCGGTTCGTCTCTCTACGAAAACTATTGCAAGGTATGTGCTCTTTATTTCTACTCCTCGCAAAGATACATCTCTCTCTCTCATCCTAATGGACAACAGTGCGTGACATACCTTGCTTTGTAAGGGTCACCTGGGTTAGCATGGCATGGATTTGCCCTAATACCAGCACACGTGTCCACACCGAGTCTTTTGGCTAAGCAAACTAAAAACTTTTCATACTCTTTTATGACTAAAAATGAATTGATAAGGACCAATTGATCGTAAGCTGATCAACATGGCACTTGCCTTGATACTGTGATATAACGGCTTGGCCTATCGCTAAATCATTGTTTGTTTGGGAAGACTGGACTATAATTTAAATTGCTATTCAAAGTTGTTAAGTAGTATAATTTCTTTTGGACATGAATAACAATTGACGCTCAACTATGACACCTGTTGTTGTAAAGCTACTTTTACAAGCTTTACTTCTGGCGCCACTCGCGTCAGCATTGTCCCTGGCGCCAGTAGCGCCCCTGCTGCTCCCGGCGCCACTGTGACTAGAATCCAGCCGGCGACAAGTTCCTATGGCTGAAAATCTTTGATCGGTTCTAGCGAAGTCCAGAGAGCTCAGATCGATGTGCAATCACCTCACACGATCTAGGCATGATTAAAGGAAGCTTGGGAATCAATAAATTCTAGAGAGAGAAAATTCTAGAGAGAGAAAACGTGCTTTACCAGCCTGGGTAGAGTACTTGGTATGAGGGGAGGTGGCGAATCCCACCAATACTATAGGGGAGTGCGGGTTGCGACTCAGGGCGAGCTCCAACCAAGTCTCAGCCTCCCTTGCTGGAACGTTGTCCTGGCACTCGCCTTGGCATGCCAGCGACCCGGAGACTAGGGTCGCTCACATACTTGAAATGTAACCTTTTCAGATTTATCAATAAAGTCGGATTTTTCTCAAACTGACTCTGATTTACCTTCTGGGTTTCAGTGTTCGGTAAAAGCGCCAGTTGTAAGGCCGCTTCAAACTTTTTAATTTGGCACATAGCTGAGGGTCGTATCCCGGAATGCCAGCGGTATGCCGTCGGGACCATTCGGTCCGTGGCACCAGCGGTATGCTGTCGGGACCATTTGGTCTAGGAACTGGTTGTCTCCATATCTGTCGCAGCTTGTGGTTCTGAGTGTTCCTTGCATGAACGTGAATGGGTTAAGCTCTTGGGGAACGGGCTCTAACCTGTCGGCTGAGTTGGATGGCTTGCTTGGGTGGAAGTTACCTGTTTATGGCTGTCCAGTCTGACGTGGCGCCAGGTTGGCTTCCAACGCTCGTGACGAAGCTTTCAGTTGGTTAAGTCTGATGTAAGTCAGACCACTTGCTTGGAATGGATGTTACTCGTTTGTAACGAAGCTTCGAGTTGGTTAAGTCTGATGTAAGTCAGACCACTTGCTTGGAATGGATGTTACTCGTTTGTAACGAAGCTTCGAGTTGGTTAAGTTTGATGTATGTCGGGCGGCTTGCTTGGAGGGAAGTCACCCACATCGGGACCCCCGATCTGGCATGGCGCCAGGTTGGATCTCAATGTTGGTTTCTGAACTTCCAGTTGGTTAAGTCTGATCGTTGTTGGCGAGTTGGCTGCTTCTATGTCAAGTGGGTTTGGACGACAAGAGTTGAAGGCTGAGAAGCTAAGTCGTGGTTCCCGGCTCCCTTTGGGATGCCTGCGCTACACCTGTCTTCCTCACTAAACTAACTTGTGCGGTTTTGTTTTGTGGGATGGTGGCAGATATCAGTTGGACGTCTTGAAAGCGGTTATGCTTTATGGTGCTTTTTAATATTGTATTTTACTTCTCAGTTGTACCTTGTTGGATTATGAATGAAGGCTTTAAAAAGCTTCAGTCTTGCTTTGTCAAGAGGAACTAAGTGCAGTTTTGTATCTCTCTCTCTCTCTCTCTCTCTCTCTCTCTCTCTCTCTCTCTCTCTCTCTCTCTCTCTCTCTCTCTCTCTCTCTCTCTCTCTCTACAGAGTAGTTGGGTTGTTTAGTTTAATTCGATTGTCTTCTTTGTCCATAAAGTACCTCAATTTTTTCAAAAAATAGGTAGTAATTATTTTCAAGAAACAGTATGAGTGAAGATCAACTTTTCTTGACAAGGATTCCTTGTCAATACTCACGCATCTCAGTTAGCTTGGATCTATAACTTGGACATAACTAAAGATACACCAAGCAATAAGTCAAAAATTTTAAAGTTGAAATATCATCTTTATGTTAAATGATTTCACTCTTTGGAGATGCATATGTTTTTTTGATAAAAGTCTTGTGTGTAGCAACGTGCAAAGTCATGAATATGATACAAGTCACTCAACCAATGCTATCTAGCATTGCATTGACTAGTTATAGGGTAGCATCCAACATGCCGTCGTGCGAAATGTTTCATCATGGAACATTTTTTGAAAACCCATCATGAATAATATTTGGAAGATCGAAAATCAACAAATTTGTATTGTGATCTATTATCTTTTCTTTGCATCTTTCATCACAAGCTTCTAGACATTTTTTCATCTCTCCCATCTATGCACATAGTCCTATCATAGAATCTTTTTTGTCGTGACCATAATGTTGACATGTATAATGCGCACCTAAACAACAAAACAAATATAATATTATAGACGACATAGACTTAAACCAAAGCACAACACACATCAATACAAATATCTACCATAAAGTAGGACGTCACAACTTTGTTATGCGAAAACAAATGAGAACTAACCATAGCCACAATGAAAATTAAACATAATAAATTTCAATTATCCACTCCACAAAAGTATATCTTGAAATTCAAGGCAAAATATAAAAAAATGATGTTTTTTATTCTAGAGCCAAGCATGGATTATTTGATAGAGGAAAAAGAGCAAAAAGATGTCACAAATAGCACTAAGGGACATTTATGGAGGCAAATCGATTGTGGCTAGTCATACAATAAAAATTTTGTTAAAATTACAGGAAAAAAGATCCTAATGATTTACAAAAGTGATGGAGATTGCACAATAGCTTGAATTAGATTGAATCTAGCAAATAGAAACA
Source organism: Diphasiastrum complanatum (assembly GCA_029204225.1). NCBI lineage: Eukaryota > Viridiplantae > Streptophyta > Lycopodiopsida > Lycopodiales > Lycopodiaceae > Diphasiastrum > Diphasiastrum complanatum. The sequence continues at coordinate 79,458,292 of CM055092.1, forward strand.
AGATTCCTAATTCTAGCTTATCTTGGCATTTGTTGCACTTAGGCTCATAAATTTGGACTGAATTCAAATTTAATGATATAGCAAGCAATCCTGACCTGTAATAACTTCAAATAGCTTCCAATAAATACAATAAACTCTCAAGATCCACAATAGAACAAAGCTAGAACTTGTCACATAAAAACAATGTCTTGGAAAGTTGGAAATCTTAACTTTTACGTAAATTAGATTATAATTTACAATGAGATGTATACAAGAGCAATTCGGATCAAGGGTTTAGGGTTTTTTCACAACCACATTTGACCTAATCCTAAAATTAGAACCCTAACTTTGGCCAATTAGCCCTAATGTTGACCGCATGAGAGTGAGATCCCTTAGCAATTTAAAATTGCTACGTTTAGTCCTATGTTCTTTCCAAGGCTAAAATGGCCTTTTGCTACAAGACCTCAAATGAGGAATATGAACATTGTGAAATTTTTCTAAGCATTTATCCATGTGGCCAATGCCACATCACCACATTACATGGCAAAAATCATAACGTAGTATTGTGAAAATCTAATACTTTTCACAATCTAGCTAGAAGACAACATAAACTTGCTAATTATGCCAAGGGCTGATCTTAGCTTTGAAAATGTAGCCTTTTGAAGAGGCCTTGGTTGTTGACACATGTTCGAAAGAAATCTCCTTTGATTGCATCTTTTCGTTTAAAAACTAGTGAGCGATTTTTGTGTGTTTACTTCTTGCATGATAGATGGGCTTGGATGATAGGTGTTGAGGTAAGATGTTGTCACATTTGATGAGTGGAATCACATACAATCTGATCACTTTAAGTTCCATAAGCAACCTTTTGATCCAAAGCACTTCCTTGGTTGTTGTGGTAAGAGCTTTATACTTGGCCTCGATTGATGAGAGTAAAATTGTTTCTTGTTTCTTGAATAACAAAGAAATCACCCCTTTTCCAATGAATGTTGCCAAGGCACTTGTTGACTTTCGATTCATTTTTGTCCCCTACAAAATTTGAATCACCATATGCATGCAAATTAATGGAATCACCTCGGGTGTACCTGAGATGTACCTTAAGATCCTTTTGGCACTTTTCCAATAAATAACTAGTGGATCTTGCATAGTTTGGCTAAGCTTGCATACACTATAGCAAATATTAGGTCTAGTTATTGTGAACCACATTAAGGGGCCTATAAGCTGCCTATAAAGAGTGATGTCTATGAAAGATCTTTCATCATCTTTATTGGACATTTTTACATCATGCTCCATAGGAATATCCACATGCTTGCAACCATGCATATGAAATTCTTGGAGTGATCAAGATGGGCATGTATATATGATTTTGTCATAGAATTTGATGGAAAATCGAGATCTTTCACTTTCCAAGTACATTGTTTTTGTATGGTGAGTTCTAGCATTGTTTTATAGATCATGTTTTGGATCAAATCTATGTCCAATTGTGGACGCATCTAGATTGATTATGTGGCAATTTCTTCTAGAATTACTATGATCAACAAGTACAAAGCATTCAAAGCAATCTGAATTGTTTGTAGGAAGAAAATCACTTATTTAGCATCCAATTGGCTATGTATATCAAATCACACAAACATAGATGCTCCAACTCGACCTTGGAAGAACAATGTGTCTCAAGCTCAAAAATTGCATCTCATCAATCAATGTACAAATGATCCTCATCAAACTAGCAATGGATCAGCTTGGATCTGAGCATTAGGATTTTCCATCACTAGATGTTGACCTAAACTTACTATCTAAGCCCCTAATCTAGGAATCGTACCCACTTGGTGGTTAGATTAGGTGTGTCACATGCATTGTCACCAAAATCTCTCAAAATTAGCCTATAATTTAGACCTTAGTTTTGGGGCTCAATTCGGCCCTCGTTAAGCATGTAAATGGATGAGTATGTGACATTTGACCTAATCTAATTACATCAAGTATTTATCTGAACCTCAATAGTGAAGCCTAAGCTACTTCATGTCCAAATATTGAATGTTAGGGGCCAAGAATGAGCATTATTGGCTCCCAACCCAATTCTAGCTTGGAATTGCCAAAACAGTTAGAATTAAAGTAGAATCATTGTGTTACTGTACTGTGGGTCCTATATTTGATAAGGATAAATTGGACTTGCCACGAGGCAAGTCAATGGGACACGCGTCCCGCCAATGGCAACCTGGGTCATGCATGGGTTGCCTGAGTGAACAACTATATGTACAGTGTAATTTCATTTTGAGAAATATAGTTGCTATGTGAGCTTGCTGTGGAGAGTGTTTTTTGTCTGTGTTACTGTGTAGCATGATCTGTGTTCCTGTTCGAAGCAAATTCTAAGTTGGTACCAGAGCTGTACAGGGAGTGTACAAAGTACAACATCGCCATTGAAGAGAGCTTCAGGAGAATTGTCTTCTGAGAGTTCGGGGTTTACGGCGAGTTGAAGACGGAAGGAGAAACACTGGTGCAGAGAGTTTAGCACACAGAAGCTTGGTGAGCTTGAGACTGTGTGAGGATTTAGAGACAAGGGTTGTCGGCTGAATCAGAACCTCAACAAACGATATTTTGAAATTTTGAAGCAGGCTATTTGGTGTTTGCAGTCAGTGTGCATTCAATCGGACACGTTTGACAAACGGTTTGAAACATCAGACTCCTAGTAGTAGGGCGACCTCAAAGGAAGAGAATTGGCATGTCAAAGAACTGTGAACAGGAAGCCAAGATTAGTTTTCTGAAAAAAATCCTGGTTTGGGGTTTGGAAGCATAAAATTGCAGTTATCTCTTTGTTTAGAATGGTTTTTGGAGCTATAAAAGCTTGTAGGAGGCCGCCCTGGAAAGATTAATCAGTAGGCAAACGGCCGTGGATAGCCACAAGCAGTGTAGAGCGCTGGATCGCGATTTATAGGAGTAGATAAACCCTGGCCACCATAGCTTCAAGCAAGAAAGAGGAAAGCTTGGAGGACATTAGCCCGTAGACAGGTTGCGGACAGTCGCGTGCCCTCACCCGGGTGGGTGATCAGTGCACGAAGGGGTGTAGTGGCTGGAGGGCGGTGCATCATCGCGCCAAAAGAATCTACTCCATCAGATTGTGAGGAAGATGAATACACGATGGGGATCGCGAGCAATGTGGGCCATCGGATCCTAATAAGCCATTAGATCTCCTTAAATCCATGAGAAACTTCAATAGAAGGGGCTGAAGGGCATTTGACCATTCAACTTCATTAATGATTTTCAAGTTGAAATTGGAGTTGGGACCCTTCACAAGTGAAAGGTGAAGTTTCTTCAAGCTGAAGAAACAGTTCAAAAACTAGAAAAGTCCCTATTTTTGGGTCTCTTATCTGTTTTGACCCAAACAAAAGGCTATAACCTCCAAACAAAGGGCACCCGGACTGTACCTGCAAGTAAGGTACAACAAAACAGAGTGATTGCAGCGGAGAAAGTGTTCGGAGTGCGTCAAAAGTGATTTCACCATTCCACTGGGCACGTAGTTGGGAGTTGACGACTGAGTGCTTTTCGGAAGGCGACGCCAATTTGGCTTTCAAACTGTTGGAAAAGCGGTGAGTGGCCTGGTAAGGGAAAAAGTGCAGGTCATTATTTTCAACTTATGACATCACTGTTGGCCTCGGCATACTGTTTTTGGCCTACGACAGAAGTTTCAAGCAGTTTTGCGATGGCAAACATGGGAGAGTCCATTTTGAGTGAAAGTAGCGAATTGGACGAGATTTTCAACTATGCAGTGTGGAAATTCAAAATGAAAAACATACTGATGGAGAAAGACGTGTGGGAAGTCGTCACAGGTGATGAGAGAAGGCCGCCAAATGAAGCAGATATCAAAGTGTTCGACAAAAAGATGAGGAAAGCTTTGACCTTCATTAACTTGTCAGTGAAGGATCATATCATTACCCACATTTGTGATGCCGTTACACCCAGACAGGCATGGGATGTGCTAAAGGAGCAGTTTGAGACGTCAAATCCGTCTAGAATCATGTTTCTAAAGTGAAAGCTGAATAGTGTCCCGCATGGAGCAAGGAGAGCACATTCAAGCGTACATGACCAGAATCAAGACAATGAGGGATGAATTGCATTCTATTGGTGAGCGCATAAGTGATGTGGAGCTGGTGCACAATGCATTGTACGACATTGCAGAACCCTATCAGATGTTTGTGAGCGGAATAGCATCAAGAGAAAGATTGCCAACCTTTGATGAGCTCATAGGAATCTTGATGCAAGAAGAGCAACGGCGAGAAATGATGAAAGATAGACGTCAAAATACTGACGATCAGGCACTTGCGACATGCCAAAACAAGGCAAGGGCGAGGGCAAGAAGAAGTCTAAGCAGCAATTTGCCAAGTCTCAGGAGGATGAGGGATCTTCTAGTAAGACTAAGAAGAAAGGCAAGTGCTTCCATTGTGGTAAAAAGGGCCATTGGAAGAGTGAATGTCGCAAATTCCTTGCGGAACAAGACAAGGGAAAACCAAAACAAGCAGGTAACCTTGTCGATGAGGGTGAGATTGAAGACTCTAGCATCTTCAAATTTGCATTGTCATCTAATCAAGATGATCAAGTGTGGTATATTGACTCGGGAGCCACAGGACACATGACATGTAACAAGAATTGGTTCAGTAGCTTGAAAGTGTTGGATAATAGAATGTCCGTTTCACAAGCAAATGGTGAGGTGTGCAGGATCAAGGGGATAGGCACCGTTTCAATCCAACTACCTGATGGCAAAAGCAGGATGATCAGGGAGGTACTTTACGTACCAGGTTTGAAGAAAAATCTACTTTCTGTTGGAGTCATTATTGATCAAAAGTTGAAAGTAGAATTTGCCCATGATCGTTGCTTTGTGAAGGATGTAAACCAAAAGCTCAAAGTTACTGTGGATGGAGTAAGGGAGCCCAATACAAAATTGCACAGGTTGAATGCTACAATCAAGGGGCAACATGGACTTGTGTCGTCCATTCCATCGCAAACTGAGTTGTGGTATAAGAGGCTTGGTCACTTAAACTTGGGAAGCCTCAGTTTGATGAGAAAATTGGAGATGGTAACAAGATTGCCTACTATAGAAGACCACTTGAAATCGATGTGCGAATCATGTGTATATGGAAGCAGCATCGAGATAAGTTCAATAAAGGTGGTGTTGCAAGGGCAAAGAAATCCTGGATTTGATCCACATAGATTTATGCGGGCCTATGAGGACCATGTCCTCAGGTAAAGCCTTCTATTTCATGACCGTTATTGATGATATGTCACGAAAGACGTGGATCTACTTCTTGAAGAAGAAATCAGATGCATTTGACAATTTCAAAAGCTTCAAAGCATTGGTAAAAAAGTAAGAAGATCAAAGTCCTAAGATCAGATAGTGGAGGTGAGTACAAGTCTAATGACTTCAATGATCTTTGTGATCAATGTGGGATTAAAAGACAATTTATGCAAGATCATACTCCTGCTCTCAATGGTGTAGCTAAGCGCAAGAATTGTACGATTGTGAAAAGTGCTAGATCTATGCTAGCTGAGATGAAACTACCAAAAGATTTTTGGTCTGAAACATGCAGTATGTCAGTCTATCTTCAAAATAGAAGTCTTACCATTGCCATACCAAAGATAACTTTTGAGGAAGCATTCGCGAAGAAGAAGCCAAAGGTGAACCACTTGCGAATCTTTGGATGTAAGGCCTTTGTACATATTCCTAAGGAAGAGAGACGTAAACTTGATGTAAAAGCCATCAAGTGTGTATTCCTAGGATATGATGATTGTGTGAAGGGCTATAGATGTTTTGATCCAGTGGAAAACAAAATCCATGTAAGCCGTTTGTTGTCTTTGATGAATCCAAGATGTATGAAGATGAGGATGCTGAGAAGATAGATACATCCAGTGGGAAAGATGGTATATTTTCACGAGGAAGCCGATCACCTAACAGGAAGCTCCCTAAGTGGTTTGAGAGATTGTTGGAGAGCCGCGATATGGATGACTTTCCAAGATCATCTAGCCAGGGAGAGCTACGAAGATCAACAAGAGAGAAGACACAACCTGAAAGGTTTGAAGCAAATTATGCTCTCTTATCTAGCATTATGCAAAGCAAAGAACCTTCGACTTATGGTGAAGCGAAGGATGATGACATTTGGGTCAAGGCCATGAGAGAGGAGATAGAGTCAATTGCTAAGCATAGCACATGGGACTTAGTAGAACCACCAGTTGACAAGTAACCCAGTGGTTGCAAATGAGTATACAGGACTAAGTATCATGCAGATGGTAGTATAGCAAAGCACAAGGCAAGATTGGTGATCTAAGGGTATGCACAAAGTAAAGGCATCGACTATGAGGAGACCTTTGCACCAGTATGTAAGTGGAATACTCTACGTCTACTTGTTGCTTTAGCTTCACATTTTGGTTGGCCTTTGCATCAGATGGATGTCAAATCTGCTTTTCTAAATGGTGAGTTAGAAGAAGAGGTGTTCATGGATCAACGTGAAGGCTTTGTAGCGAAGGGACAGGAAAATAAAGTATGTTGCTTGAAGAAAGCGCTTTATGGTCTTAAACAGGCACCACGTGCGTGGTATAGCAGGATTGATGTCTACTTTCGTTCAAAGGAGATGGTGAGAACACATTCTGATCCAAATCTATATGTCTTATGCTTTGATGGTATGGTTGCTTTGATTGCTCTTTATGTTGATGACTTGATTGTTACGGGAAATAATCAAGAGATGATAGATATGATCAAGAAAGATCTCATGGAACAATTTGAGATGACAGATCTCAGCTTGATGCATTATTGCCTTGGAGTAGAGGTGTGTCAAAAAGGACACGAAGTGGGTTTAACACAGGTGAAGTATGTCAAAGAGTTGCTGCACAAGTTTAGGTTGCAGGATTGCAAACCAGTGAATACTCATATTGAACCAGATAAAAAGCTTTCTAAGCTTGATGAGTCACAGTCATTTGATGCTATGTTGTATAGGCAGTTAGTAGGGAGCTTGATTGACCTTACCACAACTAGACCAGATATATGCTATGTTGTTGGCATTGTAAGTCAGTTTATGGCAGCACCCACGGAAACACATTGGAAGACAGCTAAACACATTTTGCATCATGTGAAAGGCACTTCAGATTATGGCTTGATTTATAGGAAGCATGATGGGTTACCTAGCTTGTGTGGTTATGTGGATGCGGATTGGGGAGGTGAATATGATGATCGTAGATCCACCACAGCGTATGTATTCCAGTTTTGTGGTAGTTGCTTTTCCTGGTCTAGTAAGAAGAAAAGTACAATTGCTCTATCCACCACAGAAGCAGAGTATAAGGCAATGTGTAGTGCAGCACTGGAAGCTGTATGGTTGAGACAAATCTTGGAAGAAGTTGGCATGAAGAAGAAAAATCCCATGACATTACATAGTGACAGTCAGAGTGGCATTCAGCTACCAAAGAATCCAATGTTCCATGCAAGAACCAAACACATTGAGATTCAGTATCACTTTATACATGAAAGGCTGCTGAGTCGTGAAATTTATGTTGTTCATTGTAGCACAGAAGAACAACTAGCTGATATTTTCACTAAGCCACTTGTTGGAGAAAAGTTTGACAAGTTTAGATCAAAGCTTTCTGTACTTAAAGTTTGTTGACTTTAAAACTATGTACATGACTGTATAAAAAGTAGACTCTACTTTAAGGGAGAGAGTTAGAATTAAAGTAGAATCACTGTGTTACTGTACTGTGGGTCCTATCAATTGATAAGGATCAGTTGGCCTTGCCACGAGGCAAGTCGACGGGACATGCGTCCCGCCAAAGGCAACCTGGGTCATGCATGGGTTGCCTGAGTGAACAACTATATGTACAGTGTAATTTCATTTTGAGAAATACAGTTGTTATGTGAGCTTGCTGTGGAGAGTGTTTTCTGATTGTGTTATTGTGTAGCATGATCTGTGTTCCTGTTCGAAGCAAATTCTAATTAAAACTTCTTGCATCATCTTCATGAAAAATGAGATTATTTGTATTTAATGCAAGAATGAATATTTATCCATCATGAAATATAAGGATATGTACTAGATCATTCTCTCTCAAAATGAATTCAAGAGAATAAAGGAAGATCTTGAGTTGAGTATGCCAAGATCTTGGTACTACCTCCATGATCTTGATGATATCTCCACAATTATGCCAATCCTTTGCCTTCAATTTTTTTAAGGAACATCAAATGGATTGATAAATGCATAAGAGATGTCACTCTCCTCACCTTTCCTTCCCTTGGCCAATCTTGAATCTTGTTTTGTCCATCTTGGACATTGGAGGTCTGTAGTGGGTTTCTTTCCTTGCCTAACCTGAATCCAAGATCTAGTCAATCTAGCATCATAGAGACGGAGTTAGTTGTCATGCGTAGGTTCGTTCCCATGAGAGCGATAGTATAGTTCAGATTTCAACATGAATGGAGGATCTAACACTAACATCCATTAACACTACATCCATTAACCCTAAATCCACAACAATGATAGAAACTTACTCTTCTCTCTCTCCCTTTCTCTCTCACAAAAAGCATAAGAAATAGCAATCCCAATAATGATCAAATCCAACAATTAGCAAAATCCAAAGAAAGCATGAGAAATGGAGGAGAAGAGAGGAAGAGCAAGGACATTCATCAATCCATTTCTAAAGAGAACCAATCTGCTTTATTGAAATGAGGAAATGAACATGAGGAGCAACTCGAGTTGGTCCTTTTTTATAGTAGAAAGGAGGACTCTGGCCTTTGAATCCTATTGGTCCAGTCTTGCCTCTCTTTTTATTCAAATTTAAAAAAGTGTGGGAACCATCAAAATTGGAGGGAAACCCAACTTTATTCACTAACTTGACATTTAGGCCCTGCGACATTAAAAGTCCCACAAAAAGGCCTAAAGTTCTTTTATTAACTTTTAACTAATCAATCAAATAACTATGTGATCATTGGGTTGGACTAACACACGCAGGGTGCCAAATCCCTCTCACTTATTAACTAGGGTTAGGGTTGCCTTGAGATTCGCAAACCCTCCAACAGTATCCTCCACCAAAACTGGTGGCGGTCCCATGACACCTGCAATATGCAGTTATTGGGGACTTTTATTGGCTTCACGCCGAATCTTAATTAAATGATACTGCACCTTCTCCATAAAGTCAAGACGTGCAGTATTGAAATCCAAATTATGCGGTAGGAAACAACGGTGGACTCCAGCAGTCCACTTGGAAGTTGTCCATGAGGTAAAGCGGGATTCCCAAGAGCCTCCCATCATAGCCGCACGGAAATACAGTCAAGCAATCGGCAGCTGATCTTTGATTTTCTCTGAGGCCATCGGCTTATTTGGATCGAATGCCAGGGTAGGAAGGCAATTGTCCCATTTGGTTGCCACTGACGCCAACAGAGTTAGATCTTTTGCAAACATTGCCGATTGTCGCACCGTTGGATCCGGAGAGTGGACATACTCTCTCTGATATGCTTGTAAGGCCCGGTGGAAGTCCACTGAAATGTTCCAGCTGTAAGGCTGATGAATGATTGGCCAATTGGGCGTATGGATGGTGATTTTATCCATAGCCAATCCCAAATCTTTCCATTTTTGTCTTCACGACATTGGCACATAATAAGGATCTACCCGCAACTAGCGAGGGCTGGCGACGTAACTCCTAATGGATTCCGGAATTTTCTCAGAAACCATGATTCTCCATGCCAACTGCTCTCCCAGTGCAAGTATTTTGTCCAATTGTTTGCCGGCCTTGATCTCGAAGGTCTTAAATTTGAGAACCCATCCACCACGCAAGGACTCATGTGGATGTTGCTTTAAGAAGGTCTGGATCTGGTCCTCGACGTTGATGGGCCTTCTGAATAAATGGCTTGTCCTTGATGAGGATGGACCTGCTTGTACTGTCGGTATGGTTGGCGGTTGATCTGCTAGATCTGGAGCTCCCCCCCGGTCCTTGCTCGAATCAACCCCTGTATCCATTTGTACAACTTCTTGGCACAAAGGGGAGAATCATGTTTCTTCAGTCTTTCCTTATTATTATTTTTTTCTCTTTTTCATTTTTTTTTAAATGTCTTTTTCCAAAAAAAAAGTCAGCAAATTAAATACTGAAAACAAATAAAATGAAAAAATATATTGAGATCAGGCTTGCTAAACTGGCGGAGCAGGCTGCCAAAACTTGCGTAATCGGCTGCCATGTACCGGAGTATCAAATTGTTTTCCATCCAAGTGCTCAAGAATTACTACGCCATAGTTCATAATTTCCTTCACTTTATACGGACTTTCACCAGTAAACTTCAACTTACCCTTGATCAGCTTGGTTTTGTACATCAATGCAAGATCTCTTGCTTCCAGATCTTTCTTGTGCAATCGACGATCGTGCCATGCCTTGTGGCGGGCTTTCTCTGTTGCTAAGGCATGAACTGCCATCAATCATGTTTCACATAATTTGTGCAACGCTTCATGACGAAGTTGTAAAGATTGATCATCATTTAATCGTTCCGTTGCTGCTATGCGTAAAGATGGGATTAAAAATTCAATTGGCATAACAGCATCTTGACCACAAACCAATTGAAAAGGTGTTTGATTTGTACTATTTTTGTAAGCAGTTCTGAATGCCCATAATGCTGCATACAGTTTATGTTCCCAATCAGACTGACTCACTTCAACTGTCTTTGTCATAATGGTGCAGAAAATCCTATTGGAAGATTCAGCTTGGCCATTCCCTTTGGGATAATAGGGAGTACTAAATCTGTGTATAACAAACAAATCTTTCAATAAACACTTTATTGTTTGATTAACAAAGTGTGTATCCCGATCACTGACAATTTTGATCGGACATCCAAATCTGATTATAATATTTGCATATAGAAACTTGGCCGTAGATTTTGCATCAGCCGCTTTGACAGCTTTGGCTTCAACCCACTTGGTCATATAATAAGTTGCGACGATAATGTATCGGGCCTGAGATCCTTGCGTAGAGTGATGAATAGGACCAACATAATCCAGTCCCCATTTTTCAAACGGTGCTTGCGATAAAACCAGATGTAAGGGTTCATAATTTTGTCGAGTAGGCCGTCATGCTCGCTGGCAGACATCACATGTCTGAATAAAATTTTCAGTGTCCTTATGAAGCGTAGGCCACCAACAACCGGATTGCAAAAGTTTGCGAACAGTAATATCTGTAGAGAAGTGTCCTCCACCCATGCCATCATGTGAAAACATGATTAGATCTGGTACTTCATGCGGTAAAACACATCTTCGTAAAATATTATCGGATCCACGACGATACAATTGTCCTGCAATTAATTGATAAGGTTGACCCTTATGAATCAATTGTCTTTTCTCTACTTTTGTCAAAGAGTCATTCGGTTGTCCTAGCATCAGGTACTCAACAATATCTGCCGCCCACTCAAGTACTGCTTCAACATAGAACAACGCATCATCTAGCAGTTCATCATCCACTTCAGTATTAACTGGTGCAGATTCAATTCGTGAAACATGATCGGCTAGATAATGTTGCTTCCCCTTTCTGACCACAATTCGAAAGTCAAATTTAGTCAATAATAATAACAATCTTGCAATACGTCCAATATTACACATCTTATTTACCAAGTAACAATTGATGATCCGTATAAAATGCAAAATGCGTTTCCATGAGGTAGTGACGAAATTTTCAAACAGAAAAAATCATGGCTAGCGCTTCACGTTCTGTTGTTGAATAATTCTTCTGTAAGCTGTCTGCTTGCAAATCGTATAGGAGAATCCTTCTTATAGTCACCTGGCTGCGTCAAAACTAATCCAATGGCATATTTTGAGGCATCCGTATGAACATGAAACTCTAATGTCCAATCTGGAGAACGCATAATTGGTGTTGAAGATAATGCTTTTTTTAACTTTTCAAAGGCTTTTAACGCCTCTACTGTTCAAATAGGAACAATAGTTAATTTGTATATAGGTCGTGCTAAATCCGCAAAGAAGATAATAAAAATTCGATAGTAGTTCGCATAATCCATAAACACATAAACTCCTCGAATTGTTGCTGGCGGTGGCAATTCCACAATAACTTTGATCTTAGAGTAATCGGTGGCAATACCATGTCTTGATATCACATGTCCAAGCACGACTCCGTGAGAAACCCATATCTGGATTTTTCTGGATTTAGAGAAATCTGATATTTGCGGCATCTTTCAAAGACTTTCTCCAATCGATCCAGGTGGTCTGTATTTGTACTATGAACTTCAAAGTCGTCCAAGTAAATTTCAAGGAATTTCTACAAATAATCTTTATAGGCAAATTGCATTACTCTTTGGAATGAACTTGGTGCATTACAGAGTCCAAACGACATTACTTTGTAAGCATAGGTGCCCCATTCTGTTGCAAAAGCAATTTTGTGGTGATCGACAGGTGCAATCTTAACCTGGTTGTAACCACTAAATCCATCCAAGAAACTATAAGCTTCCGCTCCAGCAGGCGATCCAAAATGCTTTCAGTAAAAGGTAACGGTTTAGGGTCCTTCCATGTCACTTTATTCAATGCTTTGAGATTCACACAGATTTGCAATTTCCCATTTTTCTTAGGAACAATGACAATCGGTAAAATCCATTCGATATGCTTGATCTCATAAATGAAATCAGCGTCAAGCAATCTATGAAATTCTTTCTTTATCAGATCTGCCACATTAGGATTACAACAATAGAACTTTGTAACCTTTGGTAATGCATCAAGTACTAAAGTATGGTATGTTCAATGACTGATGTCAAAATACCCTTCAAATCTTGATAAGTCCATGCAAAGCAATCTTGATAGTTAATAAGTAACAAACGGAGTGCTTGATACTGTTCAGGAGTAAGTTGTGATCCCACTTGTACAATCTTTTTCGGTTCTCCTGGTTCTGCAAGATTCATTGGCTGCGTCCTAGCTTAGCCATCGTAAACCTCTTTAGATTCCGGCATGTGTTCTTCAGGTTCACGATGTGCTTTAGGTAACATGATAACCACATCATCCAGTGTATAATGTTTAAAATGCTATGGCATATCATGCTGGACTACATTTGCTTGTTCTTTTTCGAAAGGACTTGTCTTGGATCTTCGTTTAGTCTTCTTAGCATGAATTGATCGTGGAGGTGATGACTTTCGGGATGATAAATCTTTCTTCACAGGTGAAGACTTCCTAGACAATGATGTCTTGCTGGAAATCTGACTTGAAGAATCATTCTTGACTTTTTCTTTGCCTTTATCCAATAGAGGTGGCACTTTCTTTGAGTCGATCTTTCGAGGGGAATTTTCTCATTTCATGACCATATTATAATGTTGCTTTGCTTGTTTCTTCGTCATCAAACCTGTGATCCTGTCTCCCTTCAATATAACTACTTTGGGTGATTTGATTGTTGGTTCATCAGGAACATTACGCACTCCAAATCTGGTCGGATCCATATGATGTAGAATCTGTTCATTCGTAAGTTCTGCATTGTCATTATAAGTTAAGGCATGGCTCATTGGTATGAGATCATCCTCAATTGAATCTTGTATAGGTTTCGTTGATATCCAAGCTACATTCAACACATTTAGTGGAAACGTGCTTGGCGTATCCAAAGTTCGATCTAACAAGGAAATCTCACTCATCTCTGATTGACTATCTTGGTGACACATATATCCTGCTGTACAATCAATTGTTACAAGAGCTTCATTCCAATTGACAGTATCCGTTTGAGAATCGTAGTGAACTCCCAATTTTTTCTCTGGTCGATTACAAGTGTGATCCGTTGTTGATGAATCGTCATCCGCTTTTTGAACCACTGGCTTGATAGTCCAAGTCGTAGGATCAACTTTAACTGCACGTTCAAGATTTTCAAAAGTTATTTTGTCGGTACCCCAGTTATGAATTACTTGCGCAACTCGTAACCAAGGACATCCTAAGAGAACTCGGTAGACATTTGGTGCTTCTGGTAAGTCCATCACGACAAAAGTAATGATGAACTGTACTCCTGCAATCTTGACAGGTATATCTTCTACCATTCATCGTGGACGAATTGTCGTTTGATCAACTAGCTTAATAGCAAAATTAGTAGGCTTAATCTTTGTAAGGCCCCATTTTGTACATAGCTTTGTAGAAATCAGGTTAACTCCTGAACCGCCATCTATCACGGCTGCTTCTTTAGAAAATTGTCTATGTTGTATCGGCAGAGTGATATTCTTTTGTTCACTTTTCCAAGTGGCTCCAACATGGAGTACATCGTTACCTGGTAGGAAAAGTCTTTGCAAACTTCTCAGGTTCCTTGTTTGTTTCTCCGTGGAAATTTTCCAATGCTTTGATCTTCTCATCAAATTGCAACTACAACTTTTCCATCTGTTTCTGTTGGGTCTTCCCAAGTTTCTCGAACTCATTGAGCATCATTTCTGTAGTAGCATTGGCATTCGTTGATGCAATAGTGGTGGATGTTGTAGTAGTCTGCCCTGTTATATAAGGCAATATACTGACATTCGGCTCATCATCTGCATCTTCATCCTCCTCTCGAATTGCATCATCCATCGCATTTTGCAAAAGTGCGTACTCGTTATGGCGTTTCAGCTCACGTCTGATCCTTTTAGGTAGACCTGACAAAAACCACATAATCATGGCATTTTCATTAATCAGCTCAGACTCACATTCAGATCTAAGACGTTCCACCCTTTCGATGTAATCTCGAACCATTTTTTGCTTTCCCATTTTAATTTTACTTAAAAGTAGAAAAGGGTCTTCCATAAACTTCCGTGGTTTGAACCGCGTGATAAGGGCTCGTTTAACAACCTCCCAATCTGTACGTTCAGTTTCATCTTGGTTATAGTACCAATCTTGAGTTGCGCTTGTTAAGGCCATAGAAAACAACTTAAGTTTATCTTGAGGATAAATCTCAACATAGACCTCACAAGATTCAGCATAGACCTGAAGAAATCTAACTGGATCTGTTAATCCATTATATCTGGGTAGATCCAATCGGGGTGCTCTTCTAACAATAATTGGATTGACCTCCTGTGGAGCAGCTCCAGGGGCAGCCATCTTTACCGATTTTAGATCAAATTGATAATGAGATTGGATATAGATTTTTCCAAAAAACTATCTCAGATTAGATTTGCTAGCTTTATTCCACTTTTCAATAATCAGATTCTATATGATTAAAAACTACCCAAAATTCGATCAATCGATACTTCTCAAAAATGATAAATCTCTCAGAGTCCAATTCAGAATATATCAGATTTGATCCAAATTTTGACAGAGACTTGATCTGGAAAATCAGAAACTAAAAATAGGACTGGCGAAGGTTTGTCTCGGCGAAGGTTCAACAATGTTATTTTGGGATAAAAACTCTCTGGACACTTTTCTGGCAATTTCTTGGGAAATAACCTTTGCCGACTTCTCAGATGGACGATCTGACACATATACAACTATGGACAACTGGACGAAGGTTTTTGACACAAGATAATACAGTTTTTATAATCTGGCGAAGGTAAAAATCAAGATTTTTTGTGATCTGGTCAAAAAGAATCTTCGCCGAACTCAAAACTATAGATAGAATGTTCTGAAAACTCGGCAAATGTTCTGGCGAGGGATCAAGAGTAAAACTGGTAATTTTGCAAAAAAGTGACTTTTTTGGCAAAAATATGACAATATGACAACCGATCCTCTGAAAATCTTTCTTTTTTTGGTATTATTCTTTGCCGACCTAGTAGCAAATAGATCTGAATTAAATCTAAGCACAGTGAATCGGGCGAAGGTTCTTTTTTTGTATTTTTTAGGGTTCTGATAATTTTTGGTGTTTTTTGGTGGTTTTTCTGATGTTTCTGGAAATCTGCTAGGAATTAATCTTCGCCCTTCAAATTGAAGGTTTTGCAAACAAAACCGAAGGTGTCTGAAACTCGGCGAAGGCTTCCTGAAAGAGGGTAAAAAGTTCTGAGCTCTAATGATGCTTTTTGTCTCTTTTGGACGAAAATTGACAAATTTGACCGATTTCTGTTATTTTCTCTGATATCTCAGATCCAAATAGATCTTAAGATTGGTGATCTGAATAGATTTTTCTGTTTAATAATCAGATTAGATTTCAAACAAGCAAATCCACTCAAATCTAGCAAATTCAATCCCAAACTAACCCTACAATGCAGATTTAACACTATTCATGCCACGACAAGATGTCTAATACAAGCTAACCATCAACTAAACATGCTGCAAACTGAAAAATTGGCGAGCTCCCCGGCAACGGCGCCAAAATTGTAGTGGGTTTCTTTCCTTGCCTAACGTGAATCCAAGATCTAGTCAATCTAGCATCATAGAGACGGAGTTAGTTGTCACACGTAGGTTCGTTCCCATGAGAGCGATAGTATAGTTCAGATTTCAACATGAATGGAGGATCTAACACTAACATCCATTAACCCTACTTTCATTAATCCTAAATCCACAACAATGATAGAAACTTACTCTTCTCTCTCTCCCTTTCTCTCTCACAAAAAGCATAAGAAATAGCAATCCCAATAATGATCAAATCCAACAATTAGCAAAATCCAAAGAAAGCATGAGAAATGGAGGAGAAGAGAGGAAGAACAAGGACATTCATCAATCCATTTCTAAAGAGAACCAATCTGCTTTATTGAAATGAGGGAATGAACATGAGAAGCAACTCGAGTTGGTCCCTTTTTATAGTAGAGAGGAGGACCCTGGCCTTTGAATCCTATTGGTCCAGTCTTGCCTCTCTTTTTATTCAAATTTTAAAAAGTGTGGGAACCATCAAAATTGGAGAGAAACCCAACTTTATTCACTAACTTGACATTTAGGCCCTGCGACATTAGAAGTCCCGCAAAAAGGCCTAAAGTCCTTTTATTAACTTTTAACTAATCAATCAAATAACTATGTGATCATTGGGTTGGACTTACACACGCAGGGCGCCAAATCCCTTTCACTTATTAACTAGGGTTAGGGTTGCCTTGAGATCCGCAAATCCTCCAAAAGGGTCTTCTTGGAGTTCTCAACCCTTCACCTTTTCCTTGCACTTGACTCAGCTCTTCTCCATCAATGAGTTGAATAAGGTGCGGATCCAGAAGTGCTCCTTCAAGTTTGCAAGCCTTTCACTCATGAAAGATCATATTTCCACCATTGATAACTTCTTTAGCAAAAAAAATGTAGATTCTACAATCTCTCCTTGAAGAGCAAAAAACAACTATTATTCCTTTCATTGAAGTAGGACCATGTTTGGTCCTTACATTGAAATAATCATGTAAAAAACATGTGGACTCGAATTTCAAGTACATTACGTTAAATGATGTTTTTCCTTTTATGACCCCATTTGTCAAACTATTACAAAAATAGTCACCAAATGAAATTTCAAGTACATTACATTAAATGGTTTTCCCTTTTATGACACCATTTGTCAAACTATTACAAAAAATAATCACCAAATGAAGTTGCTTCACAAAAACATGATGGAGCTCCACAAGCTTCCAACTTCATTTTCTTAACACATCTACACAGATGAAAAACACCATAGCTCTTGATGATAATACATAGAACAAACTATGAAAGTTCAAAAAAAGTAGATCCACCATTGCTTCTTACACTTGGAAAGTGCACTCTTGAGTGAAGTGATTGCAAGGATAATGATGACTTTCTTGTAGACATTGAGAAAGAAAACTTAGGTGATTTAGCCATAGCACATGCATCCCTTGAAAAATTAAGCTGCATATAAGTCGAATAACTTTTTGACAACATGACATTTTGATTGTAGAAATAGCAATAGCTACTAACAAAACTATTTCAATACTACCATAAACACAGCTTATTATCATTCACAAGTGTAAAAAATGAATGATAGAGGAAGATCGCTTCATTGTCAATAATCAGAACTTAGATTATAATAGCATGAATAACAAAAATAGTAAGACAAAAAAAGTCATGTGTCGAATTGTTGAATGTGGTATGTAGTGCTGAATGATGAAAATGCATCAGTTGTCTACTTTTATTGCACTATAATGATAGGGCATATAATTTTGCTATTAATTTCGCTCATACACAAGCTATAATCACGATAGCTTATTAATGATCAGTCTACATTTATGGTGGAATAGAGAGAGAAGAAGAACAAATACTCCTAATGAAACTTGAACTCTGAACTTGATTCAACTATTTTGATGAATGAACTAATCTACTGATCTATTTATAGCTATTGATGGCACAATCATAACGAAATATGTCGTTATCCACCTAGTAGGTGCCACATGGAGATACGAGATTGGACCCTTTATCTAATGGATAAGACTCCTTGACCAAATATGCTGAATTCGTTATTTCATAGCCCTCAAATAATCATTTTAGGTTTGTTCGACACTATGTCGACAATACATGTATTGATGCAGATGGTCTTTGACACCCTCAACATTGTGTCAACAATGCGAGTAAGACTGCAAAGTAGTTCCACATTACAGAAATAATTCAAGAAATGATTGTCAAATGATAATGGTTTAGTGAATATATCTGTTGTCATGAACTCTATTATGCAAAAGATTAGAATGTTCTCCCTTTTGCTTACTTTGTCTCTGACGAAATGGTACTTTATCTCAATATGCTTGCGCCGGGAATGATACTTGGGATTAACCAATAAAGCATTGTACTTTGATTGTTGCAAAAGATGGAAGTAGTTTGTAATTGACTAAGATTGATGTCCGACAATAGATGACTTAACTAGATAGCTTCTTTTGCATCATGTGCAGCGACAATGTATTCGGCCTTTGTCGAAGATGACCTTGAAAAAGATTAACATGATCATTGGAAGCTATCTAGTTAAGTCATCTATTGTCGGACATCAATCTTAGTCAATTACAAACTACTTCCATCTTTTGCAAAAATCAAAGTACAATGCTTTATCTGTTAATCCCAAGTATCATTCCCGGCGCAAGATGACCTTGAAAAAGATTAGCATGATTAACTAGATAGCTTTCCAATTAATGAAACATGTATTGGCTTAGTGTACTAATTGAATAAGCAATGTTAGGTCATACATATCATTGCATACATGAGAGAACCAATAATAGAATGATAAGGATATTGTTTTATTTTCTCAACTTCTTTGAAAGACTGGGGACACTGGTCCTTTGAATATTTTGTGTGAGAAATTGCCAAAAATTGGCAAATCTAGCAAGTTGATAAAAAATCATGTAAAATGTACATAAGTGGGTCCCACACATGTGAGACCATGGAGCGATGTGGAAAACCTACCCTAGTGTAGGTTAGATCAAGTCTAAAGAGTAGGCCAAGTGAATTTGGTAGTGATTCCTAGTTTATAGGACCTAATTCCTAGATTTGTGGTGGAAATTGACCTACTAGCCACCTACTTGGCATGACTCTAGGAATGAGACTAGAATGGAAATTAGGGCAAGAAAGCCAAATCAACTTCCTTATTACATGCCGGAAATTTACCTAACTTTAGAGAGGAAGAGGCTATTCTATGTATCCAATCCTCCATCGTAAATACTTAGATTATTTTTGGAGCTCATTGGCAATCAGCTCGAGCCACTCCACTATTGTAATGTGATTTTGTGATCCAAATGCAACAAAAGTGATTAAGCCTTAATTCTAAGTCTATAGGCCATAAAATAGGTTGTGGTTCACACGTGTGGACTCGGATTTACATCTATGATCAATGCTTTTGATTGTTCTTTATTCAAGCCCTTTAAATGTGTTTTACAGGTCATGAAGAACCATCAAGAGAAAAGTACTAGTTTTAGCCATTTTATTGTCCAAAAATAGTCAAAATTGATTTGATTTGATAACTCTTTCATAGATTCTCATCTCATTTAATCTTTGTGATGGAATGTAAGAAATATGGCTAGAAAGACATTGAGAGGTCTAGAAGTCAAATTTGAGGTAATCAAGACAAGTGAAACCTTTGTGAGTTTCTAGGTCCAAATCAAAACCAATTTTCTTCAGCATTGTTTTGTAGAATCCTTCCTAAAAGTTCTTGTGAATCAAGATCAAGGGGATCTTGCCACTTGTGTCATTGTGAACATCAAGTGAGTTGCTAGTGAGGAAAATTATGGAAAAGAGCTTAGGGAGGGGCAACAAATACATCATTAGTACAAGTCATTAGAGAGATGAGAACCATTGGTGGATTCCTTCTTGAATCTAGTGGGAGATTAAATTCTACAAACTACTCAATATGGAAAGTGAGGATGGAGTCATTCTTAGTGCTCCAAGACCTCTTTGATATTGTCCTAGAAGAAGAGGATGAGAGCTTCTTGGAGGACAAGAATTGGTTAGATACAAGAAGAAGGCAAGACTAGCACTTCATAGCATCAAAATGAATGTTAGTGATGACCTCTTAAAGGAGGTAGCCTCGTGCACATCAGCCAAGGAAGCTTGGGATTCTTTTAAAGCTATATATGACTCCAACAAAACTTCAAGAGTACTTATACTAAGAAACCAAATCTTACAAAGTATGAGAGAAGTGATGAAAGTGCACAGACTATCATATATTATAGACCCCAATTTGAAAATTTTCGTTCGATTTTCTCTCACCACTATATTTTTGCCAGAGCAAGAGTATACAATATCCACAACCCAAATGGGATAATGTAGACTAATCAAGGATAAGCTATACCCCAGATTAGGATTTCAATTTGGGATATTGTGTCTACATGCTGGAGTTCTGTCTACACAAGAAGCTCACGCTATCAGAATAGCACCAGTGCAGCAGAAAGACACATCTATTGAGGAAGTTGATTTCCATATGCAAACTACAAAGGCGATTTCTATCGAAGTAGCATCATCATCGTCACCCATGACGAAGTTCATGAAACATAGAGTGAACCTCTTGCAAGTCAACAAGAAGAAAAGCAGCAGCAGGAAGTTCACGAGAAACAAGAGCAAGAAATGTCTGATATTTAACAAGAGAGAGAAATTTTTGATACCTATGTAGAGCAGGATGAAGTCAAATCTGCTGTCTTAGATGAAGACACATACATCAAAGTCTTCGGCCTCTATTGACAAATACCTAGCAGCTTGGAAGAATATTCAACAAAACATAATCAATTTCTTTCAGCTTCAGTACCTCCAACCTCTAATGAAGGAGTATGAGAAATTGAAGGAACAATTGGAAGAAGCCAAGTTCAATTTGAGCTCGAGCAATTCCAGCCTATTGAAGAAGAACCAGTGCCAAAAGAAGACAAATCCTTCCAGACTACACCCTTCTTCATGGCAAAAGAAGATAAGGCTATCCAAACGACAGTCTTCTTTATGGCAAAGGAAGACAAGTCTACCCAAACTATTGTTGAAGTTACTGAAGTACTAGCTCAAGTTGTTGCAGTTACTCCAATAACAAAGCAAGTACCATTGAGTGTCGATAAACTAAGCGACAGTGCTACAAAAAAAAACATAAAGGCAAATTACCCACTGCTGAAGTCGGTATTTCAGGAATTTCAACAAGACTTAGCCACCTTCCTACCCCCTTTGTACAGTCCTGAACTCAAATGGCAATTAGATACCTCTTTTTCCCTGGACTTTTTGGTTATACCAAAGAACATTGGGAAAGTTCTTGGACTTTTTTCAATTTCTTTCATTTTTGGACTAGATTGTCAATTTACCATAAAGGTATATTAGCCCTAGCAACTGTACAAAATCAATTCAATATTCGAGCCAAGTATGTACATACAATTACTGGATGTCTAACCATGTACATTCTAGAATATCTCAGAAAAATTGAAAACAACATTCTATTGGCTCTGAATGAGCATTTGAATACATTAGATGTTATAAATCTCTTTGATATCCATGGAATTAATCCAAGTGTTGCTAGAGCTAAGGTAGTTTTTCTCAGAAAACCAGCTCCCAGGAAGCGAGCCAGGAGGATTTGAATCATTGTTTGCGAGCTGCTTCACAACTGAGGAAGGGGATATGTGGAGGCATACATTTCCACATGATCCAATAATTTGTTATGGGTGTGGTCTAGGCGGGCGTTAGCTAAAAAGGGCTATGCCTTGAGGGGGAGTGTTAGAAAGTGTCAAGGCTATAGCCCTTGCACAACACTCTAGGAAGCTTAGTGGTAGAGCACCCCACCAGAATGGGGGAGGTCCTAGGTTCAATCTCTAGCCGACCACACACACCAAGTGTAGAAATATTTCACATGGTATCCGAGTCCACACATGTGAACCACAGTCTGCTATACGGCCTGTAGACTGAGAATGAAGGCTTAAACACTTTGGTTGCATTTGGTCACAAAATCACATTACAATAGTGGAGTAGCTCGAGCTGATTGCCAATGAGCTCCAAAAATAATCTAAGTATTCACTATGGAGAATTGGATACATAGAAAAGCCTCTTCCTCTCTAAATTAGGTGAATTTCCAGCATGTAATAATTAATTCGATTTGGATTTCTTGCCCTAATTTGCCATTCTAGCCTCATTCCATGCCAAGTAGGTCAATCTCCACCACAAATCTAGGAATTAAGTCCTATAAACTAGGAATCACTACCAAATTCACTTGACCTACTCTTTAGACTTGATTTAACCTACAATAGGGTAGGTTTCCCACGTGGCTCCATGGCCTCACATGTGTGGGACCCACTTACGTACATTTTACATGATTTTGATCAAGCTAGATTTGCCAATTTTTGGAAGTTTCTCACACTTAGCTTGATCTATTTACAACTCTCTTTGCTAGATGAATGAATGCTTTAGAAGTGTCTAAAAAATCCAACTACAAACAAGGAACTTTCGAGACTCCAATAGAGAATGATGTCCATGAAGGATCTTTCACCACCTCTTAAAAGATCCCTTACAAGATGTTCCATAAATGTGTCTATATAAATGTAGCACACTTCAAAAAAAATATACATCATGTCAAGCCATGGATTCCAAGGCATTTTGTGCACTTGAAGATGCATTAGTTTAGCTATTAAATGCATACATAATGTTATCAAAGACAACTTGCCTTGCTTGATCCATATGATTGAGCCTTGATGGCTCCATCTTGATACTCAAGGTTCTTTTTGGAGTCCTCGGGTCTTGAGCTTGCTCCTCCACTCAACTTGACTCCAAACCATCTATGATTTGAATAAGGTGTTGATCCAAAGGTGCTTCTTCAAGTTTACAAATCTTCCACTCTTGAAAGATTACATTTCCATTATTGACAACTTCTTTGGTGGAAAACATGTAGATTCTACAAGCTCTACTTGAAGAGCAAAACACTACCATTATTCCTATCATTGAAGTAGGATAATCTTTGGTCCTTACATTGGAATGATCATGCACAAAGCATGTGGACACAAATATTTTCAAAACAAATGATGTTTCATCTTTTATGACACTATTCAAACTATTACAAAAATAGTTATCCAATGAAATTGCTTTGCCAACAACAATTGTAGATTTGAAAGCATCCAATTCCACTATCTTGTCATACAAAGTACTAAACACCATGAATCTTAAAGATAAGAAACAAGTCACTTTATGTTTATTAACACTATCTATGAGCAAATCAAAGATAGTTGCATTTCCAATGCTTTTCGCCCTTGCAAGATGTACACTTGAATGGACAAATTGCATGCAATTTGATAACTCAATCTTTGTCATTGAGGACCTCCTTGGAACTCTCATGTTTTGAGGATGATCCTCAAGATCTTCCTCTCTTTGATGTTCCTCCTCAATGCTAGCAAGATCATACTTTTTCAAGATCTCCACTTGAGTGATGTCCTCCTTTGCCAAGTTCACATTCTCAAAAGCAATAGTAGCTTCCAATTTAAACAATCTTCCATGTTTAAATCCTTTTGCAATGAAAACATCATTATTCAAAATGGAACAAACTCCATGCTTAAAGTGGACATCAAAACCACTTTCCACAATTTGACCAACATTTAGCATATTCTTGGTGATTGATGGTACATAAAGAACATTTTCTAGATCCATACTTTCTGAGAATCCTAGACACAAAGAGATGGTACCAACACCATCTATCCTAAATACTTCATCACTTGCAGTAAAGAAATTTTTTTTAGCATCATTGAAAGAAAGTAAAGTTGAGAAAAATTCCTTTTCACAAATCATGTGGGAGCTAGCCCCACTGTCAATCCACCAAGTGTCTCTTGAATTGCCATTGCTTGTTGGTGAGAATGTAGATGCCATCAAGAATAGATCTCTTTCATCCTCCTCCTCCTCATGTGCAAGATTTCCTTGTTTGTCCTCCTCCTCTTGTGCTCTTTGCCTCTTGTTTTCCACAAAATAAGCATTTTTGCTTTGACTTGTCCTTTGCCTTTGAACTCGATGCTTGATCCTCCTCCTTGGACTCCTTTGCTTGATCCTTCTTAGATCCCTTGGAATTCTTCTTGCCTTTGAATGAGAAATTTGCCTTCTGATATCCATCTTGCAATGATAAGGAGCTCATCCTAGATTTTGCATGGAGCATCCTATACTCTTCAGCCACTAGCACACTATGGAGCTTATCAATTGATGGCAAAGTGTCTTGGATAGAAAAACTATGAGCCAAATTGGAAAATTAATCTCCTAAGCCATTGAGGATCACTTATAGAAGCTCACCATCTAAAATCTTCTCTCCAATAGAAACTAATTCTTTGTTGAGAGACTTGATCCTAAGCACATAGTTTTCAAAAAAAGCCCCTTCGTGAGTCACTCCACTTCTGGTTATGTATTCAGCTTTGGTAATCGATACAGTACTGTCTACAGGCAAACCTAAAGCTTGACAGTAAAAGGTTTATGTAATGATTATTGGTACATTACGGAATATGATGGTGCATTGAATTGTAAGTGACCGTCGTGCATTGTTGAAAAAACTCATCTAAAAATTGAAGAAACAAAATGTTTCTGGTGCCAAAGCTTTGCTGGCTTTCAATCCTAAATTTTTGACAAAAGACGAAAGGACACGATACGACACGACACGAAATCAGTCGTGCTCCTCAAAGGATCAAGAAGATCAGCCAAGTACCATGGGGTACAAGTATTTGATCAAATATTATGACATCAGTGGAAGTACTCTAGATTTTTGGAGCTCATTGGCAATCTCAAGCTAGTTCACTATGTACATTGAGTTTTTGTGCTCCAAATGAAACCAAATCAATTTCTACTAGTTTCTCATGTTGAAGTCCATACTACAGCCTCTAGTACACACGTGTGGGCTCGGATTTCAATGTTTATCAATGCTTTTAATTGTTAATGCTTGTTATTTGTCAAATTGCCAATCTAGATCAAGTTTTTTGTGTCTAGTTTTTTGATAGATTGTTAAGCAAGCATCCAATCACTCTTGTGGATCTTTTGTAGATCCATATATGGTCCTAAGTACAGTACTTTCACAGAATATTTATCTGATATTGTTCGTGTATTTGATTCACTTGTTTATTCAATTTGACACATTGGTTTGATTTCGTTGAATGCTACATTAATCTGTTAATGTAGATCAACAGTGTCTGTCTACTCTCTGGAGGATTGTACGAATGATATAGCCGACAGTGACCAACAATTATATCTAAAATCTTGACGAACTGATTTTGTTCATGAATGCTTTCGCTTTGCTTCGCTTCGTGGTTCGCTTCGTTTCACTTCGAGATCACTTGGCTATAAGTGTAAATCAATTTCAGAGCTCACTTAAGTTTCTCTTCGTTTCATTTCATTTCGTCCTGTATTGTTTCATTTTCTCTTGTCTCGTTACAGAGATTGATTGATCTTTTTGCGAATGCTTTCGCTTTGTTTCGTTTCGTTGTGCAATCTCTATGCTTCCAGCATGAATCAATGTCAGAGCTCGTTTAAGCTTCGCTTCGTTTCGTTTCGTTTCGCTTTCATCTCATTTTGTTTTGTTGTGTAATAGAGCCTGATTGATCCAACATGAATTATTCTCGAAAATAATTCGAGTTTCAAAAAAGTTTTGCGAATCATTCGAGAGACCTTTTATCAATTTGTCACCAGAGTTTTAACTAGAATTTGCATTTTCTGAGTGCATTTTTGCATCAGTGGTATCAGAGTTACCTTGTCAAAGTCTGACATAGCCAAAAAGCTATGAAATACAAGGGGCTAAGCATTCAAGCAAACAGCCATTAACAAGTGAGAAAGACAAATTTAGGAGCAATGGCTTCAATCAGCAGCTTACAATCCAAGATCTGTACAGTTCTGGATTCATCAGAATCTAACTTCCTAGCATGGAAGGTAAATACCTCGTTGATACTAAAGGGTGAAGGATTATTCCCCTAGGTTGATGGCACCAAGGAGATGCCTACAACAACAGGATAGGAGCTACGTGAACGAAGGGAGAAGAATGACAAGGCAGTAGCCTTGTTATCATCATCCATCGAGGATAGCCTCACACTTGACCTGACACTCTCCAAAGCAAAGGAGATGTGGGATACACTACTCACAAGATCTCAGATGAAATTATGTAGTCAGATAATGATGCTTGAAGATCAACTAACAAACTACAGTGGGATGGCAAAGACCTCACTTCCTTTATTAGGAAGATGAAGGATCTATTCCTTTCACTACACAATTCTGGAGCAGAAAATACAGTGTCAACAGAGAAGCAGCTCACTTATCTATTGAGAGCCTTGCCAAGATCCTTTCAGATAACTAGAAGACTGCTTGCAAAGGATCCTACAATGACACTTGAAAAGGCAATTGTCTAGATCCGAGAAGAAGTCGAGGCTCGAGAGCACCTTGATCACAAAGATGTTTCTGGCCAAGCTCTCTACAACAACAAAGAAAATAAACAATTCAAGCCTAAGAGGGAGTCAGATCGAAAATAGGATCGTGATTAACAAGCAGAAGGAACCAACAAAGGCAAATGGAAGAGCAAAGGAAGGTCAAAACAGCAGAGTAGAGAAAAGAAGACCTACGTGAGATGCAAATGCGAAGGACATTCTGTTGATTCTTGTTGGCTCAATCCAAAATTTGAATGTGTCCACTGCTACAAGAAGGTCATGTAGCCATGGACCGCCCCTTGAACCTAAGAAACAAATCAGCACAATGCAGACAGGAGAACAATAATAGTTCATCCTATGTCGAAGAGGCAAAGAGCTCAAAAATGGGCGAACAAAAATCGAATCAAGGTAATTCAACCGCCTATATCTGTGTAGACATGTGTGCAGTGTCAATACTTATACACAGGAGATAATCCTTGACTTAGGAGCTACCTCACATTCATTACATCAAGACAAATCATGTCTGATTTCCGAAGTGCAAATCCATCAAGATTTAATGTCTTGGAAATGGATCCAAACAGCAAGTGAATGGTATTGGTTCACTGTGGCTCAACACAAATGGCAGAGATAGACGACTCGAAGATGTTTTGTTTGTGCCTACACTACAATAGGACTTGCTATCAGTGGCAAGAATAGCTGATGCAGGGATGTAAACCCTAAACCCTAAACCTTTATTGACGATTACAGTAAATTTGTCAGAGTGTATTTTATTCACAACAAATCAGAAGCATTTGACAAATTTACAGAGTATGTGAATTGCACAGAGAGATGCACTGGTAATAAAGTGAAGCAGATCAGGATAGATTGAGGTGGAGAATACACCTCGAATCGTTTCACTGACTTCTACAATGATCGTGGCATCATGCACAGAAGGACTGCATCTTACACACCGCAACACAACAGTGTTGCAGAAAGAAAGAAGACTTGTAGCGAAGGGATTCTCTCAGAGATATGGTATTGACTATTCTGAGACCTTAAGTCCTGTCATGAAACATTCATCCTTAAATTTACTATTTGCATATGCAACTACTTATGATCTCAGGCATAGCATAGTGGGTCTCATCAAGCATGGTCCCGCCTGTGACACGTGACCACCTAGGATGGTGACATGTGTGGCACCAAAACATGTCGATAACACCAGACCTGTGCCATGCCCTTTGCGAGGCCATCACTGAAGGACATACCATTATGGTACATAGCATTCTCTCCCCCATAAAAACTTCCTTCTATGGGAGGAAACCAAGGAATCTAAGTCTCAGATCGTCTTCCTTCTCTCAGGTGTCCTCATCATCTAACTTATCTTTCCAACGAATCAGATGTTCAGAAATCAAATGATTTCTCAACTAATGACGTTGGGCATCCATGATCATGTCCGGTTCATGGGGTACAAAAGCAATCAAATCCTCCAATAACACTAGATCATCTGTTGGAATCAGGTTATCATTTCTACCAAGTTGTTTCTTTAAATGACTAACATGGAATACATGATGCACTTCGTTCCAACAGGGAGTTCTAGTCGATATGCAGTCCTACCAATCTTGTTAACAACCTTGAAAGGATCACTATAACATGGAGATAACTTCGGGTATTTCCCCGTTTGAAGTATCTTAGAATCCTTTGGGATTCTTAGATACACCCAATCACCGACCTCAAAGTCTCGAGGAGATCGGCTTTAGTTAGCATAGAATTGGGCTCGGATCTTGAGCAGCCGATCTAATGCTTTCCCTAGCCACCTGCAACATTTCCTACATATCATGCAAGAAATCCGCTGCAGCTTGTATCTTGAGACCTTTGAGTCCAACGAAGATAGGAGAATGAGGCTGAATGTCTAACAAGATAGGAAAAATGATTGAATAAAAGAAAGGTTAAAAGTTTGCGATTCAAAATTTACATTGAAGAAGTTTCAGTAAGTTGAACTTCATCTTTTATTCATCTCCTAGTAGTTTCATTGTCTTATTAGCAAATAGTATCAAATATAATCAAAGATATATTGTGTTTTGTTTTGTTTTGTTTTTACTTGAGCTAGGCAATTCTAGTTATTATGTTTTTTGTGACAGATATATTAATTCATCAGTAAGTTTTCACCAATAACACCTAATTTTTATCCAATTATAATTTTGCAATTGTCTTTTCTTTTGCAGGACAGACAAAAAATGTCTTCCATATTGGATGAAGAAATAATGGTCGAATTTTCAAAGATGCATCCTAAAGACTACTTCATTGATGGTTTGTGATGATTTAAAATTGCGAATACTGAGAAACATAGATTCTAAGATTTTGAAGTGAATAGTGGTCATGAATATTGTGAATACTGAACGTGAACATTGTGAATACTGATGAAATTGCAAATATTGAAGAATGAATATTATAAAATATTGATTGTGAATATTGAGAAAATTGTGAATAGTGATCGTGAATATTGTGAATAGTGATCGTGAACATTGTGAATACTAATGTGAAATTGCAAATATTGGGAATTGAATATTATGAGATACCGATTATGAATATTGAGAATTCTAGTCGCAAATATTGTGAATTTTGAATTTTATGAATACAGATCGTGAATATTGATCTTGAATATTCTCAAATACTAGAATACCTTACAACCTAACCATAATTATTATGGGCTTTTCTAAATACAAATTATGAATGTTAAAATGTGATTATTCAAAATAAAGATTGTGCTTGCTAATCTTGATTACTTGTGCTAAAATTGTTTTGTAGATTTGAATGAAGACAATGATCTGAAAAGTGACGACAAGAAAATTTTGAGTAGCACAAACAATAAGAACTTAAAAAGGTGTTCTTCCTCAACAAGTACAAAGCCAAAGAATAATTTTTTCAAAAGGTTCAATGAACGTAATAAACTGACTTTGGTACAATCTAAAGTCCCCGACCAAATGATCGATAATAGTCCAATGCATTCATTCCAAGATCAAGCAATTCAAGTTTATGACGTGCATCCGAACACTAGAGTTGGTTTATTTGTGGGTCAAACTTGGACGATGTATGGGAATTGGAACAATACAACCACGTACAAAAAATATTTGAAATTTGATTTGACTGACAAAAGCGGCGACGACACAATCACACTCTATTGACGAAAATTATCTTCACATGTTCAAAGGGCGAAGGAAGAAGCTCAAATTATGGTCTCATTTTGCAACCATCTACAATGATTGCAAAACTACCACAATTCAACACTTGGTTGGAATTTTTTCCCAAGATCAGTCCTCTAAAATTTTATGAAAATTGCAAAAGAATCATACAACAAAATGTTGGAAGAAATGAACTCGCATTGCTAGCAACAGTAGTCGTTACAATGATTGAAGTTGGACCACATTATTCAAATCGGGACATATTAATCATTGCAAATGGATTTGATGAGAAAGATAAATTTGGTGTAAGCATTTCTTAATTTTTACTAGAGTGCTATTTGATATTTTTCGCATATACTTCATAACAAACAATTGGTATTTTTAATTTTTTTGCATAGAACCTTTTGGTCATCTCATAGAGCTGATCACAAAAAGATTGTTGATGCATTTCGTGAGAAAGGAAAAAAACAATCGCAACAAAAGTTGGCAATTTACGAGCAAAAGTTGTCAAATTGGATGGGTTTACAATTGAAGTCATTCTAAATGATACATGGATTCAATTTTGGTTCTAGGAACACCATTTATACGGTACTTAGATAGAGATAGAAAAGGATTAGGTTTAGAACTTATGCAAGTGAATGTGAAAGGAAAATTTTGCACGAATGCTAGCAGTAAAATCATTGGTTTTGATACATTGAAGTTAATAGCGAAATAAAAGAGACAATATCAATTAGTCCTAGTAGATCAAAGCAAATACCAAATTAGACAAGGTTATCATTAAAGTCGATTCAATTTTTAAGTTTTTGTTACTTCTTCTTAGCTTGAGAAGCATAGTATTTTATCTTTTACAAGCACAATGGCCAACAATATTAGCACAAAAGGCTATGGACCAAGAGGGTTTTGACATTCTACGAGTAAATTTTTTGCGAGTTTCTTTCTTGCCATGAGTCAATAAAAAGATAGCACATGTTGTGTTATCTTTTGTATGCCACTACTTGAATGTTTATTAATAAGAATTGTGGTTTGGCACATAGTTAAAAATTTTGACTGAATCAATACGGCATGCCAAGTGATTCAGAAAAAAAAAAAATTGTGCAGCTCACCACGCCGGCGTGCCAAGGTGGTGGGCTGCCAAGGCCAAAAAAAAAATTCTTTTTGTGTGCAGTCTACCACCGTAACATGCCGATGTGCTAAGGTGATTTGGAAAAGGGCAATTTTGTTTTATTGCTCTAGCAGCCTACCACCATAGCACGCCGACGTGCTATGGTGGTGGGCTACACACACACAAAAAAAAAATTGCCCTGGCAGCCCACCTACTTAGCATGCCGGCGTGCTATGGTGGTGGGTTGCACAAAAAAAAAAAAAATTGAATCACTTGGCATGCCGACGTGCCAAGTGATTCAATCAAAAAATTTTTCTTTTTGTAGCACAAGCCCAAAAATGAATTTTGACTTCAAAATTATTTTATTTTGGGATTTCATTATGGGATTTTTAACTATGTGCCAAGCCACAATTCTTGTTAATAGACATTCAAGTAGTGACATAAAAAAGATAGCACAACATGTGCTAGTTAAAATAGCAATGATCGACTTATACAGTGCTTTCCTATTTCGACGGCACCACGTGTGCTTATTTCTAGAGTTATCGGGCCATCTTTCTTTTACGAGCCCTTTGAGTGTTTTTAAGGAACTCATCTTTGTACTTACAAGTAGTTTGGAATATACAGTTTGAAGAGAGCAATTTTGAATTCTTGTTGCACTTGACGTTGTGTTGTGGTGATTGATCTGGTCGGGTGTTTTCAATTGCGTTTTCTTAACTTGGTATCAGAGCCCTTGGTGGCTGGAATTACCGGACAAGAACAGAGAGCTGCGAATTCACGACGGTTTGTTGGCTAGGAAGCACAAAACAGAGTCTGTGGAGATTTGTGGAATGGCTCAAAACTGTAAAAAGGATTCAGAGACAGGGAATTGTTGGTTGAATAAAAAAGCAAGCAAGTTTGAAGCTGAAAATTTCTTCTAGAGGGTTGCTTGGCGTTTGTGATTGGTTTGAATCCAATCGAATACCGTTTGAAGAGCGTTTTGGAGCAGAAGATAACCTACAGTAGGGCGACCTCAGTCAGCTAGGAGCTGCAAAAGAAAGCTCAGGGAAAGCCTGAGTAAAGCTCAATATATTCTTCTCTTCAAAATTGCTAGGGTTTCAAGGGACAAAATCAGAGATATCTCCTTGTAGGAGGACGTTTTCAAAGCTATGAGAGGCTGTGAATTCGCCCTGGTAGCGCAATTCAGCGGTAGGGAGGCCGCGACTGGCCGTGGAGGAGGAAGGCAGCTAGTGCGATTCATGAGGAGCTGCCATAGCCCGTGAAGGAGTGAGAAAACTCCATCGTTGGAAGAGAGAGGAGGAGGAGAGGTTGCGGGAGCTGTCGCGCGCTCAGTCCTGATCACCAGCTAGCGGCCCGAAGTGTTCAGTACTTCGAAGGCCTTTGATCAACGCACAAACGCGTTGACAGCCGTCCGATCTTGATTCATACAGATCGACGATGGTCATTTCACAATAGGTGGGTCGTTAGATCTAAAGGATCCGTTGGATTGAAGTGAAAAAGTCTGAAGGGGTCTGAAGTGCAAAGTGCATTGCAACTTCATTAAGAATCTTCAAACTGAAAACATTGTTGGGTCCCAAGTCTTTGAAGGGTGAAGTTTCTTCACACTGAAGAAATAGTTTAAGAACCCAAATTGCCCTTATTTTCACCTCCTTTAGCCTATTTTGACCAAACGAAAGGCTATAGCCTCCAAACGAAGGGCACCGTGACTGTACCCTACAAGTACGGTACACCAAAACAGAGTGATTGCCGTGGAGAAAGTGTTCGAAGTGCACCAGAAGTGATTTCACCATTCCACTGGACAGGAAGCTGGAAGTTGGTGACGTGAAGCATTTTGGAAAACGATGCCAGTTTGGCTTTCAATTTGGCGAAAGAGCGGCGGGTGGCCTGGTAAGCTAAAAATTGCAGGTCATTATTATCAATATCTGACATCACGGTTGGCTCTAGCATACACTTTATAGCCTACAAGTGAAGTTTTAAGCAGTTCGGAGATGGCAAACATCAATGAGGCAATTTTGGGCGATGCAAGCAAACTTGATGGGGCTTCTAACTACAACATCTGGAAATTCAAAATGAAGAGCATTTGATGGAAAAAGAGTTGTGGGAAATCGTGGCAGGTATTGAAGTCCGACTAAATACCACTCTAGGTGACATAAGGGCCTTTGATAAAAAGGCACAGAGAGCATTATCCTTGATCAATCTTTCAGTGAAAGACCATGTGATCACTCACATAAGTGATGCCACGACGGCTAGGGGAGCTTGGGAAGCTCTTAGAATGCAATTTCAAACTTGCAATCCAGCTCGAGCCATGTTCTTGAAGTCAAGATTGAACACAATAAGGATGGAAAAAAATGAATCAGTGGGATCCTTCTTCACCAAAGAGCTGAGAGATCAACTTGTGGCAATTGGAGAACCAATCAGAGATATTGAATTGGTACATACCACAATGAGCGGTGTCTCGGAAGGGATACAGATGTTTGTGAGCGACATTGCTTCGAGGGAGAGGTTTCCTACTTTTGAAGACTTCCACGACATCATGTTGCAAGAAGAGCAGCGTCGCGAAGTAGTGAAGTCAAGACAAACCCCACAGGAGGATCAAGCCTTGCTTGCTAAAGGCAAGCAGAAAGGATGGAAAAGGATTCCTAAGAAATCCAAGGACGATGATGACGAAGGAGAATCGTCATCAAAAGGGAAAAAGAAGAAGAAAGAGAAATGTTACTATTGCCACAAACCGGGCCATTGGGCATGCGAGTGTTATAAGAAGAAAGTAGACATAAAGGCCAAAAAATTGACTCAACAAGAAAACATTGTCGAAGATGATGGAGAAGATGACGAGACAAGTGCTTTCTCATCGGCATTGGCATCCCAAGTTGATGATGGTGCCAGATGGTTCATAGATTCCGGCGCCACAAGGCATATGACCAGAAAACATGATTGGTTTGAAAAATTCTCACCAATCCATGATGGGGATAAGGTCAATAGCCAATGGAGAGGAATGCCAGATACAGGGTGTGGGCAATGTACCTATGCAATTTCTTGATGGCAAAATTAAAAATATCCCTAATGTACTTTATGTTCCTGGACTCAAAAAGAGTTTGCTTTCTGTTGGTGTAATGGCAAATCAACTTCTTAAAGTTGAATTTGTCAATGATGGATGCCTTATGAAGGATACGAACCATAACCACAAAGTGGTGACGAAGGGTTATAGAGATAGTAACTGTGGCCTTTATAAATTGGATGCTGCAAAACCAAGTGAATATGGTTTGGCTATCTCAACAACATCTCAATCCGAGTTATGGCACAGAAGACTTGGTCATTTGAACTATGGGAGCTTGAGATTGATGGCGAAGCTGAAGATGGTAATAGGGTTACCAGCATTCCAGCATGATCACTATGCAATATGTGAAGGATGCATCATGGGAAAGCATCACAGAGAGACATTCAAGAAAGGTGGAGCTGCAAGAGCTAAGAAACCGCTGGAACTAATTCACAGCGACCTGTGCGGCCCAATGAAGACCATGTCGTTAGGGAAAGCATATTATTTTATGACTTTCATAGATGATTACTCTAGGAGGACATGGATTTATTTCTTGAAGAAGAAATTTGACGCTTTTGCTCGTTTCAAGGAGTTCAAAATAGTGTATCCTTGATTTTGAGACTAGTAGCCGTATGCTACTAGTGTGATGCCTCATTCCTCTTTGAGATTGATCCATAGCTTGGGGGCTAGATCCGTTCAATCTAGGATTGGTTTTTCCACCATCAATACCCTTTGTTTTGGCATAGAATAGGATCTTTGGTTTAGGAGTCCTTTTCTGATTTATAGGTCACTTCTCAATGTTGGTAACAAAAAAGATCTTTTCATAAGTCATTCATGAACACATGTTGGTACATTATCAATACTTCATTACGATAATGCAACACCTTTCTTGAATTTCAAGTTTTCTCTTATCTCTTCCTTGAAATTTCTCCTTGGGCAAATCTAGATTGATATGCACCCCTTGGAAACTCGGGTGGGTTCATGCTAAAAGGGAGAGAAGTAGGAACAAAAGAGAGTTATCAAAGAGAAACATCTGTCATAGATTCCAGGAGGAAAAGATGACGGACCTGTTTCAAGAATAAAAAACGATAGGATATTTTGATATTATTATAATCCTTTAAGGATTATAGTGATATTTGGTTTTAAGATCTAAGAGAAGGAAACTAGAAAACACTCTTGTAATAGAAGAGTTAGTGATTACAAGTTCGATTGATTTGTGTCAGAACTAGGGAACTCTATTGCAAGATGGTGATTTGTTGCAACATGTTCCTTGTTGGTGGTAATCAACTCAATCTTAGTGAGGACTGAGATCCGTGGGTTGATGCAAGGAAGGAAATTCACGCTAACAATATATTCTTTTGATTATCTCCTGTTGCATTCTTTGAGAAATATTCTCTCTTAGAGGATACCAAGTTACAAGATTTTTTATTAAGAAAGTATCGTGTGATATCTATAGAGATATGCTATGTAGTGAATCTTTGTGTGATCATAAGACCTTTTGTATAAAATTTTAATCATGTGGATCTACAAAGTATTCCTTGGACTAAGTTTATTTGCATGCATAAGCTGGTCATTAAAACATAGGCATATTGATGAGAATTGTATAGAGACAATTTCTCAGTAGGTTATAGTAATTTCTCATTGAGAATTGCTTTAGAATCAGATTAAATGTGATGTTCTGGTACCACACCTAGACATTTAAATATTTTAATATCTAACCGAGTCAAGAGCACTACTTATGAGCTAGTTGTTTGAATCAACAAAATAAGCTCTCTTATGATATTGTTGTTGAAATGTATTGCTTATAAGATGCAACCCTTATGGGTCAATTCTGGATTCATTGACTTAGGAATCTTGAGAGATTTGATTGGAGAATCATAACTCAGACTCTAGGATATACCAAATCAATAACAGAGGACTGTGATCATAGTAAGATTACCCAACCATCACAAGACCAGATCTAAGCTATTGTGTTGGTAGATTAGCCAATTGATGCAAGATCCTAGTGAGGAGCATTGGAAGCTAGAAAAAAAAGTTTTGAGATACATCATGGGAATGAGGGATCATCACCTGACTTGTTTGGATTTTTTGATTCAGACTTTGCTGGAGATCAAATGGATAGGAAATCCATAAGTGCACATTGTATTTTTATAGGTGATGGAGCTATATCATGGATGTCAAAAACACAAGCCACTATCTCATTGTCATCTAGTGAGGCCGAGTACATAGCACTTACTCATTGCACAAAAGAGATGGTATTGATCAAGAGGATGATCAAGGATCTTCACTTTCTGGATTTTTCAGAGAGCCCAATCATTTTTTGTGACAACCTATCAGCCCAAAAGTTGGCAAGCAATCCTATAATTCATGCTAGGAGCAAGCATATTGAGGTGGCATATCACTTTGTGAGGGAGCAAGTCATGGCAAAGGAGGTGGAGCTTCAACATGTGTCTTCAAAGGAATGTGTAGCTAATATATTCACCAAAGCATTAGGAAAAGACTTGTTTACAAAGCATAGGAATTCCCTTGGAGTATTCTCAAAGTCTATTATAAGGGAAGCTCCTTAGATCCTGCTTACAAATCCTAAACACAAAAGGATAACACATTGTGGAGAAACCACACAACCAAGTAGAAGCATCCAATCAATCTCTAGAAGCCTCACCCCCAAGCCAAGGAACAAGAAGCATGAATGTAGAGTGAGAGCCTAGCAATGAATCAAGAACCATGATGAGGAGTAGGGTGAGTCTGGACCTCTTATATAGAGCCAAAAGCATCCTGGGCACATAGCCATGCATAGCCCTATGTTCCCTATACATAGATTCACCTAGAATAGAGTCCTATGGGTGGACCAACTATTCATAGACATTAGGAGAGTTTTGAGCTCCAAAAAGACCCTTTAAAAATTCGTGCAAGATGTAGTTTATGTTATTAAAATATTATAACACTAATACTTTTGACTTGCCATAACTTTTTAATCGTAGCTTATAAGTATATTATATAACATATCATTGGAAAGTCCTTGTCGAGTGCTTTCCAATGCACCAAACTTTGTTAAATCTAGACTTACCACTAAAAAGTTATGCCATTTTTAGTGTGGAATCAAAATGTGGACTCAAAAAGTTATGTTACGTAGATTTCAAATTTGAGTGTTTTGATTGGTCCATGTGTAAGAAAAAATTGAAAAAAAATATAAACATAATCTTTACAAAGGGTCTTTTTTGGATTTAGAACTCCTCTAATGATTGCTATTGATAACCTGCACATGCATACACTGTCTCATACCTTGTCTAAACTCCATTTAGTGTGTTCTGGGCCTCACAAGAATATTAGTTACTTTCGGGTCATGTCCAGTATGACATGGCATAACTAACAGCTTGTTTCACTGGAGTACTCATGTATCCAAGACTAGGAGTATACTGTATCCTATGTACTGGTCATGGACATAACATTCTTCCCTCCTTAAGCTATTTCTATTCTTAGAGACTAAAATTCAAAAAATTCTTCTATATGTTATCAACTCTCTCCCACGAATCATCATCCTCAGTATGACCCTTCCACCGAATTAAACACTTAGAGATAGAACGATTTCTCAATTGTTTATCTTTGGTTCTGAGCACTTTCTCAGGTTCCAAAGGTACAGTAAGCGACAAATCTTCCAAATGAGATAAATCCTCATCCGATCCAATTGTATCACCATCATGTAAACTTAGTTTCAGATGACTTACATGAAACACT
The DNA here is from genome assembly GCA_029204225.1 of Diphasiastrum complanatum. NCBI lineage: Eukaryota > Viridiplantae > Streptophyta > Lycopodiopsida > Lycopodiales > Lycopodiaceae > Diphasiastrum > Diphasiastrum complanatum. Next base: position 79,495,938 of record CM055092.1, read on the forward strand.
GGGTGTGCAGTCGCTTTTCCTTGAAGATCGAGTTCATACGCCAAAGAACCAATTCTACGTACAATCCTGAAAGTCCACAATAACGGGTAGACAGCTTATAATGCTTCCATGTATGTAACATCTTAGAATCTTTTGGAATCCTAAGATATACCCAGTCATCAACTTTAAAATCTCTTGGAGATCTCTTAAGATCGGTATAATGTTTAGCTCTATCATGAGCACTTCAGATACTATTTTTAGCCACTTGAAATATTTTCTGAATATCATGCAAAAAATCAGCAACCTTTTGGATCTTAACAGACTTCATCTTAGCATTTACTTGAGATCTAGGTTGAAAACCGTACATAAGCATAAAAGGACTGTAACCTGTAGCAGAATATTTTCTACTATTATATGCAAACTCAACCAGTGAGAGATCATCTTCCCAATGAGATTACTTGTGAGAAACATATGTCCTCAATATGTCTTCCATAGTTTGATTAGGCCTTTCTGTCTGGCCATCTGATTCAGAATGATCAGAAGAACTCAAACTCAAAGAAGTTTCCAATTTATGGAATACTGCTGACCAAAAGTGACCTGTGAATTTAGGATCTCTATCACTAACAGTGTCACTTGGCAGACCATACAACTGAAATAATCTCTCAACAAAGATCTGGGGTAAATCATAAGCCTTTATAGTTGACTTGACTGGTATGAATGCAGCTAACTTAGTTAACCGATCCACTACAACCCAAATAGAATCATTTTGTCGTTGGGTCTTTGGAAGTCCAACTACAAACCACTAGCCTTATGGCATTCAGCCTTTGCTAGTTGACAGGGCTTGCATTTAACAACATATGACTCGACATATGGCTTGAGCTTTGGCCAATGAAATTCTCTCTTAGCCAAGTCTAGAATCCTATGTATACCGGGATGTCCTGCACAAGGTATGTCATGACATTCAAATAAAATCTTCCATTTCAGCTCATCATCACCAGGTACGCAAACTTTCCCATTCCAAAATAGTAATTCATCTCAAATGGTGAACTGCTCCACAATCTTCTTATCTTTCTTAGTTAGTTGAGTCCCTTGTGTTTCTGACTCAACACTATCCACATTTCTTCCGATCTGAACAATGTTCCAAATGTGACCAAAATGGGAATTTGATTCATATTTTCCTCTCAGCGAAAGATATAGATCCATAGAAATCTGGGTGAATGACAACTTGCTCAGTTCACCGATCCGAGTAAGAGCATCTGCAACTTGATTAGAGCTACCTCTTATGTAACAAATTTCATGATCGAATTCTTGGATCAATTCAGCCCGTCGCACTTTTCTCCCCCGAAGATTATGTTGATTACAAAAATACTTAAAAGGCTAGTGATCCATATACACTACAAACTTACTACCATACAAGTAGTGTCTCCAGGTTTTAAGTGCATGGATTACAACAAACAATTCATTTTCCTACATAGTATAACGCAACTGAGGACCAGTGAGTTTTTTGCTTTCAAACGCTAGTGGCCTATTCATTTGTAATAGAACTGCTCCAACTGCAACATCACTTGCATCTATTCTCACGACGTAAGGTAAATATGGATTTGCAATTTGCAACACGGGAGCTGAAACAATCATTGTTTTAAGTTTCTCAAAACACTGATTCAATTTCTCGTTTCAAACAATAGGCGGACTAGGTTGATTCCTCTTTTTCTTTTTATTAACAATTCCTTTTGTTAGATTATTAAGCCGTGCTACTGACTTAGCATAATCCTCAATAAATCTCTTGAAGAAAAGTGTAAAACCTAAAAAGGACTTTACCTGCCTCACAGTTTCCGAAATTGGCCACTCAATCACAATCTTGATATTATCCTCGTCAATCTTGATCCCATTTACGATGATCTTATGACCGAGATGAAGCAACTCTTGCTTAAAGAATTCACACTTGGACTCTTTAGCGTAGAGTAACTCCCGACAGAGCTTCATCAAGACGATTTTTAAGTGTTCTACGTGTTCCACCAAGGATTTACTGTAAATGAGAATGTCGTCTAAGAATACTACCACAAACTTCCCCAAATATGGACGAAATAAATCGTTCATCATTTGCTGGAACATTGCTGGAGCATTTGTTAATCCAAATGGCAACACTAGAAATTCATAATGACCAAATCTAGAACTGTGGTGACCTAGTTTCAACAATTTGTTAATGATTTCGGCTTTTTATTGCTAAATCTTAAGCCTTTGCTTTGCTATTGTGTATAGCCTAATCATAAGTTGCATTCAGTAGGGTACGACTTAAATTTGTTTTGTGGCATTAAGGCATCTCTTTTACTACTTATGAATTTGGCATATGGCTGTGCCTAAGCTGTTCTTAAGGTTATAGTCATATTCTAAAGCCCAGTCGGCATTCTCGCATTATTTGGCTTTATGTGAGAGTCAAGTTTCAATGGCAGTTTTAGCGGCTGACTATAGCCCGCCATCTTCGCATTTCCTAAGGGAAAACTGCTATTTTCAAAGGCAAGGCACTACAAATCTGAAGGGCCATTGTCGCACATTTCGCACTATTCAAAATTTTCAGAGCCTGGTTCATTCTTTAGTGCCTACCTCTAAGCACTTCCATGCAGCCAGAGCCTCCCACCATCGCATTTTTTGAGGCAATTGTTGCAAATTTTGCACTATTTGGGATTTCCTAGGGCAGGCTTCGCTCTCCCAAATGTAGATCTGAAGACGGTTTTCCAGCCCACCATCACTCTTCATCAGCAAGTAGTAGTTGCAGTTAGGACAGTGTTCTAAGCGGTAGCCTTCAACACATTTCTAGCGACCCAGATGCTTTCATTCATCCATCCACACAAGTCAAAAGGCGGCAAGCCACCATGGCACTTCCTATGGCAGTCTCTACTGCTCTCCAGTGGCAGTTTGTAGACCTCTTGGAAGCCATCGCATCTTCTACACGACAGTTCCAGAGGCAGATTTGGTTGCTCAACCCTGCTTTCTAATTGTTAATCCTATTGTGGCAGTATGCTATTGACTTGTGAAAGCCATGTTCCAGATGTCAAATACTGATTTGCTCTCATTCTTGAAGCAATTGCAGAGCCCTCTTCTCTCTAGCATGGATCTCTCTGGCTATATCATGCCAGGCTTATGCCATTGTAAATCATTCAGACACAATGTAGAACAGAGGTTCAGAAGCTCTATTGGTGTTTTAATGTAGATTTACTGCTTTTGCTATTCATCTATAAGTTCAGAACCTTTGTGTTCTCAGATTCTTGTATAGAGGTGTAGCAACCCCTCTTCTTTGTAGTGTCTAGACTGTATTGCACATATCTTTGTACTCTGCAAATGGTGAATACAGATAATTTAAATCTAAGTGTTCTGAATCACACACAACTTGTTTCTATTGTGAATACCTTCTGTGCTTTTCATGGTGATTCATTTTGGTAATAGAAAGTTTATGGCACTGTATTGTTTGTGCCTATACACAGTGACTTGGACTGGAATTAATTAGTGAAGTGTCTCTAGTCTTCAATCTTGTGATTTGCGCAGATCATAGGAGTTAGATTCATGATAAGCTACTGTCAAGATAACGGAAACATTGTGTGGCTTTTCCTTTTGCCGAAGTATTTGCTTTCTTGAGTTCACTCCCATTTGAATCTGAAAACCATAATGAAGTATTCAATATTTTCTCTAGGGTGTTTGTTTTCTTTATACGATTGTACTAGTATCCCCTTGTGAAAACATCTGTTGATGACCAGTTTGCAATCACTTCTCCTCTCCACTCCATTCATTCTTAGTTATTTCTGGTTTTGCACTAATAATAACAGTATTAGCCTTTTTATTGCTCTCTAGTAGGAACAATACACGTTTATACTACAAATATCAATCATTTTGTTGTTGGTATGCCACGACAAGAACAAAATCCTACCTTTTGGACATCTTCTGACTTAATTCTTATTTGATGGTACCCTGTCCCGAGATCTATCTTGGTGAAATATCGTGCTCCACCCAAGCGATCTACAAGGTCATCCATCCTGGGTAATGGATATTTATTATTTATAGTCACTTTATTAAGCCCCTTATAATCCACACACATCCGAAAACCTCCATCTTTCTTCGCTTTAAAAAGAACAGGAGCGCCCCATGGTGATTTACTAGGTTGTATATGTCCCATCCTCAGATAGTTTTCTATTTGATTTGAAATCTTTGTCTCCTCATTCTGAGAGAACCTATAAGGTTGTCTAGAGACAGGTTGACTTCCTGAAATCAATTCAATCTTGTAGTCTACTGACCTAGATGGTGGTAAACCATGAGGTAATTCAGATGGAAAAACATCTCTAAATTCACTTATGATCTGTTCTTTCACTGCTTGTTCATGATCTAAATTTACTAAGTTAAGAATTGTTGAGAATTCACAACCATTTAGATTCATTTTAGGAACATCCACAACTGGAATAGCATAAATTGAAAAAACTTCATACTCAGAATAATCCAATGTTTCCATTTCATTAATTGTAGAAATCTGATCCAACGGACGTATAAAATTACTGCCAAATAATCTAACTACCTTATCACTCTCTTTGAAAGTGAGAACATGCTTCTCAAAATCAATTAACAGAGAAGGCGATTTACTAAATAACCATTTGTAACCTAAGATTAAATCAGTACAAGCTAGGTCTAAAACATGAAAATTAACTAATTCTGTGTGTCCTTGCATCAAAACTAGGAGCTTTGGGACCTTTACGTTCCAAGTCTCCAACTCTGCTCCTAAAGCTAGATAAACTTTATATCTATGATTGTTGGCTTCAGTTTCCAAGCTGAGTTTCTGCACAAGACGAGAATTAATAGAATTATGAGTTGAACCACTGTCCAATAAAATATTCACTTCTTGATCTTTAACTGTGCCAATTAAACGGAAAAGTTCATTAGGCAAGAAAGAAGTTGTACTAAAAGAACATTCACACTCACAATCAGTCAGGTTAATTTCCAAAGTCTTTACCATTGCCTCCTGGGATTTCAATCATGTGAGCAGACCCTTTTTTCCTTTTTGGACAAAATTTCATCATATGTCCAAGCTTCTTACAGACAAAACGTAAGTTCTCTCTTTTAGCCTTTTCCCAGGACATAGATTTCTTGAATCTCTTTCTCTTCGGCTTCCTGGGTTCCGATGTTGCTTGATCTAATTTGTCAGAGTATTTTGCTTGGTCTGGACCGCGCTTCTTATCCTTCTTGGTTTTCAAAGTGGTTGGAATTTGCGCAAATTGCTTCATGGATGCCACCACTATGGAATCATATGCTTTCGCAATCCGAAACACATCCTCAAGGCTTTGAAGCACATTTCACCTACATTCGTTCTGATAGTCAGCTGGCAAACCTAGGACAAACTGCCATAATGCCAACTTCGCATCGAATGATGGAACCCTATTTCATAGGTCCATGAATTCCTGGATATAAGAGTCTAAACTCTTTGTACCCATCTTGCAGTTCACAAACTTTAGGTAGTAGTTCACGTCATCAGCAACTACGAAAGCTTTTTTGAAAACTTCCGCAAACGCATCCCAAGTAGTTGGCTTCACTGATAAATCTCGCCACCACGATGACGCCTTGTCGCGTAAGAACAACATGACACTTTCAATTTTCTTCTCATCAGTAACACCGTGCAGATTGAAGTAACTACTCCACTTGGCCAGCCAGTCCTCGACGACCTCAGATTCCTTCTCCTTCTCGTCCACGTAAACCTTCGGTTGAAAATCGAGATTGGGTGAAGACATCAATTTGACTTGATTCAAAAGAGCCTCCATTTGCTAATCTCTCATCTGATTACGATTATTCATATCATTGAGTGCCGTACTCAACTACTGACAAATCATTATATAAGATGGCGCACTTGGATTTGCAACTTGATTTGAAGTTTCTTCGACCATCTCGATATATCTATCTTGGAAATTGCAAAATTTAGTTACCAAAAATTGACTAAAATTGATTCCAGTATGGTCAAATCACTATTATTAGTCAATTTCATAGACATTACAAGAAATTGGAAAAAGCTAAAAATTTTGAGTTTTTGCACTTTTTTTTGTTTTTTTTAAATTTTACGTTTTCTAAAAATTCATTAAAAATCACAATCAGTTATTAAGCAATCGAAATCGAAAATTTGATTTACTGTTCGATTCTTAATGCTACTCAATTAATGTCCATCAAGCATGCAAGGCATGCGACATTAAACTGATTTTTTACTTTATGGAATTTTACATAATAATTCAGTTCTATGGAAATTGTCAGCTATAAAATCTTGTTTTGTATCTAACCGTCAAAGTACATGCGTATGACCACTCAAAACAAATCTAACCAACTCATGCATGTCAAAATCACTCAGAGAAACCACATGCAGACATTCCATGCAAGCACAGTACCTCAAAATAGGAAATTGTCATGCATGCAATCAGAACAATTGGAAATTTTACCAATTTTTCTCACAAAATTGCAAAACTTCAGATGCTCATATCTTTGGCTACTAAACACCAAATTGGGTGCTATAAAGCTCAGTACAGAGGGAGACTCAATGAAAAAGACACTTGCCACATCAGCTTGCCACCTAGGACTCACACATGCGAGTTCGGAATAGCCAATTAAGTTGTAGGAGGGCGCACTTTTTCAAGACCAATTTGTCAAAAAACATGCAAACACTCAACCAAGCCTAAAAGTGATGATCCAAACAGTCTTATATGGTCTTTAAGACTTCCATGAAGCCTTCATACAAATCCTATGAAGCAGTATGGGCTGAGAACCATGAATTCTTGGTTTCTAGAAGTCAAAATTGCTACAAACTTGATGGAGTTGAAACATAAGCCTCTACCCATCAATTTACAGGTCTAATAGCTTGTTGGAAAAGTAAAAAGAAATATAAATCATGCTGGAAAAAATCCAGAATGATCCCCTTATGGGTTTAGAGAAATCCATCCCCCAAAATTCACCAAAATGGGTCAATTTTTGACACTTTTTTACTTCCTACAAACCCAATTGCTGGAATTCTTGGCTCTAACTTCTAGGACAGCTTCAAAAGGCTATTATTCATCTTTTCCTAGCTTCAATTGATGTTCAACAACCTCCTACCATCCAATTTCATGAAAAAACAAGCAAATCATGAATTTTAGCCCTTTCTAGGTTTTTTCACCATGCACAATTGGAAATTAATGGCAAGAACATTTTCCAAATCCACATGCAATCCAAAATACAGAGTTACAACCAATCAATTGATCTAATCTTGCTATATTTTGAACTCTACCCTCCATTTTGTGCCAAAAACATGGAAAATAAGCCAAATTTGGCCACAAAAGAGCCTAGAATCCAAATACATGGGAAGATCCAAAATGCAAAATGAATTTCAACTACTTCAAAGTGAATTAACTTGCTGAAAATTTTAGATCCTTCACTAGTTTTGAGCTACACATGCTAAAACTCCAAAAAAAAAAAAGACACCAAAATTGATTTCTAGCACAATTCTCCATAAACTACAATGAATTTGAGAGAGATATAGAACATGCAAATTGAATTTGGGAAGATCCACCAACTTGCAACCTTGCTCCTCTCCTTGGATGAGAATACTAGCTGAATACCACCAAGCTCCAATGAAAAGCACCACCTCTCCAAGCTTGTAAGCCTTGCTCTGATACCACTATAAGGGAAGCTCCTTAGATCCTGCTTACAAATCCTAAACACAAAAGGGAGAAACCACCCAACCAAGTAGAAGCATCCAATCAATCTCTAGAAGCCTCACCCCCAAGCCAAGGAACAAGAAGCATGAATGTAGAGTGAGATCCTGGCAATGAATCAAGGACCATGATGAGGAGTAGGGCGAGTTTGGACCTCTTATATAGAGCCAAAAGCATCCTGGGCACATAGCCATTCATAGCCCTATGTTCCCTATACATAGATTCACCTAGAATAGAGTCTGATGCATGGACCAACTATTCATAGAATTGCTATTGATAACTCTACACATGCATACACTGTCTCATACCTTGTCTAAACTCCATTTAGTGTGTTCTGGGCCTCACAAGGATATTAGTTACTTTCGGGTCGTCCAGTATGACGTGGCATTACTAACAACTTGTTTCATTGGAGTACCGTGTATCCAAGACTAGGAGTATACTGCATCTATGCTAAAACTAGTTGAAGAGGGAGTGTGAGAATTTGTCAACTAGTTTGATATAATGGACATATTTGTTTATTTGGCAATTGAGGCCAATTTTCATATTAGACTTAGAGTTTGACTTTTCAAAGTTATCTTAGTCTAAAGGAATTTGAATTGGCACTTTTATAAAGTGAGAGAAATAGTAGGAGGTCGAGTTTTTTAGATTCAAATTTGAATGTTGGAGACATTGAATCTAGTCATTAATAGTAGGGTTTTTGTTATGGAGGAAAACCAAACTCATTAATGATGCATGGACCTACTATAAAAGGATGTAAACTCGTGGAGAAAATGATTCTTCTCTCTCTCATCTCATTTCATGCTTATACATGAGTTCTCTTGGGTTCATCTATCCATTGGTGCACTCTCTTGATGATATCTTGCAATCTTGTGTGTAGAATGCTCATATTTTGTTATATTCGGATTCACACTTGTGAAATACAATAGCTTATTGTCTTTGTATGGACAGAAACTTAATATTATCTTAAGTTTGATGTTTGATCAATATCTTATAGAATTTGCATCTCTTTCATTAAGTAGATGTTCATTTTCTCATTGCAAATGGTGTAAATTGTGAGGTCTTTCAAAGCAAAGATCGATAGATGATTTTGGATCTTAATGATTGACAAATATTCACAATTAGCATACTGCTAGTATCATTGCCGCAGCCGTCATTTTTTCAATTTGAGAATTAGACAATCCTCTAGCAAATGTCTGGTACGTTTGTAATATATGCAAAACAGCCTTGATTTCAGTGAAGCTAAATTTGAATTTGCACCTTGTTCTGATTTGAATTATTATTCAACTTTCATGCTTTCTTTGACTTATTCTTCTTATCAATTTCTTCGAATAAAGAGCTTCCAATTTTGGTGCCGAATGAGAGAATCAAGATCCATTTCTTCGAATCTCTTCCTATAGTAGCATAGATGAAACTCATGCTATTGTAAGACCTTGCCGAGTAGAAACAATGATTACCCAATTTTCATAGGTGTCAGGAAGGATCGACGGGAGAGTCATGACGGCATCTGCTTCATTGATTTATATGCCACTTGTAGACATCTGCTAAAAGAATTTTTGAGACCGGTGGTCAAGTGATTTGTAATTGACTTTGAATCAACCATTTTGTATGAGAAAAATATTTTTCTTAAATGAAGTTTGGCAGTCACGTCCCTAATGTCATAGAAAGTGCTTAGAATATTCCAAGATTCCAACGAAGTTCGAGAGTTTCGAATATGATTGATATGATTGTCTCTGATATGATTTCCAGGGTAGGAAGGCAATCATCCCATTTGGTTGCCACTAACGCCAACAAAGTTAGATCTTTTGCAAACATTGCCGATTGTCGCACCGTTGGATCTGGAGAGTGGACATACTCTCTCTGATATGCTTGTAATATTCCAGCTGTAAGACTGGTGGATGATTGGCCAATTGGGCGTATGGATGGTGATTTTATCCATAGCCAATCCCAAATCTTTCTATTTTTGTCTTTGTGGCATTGGCACGTAATAAGGATCTACTCGCAACTGGCGAGGGCTGGCGACGTAACTCCTAACTGATTTCGAAGTTTTCTCAAAAACCGTGATTCTCCATGCCGGCTGCTCTCCCAGTGTAGGTATTTTGTCCAATTCTTTGTCGGCCTCAATCTCGGAGGTCTTAAATTTGAGAACCCATCCACCACGTGAGGACTCATGTAAAATCTACTTTAAGAAGGTCTGGATTTGGTCCTCGACGCTGATGGGCCTTCTGAATAAATGGCTTGTCCTTGATGAGGATGGACCCGCTTGTACTGCCGATATAGTTGGTGGTTGATTTGCTAGATCTGGAGCTCCCCCCTGGTCCATGATCGAATCAACCCCTGTATCCATCTGTACAGCTTCTTGGCGCGAAGGGGAGAATTGCAGCATGACCGGGACGGGGATTTGTGGTCCGGCTTCCAACACTTGAGCGGCGGCTTTTTCATGGGCGTTGATGGTCTCTTTTGCCTTTTCCAACTCGGTTGAAGCTGTTCCTTTGAACCTATCAAAGCGGCCTTGGAATCCCTAAAGGGCCACTTTGTATGTTTCCACTTTCTTGAACAAATATGCAATCTCCGTCGGTGTGACCGGATGATCGGATATTTGTGTTTCAGATATGCATCATGCTCAAGGGTAGTCGCATCCAATTCACCTTGAAGCCATGTGCGATCTTGTTCGGCCATTTGTAATTGCCCCTTCAACAGCTGCCCCTGTTGCTTGGCATCTTGCACTACCTTATCTACCTGATCTTGTGCGGTTGTTAGGGCGTTTTGTAGGGAGCTGATGTAGGTTTCTAAGTGATCAACTTGTTACTGGGCCAATTTCTTTTCGCTTTCATCATTTTCTTCATGTTGCTTGGCTATCTTCACCTCTCGATCCAGCTGGACAATTTTCTGACTGATTAGAGTGTTTTCGGATCCTAAATCAGAGATCCTTTGCTCCATTTCCTTCTTCTTATCCAGCATAGACTGGATCACTTGCCCAAGGCTTGAAACTAACTCGAGAGCATCACCAGAATCGACAGTTGTGGAGGTGGCAACAACAGGAGACCCTGATGGTACTGTCGTTGGTAGGCATGGAATAGGTGCCAAGGTCTCTTCTTCTTCAAAAATATCCTCGTCTTCAAACCCTTTAGGCATCGTGGCGTCAAACTGCTTTGGTGACTTTACAGTTGTGTCGACCCAAAGTGTGGCTGGGCTACCTTGTGTGGGTGGTTGCTGACTGGCATCTTCGACACCAACAGTAGCTTCATGGATATGCCCGAATTCTCTTCCAAGGGATTGGGGTTCAAAGGGCGTTGGGCTCTGGGGCATTTTAAAGATTTCGGTGGCCCCAAGGGGGTCAGAATCATCGAACATATCCATGAAGAACTATGTGTTGGGTGAGGTTGCTTCGGTGTGCGAGGGTGAGGCGACCTGGGCAGCTGCGATGGGAATGGTAGGCCCAATGGTCACAGACTGTCCTTGTATAGGAGCAGAGGCGAGGGGAATGGGAAGTTCAGTGTGAACAGCAGCAGGGGGTGGAAGCACAGCTGATGAGGTATGCTTAGTACGTCGTCATGACGTGGAAGGTGAGCCAGGAATTACGATCTCGCTGCATGGACGACGACGACTATGAGAACTTGAGGCCTGGTGAGATGACTCGATCGGTGTTTCTTTGTAAATTGAAAGCACAGAATCCAGGTAGAAGCCATGGATTCTGTTTTCTAAGTGAGAAGCGGCTAAGAGGGACAATAGAGAGCTAACGGTGAACTGTTGCTTTGTATTGGCTTTAATAGCTCGCTTGAGCTCACCAGAAATAGTCTTGAACCAGTTATATGGTTCAAGAGGGGCTTTGGCCAACTTTATGTGGGACTCCACTATCCTGTGAAGGATTTGAGATGTGATGCGGTCTTTCCTGAGGTTGCCAACCATCAGGAAATGATTCAACAACTGGGCAGCGGCGTGGATGGAAGGCTTAGTGATGGCTTCCAGAAGGTAGCCATCATTAGTCCAGTGCAGATCGTTGGTGAGGTCAATGTATGGCTTGATGGCCTGTTTGGCGTGCTTGTGATTGGGTGAGGCTTGCGTACCGGATGAGATTCCTATAGCTGCAAGTGCGGCCTCAGTGACGTGCACCTTGTGTGTGGCTCCTTGGAAGGTGATATAAAACTTGGATTTCTCTTCCTTCCACATACTGAAGGCAAGAGTGATGAAATCCATATTGATGCGTCCCGAAAAGGCTCTCTCATGAATACCCATTGCAGTAAGTAGAGGCTCTGCAAGGGTCATCCATTGAGTGACCATGCTTGTGCTAGGAAGAATCATGATGTCTGTTGCAGATGGGACATCACGATGGATAGTATAGCGCGGAGACTGGGAAGTATCAGTAGACGACATGATGATCAGAAAGGATTTATAACCACGTGAGAGTGTATCAGAAGGCAATGTAGGAAATTTGGAAGGCTTTGGTCGTAAGAAAAATTCAAGTGAGGAATGAATCGAATTCAGCCAACTTATAGGTGAATTTGGTAGGTCCATTACACTGAATAGTAGTTGGGCTGATCAGTTCTGAACAAAAATTTGCAGGCATGTACAGTACTGGAAAAATAGGCTATCAAAATCTCGGCGAAGGTTTCTAGGAATCTGAACCTATCAGACGAACGTTTTCCAGGGCTGGCGAAAGATGAACCTTCGCCCAGGTACTGTCATAAATGTTTTTTTTCACAATCTGAACCTATGGACAACCTAATTTTGACATTTTAAGATCATCTAGCAGGTCGGCGAAGGTTCATAATGACTTTATGATACTCGGCGAAGGTTCCCAAAATGGCATATCACTAAACATTTGCCTGACTCAAAAATTGAATTTTCTCTTGTCAGAAACCTTCGCCCACCTCAATTTAGATAAATCAAGGGTGGATGTACAATTTGAGAGCTCAACAAAGGTTTCTGATACTGTATTGGCCAAATCTTCCCAAAACAGTGGTTTTCTAAATCATTTGTCATAGAAATATTGTGCTTCTTTTCCCTTATGCTGATAACTTCCTGACTTTTGCTCATCAGTCTTTTCTTATTTTATTTATTTATTTTTATTCTTATTATTATTTTTACCTGTCTTTTTCCAAAAAAAAAATTCAGTAGATTAATAACTGAAAACAAAAAATTAAAAACAAATAAAATGAAAAATATATTTAGATCAGGCTTGCTGAACTGGCGGAGCAAGTTGCCAAAACTTGCATAATCGGCTGCCATTTACCGGAGTATCAAATCGTTTTCCATCCAAGTACTTAAAAATTACTGCGCCATAGTTCAGGATTTCCTTCACTTTATATGGGTCTTCCCCAGTAAACTTCAACTTACCCTTGATCAGCTTGGTTTTGTACATCAATGCAAGATCTCCTGCTTCCAAATCTTTCTTGTGCAATTGACGATCGTGCCATGCCTTGCGGTGGGCTTTCTCTGCTGCTAAGGCATGAACTGCCATCAATCGGGTTTCACATAATTTGTGCAATGCTTCATGATGAAGTTGTAAAGACTGATCATCATTTAATCATTCTGTTGTTGTTATGCGTAAAGATGGGATTAAAAATTCAATTGGCATAACAGCATCTTGACCATAAACCAATTGAAAAGGTGTTTGATTTGTACTATTTTTGTAAGCGATTCTGAATGCCCATAATGCTACATACAGTTCATGTTCCCAATCAAAGCGACTCGCTTCAACTGTCTTGGTAATAATGGTGCAGAGAATCTTATTGGAAAATTCAGCTTGGCCATTCCCTCTCGGATAATAAGGAGTACTAAATATGTGTATAACAAAAAAAATTTCTAGTAAACACTTTATTGTTTGATTAACAAAGTGTGTACCCCGATCACTGACAATTTCGATCGGACATCCAAATCTGATTATAATATTTTCATATATAAACTTGGCTGTAGATTTTGCATCAACCACTTTGACAGCTTTGGCTTCAACCCACTTGGTCATATAATCAGTTGCGACAATAATGTAGCGGGCCTGAGATCCTTGAGCAGCGGGATGAATAGGACCAACATAATCCAGTCCCCATTTTTCAAACAATGCTTGCGATAAAACTGGATGTAAGGGTTCATAATTATGTCGAGTAGGCCGTCGTGCTCGTTGGCAGACATCACATGTCTGAATAAAATTTTCTGTGTCCTTATGAAGCGTAGGCCACCAACAACCGGATTGCAAAAGTTTGCGAACAATAATATCTGTAGAGAAGTGTCCTCCACCCATGCCATCATGTGAAAACATGATTAGATCTGGTACTTCATGTGGTAAAACACATCTTCGTAAAATATTATCTGATCCACGATGATACAATTGTCCTGTAATTAATTGATAAGGTTGAGCCTTATGAATCAATTGTCTTTTCTGTACTTTTGTCAAAGAGTCATTCAGTTGTCCTAGCATCAGGTACTCACCAATATCTGCCGCCCACTCATGTACTGCTTCAACATAGAACAACACAGCATCTGGCAGTTCATCATCTACTTCAGTATTAACTGGTGCGGATTCAATTTGCGAAACGTGATCAGCTTGATAATGTTGCCTCCCCTTTTTGACCACAATTCGGTCAATAATAATAACCATCTTGCAATACGTCCAGTATTACACGTCTTATTTACCAAGTAAAGTAACGGTTGATGATCCGTATAAAATGCTAAGTGCGTTTTCATGAGGTAGTGACGAAATTTCCGAACAGAAAAAATCATGGCTAGTGCTTCACGTTATGTTGTTGAATAAATCTTCTCTGGATCTGTAAGTTGTCTGCTTGCAATTCGTATAGGATAATCCTTCTTATAGTCACCTGGCTGCGTCAAAACTGATCCAATGGCGTATTTTGAAGCATCCGTATGAACATGAAACTCTAATGTCCAATCTGAAGAACGCAGTATTGGTGCTAAAGATAATGCTTTTTTTAACTTTTCAAAGGCTTCTAACACCTCTACTGTCCAAATAGGAACAATAGTTAATTTGTATATAGGTTGTGCTAAATTCGCAAAGAAGATAATAAAAATTCGATAGTAGTTCGCATAATCCATAGACACATAAACTCCTCGAATTGTTGTTGGCGGTGGCAATTCCACAATAACTTTGATCATAGAGTAATCGGTGGCAATACCATGTCTTGATATCACATGTCCAAGCACCACTCCGTGAGAAACCCATATCTGACATTTTTCTGGATTTAGAGAAATCTGATATTTGCGGCATCTTTCAAAGACTTTCTCCAATTGACCCAGGTGGTCTGTATCTGTACTATGAACTCCCAAGTCGTCCAAGTAAATTTCAAGGAATTTCTGCTAATAATCTTTAAAGGCAAATTGCATTACTTTTTGGAATGAACTTGGTGCATTACAGAGTCAATACAGCATTACTTTGTAAGCATAGGTGCCCCATTCTGTTGCAAAAGCAGTTTTGTGGCGATCGACAGGTGCAATCTTAACCTGGTTGTAACCACTAAATTCATCCAGGAAACTATAAGCTTACACTCCAAAAAGGCGATTCAAAATGCTTTCAGTAAAAGGTAACGAAAAGTGATCCTTCCATGTCACTTTATTCAATGCTTTGAGATTCACACAGATTCGCAATTTTCCATTTTTCTTAGGAACAATGACAATCGGTGCATTTGGTATGCTCAATCTCATAAATGAAATCGGCGTCAAGCAATCTCTGAAGTTCTTTCTTTATCAGATCTACCACATTAGGATTACAGCGATAGAACTTTGTAACCTTTGGTACTGCATCAGGTACTAAAGGTATGGTATGTTCAATGACTGATGTCGGAATACCCTTCAAATCTTGATAAGTCCATGCAAAACAATCTTGATACTTACTAAGTAAAAAACGGAGTGCTTGATACTGTTCAGAAGTAAGTTGTGATCCCACTTGTACAATCTTTTTTGGTTCTCCTGGTTCTGCAAGATTCATTGGCTGCGTCCTAGCTGGGTCATCGTAAACCTCTTTAGATTCTGGCATGTGTTCTTCAGGTTCACGATGTACTTTAGGTAACATGATAACCATATCATCCAGTGTATAACGTTTAAAATACTCTGGCATATCATGCTGGACTACATTTGCTTGTTCTTTTTCGAAAGGACTTGTCTTGGCTCTTTGTTTAGTCTTCTTAGCAGGAATTGATCGTGGAGCTGATGACTTTCGGGATGATAAATCTTTCTTCACAGATGAAGACTTCCTAGACGATGATCTCTTGCTGGAGATCTGACTTGAAGAATCATTCTTGACTTTTCCTTTGCCTTTATCCAATAGAGGTGGCACTTCCTTAACATCGATCTTTTGAGAGGGATTTTTCCATTTCAGGACCGTATTATAATGTTGCTTTGTTTGTTTCTTCGTCATCGAACCTGTCATCATGTCTCCCTTCAATATAATTGCTTTGGACGATTTGATTGTTGGTTCATCAGGAATATTATGCACTCCAAATCTGGTCGGATCCATATGATGTAGAATTTGTTCATCCGTAAGTTTTGCATTGCCATCATAAGCATGGCTCATTGGTATGAGATCATCCTCAATTGGATCTGGTATAGGTTCCATTGATATCCAGACTACATTCAGCACATTTAGTGGAAACGTGATTGGCGTATCCAAAGTTTGATCTAACAAGGAAATCTTGCTCATCTCTGATTGAATATCTTGTTGACACATATATCCTACTGTACAATCAATTGTTGCAAGAGCTTTGTTCCAATTGACAGTATCCGTTTGAGAATCGTAATGAACTCCCAATTTTTTCTCTGGTCGATCACAAGTGTGATCCGTTGTTGATGAATCGTCATCCGCTTTTTGAACCACTGGCTTGATAGTCCAAGTCATAGGATCAATTTTAACTGCATGTTCACGATTTTCAAAAGTGATTTTGCCAGTACCCCAGTTATGAATTACTTGCGCAACTTGTAACCATGGACGTCCTAAGAGAACTCGGTAGACATTTGGTGCTTCTGGTAAGTCCATCACGACGAAAGTAATGACGAACTGTACTTCTGCAATCCTGACAGATATATCTTCCACCATTCCTCGTGGACGAACCGTTGTTTGATCAGCTAGCTTAATAGCAAAAGTAGCAGGCTTAATCTTTGTAAGGCCCCATTTTGTACATAGCTTTGTAGAGATTAGGTTAACTCCTGAACCGCCGTCTATCACGGCTGCTTCATTAGAAATTTGTCTATGTTGTATCGGCAGAGTGATATTCTTTTGTTCACTTTCCCAAGAGGCTCCAACATGGAGTACATCGTTAGATTCTTCAAATCCAGCACTAAAAAGAGACTCCTGATGGTCTTCTGAATCTTCTTGAACTAACTTTTGCGTTAAGATTTCTTTTGCTTTTGGCACCAACTTTAGGAACTCTCCCAATGAAATATTGATCTTGCTAGACAAAATATTCATGAGTAATTCTGTATGTGGTGTTTCAGGTTCAGTCATCTTGAAGGGTTCTTCGTGATGATGTAATTGATCATTCATATCCGTACATAAATTTCTTCGAGGCTGCAATGGTGAAGACCGAACTTTAGCTATTACTTTAGCAGCTTCACGTTCCTCTTCTTCTTGCCGATGTTTAATCCACTGTCTCATATCCTGATATCTTTGTTTTTCTGCATTAAGATTTGGATAGACTTTCGATGTTGTTGGTGTATCGTTCAATGGTATAGAATCAACAGGTACTGAATCCACAACTGGTTCTTTTTGCTTTTGTGCTCTGGTGACCACCATCAAGGGTGCACTTGGTTTATTATGAGCTACCGATCCTTGCTTGATTGTTATCAAATTTACAGGTGTTGTAGTTGGTTGTGGCTTCGGTCTTGCTGGACAGTCTTAATAGCAATGCCCATATCCACAGTCACGACAGAATGGTACAAATTTTTCTTTATTTGGGCATTCTGCAACTTTGTGATTTTCTCCAGAAGCAAAGCATCCAATTGGTGCTCTGGCCCAATTTCTTGAGGCTTGTTGTTGAGCGGTAGCATAAATGGCATATTGTTCTGAAGATCCACCTTCCTGATCATTACCATAGCTCCATTCCTCAGCACTTCCGTAAGGTTTTGGTTCCATCAAATTGGCAGGAGGAGTGGAGTGTTTTGGTGGGGCAGGCAAAGCTAGACGTTTCGGGTATCCAAGAGTAGATTGTCGTAGTCTTGCTGCTAGATTGCCTCCATACTCTGGATCTCGATATCCCATCTGGGCATACCGTTGCTGAGTTATCCGAGGGTTGAAGTTGCAAAAGGCAGTCTCATGATCAGATGAATTACACAGATGGCAAACACTGATTTCCATTCGTTTTTTCAATTGAGGACATCGTTCACTGTGTGATTTCCTGTACAAATAGAACATCAGACATTTTCCCTGGTAGGAAAAGTCTTTGCAAACTTCTCAAGTTCCTTGTTCGCTTTTCGGTGGAAATTTTCCAATGTTTTGATCTTCTCATCAAATTGCAACTGCAACTTTTCCATCTGTTTCTGCTGGGTCTTCCCAAGTTTCTCGAACTCATCATTTCTGCAGTAGCATTGGCATTCATTGATGCAATAGTGGTGGATGTCGTAGTAGTCCGCTCTACTGTATAAGACAACATACTAACATTCAGCTCATCATCTGAATCTTCATCCTCCTTCCAAATTGCATCGTCCATCACATTTTGCAAAAGTGTGTAATCATTATGGCATTTCAATTCACGTCTGATCCGTTTAGGTAGACCTGACAAAAACCACATAATCATGGCATTTTCATTAATCAGCTCAGGCTCACATTCAGATCTAAGACGTTTCACCCTTTCGATATAATCTCGAACCATTTTCCGTTTTTCCATTTTAATTTTACTTAAAAGTAAGAAAGGGTCTTCCATAAACTTCCACGGTTTGAACCGTGTGGTAAGGGCTCGTTTAACAACCTCCCAATCTGTACGTTCAGTTTCATCTTGGTTATAGTACCAATCTTGTGATGCGCCTGTTAAGGCCATAGGAAACAGCTTAATTTTAATCATGAGGATAGATCTCACCATAGACCTCACAGGATTCAGCATAGATCTGAAGAAATCTAACTAGATCTATTAATCCATTATATTTGGGTAGATCCAATCGGGGTGCTCTTCTAGCAATAATTGGATTGACCTCTTGTGGAGCACCTCCAGGAGCAGCTCCAGGGGCAGCCATCTTACAAACTTAGATCAAATCGATAATGTGATTGGATATAGATTTTTTCAAAAAACTATCTCAGATTAGATCTGTTAGCTCTATTTTACTTTTCAAGAATGTGATTCTATATGATGAAAAACTACCCAAAATTCGATCAATCGATACTTCTCAAAAATGATAAATCTCTCAGAGTCTAATTCAGAATATATCAGATTTGATCCAAATTTTGACAGAGACTTGATCTAGAAAATAAAAAACTAAAAATAGGACTGGCGAAGGTTCTCTAGGCGAAGGTTGTCTCGGCAAAGGTTCAACAGTGCTATTTTGGGATAAAATCTCTCTGAACACTTTTCTGGCAATTTCTTGAAAACAACCTTTGCCGACTTCTCAGATGGAAGGTCTGACACAGATAAAATTATGGACAATCGGACGAAGGTTTCTAACACAAGAAAATACAATTTTTGTAATCTAGCGAGGGTAAAAATCAAGATTTTTGTGATCTGATCAAGATGAATCTTCGCCGAACTCAGAAATAGTAGTTTACTATAAATAGAATATCTTGAAAACTCGACGAAGGTTCTGGCAAAGGTTCAAGAGTAATACTAATAATTTTGCAAAAAAAAGTGACTTTTTTGGCAAAAATATGATAATATGACAACTGATCCTCTGAAAACCTTTCTATTTTTGGTATTATTCTTTGCCTACCTGTCAGTAGATAGATCTGAATCACATCTAAGCACAGTGAATTGGGCGAAGGTTCTTTTTTTGTATTGTTTAGGTTTTGATAATTTTTGGTGTTTTTTGGTGGTTTTTCTGATGTTTTTAGAAATCTGCTGGGAATTAATCTTCGCCCTTCAAACTGAAGGTTTTGTAGATAAAACTGAAGGTGTCTGCAACTCGGCAAAGGTTTCCTTAAAGAAGGTAAAAAGTTCTGAGCTCTGATGACGCTTTTTGCCTCTTTTTGACCAAATTTGACAGATTTGACCAATTTTTGTTATTTTCTCTGATATCTTAGATCCAAATGGATCTTAAGATTGGTGATCTGAATAGATTTTCCTATTTAATAATCAGATTAAATTTCAAACAAGCAAATCCACTCAAATCTAGCAAAATCAATCCCAAACTAACACTACAATGCAGTTTTAACACTATTCATGCCACGACAAGATGCCTAATGCAAGCTAACCATCAACCAAAACATGCTGCAAACTAAAAAATTGGCGTAGCTCCCCGGCAACGGCGCCAAAATTGTAGTGGGTTTCTTTCCTTGCCTAACCTGAATCCAAGATCTAGTCAATCTAGCATCAAAGAGACGGAGTTAGTTGTCACGCGTAGGTTCGTTCCCATGAGAGCGATAGTATAGTTCAGATTTCAACATGAATGGAGGATCTAACACTAACATCCATTAACACTAAGCACTAACACTACATCCATTAACCCTACTTCCATTAACCCTAAATCCACAACAATGATAGAAACTTACTCTTCTCTCTCTCCCTTTCTCTCTCACAAAAAGAATAAGAGATAGCAATCCCAATAATGATCAGATCCAACAATTAGCAAAATCCAAAGGAAGCATGATAAATGGAGAAAAAGAAAGGAAGAGCAAGGACATTCATCAATCCATTTCTAAAGAGAACCAATCTGATTTATTGAAATGAGGAAATGAACATGAGGAGCAACTCGAGTTGGTCCCTTTTTATAGTAGAGAGGAGGACCCTGGCCTCTGAATCCTATTGGTCTAGTCTTGCCTCTCTTTTTATTCAAATTTAAAAAAGTGTGGGAACCATCAAAATTGGAGGGAAACCCAACTTTATTCACTAACTTGACAATTAGGCCCTACGACATCAAAAGACAAAAAAAGGCCTAAAGTTCTTTTATTGACTTTTAACTAATCAATCAAATAACTATGTGGTCATTGAGTTGGACTTACACACGCAGGGTGCCAAATACCTCTCACTTATTAACTAGGGTTAGGGTTGTCTTGGGATCCGCAAACCCTCCAATAGTAAATTGTATTCACAATTTTCAATATATACAAATCATCATTCAGAGGTATCTGATTCATCCTCTTGTCCAATTGTTGTGCTATCATGCAGTAATTCTCTGCTTGCATATGCATCTAGAAGATGCGCATTGTCCTTGTTACACTCAATTCTATATATGCTGCATACAATGAATAATGGGAACTCCTTAATGGTACATTCTCATCTACAAATCCTAATATGTTTAAAACATAAGATCTCTTCACAAAAATTATTTTATTTGCTCTCGCAAATTTATGTCCACCTAAATAATAAGATAAGGCTTTCACAGCCATTATCATTGTCTCTCCAACTGGACTGAATTGGGAATGAGCAATGCAAATTTCATTATTTTGAAAGTGCCTCAAGTAGTTGCTGAGGCCACTATCCCTGTGGAAAAATGATGAATGTTGTCTGAAGCCCCCTCGACGAGTAGCAAAGTCATCGATAAAAAGTGTATTTTGCAATTACAAAATTGGAGTCTTTAGCACAAATTGAATTCTGCAAAACACATACATCGGATAAACATGCATACAGTAAAACTTTTAAGCTTACGTGTTCATTATCATCTGTTGCAACTAGATTTCTACCTCCACATTAGCCTACAAAATACAAGCAAAGGTCACATATCTTGAAAAGCTATATTTGAATAGAAATATCTTTCAAATAAAACCAAATTTACTTTCCAGATCACACTCATCAACTTGAATAATTGCAGCAGTATTTACATCATGACCAACAACTATGGTCATCGAAGCAGTTGATGGATTAATTTTCCAGGACTGTGAAACATATCTGCCTTGGATTCTCAGAAATTCCTCCTCACTAGGCGAATTTGTCTCGTATGCCTTGCTTTCAGACATGATTGACTACAAGCCTTCAATCCCATCGAGCCATTCATCTCCGTCTTTGTAATCAATAGCACATAGATTATCACTCTCGAGACTATGAAGTCCAAGAATTTTTTTATGAAATTAGACATAATTGATAATATTTCATCCTCCTTTAGATCAAGAACATCTCCAACATCATTCAAAGAGACGTATGTGACATTATCCATATGATACCCGAGCAAATCAAGAATACTCTTGCTTTTGTCATTTGGATCCACGTCAGATAAGAGACTGGGTTGGGTTGTACATTGCTGCCAATCTTGCCTCTAGTCAACACCCAAGACTTCATCAACAATAGTTGATCCTGATATCACAGAATCAACAAATGATGAGGCACTCTCAATGCTTAACCTCAAAATTTCTACCTTTTCAAAAACAAGAGCAGAAAGATAAAACGCAAAACCCATGCCCTCCTGCACAAGATGACATGATCGATTGTGCTGGTCACAATGGAGCACACCTTTAAAATCACTCACTATTTTTGACCAATAAATTTCAAGCCGTACATGCATTGATCCAACAACGAATCAGATCTCACACGCGTAATGTAATCATCCACATGTGCGAGTCGACACGTGGGAGTCCACATGTGCAAGAATACACGTCGATTTGCCATTCAGCCACGTGTCCACATGTGCGAGTCCAGACATGTGGGTCCACACATGCGAGTCCACATGTCAATTTTTGATTCGGCCATGTGTCACCATTGCACACACGTGTGAGTTTTTTTCACCTATATAAGTCCATTTTCCATGATTTTTTAGATTTTCATTCAATTTTGGTTTCTTCCTAGAATGCTACCAAAGTACTTTCAAACTCGATATCGCCATCACGTGAGGACCTTCCTCCCACCCTCTGACTCTGTTACTCTCTTGTGTCGTAGCGATATCAGCCTCACTGTGACCAGTATCGGCATTAGGAAGAGAACCCATCATTCTCTACCACTATAGCTTTATCCTCACGCCGTAGAGATTTTCGTCCTTACCTCCTAGTATCGCCATCACGCAAACCTGTCTGTCCCCCTCTCTCACGTGGTAGAGATATCCAGCCTGAATGGCTCAGATGAAGCAAACCGCTAGGATGACTACCTTTGTTGTATTGGGTGAGTCTGCTGGCTGTATGGAGATCGTTAGCTACTACAGATACCAACAGGATGAAAGACAATTATGAATCATGAAAGCATAGTGATAACTGTGTTAATAGAATCGTAGATTACTTAGAGAACAGAGATTACGAGCTATTCTTTTGTGTTGAATAAGATTATCAATGTAGGAGTCTTAGATTGTCGTGAAAGAGAGATTGCAGAAACGGTTAGGCGTCTGAGACAGCCATGCAATTCTCTAATGCTGATAATCTGATATGAAGAGAATGTAGAAATAATTTAGGCATCAGAGACAACTGTACATCATAATGATGTTTGCATAAGAGGAGTGAGAGTTGATTTCATTCAACAAGAATGCAAAGATATAGAACAGTAGTGAATCCGTATAATAATACTGTAAAACAACAATCAAACCACAATACAATTGTGCTGATAAGCGCGTGATCCTACTTACAGATTCAGATCAATTGCTACAGTTCTAAATCTCTCTCTCTCTCTCTCTCTCTCTCTCTCTCTCTCTCTCTCTCTCTCTCTCTCTCTCTCAAAATCACTAACTCTGAGGAGTCAGCTACTAGAAGACTCATTGTGGTCGTTTGATCTCTGCTTGAGCATCCACATGCATCTCTGCATGTCTACCTTCTTCAATCGCTCATTTACTTATATAGCAGATGGAAGATCTTGTATTAATCTATCTTTTCATTTACAAGATCGCTTAATAGCTGATTGTTTAACTGACTAATTAGAACAGTTATTATTGGAGCATGAAGATGTAGATAGTCTGTACTTGGGATCCAGTGTATTTCTGTAGAGTGTCTCATTTTTCACCTATCTCATCTGTCCAAGCAGTTAGCCTATACAATCGATGTGATCCACTTCCTATGACAAAAACATTTTCACCCTGTTGAATAGTACAATGTTTCTCAAAGAAACGATCTTCTAGACCAAGTCTAGTCACACAAGCTGCAGATATTAAATTATTGGCTAAGTTCGGTACATGTAACACATCCCTCAAAATTGCAGTTCTACCAGATTGATCCAATACCAATAGCATCAATAGCAGTCTTGTCCCCTACCACAACTTTTTTCTCCTTTAGTAATTCATAAGTAAAGAAGGATGACCGTCCATAAGTCATATGTGTAGTAGCAACTGAATCCAGATACCAAACTTCATCATTTAGGCACTTACCTTATGTTCCAGTCACCATCATAGGTACTACTTTCGATAAGATGTCACTTTAATAACCAGTATCATTTGATGAGTCTGTATCAGTCACTATGATATCTTGTTGGGCTACCATTTGCTTGGTTATTCAAGTGAAACTGCATTTTTACACAGGATTCCACACAGGCAAAGAATGTGACACTGCATTTTTACACAGAATTCCACATAGGCAAAAAATGCGACACTGCGCAAAAATACACAACACCCCAAGTACAGATTGTCTACGTCTTCACGCTCCAATAATAACTATTCTAATTAGTCATTTTAAAGTGATTTTGTTTATGCAAAGATAGAATAATACAAGATCTTTCAGCTGCTATATAAGTAAACGAGCGATTGGGAGTGTGGACCCTTTGGGGGGCTGGGCACTTGGAACCAATGCCTTAGCAACATACAGGGTTAGACAAGGCATGTCAAAAGCCTATTGGCCGGCATGCGGAGATGCATGTGGATGCTCAAGCAAAGATCAAATGACCAACACGGGTCTTCTAGTGGCTAACTCCTCAGAGTTAGTGATTAGAGAGAGAGAGAGAGAGAGAGAGAGAGAGATTTAAAACTCTAGCAGGATCACGCGCTTATCAGCACAATTGTATTGTGGTTTGATTGTTGTTTTACAATATTATTATACGGATTCACTACTGTTCTACATCTTTGCATTCTTCTTGAATGAAATCAACTCTCACTCCTCTTATGCGAACATCATTATGAAGAGAAATTTATAGCTGTATTTGACGCCTAAATTATTTCTACATTCTCTTCATATCAGATTATCAACATTAGAGAATTGCATGGTTGTCTTAGACGCCCAATCACTTCTGCAATCTCTCTTTCACAACAGTCTAAGACTCCTACAGTGATAATCTTATTCAACACAGCAGTCTAAGACTCCTACAGTGATAATCCTATTTAACACGGCAGTCTAAGACTCCTACAGTGATAATCTTATTCAACACAAAAGAACAGCTCGTAATCTCCGTTCTCTAAGTAATCCATGATTATATTAACACATTTATCACTGTGCTTTTATGATTCATAATTGTCTTTTATCCTATTGGTATCCATAGTAGCTGACAATCTCCATACAGCCAGCAGACTCACCCACCAAATGTGGTATCAGAGCACTGGTTTATTGGATTACTAGAGTCTAGGATTTATAATAGAACTTAATACGTTCTTATTTCATAAGAGTTGGTTCATTCTGTTTGTGTTCTATCTGTGCTACTCGATTACAATGGAAAGTTCAACCTCAGAGATCCGCTTGATCAACAAATTCAACGAAAATGACTTCCACATGTGGAAGTTCAAGATGAGGATGATCCTAATCGAGAAGGAGCTTTGGAGATACATAAACAGTTCAATAGCCAGACTCATAGAACCTGAATTGCTCCCAGCATGGGAAGCAAAGGATGGCAAAGCACTTGCCATTATATCCTTGAATCTGAAAGACACTCAAATCGCTCACGTATCAAACAACACCACCTCCAAAGAAGCGTGGGATATCCTAACAAGTATCTACGAGACTTCAGATGTATTGACTCGTCTCTTTCTAAGGAAGAAGGTCCTCACACTCAAGATGAGCGAAGGCACCTTAGTCAGCGATCACCTGAATGAATTCAAATAGTTGCTGAATCAACTTGCTGCCATAGGTTAGGCCTATATTAGAAGAAGACTCAACAATGTCTCTTCTCGCCAGTCTTCCATCCTCCTATGACAACCTAGTATTGCTTCTGAGCAATACTCCTGTGTTGTCTCTCCAGAAGCTGACAACAAGCCTATTGCATGAAGAAGTCAGGAGAAAAAGCTTATCCACAACGAGTACCAAGTCAATGGCATTGTACTCTAATAAGCAGCAATCAACAATCACCAAAGACCAAACTCTTTTGCAGGTATTGCAAAATATCCAATCACGACATAAAGGATTGTCGCATCCTCAAGCACAATGAAGTGAGAAAAAAGATGCAGCAGCACCAGGACGGAGGTTTTGACTCTGTCAAAAATTCTCAAGAGGATGACAAGACATTGATGGTACAAGACCAACCAAGTAGAGATGCCTATCAATGGTATCTTGATTCAGGTGCTTCACAACACATGACGCCATGTAAAAACCTATTTTCTACTCTCACAACAACAGATTCAAAGTACATTTTCTTCGGCGACTCAAGCTCACACAAAGTCGAAGGCCAAGGCCAACTTCAATTCCTTGACGACATCACTAGACAGTTAGATGGTGTACTTTACGTACCCAAATTAACAAAGAATTTATTATCTATTAGCAAGATCACTGATCAAGGCTATATGTAGAGCTTTGTTTACTGCTAGTTGATGTACCATTTTTTATGGGACCTCCAATGAAATCCTTCTCTGCACACAAAGAAAAAAATTTGTATATTCTAAGTCACGATTATGCACTTTCTGTGAGTAACTCTGATGCTCATATTTGGCATCAAAGACTAGGTCATTTAAACATGCGTTCAATCTTGTATATGCATCATAACAAATTGGTCAAGGATATGAATATCAATGTTGTTTCTACAGCTAATCAGACTGTCTATGAAAATTGTCTACTAAGAAAACAACCTAGAACAAAATTTCCAAGAGGACAAGCCAAAAGAGTGAAGTCCATTTTGTCACTAATTCACAGTGACTTATGTGGTCCTATGAGCTTACCCTCTTTGGATCAGACTCTATATTTTATTACATTCATTGATGACTTCTCCCGGTTCACCAGAGTCATATTCATAAAGAACAAATCAAAAGCATTCAACTGCTTCAAAGAATTCAAGCAATATGCTGAGAATCAGGCTAGTCAAGAAATCAAGGCCCTGCGGTCTGATTCAGGGGAAGAGTGCCTATCAAATGAAATGGCGGACTACTTATCATCATGTGGTGTGCACCATCATCTCATAGCCAGCTATACTCCACAGCAGAATTGCGTAGCTAAGCAAAAGAACCAAACACTATTGGAAGCTGCATGATCCATGACTGTCAACGCTCAATTATCCCAAAACTTTTGGGCTAAAGTAATTTCTATAGCCTGCTATCTACAAAATTATTCTAGCACGAAGGAAGTCGACTCCAAGACACCTTTTGAAGCCTACTACGGCTACAAACCAAGTCTGAAACATTTACGTATATTTGGATGCCTCTGCTATGCTCAAATTCCATCTGATCTGAGAAAGAAGTTAGACCCCGTAAGCTGCAAGTATATCTTTATCAGCTATTCAATGTCACACAAGGCATATCATATCTATGATGTTCATACAAGCCATGATGTTGTCTTTCTTGAAGAAAAATTCCATGATTTCAAGCAGAAGCAGGCGATGTAGGAGTCTGTTACAACAGTTCCATTCTCCATCGATAGGCATCAACCTACGAATGTTCAAATGCAAGAGTTTGTCTCAGCAACTCCACTTGCCACCGATGGGCCTAGACCCACGATTGTTCAACCACAAGTGGAAGCTATCCCAGTCATTTACCCAGGGGAAACATCCACTCAAGCACCTGCAGTATGAAGATCTGCAAGACAACGACATCAACTAGATCATTTTGTCCCTCATGCGTTCATCAGTCATGA
The DNA here is from genome assembly GCA_029204225.1 of Diphasiastrum complanatum. Taxonomy (NCBI): domain Eukaryota; kingdom Viridiplantae; phylum Streptophyta; class Lycopodiopsida; order Lycopodiales; family Lycopodiaceae; genus Diphasiastrum; species Diphasiastrum complanatum. The sequence continues at coordinate 79,523,583 of CM055092.1, forward strand.
TGAACCTGCCACTGTTGTAGAAGCACAATTGTCAATGCCCAATGCAGACGAATGGAAAGCTACCATGGATGTTGAGTACCATTCCTTGATGAAGAACAAGACCTAGAGTGTTGTTAATCCTTCTATAGGTATTAAACCCATTGACTCTAAATGGATCTTCAAGCTAAAGCTTAAGCCAGATGGATCAATATCCAAATGGAAAGCTCGTTTAGTGGTTTAAGGATTTGAGAAAGTATATGGAATAGATTACATTGACACCTTTAGTCCAGTGTTAAAACATCAATCTATTCACACCTTGTTGGCTATAGACGTTGCAGAGGATCTGGACATTCACCAAATGGGCATTCAGATAGCGTTCCTTCATGGATATATACAAGAAGACGTATTTATCTATCGACCAAAAGGTTACGTCCTTCAAAGCCAAGAGCATTTGGTATGTAAATTGCACAATGCACTATATGGCCTCAAGCAAGCTCCCCAGACCTGGTATGAAAGAATCAATCACTTCTTGTTGCAGCATAATTTTACTTCTTGCTCCGCAGACTCTATTGTATATCTCAAATGAAAAGGGTCAAGCTATGTTATAATAGCATTATACGTTGATGATTCTTTGATTATCATCAATTCAAATCAGTTATTACAGGATACCAAATCTCTGCTTTCATCAAAATTTGAGATGACTCATTTAGGCCTGGTTAAGGCCTAGTCCATTACCTACTCGGTATGGAGATTCACAAAGATCGCGCAAGCAGAAGGATTACTATAAGCCAAGAGTCCTATCTAATCAATGTACTTCACAGATATGACATGGAGGACTGCAAGCCCATAGACACACCTATGGATCTATGATCTAAGCTGTCCAAAGACATGTGCTCCAGAACTCAAGCAGATCAGCAAGAAATATGCAGGTATCCTTATCAGTCTATCATAGAATTTATAATGTATATTATGGTCTGCACATACAACAACAGTCTGTTTTTTTGTTCGCAATTGTTGATAGGCGAAAAACTCGACACCCGACATTGTCGCCTTTTCACCTTCTGGCCATGCTGAGCAACTAAGTGTTTTGCGACACTTGTGCTAACTCGATTTTTTGGCCATTTCAGACACTTCCAGAAATGCGACACTGCTTTGCAAAAAATGCGAATTATGCAACATTGCATTTTTACATGCAATTTCTGACAGGCGACAAAAGCGAAAATGCGACACTACGATTTTACATAGGATTTCACACATGCAAAAAATGCAACACTGCATTTTTACATGGGATTTGTCGCCTGTCAGAAATTGCATGTAAAAATGTAGTGTCACATTTTTCGGAAAGCAGTGTCGCATTTCTAGAAGTGTCTAAATTGGCCAAAAAATCGAGTCAGCATAAGTGCTGCAAAATACTTAGTTGCTCAAGATGGCCCAAAGGTGGAAAGGCGACAGTGTCGGGTGTCGGGTTTTTCGCCTGTCAAAAATTGTGAACAAAAATGCAGACTATTGCGACAAACAGTTCAAATATGCAGACTGTTGAAAAACAGTTCATTTTCTGCAGGTTTAATTTGAGAGAGTAAAATTGAGAGAAGGAAGGAGGGCAGTTAGGAAGAGTACGATGAACCAGATCGTCCCCGTAAATCCGCAAAGACGTGGAAGACCTCACCATCCATGGTTGAGGGACATTAGGGCATTACAAAGGAGCACCAAGCTTCTGATCCCAAAAGCAGCATTCTATCGGGTTGTGAGGGACGTCACGCAGGATATGACTACTCATTTGCCTTATGCAATGAGGTGGAATATCACTGCTTTGGAGGCACTCCATACTGCATACGAGAACTTCTGGACTAAATTGTTTGAGGATTAGATCTTGTGCTCAATACGTGCCAAGAGGGTCACGATGATGCCCAAAGACATGCTTCTTGTCATTTGGCTTCGGAACACCTATGACAGCATTTTTAAGTCAAAATTCACACAAAGGCAAGTTCCTCTTGAAAGGGGGCTTGTCCCACCCTGAAAAAAGAGAAAGCAAGCACAGCCCAAGCAGTCAAAACCCAAGCCTAGGTCTCCCAGCTCTTCACCCTCGTCTCTTCCCATTAAAACACAACTAGAAAACTCTGTGTTTATCCACACAGAGTATCCACGCAAGACCCAACACGGCGCCGAAAAATTTATGCGCGTGGATAATCCATGCAAAATTGAATTCTGAAAATTTTGGCAACTGTTTGGGAGAGAAGGTTGGCGGCGCCAAAAAGCAGTTTTGGCGATTGAGAGCTCATTTTGTACATACTTCGAGAGATTATCAAGAGATGGTGATTTTGGCAAGTTTTCTTTTTAATGAGGAATTGATGAATGATGAATGTGATCTTTTTTGTGTCTAATGAATAGATCTGAATCTGAACAAAGTATTATACTTTCCACGTGTGTGACTTGTGAAGATCAATTATTTCTAGTTTTATCGTGGTGTTCAAAAGCCTTTGCCAATTAGATGCAAAATAGGTTGAATTGTGTGCTAGTTTTCTATCTATTAGATATAAGTGAAACCTTTGATGCTTTTCCAAGGTTTTAGTATCCAAATGAGATTCATAACCTTTGATTTTAACATGGTATCAAAGCCCAAATGCAACCATCAAGGCTCAAATACAAGGAAGAGAGAAGCAATTACAAGTTGATGATTGTTTAATTTTTATTGCCCTTACTACTACCTTAAGTTTGATGATGTTCCTTCAAGTGTGAATGAAACTGTAGCAACAAAAGAGTGATTTGATGTAATGAAAAGTGAGGTGAGTACATGATGCATTGTTTGAGATACTTGTAAAATTATTGATCCTCCATCAAAGATACAAAATTTTACTGTTTGCAAATGGTTCTTTAAGATCAAGCTTAATCAAGATAGTAATGTGAACAATCATAAAACAAGACTAGTTGCCAAGGGATATGCTCAATTCAAGGGGATTGACTATGATGAAACACTTGATTTTGTCATAGTTTGTGGTGGTGATTTCATTAACTCACATGCTTTTAGTGATTTACTGCCTTTGCAGCATTTGTTAAAAAATGAGAATTTTCTTGGAACATGAAGCCGTACATCTATCTTCACCGACATTATCTCCAAAAAAATGGGATTGAAGTCAAACTATATCTATTCTTTTCACTTACTTGACCATAAATGAGACTCTATTTTGGCTAAATAACAATCATTTGAAAGCATTGCAAGAATCAATTTCATTCAAAATATATGCTTTTATCCCCTTCCACAAATCTTCCAACTCGTCAATAAGCGGCTCAAGATACACATCCATGTTCTTAACCTTGTGTTGGCCAGGAATTAAAAGTGCCAACATAATGTGTCCCTTTTTTGTACTCAACCAAGGAGGAATATTATAATTTACCAAGCAAACAGGCCAAATGGACCACGTAGTTGCTCGTACACCAAAGGGGTTCACACCATCTGTTGCAAGACCAAATCTCACATTTCTTGACTCATTGGCAAAGCTTGGATACTCTTTGTTGATGTGTTTCCATGCAAGTGAATCTGAAGGTACCCTCATCATCCCATCCGTAGAGGTATGGTGTGCATGCCAATCCATAAGTTGTGCAAGAGATTTACGACGAAATAAACGTTGCAATCGTGGAATTACTGGAAAATGTCGTAAAACTTTGCACGGAATGGTTGCCCCTTGCAAATCATCTCTATATCGAGGAGTATCACAAATGGGACATTTCTTGAGTGATTCGTACATTCCTCGATATAAAATACAATCTTTTGGACATGCATGATATTGCTTGTAGTCCATCCTGATGTTAGTCAACATCTTTTGTGCCTCATCTGTTGTCTCAGGCATGACATTCCCTTCTGGGAGAATTTTGTTTTTCAATAGTCTGTACATGACAAAAGAAGTCATTGTCAAAAAAATATCAATCGATGTCCAAATTGTAAATTTTGTTTCAAAGCAAAAATGACAAGTAGATGAAAAAAGATTTACTCAAATAATGATGTGAGACTTTGGTCACTCCATCTATATTTGACTTGAAGATTTAATAGAAGCAGAAAAGTCGCCAAATGAGATGTCTTTGTTCCAAGATACAATGCGGTCTTTGATTCTTCTCGCAATTTTCTTTCTTCTTTAGACAAAAGTGTCTCCTCTTCTTGTTCATTGTGTCTAGCTGCAATATTGTTCTCGTACATATCATCCAACATGTCTCCCATGACTTCAAATTCATCATTCATTGAAAGCTCATTTTCATCGTTGGAACTTGTTTGTGAAGAAGTAGATCTAGATGAGCTAGATTCAGATGCATTAGTCTCTTGATTAATGCGCTCATCAATTTCCATCATCTCTTTTAAGCCTTGATGTAGACGACGAGGTAATTGCTTTATATGTGGACCGTTGTATTGCATTTGTCATCTACATCGACCATTACGAGGATTATTGTCTCCAACACTAAATGAGGATGAAGAATTCTATATATTAAAATAACAAGAAGTAGGTTGACTTTAAATCATACATTCAGATGTGCATAGCTTCTCACAAGCATCCAATGCAGGTGCAAAGTACTATGTATCTTTTATAGATGATCATTCAATATAATCTTGGATTTATCTTTTTTCTTATGAAAGTTGGGTGTTTGATTCATTTGTAAAATTCTAAACTCTAGTTGAAAATCAACTTAATAGTATTGAGATGTGATAATGGATGAGAGTACATCTCCAATAGAATTATATAGTTTTGTAATTCTAATGGCATTAAGAGAGAGTTATTTTGTCCTTATACCCCTCAGCAAAATGGAGTGGCTAAGAGGAAAAATAGATCTCTTGTGAGTGTGCTAAAGCATTAAGACTAGATGCTTAAACATTTCCTCCCAATACTTGATAGATCTAAATGTTGCATATGAATATAAATTACCTCTTAGTTTAAAAAGTATGAACATACCAATGTATCTATTAGACAGATTTGTCTTTTCAACTTGTTAACATTCAATGAACTCAAAGACGAATAATGCTCCTAACATTTGACATATTTAATGACACAAACCAAATACAATCAAGATGCATGGATTATACGTCTCTACATATCAACAAAATTTAAATCTTCACATTTGACTTATTGTCTTTTGCAAACATTTGGGTAGAGGACGGTTGAAACTATACTTGATGAACAATTCCTCCCCAAACCTGATAGATCTAGTGGCACAGAGCATTACAAAAGTGCCCTTTACACTCCTAGTAAAATATTCTTCTTTTCCATTGGTGCGTTCTTCAAAATCACAATTCGTTAATAGAGGGTGGCCAATGGACTGGTTATATATGCAGCAATGTTTCCATGCACATCTGGACGTCCATCAATGTATGTACGATTTGCCCTTGAGATGTTGCCTCCTTGCATGTGTTGCTCCTCTAAAGAATAAGCATTTGAATTCAAGCCATATACTTGCATCCTCCATTGGTGTCAACACAAAGCATGCCAATCACCCCAATTGTATTGAGGTCCTGCATATGGCATCAATGTCACAACACTATTTAAAGGGACCTCAATGCTACTCAATGCAAAAAGGCCCAAACCAGCCTCAGGAAAGTGTTCACTAGGCATGATCATGTACATTCGACCCCAATACGTAAATGGTATTCCCTTTAATGGTAATGGTGATTGGAGTGGCCAACACGAATATCTACTTCTAATAAAACTTTTTAATAATGGTTGCAAGCTAGGTGGAAGAGGAAGGTCAAACAAAGAACCTAGAATGTCTTTTGACACATCAACAATGCGTAGTAATTTGCAATTATCTTTCAAACTAGTCATAATACGTCCAAGACGTATTCTCTTTTTTAAAGGGGTGGTCAATTTGTGGAATCCACGTGGAGTATCGTGGAGGACTCATGTGCAACATCTAGGATAGATGTGGTTGGGTGGTAAGAATGTTCTAGAGATTTGGAGACATGGATGAATCACAAGGCATTGATGAACTAATTATATCATGCAAGGGGTCATCATCAACAAGAGCATCATCTAGGGCCAATGATGATCCAAAATCAATATTCATGTGATTTATTCTATCAATAATATTCTTGATCTCTCTTGCAACTCTTTTTCTTGAAACCAACTTATGGTCCTTCTTCTGCAAAAGTTGGAAATGTTAGATGTATCAATTTCTCTCTCTCTCTCTCTCTCTCTCTCTCTCTCTCTCTCTCTCTCTCTCTCTCTCTCTCTCTCTCTCTCTCTCAAGCATGAAACATAAATTAATATATAACACAAACCGTAAACCAGTAGCATGAAACACACACACAAACACACGCACACACACACACACACCCACCCACACCGACCCTAAACACACATGAAGAAAAAAACAGAGAGAACATTATAGAGTGCTAATCAAAACTCCCGAACCACACGATTATATCCTACTCCAGAATGTCACCACATGCTCCCTCCCTGCGGCGTTTGGGCATTTTTGTGGAACTCATCTTCCAACAAAAAACATTTGAACCACGCCTTTAATGGAAGAAAACAAGGGCTACACACCTTCCTAGAATTGGGAGTGTTGGTTACCTTTAACTCTTTCATGATCTCTCTCTCTCTCTCTCTCTCTCTCTCTCTCTCTCTCTCTCTCTCTCTCTCTCTCTCTCTCTCTCTCATGTGAATGATTCTATTATGGGTGATTGAATATGGAAATCAAGATTAACTACATCTAATCATTTTATTTGGATTTTTTCTTTTAGAAGCAAGTGAGAGATTAACTTCATCTAATCATTCTATCTGGATTTTTCCTTTTAGAAGCAAGTGAAAGATTAACTTCATCTAAATATTCTATTTGGATTTTTCCTTTTAGAAGCAAGTGAGAGATTAACTTCAAAGTATCGTGGCACTCATCCTATCACTCAATAATTATTGGCCAAACTATACTTGAAGTGTCATAAAGGTCAAAGATTAAAGCATTTTCGAAAAACACTTTAAAGAGTTTACCTCTCGTACTCTTAAATTCTCTGTGTGCACTCCATTGGCCCAAATATGATCGTTAACAATCCTCCTTGTCCGAATCCTAAGGCCTTTGCATTGTGTGCATGTACATGGTATCCTCTCATCATATTCTGGCTGAAACTGGTCCAATAATCCAATTGCAAATTGCACAAATTCTTTCAGTGTCATTCAAGTGAAAATTGACAAATTCTAACATGTGACGTATTGTAACATGTGATAAAAATTGACAAAATAGTCTTTGTACATTTAGTGCATTTTCAACTTTCATTTGTGATGGAGTGGTGTCTTGGCTTTCCAAAGAGCAATATACTATATCCAAAGAGCAAATCGGATTACATCACTATTACAAATAAAAAAATTATGACATAAATCAATATACATACATGTGATGGATCAATAGGCGGTCTACGTCGACTGATGGAAGAGCTTGAAGATGAACCAGTCAATAGTTGTTCATTGTACTTTAGTCTTGATTGCCCCTTTATTCTGTGATAGAGCTCAATTCATTTTTCTTTCTCTAAATCACGTGGAGGTATGATAATTTTCCTAGAATTCATAATTCCAATCAAATGTCATTGTAACAATAAATTTGCAAGAAAAATTATACACTCATATTCAAATAACAAATAAAGTGCAATTGATGTTAATATCAATAACAATATACCTGTTGTTGCGATCATGAGATGAATCGCTATCTGATGATGATGACATCGTTGATGACATATACACACTGTAGCCAGCTACTCTATACCACATCATAAGTAATCATTATGAGACCATATGTTCTGAACAAATATAATAAAATTTGTTAAAGACATGCCAACATCTAATCCATGTATATTCTACTTATGCTTAATGTAAATCTAATATTCTAATAACATTGCTATCAAGAAAATTGCTTGGGTGGGGCAACACATGATGAGCAATCAAAATGAGGTTCATACTGACAAATGCTAGACATCAGTAGATAGTGCGTGCAGGCCTATCTCAACTAATTTAAAGACCACATAGCAGTCAATGTTCGAAGCTCTCAGTTAAACTCTTGTCTAAGATGAGTGATGATCTCAAGATAAATCTCTTTGGATTGGCCTAGTGTGCCATGGTATCTCATGACGAGCAATATGCATTCGCCCTTTCTATCTATGGTTGCTTTGTATGCAAGAAATCACACCATTGATCAACATCTTTATTACAATGCTAAATGATATTTCAACTAATTACTATGATTTCATATAAGGTTATATAGGTCACACACCAATAGTTAAAAAGATTTATCATATAGGTCACATATCACTAAGGTCCTCAATATAACATAAATGCTTTTGATCATGAATCTAAATGACCCCATGCAACCATTTAAGAGGCCACATGACAAAAGCAAAAAAAAATTATTTGACCATGTAATTATGTCATCAAATTATATCAAATCTATGACACCTAGATTATTAATAAACTAAATGGTTTATGACATCACCAATTTGACATAATATTATGTCATAAAATCTTTAAAAACTTGTCAAATTACTTGTTTAATAATAATATGTACTATTTCTTATCTCATGATTTTGTCTTGTATGTCAAATCTCAAGAAAAATAAAATTTATAACAATATAAAACGAGTTTTAACAATTAAATACTACCATAATGATCTTTGAATTGATTTTTTTACATTCCATCATATTAAAAAAAAAATATTTTATGTAAAATCCTACAATAAAATATTCTCATAAAATCTAGAAAAGATTATGAGAATATTGAATGACATTTGAAGCATGCAAGCCCATGTGGGGGACCCTCTCACGTGCCAAGAGAGGGGGAAAAAAATGCGTGGAACATCCACGCGTGGATATCGCGTGGATTATCCACGCATGGATAACTTCTGCGTGGATAATCCACGCAAAACTTGAATGCCAATAAAATGGCATTTTCGCGAGCATTCTTGCTCCTCTTCTTTTGTTTTCAAGTTTTATAGGTTTTCTAATCTAGTGTTTAGTGCCCTTGCTTGCTATTGCTCTTCTAAGGTATATAGATCTTGCTTGCTTGCTTGTTTGCTTTTGGTTGCTCTTCATTGCTAGTGATCTTGCTCTTGCTTTTGCTTGATCTATTGATCTTCTTTGTTCTTGCTTACTATTAATCTATTGCTTTCTATTCATTGCTTACTCTTCTAATCTAAAAGTCTTCAATACTCTTTCACTCCCATTCTCCACTACTTTCTAACTTTTAAAGTTTTTCTTTGATACAATGTCTTCAAGTGATAGGTCAAGTGGAAGGTTAAGTGGGAGACCATCTAGGAGAAGAGCTCGTGAGGAGCCCGAAGAATATAATCAAGAGTGGTTTGAGAATCTATCTCCTCAACAAAGAGATAGAATCAAAAATCTTGTGTTATCTTCTTCGGGTGAATCATCCGAGAGAAGAGCTTTCGAAGATGCCCCTTCCAACGAATCGTGTAGTGTGTATTATGATCTTAATCCACGTGGTGGAGTTATAAAAAATACACGTGGCAATGTAGTTCATGCCCGTTTGCATGATTTAGTTGCTTTATATTTTGGTAAAGATTACAAGATCGATTGGTCCTCCCAATCGCTTGAAGACAAAAATAAAATAATAGAGACTTTGTATTCTGAATTCCCTCAATCCAATGCTTTTAGTAGGACTTGGGCCTTGAATACAATGTGCCTTTGGATTCGAAACAAAAGGCAATTGATGAGAAGAGCCGTGAGGAATCCCAAGAATCCCACAAAGCCTGGATGGTGCTCCAAAAGGGATTGGAAGAAGGTGAAAGAGGAATTATTGCAAAACAATCCCCAAAAGTATGAACAACAACGTAGGGCCGCTGCCGAGAAGATTTTAGAACATGGCCAAAGTCATTTGGGATCGGGAGGAAGGGGCAATCTAGAGGCCCAATTTGTAAGTGCAATATTTTTTAATATGATTCTATTTTTGTAGTGAGATTGTTAATGTTTTTTATTGCTAAACTACATTGTATTGCTAAACTATGTTTTTTTGTTGAATGTAGCTTAGTGATTTTGGAAGACACATGACCGTCGCGGAGTACACGCAAGGTTACGATCATGGATATGTCGGCCTTAAGGCTTTTATGGAATCCCATGGATTGTTTCCAATCGTAAACTCTTAACCTTTATTGTTTTGTGATTGTTTACTTTGTGGTTTACAAGTAAGTTTAATCTCAATTTAATTAAATCTTTGATTCTATTTTGTAGAGAGGCTCTACAACTTCAAGTGTTCGTGATGTGAAAGAAAATGTGGAAGAGTACGTGAATGAAAGCGAAGGGGAGTTTGAAGATGTGGACACCAACATACACCTACAAGATGAAGGAGACGAGGAGAGAAGAAGTGATGATGAGTAGAGGTTTTTAAATTAAATGTAAGGCCTTGTAGAAGGCAATGTAGGAAGAGAGAATTTATTCTCTCATCAATGTACTTGTTTTTAAATCAATCAATATAATGTTTTGGCATCACATCATTCTTGCAAAAATTTTGAATGCATATATTTTTAATCCATGAATGCAAATGTATAGTCTATTGAATGCACATCTATTGATTGCAAATGTATCTATTGATGTATTCAATGCAATGTGTAGTCTATTTAATGCACATCTATGCAATGCAAATGTATTCATTGATGAATTCAATGCAATGTATCTATTTTAGCACATGATTTGCATGCTAGAATGCACAATAAAAAGTAATGGAAAGCACAATGGAAAGTAATGGAAATAGATAACACATTAAGTTATCAACTAAATATCAAATGAATCAAAATAAATGTGAATTTACCTTTACTATTTACCTTTACTATTGTATCTCCATTGTTTTGCAATCTTTGTTTTTCCTTTTGCATGCACTTGATCTTTGAATCCTTTGCAATGAAAGCTCATTTTTCATATCCAAACCTACATCACAAACAAAAAAGATCTTAAATCTTATGATCACAAAACACATACTATTAACATCCATCAATGAACTAAAAATCCTAAACACTATCAGTCTCCTCACTCACATTCATCCTCATCTCATTCTCACTCCCATCTATACTCTCTTTTTCTCTCTCACACACAATACAAAAATAGAAAGTCACCTCTATTTTCGGAGCGAACCACATTTTGGTTCGCGCCAAATGTTTAGTTTTGGACAAAAAATTTTGCGTGCCACGCAAATTCCAGAAACCTTTTCGCGTGGATACCGCGTGGATATAAAAAAAAAATTATCCACGCGGTATCCAGGGCCTCAACTCTCTGGATTTTGCGTGGATAATCCACGCGTGGATAATTATCCACGCAATATCCACGCAAAAGCCGAGCCTTTTTTATTTTATTTTTACTATGGCGTGGATTATCCACGCGAAATTAGAATTCCTATCTCCGGCTCCGGGTGTCGAAGGTTTGCCCGGCTGCCGGTAGTCGGACTTGCGTGGATAATCCACGCATTTTGAATTTCACGACGTCCAACCGATCTGCTGCCGAAAAAGACATTTGCGTGGAACATCCACGCATGGATAATCCACGTGCTTGTATCCACGCGTATATCCATGCCAATCCACGACTATATCCACGCGAATTTTTTTTTGCCCGCACGTCCTCCTTTGTATTGTGCGTGGATATTTGCTATATGTGTTCTTGTGAAAGAGATGTGGCAATTACCTCGGCAATTCCTTGGTTGAGAGCCCTTCTGTAACTTCTAATCTTTAAATCGCAAGTTCTCCTTCTCAACATGTGAAGGATCTAAATACAATGGTGGACAAGATTGTATCTGATGTTGATGCGACTGATAAAGAGTTGCATATCAGACTCCCCAATTATCCGAAGGACACATTCTTTGATTCTAAAAGATACATTGATTTTGTATGTATATAGCCAAATAAATAGACGATCTCGAAGGAGAGTTTTTATTTTGTATAGATGATTTTTATTTTAAAATACATATCAAAGACCAGCATTGTAAGAAGCTAAAGGAGAAGACCTCCCATATTTCTGATATAGTTGTTGAAGTCGGGTGTGTATATTATGTACATAAATACACATATGCCATTCACCAAGGAGATTTGTGTTGTATCTCCATTTTTTAGGCATCTGTTGCATAAAGAGAGAAAAGTCAGAAGGCTCTTTAGGCACACAAGCAAGGAGACAACAATATTCATCATTCCATACTGTGCAAAGTAAGATAATTTTATTTTGTAAGATTTGTTCTTTGTGAGATTTGTTTTTTAGAAACTCTCATAGATTCTAGTCGTTCATTGCTTGTCATTTGCTAGCAAACAATGGAGCGTGCACGTAATATCTTTAAAAGTAGATTCTACTAGAAGCTGCACACTTGTGTGCATATAAATGAATTCTTTGAATGCCACCCATTCCATTGTTAGCTCTATGTACAAAAGAATGGAGGAGTTATTGCCCAAGACCAATGGGCTGATTGTAAATACCAACATGGAAATTGTTGATGCAAAGGTAAAAGGATCTTTTCACGTTTTTTATCTATATTATGGCATGGAACTTAAAATTATATTGAATTATGATTTAACAATTTTTCACTGTAATCTTTCAATCTTCGCAACAAGACGATGCTTTCAGTGTGGATGGTTTTCCATTTAGAATGTTAAATCATTCTTGGATTGCTATATGCTGCAAACTCCAAATGCTAATATACGTGAGGTAAATTTCTCAACTTCCAATATCCTGATGATATCATTTAACTTTGTGTAATTATATATTTTTTGACATTGGCTAATACATACACTCGAATTTTTAAATTGTAATTCCAATGTCCTGAAGTATCAACAAATGCTATTCATCAGTTCTGACACGAAATGTTGCAGATCCTACTATCCTCTACAAGGCCCTACAAGCATGAAGGTGTCGCGGATGAAGCTGCCCCAGAGGTGGATAGTAAGGTTGTAGTGCTTGAGGATCAAAATGTAAATATAAAAATACAGATATAGATGTATAGAAAAATATCATCACATGATGATGCATAGAATAGATAGGCAAACATAAAGTGGGCTATTATTGAAAGCCACGAATTTTTATTTCAATTTTAAGAACAATGTACATTTTTCAATATACTGAATACTATTTGTTCAATGAAATCTTGAAGTCATTTGAGAAAGTTTTGTATTGATTTTTTTGAAAGGTACATTGTTGCACGTCTTGTGAAGAATTGCCAAAAATTGGCAAATCTAGCTTGATCAAAGACCATGTAGAACATTGTAAATATTGTGTATAATTGGGTTCCACACATGTAAGGCCAAGATGCCATGTGGAAACCCACTCCTAATATAGGTTAGGTCAAGTCAAGAGAGTTGGTCATGTCTATTTGGTGGTCATCCCTACTTTATAGGACCTACACCTAAGTTTAAGGTGAGAATTTGACCAACTAGCTACCTACCAAGCATAACTCTAGGAAATAGACTAGGGTTTTATTCTAGGTCAAGGAGAGTGAGTTAACTTCCTTATTACATGCTGGAAATCCACCTAACTTCAAGAAGGAAGTCGAATTTGCTATGTATTCCCTCTCTCTATAGTGAGAAGATAGAAACTTTTTGGAGCCTCAAGGAGAAACTCGAGTTTCCTCTCATTGTATGGTGATTACTCTTGATTTCCAATGAAACCCAGCTTTGGCACTTTGTAAACACTGTCTACATGTCGTACTAAAGCCTTATTTCCACACGTGTGGAGTTGGATTATACTATTTGATCAATGCTTTGCTTGTCTCTACTTGTTTCCTATCAAGCTGCTAAACTAGATCTCGTTTTCTGATGACTAGTTTCTGATAGATTGTTTAACAAGCATACAATCACATTGTGGATCATTCAAAGATCCATTTATGGTCCTTAGTACTGTACTTTTCACATGGTATCAGAGCCAAGTAGAAGAGCATAAGCCATTGATCTAATGCAAATCCATTTTTAGCAAGTTTTGGTGCTAAAAGCTAGTGTTGAGAGGGCAAGCTAGAATCTTGATTTTGGTGAGGAGATTTGATCCCAAACTTGGTAGGGGTCCAAATCCGTACTGTCCACATGTGTGGGCACCTCTGAACCTGCATTTAATGCATGGTATTCATTTCATCCAAAAAAATTCAATTTGTGAGCTGTTGGTGTAATTTTTGGTGGAGATCCTAGAATAATCTACCAAGATCATTTGCCATTGATTAGATTTGAATTTGTTTCATGGAATCTAATTAATCTAGGCTGAGTTCAAGTCCTATTAAGGTTAAAAACAAGTCTTGAAAGTACACCAAGAAGGAAGAAAGAGATGAAGTCATTTTTTTGTCCAAAAATAGCCAAAATTGGCAAGATTTGATTGTAAGTAGATTTCACATCATCTTATCTTCATTCCAACTTTGTGAGGGAGTGCTAGAACTGAGATTATAAGTCCATTTGTTGGACTAGAAATCTAATTTGAGTGAAAAACTACAAGAGAGAGACCTTAGTGAGTTTCTAGAGACAATCAAATCCATTTCTTGGCAAGATTTGTTTGAAAGTAGTTTTCACTTCATCTTATCTTCATTCCAGCTTTGTGAGGGAGTGATAGAACTGTGATTATAAGTCCATTTGTTGGATTAGAGATCAAATTTGAGTGAAACACTACAAGTGTGAGACTTTTGTGAGTGTCAAGTCAATCAAATCTATTTCGTGTTTGTAGAAGTCACTAGTAAGATGGGATCTGCTGGTGCATACCTTCTAGAAGCTAGTGAGAGGTTGAATTCTACAAATTATGCTATTTGGAAGGTTAGGATGGAGTCACTCTTGGTGCTCCAAGACCTTTATGAGTTCTTGATTGAAGATGAAGATGAACCTCTAGGTGCACAGGAGTTAGCTAGATACAAGAAGAGATCTAGGCTTGCACTTCATTGTGTGAAGATGAATGTGAGCAATGATTTGTTGAGAGAAGTATCAGCTTGTACTAGTGCTAAAGATGCTTGAGAGTCTTTAAAATCAATCTATGAGTCTAGCAACACTTCTAGAGTTCTTATGCTTAGAAATCAAATTTTGCAAAGCATGAGGAGAAGTGAGGAGAGTGCACAAGATTATGTACTCAGAATCAAGTCTTATTTCCACACGTGTGGAGTTGGATTATACTATTTGATCAATGCTTTGATTGTCTCTACTTGTTTCCTATCAAGCTGCTAAACTAGATCTTGTTTTCTGATGACTAGTTTCTGATAGATTGTTTAACAAGCATACAATCACCTTGTGGATCATTCAAAGATCCATTTATGGTCCTTAGTACTGTACTTTTCACATGTCTACCATCCCAATGTTTATGTGGTTTGTCATATGATTGAAATGTAAATATAATAATACAAATACGCCCGATATTTAATGGGCACTGAAACTAAGTGGGACAATTTCCTCCCACCCATATTCTTTGATCCAAATAAAGCGCTAGCCTCTGATAAGATTGAAGATCAGTTACCTGTAGCGCGCATCTATTACAGAGGAGCACTCCTTGGCGATCCATGGACGTAAAGATTCCAACTGTGGATCGACCAACATTGGCTAACAGGAGTCCACAAGTCCCTTGTCACGCCCAAGGACATGAAAAATATTGACAGAATCACCTTTATGGAGGATGTTACAGGCTACCTCATTCAATAGAGGAGCTCCAAAAAGCCTTTGTACTGAACCGGCAGAGTGCCGAGGGATCGGCACTACTTTAGGCCGTGGGTCCTGTTGGGGGTATTTCCAACATACTATAAATAAATAAAATGGACATTAGAGGAGTTCCAAAATAAAAAAAGACCCTTCCTAAAGATGCTTTTTATTTTTTTTCTTAGTTTCGTCCACCATGTGGCCTAATGAAATTGCATATATTTGAAATCTACGTAACGTAGATAGAAATAAGAAAGTTATAAAAATTAACTTTTAAAAATTTTGAATTTGTCGTCGAGCAGGATGGGAAAATGCTATTGGTGGATAGTGTATGTCCCGAACATGTGAATCTACCCGACAACATTGTCTCTAGTTAATTATTTAACCACATTGGCTTATATGTTCATAAATTTCAAACTACATGGGTTTGCCAACAGTAAGTCATCACATGCATAGGAATTGGTGACATGCATCACAGTTAGACAATAAGCATAGTTACCACATGTTGTTATTGTAGTCCAGTTATCCATTCACATTGAATAAGAATCATATAACATTGAGTCGATTTGGCATTTCATAGATTTGAGAATTTGGCGCTAAACTTTGGAAGCAATCGGTATGGCCAGGAGACCAAGATCTAAAATTAAATCAGTGATTCTTCACGATGAGAGGATGATGCTGGATTTTGGAAACCAACAAGATATATCAAAAACTCATGGGTTCTATTGCATCCATCAGACCAAAAAAGAAAGCAAAGAAGACATTCAAATGCAAATGTTCGTAGAACACCAACATTATTTGTTTGTAAGGATGTGCTAGATGAGATTCTTTCAGATCTGATGGATGTGGGTTGGGAATGCAAGGCAGTTGGAGATATTGAATGTAGAATTAAGAAATCATCTATGATATTTCGTTATTGCATTGCAAGACAAATGCTTAGTCTTACATTCAGTTACCAAAGATGGAAACGAATAAGTGGGACATGGATGCCACTCGATCACACAGATCGAAAAGAAGTCCACATTTTCAACAATGAAGATATGCTAACTATAATTATAGTGGAGGATCATTGGAGCTTGAGTTATATCAGAGAAGAGCTGGTCTTAATGCACAATGAAATTCTACCAAAACACTTCAGATTCATTATCAATGGAAAGCTCGTAAAATTTTAATTTGATTTGTAAATCAGTCAATGATCATATATGTAACTTTATTAGAGAATAGAGAAATTAACAAGTTGCTTATATTTCATGCAGATACGAAAAAGACAGGAAAACACAACACCCTGCAAGGATCTCCAACAGATATTAACATTGTAGAAGAACAATGAAAATCCATACAATCAATTGTACAAATTGGTATATGTATTCAATAAAAGATCACCCGAATTTGGGGATTTTGTACATCTGTTCAAATGATTTTGTTTCTGTATGTCTATATCTCTATAATTCTATTTCTATATGTTTATATGTCTATCTATTCAGCTTGGATATTTACAAATTGCCCAGCCTCATTTAAAATCTGAACATCGTCTGGCTTAGATGGCCCAACATCAGTCTTTGGTCCAGCAGTTGACCTGGCCAATAGACTAAGAATGATCTCTTGTCGAAATCTGTACACTTCGCCAACAGTATAATCACCGAGGGCAAACTGCAATTAATACTGTATTAGATGAATATTAATAACAAACAATAGTTTACATAAAGATAAAATAGAAAGGGCTAATAACTCACCTTTGAAATATCAACATCCTCCTGAAGATTGTACCACTGGAAAACTAACTTTGCATTGTATAAAGTACACCACGCACAGCTAAATGAGTCATTTTGCTGGGTTGTCTGCAATGCATTCAATTGATAATGGGGTGAAGGTACTGATAATTAACCATTAGGGCCCTTCCTGGTGGATTTCAATGCAACCAAGGAAGGGTTCCATAAAGCTTCAAAGATGCCAATGCCCAACAATTTAGATTCCCAACTAGATAATTTTTAACAACTGCTGCATATTCAATTTCTACCTTGGCTTATTGTTAACTTCCTAAATGTTAAGTTTTCATTTGTCACCCTAACTATATAATATTATGCTATTCTGCCGTAAATTATATGTGTTTTCTACTTCCGAGTCATAACCAAAATTAACATTTGTATGTGAATCTATGGTGAGACTTCATCTATGGTGAGCCAACATTCAAGTTTCACCAAAAAAACAAAGGTGTATATGGTATCCAATTATTTGTTAAGTCACTATATTCTTCCTGTTGCCTAAGGTTAAAAAAAGGACTGGTGAAACCTCCGAATCTAACCTTTATACCTTTAAACTTGAGAGATTTACAACTAAAATTGGAGCTTTTCTGGGTAGGTATAAAACCTAGGAACATACATATAGGTAGAATATCAATTCCAAGGAATTGCTTGCTTGCATCTACATGTTCAAGCATTGGGTGATAGGAGGTGATACCCTCCACAGCCCATAGTGACTAACTAAGCTTCAACTATACTTCATGCTTATGGGACAAATGAGAAGCATTCCCCTTCTTGGGTAGTACTCCATCCATGTGTGCATTTTTTTTGTTGAGATCCATTGTAGCTTTGGCTATCGAGCAAGCGAAGTAGTGGCGAGTCCGGAGAATGTGGTGGAGATTCCAAACTCTGCATCTCGGAGTGGAGTTTCCTCATCCTCATCTACATTAGAAACTGGCAAAATGCTAACCTCTTGAGGTGACGATTGGAGTAATTGGGGCTCAGGAATTAAAGCCTCTCCTTCCAGCATTTCCAGGATCTGCCTCATCCGTGGCCTCTGGTTTGGATCATAGTTCGTGCAACACAGTCCAATCTGGATGACATCCAGCACTTGTTTCCTCTCGTACTTCTCCCCCAGCCTTCCATCGGCAACTTCCATGATCCTGCCAGAGTTGAGCATGAAGTAAATCCATTCCAATAGTTCTTGCTCCTCTGCCTGAAGTGCTGGGTCATAGATCTTCCTGCCGCTTACCACTTGCAGCGCTACCATCCCGAAGGCATAAACATCTGACTTGTCTGTGAATTTGGAATTCAGAAAGACCTCCGGTGCAATGTACCCATGAGTGCCAGCCACATTAGTCGTCTTTGGATTCCAGGCTTCTTTGCGGTCATACAGTCGTGCAAGCCCAAAGTCTCCCAATCGGCTGTTTAATTCTGCATCCAGCAGCACATTGCTAATCTTCACATCTCTGTGCACCACTAGCTCCCTCCACTCGTCATGCAGATAGGCCAGAGCACGCGCCACTCCTTTCAATATCTGAAATCTTTGATCCCATGAGAGAATTATTTCAGAGGGCGACTGTCCCTTTGAGAACAGATAGTAATCGAGGCTTGCGTTGGGCATGAACTCATATACTAGCATCAACTCTCCTTTCTCTTGGCACCAGCCCAGGAGGCGAACCAGGTTCACATGTCGTAGCCTGCCAATGACTTTCGATTCCTGCACAAAGCTCGATGATGCAGCATCGCGGTCGGCTTGATTTTTGGAGGAAAATTTCTTCACGGCCACAATTGTATCGTCTGCCAATATGCCCTTGTACACTGTCCCGTATCCACCCCTACCCAAAGCTCGATCCTCGCTGAAGCCCAAAGTGGCCAACTTTAAGTCCTTCAAGCAGAACTTAACAGGTCGATAGTCCTGAAGGGTATGCTCGAACTCCTTATGGAGCCTTTTTATGGATCGCAGCAGGAATATAATTCCTCCCAATATTAGCATTGCGGTCAACGACACAGGGATCACAATCAAAATCAGCAGCTTCGAATGATCTTTTTTTTTTACCACGGGACAAGATGATGGCTTCGTCCTTCCCGGGAACAACTCCACGGGCGGTCCACTTGTGTTGAAGCTCCAATTCAATACATAGGCTAAGCCAGCGAGCCTACCAATGCCCTCGGAAGCGCTCATTCCGACATAGATCTCTGAGCTCCTCTGCAGGAAGGCCACTGTAGAAGGATCGAGTGACGCATTAAGAAGTGGGATGGGTGGTTTGATACCCAGCTTCGGGCTCATACTCACCAAAAGATGCGGCTGGTTGCCCCCAATGTAGTCCACCCATGCTTGAATCTGGCCCACGCCGGAAAGGTTCATGGGCACAAATGTGTAGTTGCCGGAGCACGGGGTGGTCTCAATGTGGTATCCTGCCATAGCCGTGTGCGAGGAATTCATGCCATGCACATCAATTCCAACATGGTCGTAAAGGGGATCTCCGAACTCGGGGTTGGGAAACACATCAAATTCCACTGCCAATACTGAATAATTGTAGGTCGACTGATTCGAAGGAGGTTTTGGAAATTCGAGTCCAAGGTATCCTCCCGATGCTCCCCGGAATGCAAACTCAGGAGAATCGGATATAACCAGCGCCATGCCATCTAGGTTTTCATAGTGATGAATCAAACCGCCTTGGTTTTCATAGTCACTATTCCCAGGTGCCATGACGAAGGTGAATTCTGTACCGAACGATTCCATAGATCCGAGTCCTTGACCGTAGCGACAGCTGCCTGCTGCGGAGGTTATGACGATGCCGCCTGCCGGCTTTGTGCACATAGAAATAATGCTGCTGTATTGCGTGCCTTGGCCGAAACAATTCATGCTCACGTTTGCCAAGCTTCCCTGCTGCAACAGAAAGCCAACAGCGCCACTGTCATTCATCGTGTTGCTGCTAGGCTGCTGCCCACTTGCCAAAAGTGCCAATGCAAGTAAGAAAGAAAGGGAGATAGTCCACCGATCAGCAAATGGTACGGACATTGCTTTGAATATGGATCGACCCACCTACAACAGGGAGTTAAACAGGAGATGGGTGCTCTGAACTCTGTCGAATTCCAGTGCAGGATGACAGTATTCATGTTCCTCGGAGGGGATCAATACTGACCAGGGAATGAATTATCATCGTCACACGGCGAAAGTTTTGGCTTGACTGTCTGCAGATCAGTCAAGAACCAGCAGAAAGCAAACCTTGCAGGGAACAGATCAGACAGGTCTAGTCCTCATCTGATCGTTAAAGCTCTCAAAATAAATTCGATCTGAAATCTGGAACATGTGATCAATAGAATCACCCGATGAATCAATCAAGCAGCAGCAGAAAGCTTGCACGGAACAGATCAGACCGGTCCAATCCTCAGATCGTTAAAGCTGCTCAAAATGAATCCAATCTGGAATCTGGAAAATGTCCTCAATAGAATCATCCGATGAACTGGATGCAACTCCGAGATCGATCTTCTCTGGAGTCACACAGAAAGAGGAGAGAGTGTCCGTCCCCTCCTCCCCTTCCTCGCATCTTATCGACACGCCAAAGCTTGGAAGGGAGCAAACGATGGACCGAGTAGTAAGGAGATATTATTTTTTTCCAAGCCTGGGGGGCGAGGATTGAGTCAGCGAGCATTGCCAAATTCCGATGAGAAGGAAGACTCTTTCTGTGAAAAGGAGGTTGTGTCCAGGACTGGGTAGAGGACCGAGGTGCTCTAGTTTGACTTGCAACCCCGGTTCACTTGAAAGGCATAACTACAAGGTCTAGCATTTGTGACGACAGATTAGCATTAACGTGGCATCAGCGCATTGGTTAAGAATATCTCAATTTTGAGCCATATAGCAAGGCTTTTAAAATGTTTTAAATCTCCATTCAAGTCCATTGTAGATCTACAATTGGTATTCGTCATCAACAGTGGGCTACCTGCTACTTGTTGTATCCACCCTCGTCGCTCCAACGGCTCGGAGTGCTACAACATTAGCCCACCTTTGTATAACGGATACCTACTACATAATTCAGCCAATTCAGGTTGAGTATATATACTATGTATGCAACACCTAATGGTCATTGAGAGATGAGTGCATTCCACAAATCTAAGCCTAGAGAACTTCCTGTTTTTATTAATAAAAAATGAGAAAACTCATCAGAGTACAAAGGAATGCATGTATAAAGCGTAAAGGCCATAAGGCGAATTGAGATATTGTACAAGTATAACAAAGCAACAATCTCGCAGAGTATCTACATAAAGCCTACTACTTGGTGTAAGTCGCTAGTTAAGACAATTGGAAGTTTAGGTAGTGCAGGAAGCTGTGAAGCAGCCGTTCCTGCAACTACGGCACGTCGAAGTATTGCAAGTGCCTGAGTGCGTTGTAAAGTCATCGAAACTCGTTGACGATAATAAGCCGTAGTGATAGATAAGGTGAGGCACCACGACCTTGGAGTTTCGTTGCAAAACCTGCACATGAGGATAGAAAATCATCGAATCTCTTATGCAGGCACCCAAATGTTTCCAAAGCAAAAGGGATAAAGCCTTCTCCAGGAGTGCGATGTGAATAATCTCGCTCTTTATCTAGAGCTGCATGAGAAGCAGCGGCACCCTAAGTAGTTGAAGCACGACAAAGGAGGTCAGGCCGCGAAGAATCAGCAACAACAACATCCCCAAGCGTGCGAATCCCCTCGCGCGAAAGAACAAGATCAACTCGACGCCGAGGCGACTGTGAATCAGACACAGGCAAGATGTGGGTCTGCTCCTGAACAACATGAAAGCCGCACTCATGAGCAATAGATGCTAATACGTCACAAATGGAATCATGAGTCGCAGTACGCTCTCCGCCAGAAGGGCAACGCATGAGATGAGTGCCAATAGGATCAACAGGGTGACCACAGGAACATTTTGTCAAACCTGCCAGCATTGGATGAAGGAGACCCAACCTAACCTGAAGAGCGGTGAGAAACAACTCTGAAGAAAGGCACAAGTGTGGAACAACAGGGCGCGCAACAAGCCAAGCACCAGCACCGGGGCTTGCACAAGACAAAAGGCGAGCCCGAGTCTCATCGGAAGGTGAATCAATGAGAAGCTGAGTGAAAGCATGAGAGTGGAAGCGCTCCAAAAGATACTTCTGAAAATGAGCACGCTAATGGCTAAGCAAAGATTTAAAGGGAGGCAAAGAAGCTCGCACAGGTGGAGGAATGAGATCCTTGGCCGCACGAAGATGTTGTTGGAAAGGAAGAATGCTTGTTTCCACATGAGCTACTGAATCAAGAAGAATGGGCTTGTTGTCCTGCTGAAACCGAGAGATAAGTGCAGAGGCAACAAGAGCCCAACTTCCCATAAAAGCAGCTGGAGCAATAGAAGCTGTGCAAGAAAGACCAACACCTCCAGACGAAGCGAGAAGAGAGACTTGTCGCTTAACGAACTGACCATTGGGAATACGAAAGGATTCTGAACCCATCAAGCGACCCAGAATATCTGATAAAGTATTATCGATATCTTGTAGCAAAGCCAAAACATCATGATAGGGAGGAACACACCGTAGAATATAACTTGGCCGTTGAGCGAAGCATTGAGTGAGAATCCCTAGAGCAACTTGAGCATTGCCAAGCTTTGGTAGCAGATCAGCGTGACGAAGATCTGCGTCCAAAGTGTCCCGCAAAGAGGAAGCCACAAAATCCGAAAAACCTATAGGAATACCAGGCACTCTAATCCCATTAACCGGAGTATTGAAACCTGTAGGTAAAGGGAGCTCAGGAAGGAGGCCCTGAGGACACCAGGCAACACACTTAGAGGGATTGACAGTGAGGCCCAAAGCCGAAAGTTGCTGAGAGAAATGTAGGAAAGCCGGAAAGACGTCATTAGCAGGCCCCACAATATGCGTGTCATCAGCAATAGAGGGAAACAAACAAGAAGGAAAAGCAGCAGAAGAAGCACGCAATGCCCGAAAGTGCGCCAAAGCAAAAAGAACACCACCCAAGGGATCACCTTGTCTGATACCATCAGCAGACGAGATAACCGAAACATCACCTAAGCGAAAAGCATGACTGAAATATAGAGGCGCATCCATGGAATAAAAAGAGCGAAACAAACGGGATGAGCTGAGCGAGAGGACCGTGAGCTGCACGAAGTTCTTCAAAAATGGTCCCTCGGGAAACAGAATTGAAAGCATTTTTAACATCCACCTGAAGGACAACCCAATCTGGATGAAGATCCAAGGTAGCACGCAAAGCATGTATGACTGTCTCGCAACCGCCAGGAGTAGCACAACCAAACTGATGAGGAAATAGGTGGTCATGAAAACTGTCACGAAGCTGAAAACCAAGAGCCCTAGAAACCAATCTGTATAAAACCTCTCCAACAGCAATGGGACGCACTCCACCGCCAGGCTTATCCAAGGCTATCAAACGAGCAACACCAAGAATACGAGCAATAGAAAGAGGAATACGGCCACATGCTACGAAAGAGCAAACTTGAAAGAGCAAACCAAACCTGCTAGCAAAGTCATCAGGAGAAAAACAGTCATGAAGATGCTCGAAAACCATACCAGAAGGACCCCCAGTTGACAAATGAGGGCTGCGCAGAAAAGCATTAAGAAAATGAGGATCTGAGAGTTGCAAATTGGAATCAAGTTCAAAGTCCTCAACAAAAGAAGGAAGAGAGTCATTTGCCGGTGGGTGAAGAAGCTCCAAAGCCTGAAGGGTGGCAGCAGAAGGAGTAGCTGGACTTGTAGGAGCTAGAGCACGAGCTGCACGAGAATACTCACCCACTTGCCCAAGTAAAACACAGCGATGCAACCGACGATGAACAGGGGGTATACAAACACCATCCGAAGTCGAATCCCGCTGAGCAGCAAGCGCATGACAGTGAAGGAAATGCTCTTCTTGCAGATTTTCCCAATCTCCTGACATAAAGCGACGAATCCTGTTGCGAGTTTCCCTATGACCAGCATCACCACCCTGGGGAGGCAGAGGCAAACACCAGAAAGGAAAAAGCAAAAAGGCATGCCAAGCTGCAATATCAGAAGGGTTGGAAGCCAGACGAGACAAAAGTAAAGACAAAGCTCTCTGGACGTCTAAGCGCAAGGCAAAGGGAATGTGTGCATAAAGACGAGGACGAGGAAAACCCAAGTGAAAAGTGGTCAAAATATCAAGGGAGCGAATCTAGGTCCAAGCCGAGTCAGGTGGCGAAGTGGGAGCAGGATGAGGTGCAAGGTCGACATTGGTTAATGCGAGTTGTTGACGAAAAGCAGAGCAAGCGTTATGATGGCGAGAAAGACCGGCACCTTGCACATAAAGGCAACCACAGCCTGCACATGGAACACGGGGGCGAGAAGAGTAAGAAGGAGAAAGCTGAGAAACAGAAAGAGAGAAAGAAAGCTGATGGCGAAGATGGGGCGGATAGTATGGCACCACCTGGCCAGAGGAGACAAGCAAGGAATCCACAACATCACGGTGGGCTTCACGACGCGCGCAAGAAGGGGAAGCACTAGAAGGATGCTCTGAAGGGGAAGCAGGTCTCTTTTCTCCATGTCGAACAAGAGGATTGAAATCCGGGAGTTGCAAAGGATGAGAAGATTCTTGAGGAACCATATTGACAGGTAAAGATCCAGCCGCTGCCTCCGAAGATTCCAAAAATTAGTGTGAAACCTCCTTGTTGGCCAACAAGACCCTGCTACGAATCCTACAGGCTTTGCTTTTCAGTAGAATGAGTTTTCAAAGACTAACGCCAGTGACTGGCTGCCCTACAATCTGTCCTGACCCGTTTATAACTCTAACTGTATGCTTGCTTATCCAAACCTGAAAAAATCTAGCTGCGATAGGTCGCCCTACTCAATTCCAGCATCTACAATCCTATGCCACTCCTCGGGCTCCATATAGCTCGACTCTGCAGTATCCCTACACGGATAATATGTACACAATCTTACTTTCCAACTAGTGATAGCATCATACTTCCTCGCTTGGCTGATAGAGTAATCACTGTAATCCAATTTATTTCTTTGTCCAGTCCTTTCCCTAGTTATAAGAGAAGCTTCCGCTATTGATTCCAGGCAAACTAATAACGTAGATCTTGAAGCAACAAAAAAGTGGGCAATGATGCTGATAATGATCCTGAAGCTGATGCCGGAACAAATTTGACCCACAAAATTCTGCAGACTGGATATCAATGGTCTGGTAGCAAAACTTGCAATTGATGGCACAGATTGATAGCAGTGGTACCAAAACGTCCATAATTTCTTAGGTCGCTGGTACCGTAGCAAAACCTACAGTTGATAAAAAATTGGTCGCTGACCAAACTGATCGCTAAAAGCAGCTCTGTGATGCAGATTCTCGACCTAATCAGAGTCTTCCATTCGCCAACAACAACAACCAAGAACCACCCCTGCAGCAACTACTCTTCGCATTCAGAGCAGCATGGTTCAAACAAAGTGCTTCACCAGAGAGTCCAATTGCTATCGAAGAAGTATAAACCTTCCTGCCAGCAAATCTACGCTTACTGGATGGTCGATAAAACGAATACAAAATCACTATAATGGCACGAAAAGTTCTTCAGACTACGACGCCCCAGGGACACACAAATCTAAGGGTGTTAAGGATGAGCATATTCCACAAATCTAAGGGTGGAAAAAGATAGGAAAGATGGTGGTATCACGTCCCATCTCCACTAAATGATTGCTGCACCATGTGACACTTGTGGTGCAGAATACAATACGCTCATCCATCATTAGGAGGGTCACTACCGCATAAAATCCAGGGGCAAGGAATCTCTTGAAGGTTTACATGCAACTGTGCCTTTCAAAATGACTCACAAATCTAAATAGTTTCCTTAGACAATTACTTTCATGTAAATGATTTACTTAAATATTTCCTTAAGTTTTTTAACACCATTAAATCTTGCAACAGGTTGTCTATCTTCAAGAATATACCACCTCTCAAGAATATGATGTGTTTCAGTGAACCCATAGTTAGCCCCACAATATTGACTTTGAAAGTATATCACCTTGCTTTATTTGCAAATTATAATATTTGATAGTGACATCTTTTGGGTATACGCCAGGTGGTAGAGGTAGGGGTAGCACAATGTATGACATGAATAGATTTTTCTTGGACCTCCACAACTACATTTGAACATAGGGATCGATGATTTCAACCTTCAAGTTTTAAGATTTTCTTTTTATCGATTTCATAATAATCTTTGTAGGTTTTTATAAGGTCGGTTTGAGACTTTTTTACGAGCACTAGATCAGACCAAACGCAACCTCTTACCAAGACAAACCTTTGGATTGTATTGATCTATTAAAGGACCATAATGCCAGGTGCTCAAGTTTGTGTGTATTTTGGAGGTGACTCCAGGAGCAAAAGGTCCGAGAGAAGGTCCATATTGCCAGGTGTTCCATCAAAGGCCGAGACAAGGTCCTTACATAGACCCCTTTAGGCATCAAGTATTGTCGAAATGGACTTGCTATTTTCAAATATACGAAAAACCTCTAGACAATACATGCCTTTTTATAAGGCAAATGACATTTGTATAAAAAAAAAGTAATTTTGAAGGGCAATGCCCCAATAATGAGGTCAAGGCTGTTCCACGTCTCCAGTGCTAGTCGAGTCTTGACTTCAATAAAGGTCACGAAGCTGCTCATCCAGTGACAAGCTCTAGAAAGCGGATCTACGTCTCTGCAGCCTGTGGACTTGTTCATCAACGTGGATTCGGAACATCCATGCTCATCCCCAGAACTGCTCGTCCTGGAACAACCGTGCTCAAGGTTCCATGTTCCTCAATCCTGAACAGCCATGCTCATCCAGCCTTACCTCGGATCTCATTCTCCTCTTGGATCTCATCTTCGATGAGCACTTTTTAAACCTCCATGTGCCCAGACCTACTGACACACAAATTTTGCATGCCGACTGTAAAAAGGAAGATATTCAAATTATCAAAGCAACTCGCCGCTCAGCATGCTGCGTTTGTTACGGTGAGAAGCCGAATTAATAACCCATCTGATTCGATATCCTCAGAAGATCAGAGACGGATTCAATAGTGTCCGTCGCTCCATCAGGCAGGTTGGACTCATCACAAACCGTGCATTTGATTCTGTCATGGCATCGAAATTCGTATTGGTGATAGTGGTGTTGGTGGATCTGGTTCATCTCTCATCCATGGTAAATGGTGACAGCACGCAGTTTGCTATTGTTGATGGCACCTTTGAAAACAGCTCCAACATCTATTGCTCCATGAATCTGTTCAGTCTGGGCTTCGTCCCACTTATGCCCATCTCCTACGGTGTCAATTACAACTCCTCTGGCAGGTGCTTGTACTCCCAGCCCGTCCATCTCCGAGATCCTGATGCGTCTGTGCTGTCCTTCAGCACCACTTTCACCTTCTCTTATGACGGCCAAAAGCAGGGCTCGACGCAATTGAGCACCAATATTCCAGTACAGGCGGCTGGCTTTGCGTTCATCATCGTTGCTGACCCCGATCCGAGGTCTAACCAGGCCACCAACGGAAACGCCTCCAGCCTGCAGTACTTGGGAGTATTGAACGCAACCACCAACAATCGCAACTCCAGCCACACTTTCGCCGTGGAGTTCGACATCTACACACCTGGGGAAAACCCTGCGTTCAATGACCCTCCTTACGATCATGTGGGCATCGACCTCAACAGCATGAACTCAAGCGTGCTGCACCAAGCGGGTTACAATCGCCAAACATGTGATACTCGTGAATTTGTGCCCTTGAGTTTTACCTCCGGCTCCATAATCCAATGTTGGATCGACTATGAAGCCACGGAAAAGAGACTCACTGTCTCTCTGGGCACCGAATTGGGATCGAAGCCTCCCATTCCCCTGATAAATCAGTCGGGAATCGACCTCTCTTATATCATCCAGGACACAATGTGGATCGGGTTTAGCTGTGCAGGCGTGGGAAGTGAGGACTACGTGCCATCTTTCGTGTATGCTTGGAGCTTCAATACTAGCGGCCCGGCTATGCTCACATATTCTGTGAATTCCTCGGCTGGAAGTGCCCCGTATGTTTCTTTGTGCTTATCGTCACCGAGGCGTTCAGTACAGAAATTGGCAATCATCATACCGGTATGTGTATTTTGCCTTTTGTCGGTGGCTGGGTTTATTTTTTGGCGTCACGGGAGAGAAAAAAAATTCCTAGAAAAAGAGTATCAAATGATCAGGGAGGAGGAGCTGGAGTACGGCCCCATCAAGTTCTCGTACAAAACTCTAAGAACTGCAACGAAGAACTTCAGTGAAAAATTGGCAGTCGGCGGGTTTGGATCAGTCTACAAGGGCCACGTATTCGGGAGGTATGCTGTGGCGGTGAAGAGACTCTCCCCTAACTCTCTTCAAGGAAAGCGCGAGTTCTTCAGTGAGATTCGCATCATCGGTCAGCTACGCCACGGCAACCTGGTGCAATTACAGGGATTTTGTAACGAGAAAGACGAGCTCCTACTTGTTTATGAGTTCATGCCCAAAGGCAGTTTGGACCACTATCTATATAATGGTGCGCTACCATGGGAGAAGAGGTTTGCAATTCTGAAGGGACTGGGCAAAGCATTGCTGTACTTGCACGAGGAGTGGGATCCTGAGCAGTGCGTGGTGCATCGAGATGTGAAGCCCAGCAACGTGATGTTGGACAAAGATTTCAATGCAAGACTGGGTGACTTTGGCTTGGCAACATCATACAGGCCTGAGGAGGCAGCAACAGCAGCTGTGACAAGCACCATAGCAAAAGGAACTGAGGGTTACGTGGCACCTGAGGCCATGACCCAGGGCGACGTTGTGACGAGCACCATAGCCAATGGCACGGCGGGTTACATGGCACCTGAAGCGGTAACCCAGGGCGAAGTGAGCCAGAAGATGGATGTATACAGCTTCGGGGTGGTGGCTTTAGAAGTGGCGAGCGGTAGGGTCACGAGGGACCCCAGGCTGCCGGGTGAGCAGAGAAATCTACTGAGATGGGTGCTGAAGCTGCAACGAGAGAGCAGGATGGAGGATGCGATCGATGAGAGGCTGCGAGGGAGGTGCAATGAAGAGGAGGTGCTTCGAGTGTTGGAGGTAGGAATTTGGTGCTGTTGCTATAGCCCCGAAGATAGACCTAGCATGAGCCAGGCCTTGGCTGCTCTGGACAGGAGCCAGCAACTCGCCACTCCAGAGAGGGGCCTATGAGTGAGTAAGGGTGAATAAGAGTGTCTTGGCTTAAGAATCATCTTCAAGGCAAGACACTCTTATAATCAAAGTTTGGATTTCAATTTTGAAGGTAACTCTGAAACGAGAATGAGCAAAAATTTATATTGATTGTTGATGAAATTTTAAAGCTGCTCGTCGTTTTCGAGTTGCCTCGTAAATGAAGGCAAGCTGTTTATTGTTTATGTTGATTTTATCTTGAAATTTTAGAGGAAACTACTCAAGTGAAAAAAAATAAGAGGGCAAGCGATATTTGCATCATCTGCTTTCAACCAACAGGTTTGAGGTATGTCAATATGAACATGTCTCACTCTATGTAGATCAAAAAATGATTTGCATTGCCTGTCTCTATAAACAATATCTCATATTTGAAACACATTCTCCTAGAAGTATATGATCTTTTGAACACCCTAACCTAAGTACATGATTTCTCGAAATTTATGAATAATAAACTTCAGCAGCTATAAGTAAGCTGTTAAGCCTCTCGTTGTTTGGTTAACAAGCTGTCGTCTATCAATGCTTCTTTGCGGGGTGGTATCTTGTGTTGTCTGTCTATCATCAAGGAATATTCTGCTTTGTGCCTTTTAGGTAGTTGAGCCTCCAGAAAATATTGTGGCTATGAATCTAGAAACCCAAAGGGAGTTGTCAAAATATGAGATCCTTCATATTTGTAACTGATATTAAAATGGACTTTATTTTCAAACTATGATGATGGAAATAGTCTAAGGCACTTTCGTACTGATAGCAATTTGATCACAGATATTCAATATCGTCTAGAGAATTAGGTAATTGTCCACAACGAGCCGTAGGGAGGTTGTCCTTGTAGGTGTCTGATTGTTGGGAGCTTACCAAGCCTATCTATGCCACCCGCAAATCCAAACAAAGATCCAAAACTATACAAGGTCTTACCTACTAGCATTAAAGAAAGCATAAAGAATCGATCAGCTTAACTACACTTTCTCCATTCAAACTTTTGAGTAAATTAACCAAACATAACCAAAACAACAAGAACTAAATTATGATGTATAACAAGGGTTGAGATATATATATATATATATATATATATATATATATATATATATATAGAGAGAGAGAGAGAGAGAGAGAGAGAAATCACCTGCAATAAATGCTGAAATAGAACAATAAATGCTCAAAAACATTTCTAACTTGATGCAGAAAAAGACACAATATTTCGCCGTCAAATATTCATGAAGTGATAAATTCAAATGTGAAAATTCTGGTTCTGCCTTAGAATAATATAAGACCTTTGTACTCATGAAAGTACTGCCTTCTAGCAAAGACAGCAAGTAATAGTTGATTTCACACTTACCTTGAATGAAGTATTTTCTGTGCAAGCAAACTTGATCCACGAAACTGATTATACAAAACCTAGATCCACAAAAATTGTAGAAAATAGCCCTGTAGCAGTAAAAGAACAAAGTTAGCAAATGTCTTCCAAAAAACATGCGCCACTATCATATCCATTCTGATCTTCATGGCCCTTTTTTGCATCAAATTGAGCCATCCAACGAATCTGAGCATATGTAAATGCAAAATGAATTTTCTTCATGCTAGAAGAGAATTCAGAAACCAGAAATCTGCACAAGTTATTTAAAAAGACACAAAATTTTTGCGCTAACTCTAGAAAAAAAATGTGCTTGCATCTGAAGAAAATGCTGATCAGTTTTGTGCAATTTATGGAGAAAAGTACACTAGGAAAGAAGTGTTCATTTCTGGAAATAAATGTGCAGATTTGACAAATGATTGTGTGCATTTATGAAAGATCCGAATGTGTTTTACCCTTTCCGTGCTTCTGCAATAAACTAAATTTGAAAAAGAGTGCGATTCACCCTAAAAGTTGTGCCACCCAAAGGTGGGCCAAACAACGTCTTTCTAAAAACTGCTACCATCTTGCAAAAACTTCAAACACAATCCTAGAAGAAACATGCCCCCATCTCATGCCGCCATCTCCAACAAATCTCCAGACAGATATGCGAGCTGACTACAAATAGAAGTACACTTTGTGCAGATCTCTATGCTGACGAGGCTTCCCGCTCCCTTATTAAGCTGACATACAAATTATTAGAACAGATTTTGTTGATGCCTCAGTCTCCTAGAGAATTTCTAGCTTAGCAACCACAATGCAAGGCCAAATCTATTACATTAGCCATACCATGACACTTCAGAGCACACAACATTTGATGCATGGCACCAGAGAATGGAGAGAACATGAAGCTCCAACAAGCAACAAACAAAATCTCCTCTAACTCAATGCACAAATGAATCAGATGGTGTTGCAATGTTGCATATATAATAGTACATGACTCTCCAGTTCCCGAACATGGAGAGACAAAACTCACTGGCAGTGGGAATTAATAGCCAAAACTCAAAGGCCAACAGTCAATGGAAGGTGACCAGTCAACAGTTTACTTCCTTTTATTTAAGATTATGTCGGATAGCGTACCTAGAAAAGGGTAGGACCCATATCCAAAGTAAGCTATTTAGTTCTTAGGCCTCAGTAGGCATGTAACCACCGACCGTACATTGTGAGTGCATTTAGATGCCTATATATGGTATGTATCTTAACAAAAAAGGACTAGGCTTTGCAAGCCTGGTGGTTTAGGGTTAGGATCTTGCTGTAGAGATTGGAGACTTGACAAATTGACCTTTGTACAATAAAGACTATAGTCAATGATCAAACAAGTAGTTACATTGCCCTCAGCCCCAATTATTCGTCAGAATATTCAAAACTCAAGAATTTGAGATATGAATCTAGAAAATTTGAATTGAAGGATTGAGTTGCGGCATATGTGATCTACTCGTTCCAGTGTCCATTATTCCTGTAGTGAAGAGCCTTGGAGCTTTCTGAAACTTCAGACTACCCTGCCACTGACCATTGCATTGCTTTTGGGCATAGCTGACGTCTAAAGATTCAACTCTAGAATGTAAAAAAATTCTTCTGTATACTACCTTTAGTAGGCATGTACAACAACAAAATGATACATTATACTCATACTCATCCTCATTGGCTGGCCGTTGGCCACTTTGTTGTTATCGGGCATACCTGACATCTAAGACAGACTCCCAACTCTAGAAATCAAAGGATGTAAGAAATTCTCATTGATCTTTAAGAGTCTTCTTTTTAACATAGTAGCCTTGTTATTGAAAGCAACTGTTACATGCATTAATGAATATAATAGACAGAGTCACTATTTTAGATTGATTGAATCCAAGGAAGATTGGAGTCATTAATCGCCTCCTCAAGACACTTCCTCTTGCATGTTTTCTTGCTCGGTAAGCGTAACTCTTTCTTGACAGTCAAACCGAACATGAAAATAGCTCTGAGATTTCATGCACAGATTGACGAATTGTAGAAAGTAACAAATTCGGACACTTTTTTGTGTTTGCAAGATCGTAAATCTTTGAAAATTGACAACTTTTAAAATAAAGTAACCTTGGAGTAGAATAAGTTTGGGGCTCATGTGCTAACCTTCAATGACGCTGCACAGGCTTAAATCCACTTCACTGTTTCTAATACAAATGCTTAAGTCCCCACTCAGTTGTCTACGATCTAAAGCAGCAGCCTGCAATAGCGAGTATTAGTTAACCTCATAGCGGTCAAGAAAAGAAACAACATTCAGATGTTTTATAATTACTCTTGGATATTCATTTGCGTTTTGGCGGGCTATTTTGGCTTGATTTCTTGTTATTTCTGAGGTCCGAAAAGGAATATCATTCCACAAGGAAAACTAGTGTGGTACACGGATGTGGCATTATTTCTTTCTACAGGCATAACGCCGTAGCTTTTTTGCCGTAGCTTTTTGGGCCTCGCCCAGTTTTGGCTGATATGAGAAAACACAAGAATGTGTGATGGTCGATGAAGCCAAGTGGAGGGCTTGGAAGGAAAAAGTGAGAGCCGCGGATGCAGATTGTAAAGAATTAAGAACTAAAAGCAGACACATGGAATCTATGCATTGGGAGATCCTCGACAAACATACCGAGAACAAGTACATATTCTAGAACAAAAGCTAGCTGCAGCAGAAAAATCATCATTGCAGCAAAACGAAATGATGTCCCACGCGCAATCGCTAACCTCAAGCGCCTGACCTCTCCCGTCACCTTCATAATGAACCAACAAACACCAGCAATAGATGAAGCTTTCGAGTAATGGCAACAATAGATGAAGGATCATCTCTCCTGCCGACCATATCCATTGCCTAGATCTCCGACATCGCTCAGCTGTCCTCTGCTGTGTTTATGATCAATTTTTCGAAAATTGTTGTCAGTTTGAAGTAAATGACATGTTCATCAGGCACAATGCAACCAAAACCCTACCGGTCAGTGCACTATATTTTTACTTCAAAATCACATGGAGTTTACTGCCAAGCGACAAAATGTATGCACTATGCAGAGTTCAATGAATAGATTTTGCATGTGTAATCAACACAAATCTTTCAATATAGCGAGTACTCATCTTGTACATCATTTATCACAACAATAACACAACAACAACTCATTCAACATACCATTCCACACAACCTTGAGAGAATTATTTATCATAGCTATCATGGAATGCTTATCAAAAAATGATAGAAAATGTTGCATAAAAAATTGTCCCTCCCAACAGAAACTGCAAAAAGGATGGAGTCAATCAAGAATAAATCGTTTCCTTAAGGTACTCGCTGTAAAAGTCTAGAGATGATGGGTTTTGTAAGGTCATAAATGGATGTTTATGCTGTAAAAAAGGCAGTAACACTTCACAATACTTGAAATATTGCGATCCAATAGCAAGATAACAACACCTATCCTGAATAGCAGCAGCCTAGACAATCAATGGTCTTCACCTTTCCATCAGGAAAATTTTATACATTTTCACACACACTCACTCATTTACTGAGATATTGTGTGTTAGATCACTCTAAGAAAATGGAACTGAACTTCTATGTGTTTAGTGCTAGGATGAGTACGTGGATTCAGAGATAGAGCTATGCAGCTCTGATTGTCGCACTGGAGTATTGTTGGACTGATCTGTGAAAATTGCAGATCCTGCAGTAGCCTCCTCATCCAAATGATCTCCTTCACTGTTGATGTAGCTGCAACGTATTCAGATTCTGTAGAGAAAAATGAAATGCATTTATGCTTTCTGCTGTTCCATGAAATGGGTCCTCCTGCAAGGAAACAAATATAACCTGATGTGGATTTTCTGGTATTCACCTGCCCAATCGAAATCTGAATAAGTAGTCAGTGTGAGTGCAGCTTCTGTGTTGCCGTTGTAAATCAAGGCATAGTGCTTTGAGGCTTGAATGTACTTCAGAACTCTTTGCAGGGCTTTCTAGTGCTGTAGGCCTGGATTGGACATAAATTGTGACAGTGTGCTTACAGCATATGCAAGATCAAGTCATGTGCAGATCATCATAGAGTACATGATAGAATCTATGACTGACTGATAGGGGTACTTACACATTTCTTGTTGATCTGCCTTCGTTATGGGACAATGTCTTTGGATAGCTTGCATCCTGGATCCATAGGAGTATCTATGAGCTTGCAATCCTCCATGTCGTATCTGCGAAGTACATTGATTAGGTAAGATTGTTGGCTTATGGTGTTCCTTCTGCTCATGCGATCTTTGCTGATCTCCATACCGAGAAGGTAATGGACTGGGCCTAAATCAGTCATCTCAAACTTTGATGAAAGTAGAGATTTGATTTCTTGTAATAATTGATTTGAATTGTTGATAATTAAGGAATCATCAACGTATAATGCTATTATAACATAGCTTGACCCTTCGTGCTTGAGATATACATTAGAGTCTGCGGAGCAAGAAGTGAAATTGTGCTGCAACAAGAAACGATTTATTCTATCGTACCAGGCCCTCGAAGCTTGCTTCAAACCGTATAATGCCTTATGTAATTTACATACTAGATGCTCCTTGCCTTGAAAGACGTAACCTTCTGGTTGATAGATAAACACATCTTCTTGTATATATCCGTGTAGGAATGCCGTCTGGACGTCCATTTGGTGAATGTCCAGATCTTTTGCAGCAACTATAGCCAATAAGATACAAATAGACTGATGCTTATATTTCCACTGTGTGGAGTTTACAAGATAGCTAAAACAAAGAATTACAAGAGTAGTTAACGGTAATCAAATAATCAGTTACTCTCCGTTATTGCTAACTGTTTCAGCTGGGCGTGAAGTTTAAGACTCCATGCCCATTGAGCTGCCAGCTGGCAACACGAAAGATTTTATTTCATTTCTTTTCGTTTCATGTCGTGTCATGTCTTTTGGTCCCGGAGGCATGTTTGTTTAAGATTTCAATTATCCTCAACTTTAATCATTGCAACAAGATTATCATTTCCTTTTTAATCTACTTGAAGCTAATTTTAAATGTTGACTGTAAAACCTTGATCTGATGGCTTTGACTCATTGTTGCATCTTATTCATCTTCTATAATAAAACAACAAAGTAAACGTTTACTTTCCTATATGATATTTAAATGTCATACGTAATTTACGGACTTTGCATTAAATCAGCTCATTTTATATGGTACTCCAATGGTCATCAAGCAGTTAGGCAAACATATCATCACTCATTTTTTAACAAATAAACATAATTTTTTTTATGGACATTACTTTTTGAGAGAAAATAAAAAAAAAAACTTAAAGAAATAGTTGGATATAGAAGGATCCATTCCTTGCTTGAAAAACTAGGTAGAGGGTATGGCTCCAATCTACCAACAAAACCATTGTTATTTGGAGAATAAACACAATCGTAGAAAAAAATCTTTGCATATTTGGAGATCGTCATTTATATTGCTATAATCCAATGTCACATGCATGACATCTATGATTATAACAAAGGATTAAATCGGATGCCATTTTTTAATGTTGGATGGATATAAATCTACAAAACAATAAACACAAAGGTTAGATTTCAATTGCACACTGAATAAAATCATTTGGTCAAATATCTACTAAATAGATAAATCACATAGTTACAATTACATTTTTGTCTACCAGCAAGATTCAAATCTTGGATGTTGTGTGAAGATATGCATGTTGAACTAAAACTTATATGATAGATTCACCTACAATTAACATTTTGAAGTCCACTATCTTTTCCAAGAGCTTCTATATGTAAATATCCATTCTTCTTTTTCAACATACGCCTTTTGTTAATAGATGCATACAAATCCATTGATCTTTCTGAAAGATTTTTGGTATTCTTTGACCTTATGAATTTTTTTCATTGCAATGCATCAATAGGACCTCTTGGTCTTCATTTATAAGTCGCCATTTCTCCTCAATAGGGATGTAAATAACTACATGATCCTAAACCATAAAGGTTAGTTCAACTGTAGTTTATCACAAATAACCAAGAGTTTACATATGTGGGTACTGAAAAGAATACATGCAACAAGCAATCAAATAGTTTTTTGCCGCTCAATTTGATTTGTGAAAATCACAAAAATATAGTTAGTGAAAGTAAAAGTTTTCCATTCGTCAAATCATTGTTACAATTCTTGATAGATGGAAAAGCTTATTGGCCTAATTGGATTATTAAAATGTGTGAAGCTAACAAAGGTAACTATACAAAGGGCCTATTTTGAGTTATAATATCTCCTAATTGGCACCTGTATTGCATGTGTCTTCAAATCTTACAAAATCTCCTTCAACACTTATGAACAAACATCTCATCTATTTTCTGAGGATACCTTAGCATAGACATATCCAATGATACTTTCTCTTGAGGAATTAAAACTCTACTGTCTTTATACAAATTGAATGTTTGATGCAAAGAAACCACAACCATCTATGAAGGTGAACTAGACCAAAATGTGGACAAATGCTCCATTAACTAATTGTAAATCCTAAAGTGATTGAAGCATATTGGTCTAATTCTAGCCCACATATTTCACCTTTAAACTTTCTAACAATCTCCCAATTTTTAAAAACTTCGTCTTGAAACATTCTACTAATCAAAATTTAAATACTCTTCTACCATAACTGCACATGTCACTATTATATCAACGATAATAACAATAAATCCGTCTCATATGAAATTGCACCTTGATGATACTGCATATTAATATGCTTGTGCCATTTTCATTCATCCTTTTTGAAGGGGTTTCATTGTGCAATTCTTAGTCCTGATTTTGTCATTCCAATTTTCACTTTCCTAAAGAATACATGTTTCTTCCAAGGTAGGGCCTCTCGTGATGTTCTTTGATTAATGACAATAAAGTGAGACTACATTTTGTTGTTGACTTGGTGGAGCCATGGTAGGAGACATTTGAGCTCATGCATGATGCTTTGGGCTTAGAGTTGGTGAGGCTGAACGAGGCTTTACATGCTTTTGATTGTAGGATTTTGATGAAAAATACGGTGAGCAGATGGAGATAGATCGATCAAATTTATACAAAGGGTCGGATTTATTAGACCCGATTCAATCCGAGATCCAGGGTCAAAGATGTTGCATAGGAAAGAAGTAAACAAATTGAAGCATGCTTTATCACAAGACTGAAGGTTTCTGAATAATCCAAAGCTAAAATCTGGGAGAAGCCTTTGGCTACCAATCTGGCCTTGTATCGATTTATTTCCCTTCAGCATCATACTTCACTTTGAACAACCACTTGCATGGGATCAAATTTTGATCCTTTGGCAGATCAGTTACAGTCCACGTTTGATTCTCAATCAGAGAATCAAACTCTGTATCCACGGCTGCTTTCCACTGGTCAACATCAGGTGTTGACATTGCCTCATGAACTATGTTTGGTTCCTGCACAAATAGCAGGCCGAATCATCCATGAATCGGGATGGAGGCTGTCTAGGTCGACTTGATCTTATGGGTTGAGTTTCGACTCTTTGATGCCATTGTTGAGGTTCTGACTCATTGTCCAAGTCATCGATTTTCTGCTGTTCGACCCTTGGATCAGATTTTGGATTTTTGATCCCTGGGTCGGATTTTGGACTTTTTGACCTTGGATCGGATTTTGATTTTTCGATCCTTGGGTCGGATTTTTCTGGAGCTTTCCCCTTATGGTCAGAAAATTGGTCCCTCCATCAGAACGTATTGTTTTGATTGTTCTATGGGTCTGATTTTCTATAGATGCCTTGAACTCCTTGAAGATTCTGAAAGTATCAGATTTATTTTCAAAAAGTAAGTATCAGTTCTCCTTGAAAAATCATCAATAAAAGTCAGAAAGTAAAAAGCTCCCCCTGGAAGAAGTTTGCATTGGGCCACAAAGGTCACTATGTACAAGACTAGAGAAGTATGAACAAAATCTGAAGTAAATAGACTTCTAGCATGCTTGCTGATAATACAACTTTCACATAGAGAATCAAATTTGCTAATAGAAGGGAGATCTTGCACTATGTTCTGGCTTGACATTTGCTGAATACTCTTAAAAGTTTAAATGGCCTAGTCTGAAATGCCACAACAAATGATTTGATTCAGAAGTAGAAATAAGAGCTTGACCACTAGTAGAATAACATAGACTTAATTTGTAAAGGTAGCCACATCTTCTACCATAAGCTAGGACTTTCCTAGACTTGTCAAGAATAGTGCAGCCCTTTGTATCAAATTCTACCCTACGACCAGAATCAGTGATTTTGCTTATATAAAGCAGATTCTTTCTAAGGTTCAAAATATACAAGACATTGGACAGAACACACTAAATGGAGTTAGACAAGGCATGAAACAGTGTATGCATGTGTAGAGTTATCAATAGCAATTCTACGTCAGCCTAAATTACGTCTAAAAAAATGCAGTGTCGTCTTTTTGCATTTTTTGCCTGTCAGGAATTACGTGCAAAAATGCAGTGTCATCTTTTTTTCATTTTCTCCTGTCAAAAATTACGAGTAAAAATGCAATGTCGAATTTTTTTGTCTGTGGTAGGTTACGTTCATTTATGTAGAATGACAGTTTACATTCATTTATGCAGACAGGCTGTTTACGACCAATTGTCACCGCTTATCAGCAAGTAACTTCTGAGAAGAACTGGATGAGTGCCAGTGGACTCCAGCCAACTGGCAATCACATTTGACGACCTAATTACTTAGTATAAATCAGTTGTTCATACATCTCATTATCAACGTTATTGTAAATTGTGAAGGAGTTGAGTGGTATTACACGACGCTTCCTGCGCTCTCATCAAGCAGATCGTTCACAATCAGAAAGTATTGTTGTTAGCTCTCTATCAAACTTTCAAGCTTGAACTCTCTTGAGCATTCTAGCTCAGTCTTTAGAGATTTATTTTAGAGTTGCTATTGCGCTACTGCTTATCAAAAGAGTTGCTTATTTCAGAATTATTCTCAGTTACTCAGAGACAACTTTAGAATGTGCGATTTCTATCCGCTATTGTCTTGCACTCATTAGCATCTGATCTTGTTTTTCTGAATCAATACTATTTTCTTATTGCATTCAGCTTGTGTCAGAATGCATGGATCTCTGTATTGCTTTGTAATTGATAGAAATTGTCTGAGAATTCAATACTTTATGTTTGGCTACGTAATCACTTAGTATCTAGCAAAAGTTAGTTGCTAAAGATTGAACGTGATTTCCATCACTATTGCTTTGTTCAATATTTGATAGGCGTAGTTATACATTGGAAGTAGGAAGTTTGCGCATTCTATTACTCACCTATTTTCGACATGATATCAGAGCATACTATTATAGTATCAGTGCTAGATCACTACTTCTTTATTTGACCTGTTACGGTATCAGACTTGATATCTCTATAAGGACCTAATACAATTTCGATATTAGAGCAAAAAGCTCTAATACTTGATATCTTTCACGATATCAAATTGATATCATATTCTTCAGTTCCTTTCATCCTGTCAGTATCAAAGAATTGATTTCCTGTTGTTGGAATCACTACATCTTAGCGTCATTGATACAATCGACAGACTAAGTTCCAAATGGATTCACAAAGTAAAGCTGGTCTTATCGTACACAAGTTGAATGGATCCAATTATCATTTGTGGAAATTTAAGATGAAGACCTTGGTAATCGCCAACGAGTTGTGGGATGTTGTTACATGTATCGAAGTGAAATCTGAAAATGACACATAAGACTCAAAAATGGAAATCGAAGGATGGTAAAGCTTTCGCGCTTATTATCCTCAATATATCAGGTACTCAAATTGGCCACATAGCTGAAGCTAAGGCTTGAAAGAAGTTTGGGACATCCTGAGCTCACTATATGACATAAGAAACGTAACTACTAAGTTACATCTTTGAAGGAAATTCTTCACACTCAAGATGTCAAATGGTGATTCTCTTCAAAATCATATTAACCAGTTTAAGAATCTCTTGCAACAGATGGCCATTGTCGGATCAATCATAGATGATCAAGACGCAATAATGACATTGGTTTTAATTCTGCTCTCTACATATGAGAACTGGGTGATGATCATCATGACACACTCAGATTTAACTCTTACCATAGTTATCACTATGTTGCTGCCAGAAGATAATCGAAGAAGTCAAGACACTTTGTCTACCTCTTCATCTCATGTTCTATATGTCAACAAGGGCTTGAAATGACAGAAGTAGAAAAGCTCCAAGCAATCTGCATCGAATCAGAAACAGACTCATAGTCAAGAACAATCATCAAATCCACATTTGTCAAAGAAGAAGATGTTTTGCAGGTATTGCAAACGCAATAACCATGAGATCCAAGATTGCCGAATTCTCAAAGCGAAGAATGCAGCCAAGCAACCTGATCAACATGCAAATACAGTTACAACATCTCCTCAAGTCGAAATGGGTGAAGCTACTTTTATGGTCAAAGACAAATATGCAAATTCGGATGATTCGTGGTTTCTAGATTCCGGAGTTACTCAACATAATTGTTATTTTGATTTTAGTCAGGCTTTGAAAACCTCTGTTCTTTTCAATAAAGCATCACTATGGCATCATCGCTTAGGACACTTGAATTATGCATCTGTTTTGAACATGTTCAGACAATCCATGGCTCTTGATCTCGACTATCCTTCTGGTAAAGTCGATCTCCTTGTCATCCATAGCTGCATCCTTGGAAAGCATACTAGGATTCCTTTTAGATCAAGTCATAGGCATGCAAAAAAGGTCTGTTAAATGTTGTTCATATAGATATATGTGGACCTATGCAAACTCCTTCATTGCTAGATGCAAAGTATTTCATTACCTTTATTGATGAATTCTCCAGAAGAACAGATGTTTATTTCATTAAACATAAATTAGAGGCTTTCATCAAGTTGACAATTCAAATAGCAAGCAAAAAATCAGATTGATAAACGAATCAAAGCATTGAGGTCAGATAATGGGGGAGAATATATCTCCACCATATTCAAGGAGTACCGCCTTAACAACGACATTGAGCAACAATACATTACCTCCTATTCGCCTCAGTCAAATGGTCTTGTTGAGAGAAAGAACAGAACCTTCGAATCGGCAAAGTGCATGTTATCACATGCGACACTTCCGAAGTCCTTCTGGACCAAAGTTGTTTCAATAGCGACCTATATTCAGAACAGATGTCGTACTAAAGGTCTCTCAAACAAAACACCATTCGAAGTTTGGACATGTACCAAACTTTCTTTATCAAACTTACGAGTTTTTTGATGTACTGCTTATGCGCAGATTCCTATGATCTCAGGAAGAAGCTCGACTTCCAGAGTATCAAATGTATTTTCATCAGCTACACTACGTCAGATCAAGTCTACAAGTTGTTCGCTCCCATCGAGTCAAAGATATTTACTAGCTGGGATATCATCTTCATCGAAGATCAGTTTCAAGACCTCAAGGGAAAAGGCACAACCCATCTAGCCGACCTGTCAGATTCTCCTGACATATTGAACTTTCTAGTTCCTCAGTTGACTATTCCTTTTGAAGGACCAATCTCATCTACTCTTGACGAACAACAAGTCAACGATAAATCAGAAGATGATGATGTTGTAGTTCAGCAACTACAATATGATGAAAATGATCAACTTCCTCTATTTCTCAGAAGATCATCAAGAGCTAGCAGACCACCTATCAAGTATATCAACGAGTTTGCAGCCTACCTTGTCAATGACTGTCGAAGAGGCACTCAATCAACTAGATTCAGATCTCTGGAAAGAAGCTATGGATAAAGAGTATTCATCTCTTATCAAGAACCAGACATGGACGATTGTCGAATTACCTGCTAGCAGAAACGTAGTTGATTGCAAATGGATTTTCAAAATCAAGTACAAAGCAGACGGAAGCATCAACAGAAGAAAAGCCCGACTTGTTGCCAAAGGTTTTTCTCAGGTATACAATGTCGATTACACTGAGACTTTCAGTCCAGTAGTCAAACATTCTTCTATTCGACTTTTATTATCGTTTGCTGCTGTAGCAAATTTGGAAATACATCAAATGGATGTATAGACAACATATCTCAATGGAGTTATTGAAAAAGACATTTACATAGTGCAATCTAAAAGTTATATTATTGAGGGTAAACACAATCATGTGTAAACTCCATAAGACACTTTATGGCTTGAATCAATCTACTCGAGCATGGTTTCAAAGGATCAATACTTTCCTTATTGATTACGACTATACACCTAGCTCTTCAGATTCAGATATTTACTTCAAGATAGTGCAACAATCTTTATCATTATCACTTTGTACGTGGATGATACGTCAGCAACAGTACCAATCTGATAAAAGAAGACAAGACATTGCTATCTTGTGAATTCGACATGACCGATCTGGGTGAAGCTGAAGCCTTGGTATTCAAATCCATAGAGACAAAAATCGAAAGTTGATCTACATTACTCAACAGAGGTACATCTACAATATGTTAGTCAGATATAATCTAATTAATTGCAAGTTAGCTCTCTCACCAATGGAATTAGGTCTCAAATTGTCAAAGGACCAATGTCCTCAAACAATTCAAGAGAAGGAGCAGATGGGTGAGTATACTTACCATTCTATTATAGGATCTCTTATGTAGGCAATGATCTGTACCAAGTCAAACATAGCTTTTGCAGTTAGCTCTCTCAGTCAGTATATGACCAACCCTAGTGTAACACATTGGAAGGCTCTTATCAGAGTCGTGAGATATCTTCGAGCTACTATGGACTTTTGCATTTGTTATGGAGCAGTCGACAATGACAAACTCAATTTACTCAATGGTTACACAGATGCAAGTTGGACAGGAGATGTAGACACTCGTAAATCCACTTCAGAATTTATATTCTTCCTCAACAATGGCCCAATTTCCTGGAACAATCGCAAGCAATTTTTGATAGCTCAATCTTCCACTGAATCAAAGTATATCGCAGCCTCACAAGCTACAAAGGAAGCGATTTGGTTGAGAAACTTACTTTCAGATATCAGTCTGAATCAATCTGCTCCAACATTACTATTTTGTGATAATCAAAGTGCCATTGTCTTATCAGCCAACCCTAGATTTCATTCTAGGAGTAAGCACATTGAACTGAAGTATCACTTTGTCAGAAGTAAAGTTCTCACGAAGAGGTCAGATTGCAGTATTGTCGAACACAAGATATGACATCAGATATTTTTTTACCAAAGCATTAAGCTTGGATGCACACAGAAGGTTTTGTGCAGCACTAACTTTAAAGGTCAAGGCATTTTTTGCCTGTGAGGAATTACGTGCAAAAACGTAGTGTCGCCTTTTTTGCCTGTCATAAAATACGAGTAAAAATGCAGTGTCACATTTGTCGCCTATGGCAGTTTATGTTCATTTATGCAAACAGACTATTTACGGCCAATTGTCATCGCTTATCAGCAAGTAACTCTTGAGAAGAACTGGATGAATGCCAATGGATTCCAGCCAACTGGCCATCGCATTTGACGACCTAATTACTTAGTATATTCATACATCTCATTATCAACGTTATTGTGAATTGCGAAGGAGTTGAGTGTTACTACACGACACTTCCTGCGCTCTCATCAAGAGATCGTTCACAATCAGAAAGTATTGTTGTTAGCTCTCTATCAAGCTTTCAAGCATGAACTCTCTTGAGTATTCTATCTCAGTCTTAAAGAGATTTATTTTAGAGTTGCTATTGCACTACTGCTTATCAACAGAGTTGCTTATTTCAGACTTATTCTCAGTTACTCAGAGACAACTTTAGAGTGCGCGGTTTCTATCCGCTATTGTCTTGCATTCATTAGCATCTAATCTTGTTTTTCTGAATCAATAATACAAGATGCTTGTCAGATGATCAGTGCATTAATGCCCTAAAAAAATCGTTGCAGAATATTACCTGTACATTGTTATACAAGATGCCTATCAGATGATCAGTGCATTAATACCCTAAGAAAATCTACTTACAGTTCCACAGAAGGCCGCTGTTATTTAACGATAAGGGGATCAGATTTTTCTAGTTAACAGTATCGAAAAATTATAAGGGTCGGATCCAGGGT
This sequence comes from Diphasiastrum complanatum, assembly GCA_029204225.1. Classification (NCBI taxonomy): domain Eukaryota; kingdom Viridiplantae; phylum Streptophyta; class Lycopodiopsida; order Lycopodiales; family Lycopodiaceae; genus Diphasiastrum; species Diphasiastrum complanatum. The sequence continues at coordinate 79,568,505 of CM055092.1, forward strand.
TGAAGGCGCCCAGATTTATCAGACCCGATCCGATCCGTTCCAATCTGGACATTGTGTCGGTAAATAGCTTGGGTCGGAAAAATTTGATCCTGAATTTTTTTAATCCTTGCTAAAATTTCGAGCCTTCATATTTTTGTGTAGTTTTTCAGAATAAGTGTGAACATGTTTCAGGATGCTCATTACCTAATGAAATTGGGCTTGAGCATGAATTCCAACATTGATTAGGTTAAGACTTAAATATGATTTTTTTTTTTTTTGGGTTACAAATCCTTTTTTTCGTGATATAACATGATCACTTCATAACTTTGTTGTGATAGTAGTAAGCTATGGTGATTATTTGCTTAAAAGCTTCGGTGTCAATCTTAGGCAAGTTTGAAAATTAAATCAATTTTTTGATTTTTTTTTTTAATTTCTCTACAATGCAATCTTTAATTTTAGAGAAATTTCAATGATTTGAGACCCTGCTTGCTGAAGACAAAGCTTCTTCTAAAATATCAATCACCTTGTTCATTTTGTTCGATGAATGCATGTAAAACTTGGAGATAATCAAGATATTAGTTTAAGGAACAAAAAACTTGCATTCCCATTACTTGCACACAATACAACAATGAACAACAATAACCCTTGTCACAATAGTTTTGAGCCATATCCATATACATTTTATGGCACATAAAATCACTTATTTCTTTCAAAGAAAATGGATGCACCCTCAAGTAGAATCGGTGCAAATTTTTTCTCAAGCAATTTTTTTTTGGGTGTCGTAAGATCCATGTAATTTTTTTTCTCTTTTTTTCAAGCACCTGCCGAGAAGAGCATGAGAAAACAATTTATGGCCAAAAAAAGAGAAAAATAAAATAAAAAACCTCCTATGCCCTTTTCGCCTTCAAGAGGGCCTTTTACCTCTGACTACCACCCTTGACAGGAAGGAGGACTAGATTAAATTTAGAGCAAGGTTTTGAAGCAATAGGCACTATCTAAATTCAATTCTTCGTTGGAGCAATCAAACTTGCTTGTTGGATCCACCAAAACACGAGGGTAATATGCATGGTCAAATTCCTAGGGTGAGACTGTTCTAGAAATGGGTGAGGGCCGAGCTGTAGGCTCCAATTGTGAGAACCTAAAGGAGTACATACTTGAGCCAAATTCCATTTAATGCATTTTGATTTTTTTCATTCTTTTTTTGCATACATGTTAAGCAACTAGTGGTCATTATATACAACATATAAAATGCAGCAATGCCACTTACACAACTAAGTTCCTTAGATGTCATTACAGAGTGGTCTGGATTTGAGATTGCACCTTTCTGGTGGCAGTCAACAACTCTACCCACACCCCACTCCAATCGATTTTTTTTTTAAAATTTAATAAAAAAAGAAGGTTCACATTAGGTTGGACAAAAGGTGCCATGTCAGCGGTAGGTTACTTGGTAAAATAGGGCTGACTTGGCACCTGATTAAGAAAGAAACCCTAATAAAAGAAACCCTAACCCTACTTTCGTGATGGGAGCTCAAAGTTCGAGTATGTGCCTTGGATCGTAGTAATTTGCATTCACGCTCTCTCATTTGTCGTCATGGCAGGAGGAGGAGGAGGAGGATTCCTGCGACGACTTGTGAGGGTTCATAAGAGAGATGATTTTCCTCCCATGTCTTTTGAAGCAGATTGGTCAGCCATATCTGCTGCTGGCCTCTCGGAAGTCTTCAAAGAATTGCTCGCAGATTTTGTTGGAGTTCCTCCGGATCCTAATAAGAAGAAGCAACGCAGGTTGGGATGGCATTTTTGGAGTAGCGCAGATATACGCGACATTTACTCTCAAAAGCATTTTGCAGAAGGTGCAGAAAATGGCTTTCTGGTGCGGGGAGTAATCTATGATATGTCTGCCCTAATCCGGGCGAATAATCGTTCATTAAGCTCCCAGCCATTGTCTGTCAATCCTGGCAAGGATTTAGATCCGAGAAAATCTAAGGATTGGACAAGTCTCATTCATGAAAACCTAAACCTAGAATCAAGAGTAGAGGTAGGGAAATTGCAGAATGTAGATGCAAGCGAGGTGATGGAGAGGCTGGGCCTTAAGGGTGTGGTGGGGATTGAAGAGCGTGTAGGGATCTCAAAATTCCGGACAGATAGTAAAAAGAACAAGCTAGAGGCAAAACAGGCGCTGGAAGAGATAATTGGGACGGGTGATAGCATCCGTGCCAAGTATGTGGAAAGGATTCAACACAAGAAAATGATGGCTGAAGCAAGGCGCGAGCAGGCAAAACTGGGAATCACTCCGACTGCAGCTCCGCGTCTGAAGGGTCCTGGTGCTGGCTTACAAGCCATGCCTGGATCTCCTGCCCTTGTCCGCTATTTAGAGGTTAGTACTAATTTCTGTTTGTCTGTTTCATATCCTAGGACGCCACATGTTGCACTCACATTTATAGATGAGAGGCAGCTCCAATCAGGGCTAGAAAGTTGGAAGTAAATGATTCAATTCCTGCACCTTGTTGCACCACCCTTGCCTGCACGAAGATCGACAGCCTTTCATTGGGGCTCAAAGATTGTTGCGAACATTTACTCATGACACAACTAAAGACAATAAACTTAATAGGAGATGCTTCCTATTTATATCCAAATTAAGGGGCGTAGAGTATTTATTTATGAGTTCTCTCCAATTGGTGGCATGAGGTGCTCCAACTTCCAAGCTAGTTTTGAATTTTTTTTTCTTAAGTGGACATTCTCTAAGTGCGGGGAAGTTTTTCTACTATGTGGTAGGAAGGACTCCTTTCGTCACCATGGGGAAACATTTTCCAGCTTAAGAAATTGTGTTCCTCTGCACCCAAAAGTAACACTCCATTGAAGTGTAATGTTTCAATAAATGGTCAGTATCTTTATCAAAATTTTAATCCCTAAAATATTATCTCTTATCTTTGCCATGTCCCAAATGAAAAAAAAGGTTTTAGCTATGTTTTTCATAGTAACTTAAATGTGATGAAGTGAGGGTTGTATGTTTCTTGTTTCATGATTTCTTATTTTGTAGAGGGACGTACATTTCCGTTCCTATGATTCATATGTCGAAGAAGGAACTTTTAGGAAACTTGCCTTGCGAAAGCTAACGCTAAATAGTAGAGCAAAGCAATAGAACAAAGTAAGCAATGTGTCAACTTTTGCCACTTTGGGATAAAATAATAGGATTTGCTTGGCTTTCCCATTTTTTCAGGGAATGTACTGAACAACCCAAAACTTAGGGAGTTTTTCAGCTTTATTAAATTGGCATTGGTCACAACCTTGAACGTATGCCTCGACACAAACTTTCATCTTTGCCCAATAAAAGTTATGTTTTACAAGTTCCAATGTCCTCTATATGTCGGAGTGCATGTCAACCTTCCAAAAGTTTTATATTGTGTATGTTTTTGATGAAGAACTTTGCAAAAGTGATAGCCGGTTCCAATTTGTAACGCTACTTTAGCAATATCTTTTCAACAACATGTTACATAAAATATTTGTGAAAATATCAAAATTATATGACAAAAATGCAAGTGTCATTGAAAATTATGGAAGCAATGAACTAACTACTTGCCATCATAAAACAGTGAGAATGAGGCCATGAGAGACAAAGCAAGCAAGTGCCATAATGAGGCAGCAGAGAAGGTACCAAACATGAGGAAGACCACAAAGAGAATATGAAAAATATGTGACTACAAAAAGTGGACTTCAAAGTCAAGCAAACTGTAATTTGTAGAGACAAATTGCTCCAAAGTAATGAAGACTTTCCCAGCTTCAAACCCCATATAGACTTTGATGATATGAAACTACCAATGACCATTATTCTTTTTGAATATTGTACGAATTTATTGCTCTAATGATCTGAGAGTGCAGGTATTACTACCTGAAGAACTAAGGACTCTTCTATGAGCCATGTCTGATGGTATGAACACTGATCTTTCTTTGAAGGGATTTGCAGGTACTCACGAAAGTGCCTGAAGACTAAGAACTAGAATAAGAAGCCTTCTGGGCTTAAGGACTGATCTTCCTTTGAATGCAGAAAACCTTGTACCACCTAGGAGCTTGACTTTTTTCCAAGTCCCTCCTACCTCCCACCTACTTTGCCACATGCATTCTAGGCTATTTGACACCTAGAATGGGGCGCCCTCTTACACTCCTACTTCTCCATCCAACTCATCCTAATCTCTCTCCCAAACTTGTACACCTCACCAATTCACCCTCTCTAACTAATACACCTCATTCATGCACTCCACTTCACCTTAAGTCTAATTGGAGTCTTCCCCACACCTCATGCACTTGAACTTGACATCTCACTCACTTTGGAAAAGATCAATCATGATTGCATGTCAAGTAACTACGATCCATCATGATTGCATGTCAAGTATCTAAGATCCATCATGATTGCATGTCAAGTATCTAAGATCAATCATGATAGCATGTCAAGTTTCTATGATCCTTCATGATTGCATGTCGAAAGAATTAAGATTTATGAAGAAAATCCTATGCTTCTGATAAGCTAGTTTTGGAATCAAGTCCATTGAAGGGAACTAAGTTTATGTTCCTATTTTGAAACCCTTATTTGGAATCCAATGTATATGTAATTGGCATAGGCCAATTGGTTTTGCATAATGAAAAGAAATATCCTTTGAGGGGGGGTCCCCATCTTGACCCCTCAGTGCTTCTGCTGTATGTGAATGAATTTATGTGATCCATTGTTTTCGAGTTTTAATTTTCAAGTCTAATTTGATTTCATTTAAGTTGATTTCAAGACTTGTTTTATGTGATTGATAATTCAATAAGTCTATTGACCTTAAAGATTTTAGGAGAGACCTTCCCTTCGAGTTCACACAAACGGAGATATTTATCCAAAATGCATCACAAAAAGTCAAATACATCTCTTATTTGGTAGTATTGCTATATTGTCTAGGTTAGCTTTTTTTAAGTCTACATGGGAATCATAAGTACGGAAATGCAAATTTTAGGAACCCTAAAAAAAGTGTGAGTCCTAGCCCCTCTTTTTTTTTGGGAAAAGCTTCTTCTTGCTAAACATCGCGTTTTTCTTGTGGTAGCAAAATCTTGTCTATTTGTTTTTTATGGCCCCTTATGGCAAGACTCAAAGATTGGGGTCTTGCATGTCTTCTTCTTTTTGCTAAGATCATGTGTCAAATGAAATGTTCACATCTTTGTAGATTGGCACCTGTTTTTCCGCACGATTGTTGCGGTTATCATGGCAAAGACCCCTTCTAGTACTTGTGTATTGTAGGTTGAATGCACCAAAAATATAGGCTTAGAACCAAATTGTATGAATTTGTGCCAAGTAAATTCTATAGTAAATTTGATCATTCCCTCTTTTTGCATCTATCGAATGCGGATGTTTATTCGGAGAACAGTAACCTAGTTTGAAATCATGTCATTTTTTGGATGCAGGAAAGAGGTCTTAATCAAGCTCTGTTAGCTCATGGGCTTGAAGGAGATCTAGAGACACTGCTCGATCAAATTGGGAACTATCAATTTCAAGTTATCAGGCGCATCCAAAATGCTAGCAACACTTCACCAACTGGTGACGTACTAAGGTGAACTTCCTTGTTGTTCAATTTGAGAAGTTGGAGCTTATAATATGCAGTAAAGGTTTATAAAGGAGGGGCCATTAATCATGTGAAATCCTATGACTAAGTGCCTCTATGTTGGGCACCCAATTCTAGTATGGAATATCTAAGTTCTAGCCTCAAAACTTTAAGTACAAAGGCTCCTCATCTTATAGCTTTTATTATTGGGTTTGTGAGCTTCTCGGAGGCAAACTCAGTGGATGGTGCTCGTCTGTAAGAGAGCTTGCAATGTAGTTCATTGTTATTGAGAGAGTAGTTGGAGATTGACAATCATTTGATAATTTGCTATTGTTTTTGGTCATGTGTGATACTTTGTGGAGGTGTTTAATCATAGCACTTTTCACATAATAAGTGTAATAGATCCTAACACCACAGTAGGGCAAACACTAACTGATCCACCCAACCTTGCCTACTCCCTGATATGGAGCAAGCCCCTCCTAGCCCAGTGTGAGGCTTGGTAGCATCGTATTGCCAAGTGTCGGCCACGTGGCTCTGATGTGGTCGGCTGCACGTCGGGACCCAACGTGGGGCCCTGTCTTGCTGACAGGGTCCCTAGACTAAGTTAGGCTCGCCATGTCTATGGACCGTGCTGGGGCACACTACTCACACTGTCTTGCCCTGTTGGTCGTGTACGCTGGACATGACCCTGACTGTGGTATCTGACCTCTTGTGTTCTCTAGGGTTCGGCACTGGTTACGTGCTCGTAACACCCCCTCCCCCTTAAGAACCGTCTTGGTCCTCTAAGACAAAGTCTGGAAAAATCTTGCGAAGGACGCTGCCTCTTTCCCAAGTGGCATTCTCAATAGGCTGATCATTCAACTTGACTAGATATTCTCGGTAGGCTCTCTACTATCAAGAATCTCCTCTGGTTCATGTGGAGGTCGCTGAGAATCCAATGGGAGAACTAGAACACTGTCCTTACTAGATTTTCTGATCTAGCTAAGGCTTTTCGTAACTGGAAAACCTGGAAAAACCTTACTGCCATGTGGGAGTTCTAGTTTATAGGTGACCTCGCCTAGTCTCCTATTGTTGGTAAATGGACCACGATACCTAGGAGACAACTTTGCCATGTGGGAGTTCTAGTTTATAGGTGACCTCGCCTAGTCTCCTACTGTTGGTAAATGGACCACGATACCTAGGAGACAACTTAGCACACACTCCTGATTTGAGTCGACTGGGACTCTCAAGTAGACTTTCTCACTAGCGGAGAACTGCACATCCCGTCTACGTGGATATGCATAATGCCTGGCTCGATCCTGGGACTGCCTAATTCTACGCTTAGCATGTTCTATCATCTGGTTTAGGTCTTCTAAAAAGTTTCTGGCTGCCTCAACTTTTTCTTGTTTAAACCTTACAACTGTGGGTGAGCGTGGCTGAAAACCGTACGTCAACATAAATGGGCTGTATCCCGTAGCTGAATGTTTGGTACTGTTGTAAGCAAACTCTAATATCAAGAGATACTCCCAATTAGTCTGCTTTTTGTTGACGTATGCGCAAAGCATATCCTCTAGCACCTGATTTACTCTTTCTGTTTGACCGTCCGTCTGTGGATGGTCGGTGGTACTCATATTAAATTTAGTATGGAGATGATGGAATACTGCCCTCCAAAAATTTCCATTAAACTTATTGTCCCGGTCGCTGACTATGCTGGAAGGCAGACCGTACAATTTAAATAGCCCATCTACAAACAACCTCGCTAACTCTGGAGCTCTAACGGTTGTTTTGGTCGGAATAAAGTGAGCCATTTTGGTCAGACGGTCAACTGTGACCCATATAGTGTCATTACCCTTTTGGGTTTTAGGCAGGCTTACTATAAAATCCATGGAGATACTCTCCCATTTACCAGCTGGTATATCTAAGGGCTGTAACAACCCTCCTGCCTTTAAACGCTCTGCTTTATTTACCTGACATTTCTGGCAACTGGTTACATATTGCTAGACGTCCTTTTTCAAACTGGGCCAGAAAAATTGCCTACGAAGAAGCTCATAGGTCTTCTAAATGCCTGGGTGCCCCGCACTAGGACTGTCATGACACTCATATAGGACCTGCTGCCTATAATCCTCTGAATTGGGGACACATACTCTATCTCTATGGAGCAAGTACTCATCCTGAATGGAATATTGTTTCCATTTGAATCCTTGAGTCAACTGACCCTCAACCACTGGGGTTTTCTTGGGTAATACAGGCTCAGAATCCTCAACGTCATCTGACGTATACTCGGACTCATCATCATCATGCTGGCACTTCCCTCTCAAGGACTCGAGTAACTCACTACGAATATGAGTAAAACTCAGCTCGTTTATCATAGGCATTCTACTAATGCATCTGCTACTGTGTTGAATTTCCCCTGTCTATATCTGATAGACATATCAAACTGTTGCATTAACTCAGCCCAACGAGCTTTCCGACCTCTGAGCTTAGGCTGATTGCAAAGATATTTGAGACTTTCATGGTCTATCAGGACCTCAAAGTTGGCACCATACAAATAATGCCTCCAAGTCTTAAGGGCATGAACTATGGAAAAGAGTTCCTTTTCATAGGCACTATACCTAGTCTGTGCTGGCTCGAGTTTTTTACTCTCGAACGCAACTGGTCGTCCACTTTGAGTTAGTACAACACCAACTGCAAAGTCGCTAGCATCTGTTTCGACCACAAATGGCTGATTGGGGTCCACGTCCTTTAAAACTGGTGCTGTAGCTAAGGCTGTTTTGAGAGCATCAAAGCTCTCCTGCTGTGCAGACTCCCAAATGAACTCCTTTCCCTTCCCCTTAAGAAGATTTGTCATGGGAACTGTTATCTGAACATAGTCCTTGACAAATCGTCTATAATATCCCGCCAAACCTAGAAAGATCTGAAGCTCTAAAATATTCTGAGGTCTCAGCCAACTGAGTATGGCTTTGACCTTACTGGGTTCCATCTTAATCCCGTCTGCTGAGATAATGTGACCCAAATAAGCTACTTCTTCAACGAAGAATTCACACTTAGGTTTCTTAGCATAAAGCTTATGCTTTCTAAGCAGTCGAAACACCTTTCTGAGGTGTTTAAGATGCTCCTTCCTCGTTTTACTGTAAACAAGGATGTCATCTAAAAATGCGAGATGGTCTGAGAGGTCATAAAGGTAGCTGGAGCATTTGTGAGCCCAAAAGGCATCACCTTAAACTCATAATGACCATGACGAGTCCTAAAAGCTGTTTTCGGGACATCTTCCGACTTTTTACGGACTTGATGATATCCCGATTTGAGGTCTATTTTACCGAAAAATTTAGCTCGGTGAGTTGATCAAACAACTCGTCTCCCGAGGCATTGGGTACTTATTCTTAATTGTGACTTTATTGAGGGCTCTGTAATGTATGCAAAGATCCCTCTTTCTTTTCACCAATAGGACTGGTGAGGCCCGTCTGAATTTGGCCTATGCCGAGGTAATCTGTTAACTGCCTAGTTATTTCTACGGAGGTTTAGAAACAGGTGCTATACCTGGTACCAGATTTAGACAACAAAGTTTCTAATTTATTGATTTTCTGCTGTAAAGAACTAGAATTAGAAACTTTTGGAATAAACTGAAAGTCACATAAGAATACTTGATGGTTGTTGTCTCCGATTAGCTGACAGAGCTCTGAACTGCAGACCATAGGGCAGTTGGGAACATCATGCTCTCCATGCAACTGGATCTCTCGACCTTTATGCTGAACTGAAAGTCACATAAGAATACTTGATGGTCGTCGTCTCCGATTAGCTGACAGAGCTCTGAACTGCAGACCATAGGGCAGTTGGGAACATCATGCTCCCCATGCAACTGGATCTCTCGGTCTTTATGCTGAGGGTGTTCTCCTGATAATTTATGTGGAGGGAAGGTCCTAAGCTGTAGAGCCAATCTCTCCCGAGAACAATGTCTGTGCGATTCAGGTGCATTATCTGAAAGTTTATTTCATCTTGATATCCCTGAATACCAAGATTTAAACTACTTACCATAGTTTCCCAAATCTTTTTGTCTTCACCCTTAGCTATTGAAACTATGTACCTATGTTGACTAGGTACCTCTGGAAGCCTGAGTTTTTTAACCAGGGTGTAGTTGATGAAATTATGGGTTGCCCCATCATCATCCATGACTCTAACTGACTGGTTATCAACTTTCCCATGCATACGTATTAGGTCATGCGGCCCAAAGCTGAAGGGTCTCGCTAGCATTGTAGAGGTTAGCTGGCAACAGTGTTCATGGCCTTCATGAAACACTTTGATCTCGGAAGCTGCCGAGTCACTTGGGAAACTTACTGTTTGAACAAGATGAACTTGTTTTTTATCTTTTTTATCTTTTTTAGTGAAAGGCCCCTTGGGACACTGTTTGACTGTGTGTCCCTTGCCCATGCACACAAAGCACAAACGTTCTTGTTTGGCTTTCTCAAAATCTTCTGGTTTTAAGGGTTGTATGAGCGATGGGCGTTTTTGAGGAGCTTCACTCTTAACTTTATCTTCATTCTTTCGTTTAAATTTTTTTTTTTTTAAATTGAAAGTCTTTTTGAGGAGGCTGCTTAGAAAGAGGCTGCTATCTCGCCCTCTTCCTACCCACTGAATCATCATAGATTTGAGCATATCTGAGAGCTTGCTCTAGGGTAGTAGGCGAGTTTCTCTGAACCTCTACTTTATATCCATCTTTAAGGCCACAGACAAATCCTCTGACTTTCTGATAGTCATTCATATTTTGAATTATTAAAATTGCTTCTCGATATTGCAAGGTATACTGGATTAAGGATTTGTCCATTACTGTTTTCTCCTAGGCTTCCCAGGCTCTATCTAGTTCATTTTCTGGTAGAAACTCTCTTAGGAATGCTTCTTTAAAAGCCTTCCATGACCCGGGAGTCTGCCCAATCTCCTGGAGGTTTAACCACCATTTATAGGCCATGGGTCCTAAGGAAAGATTGGCCTCAATAGCTTGGAAATGGTCAAGGGTCTGTTTAAGAGCATGAATGTTCTTCCATTTGCTGAGGAAGGTTTGTAGAATATCTGCGTTTCTATCCTTCTCTTCCACAATAAAAGTAGGAGGCTTTAGGTCTTTAAAGACACTGGGATGAGACCGCATAGGCTCACCCGAAACTGATGGAAGCGGAGAAGGGGATGGCTGAGATGTGGATGGGAGGCTTCCTTTCGCGAAGTCCAAAATTAAACTTTTGAGCTCGGCGAATGAGTCGTCCATATTGGATTTGAAATTGGCGAAAGCCAGTTTCAATTCATCCACTTCTGTTACCAAATGGAGATACTGCTCCTTGGTAACCAATTTGTCGAGTTCTTCGGCGAATTTGCTTTGTTCTTCTACTTCCATGGGTTCTTTCCCCTTACTAAACCTTAGAGATTCCGTTTCTAATTCATCAATGCCTCTTGTCAGGGGTTGATTAGGTCCCGGAGAAGTGGTCATTTTCAGAGATAGAAAAGGAGTGCCTGACGTTTCTTCTTAAAAAAAGTCGAAAAGACTAATCAGAACTGTACAATAGAGGGAAAAGAAACTTAGCTGTTTCTGAGAACTGTACTTCCAAAGAAAATATCAAGAAAAACGCTCTCAGCTCTTCCGAAAAACCGTTTGCAAACCTGCTGTCTGGAAAAATCAAGATGGAAAACCGAAAAGTACAAAGACTTCTGATTCAGGCTACCTTCCACCCTTGCTGACTGAGAGACAACTTCTGAATTTTGAAGGGCACCCTGCTCGCTGGCCTAGCTGAGATTCTGCCGCTGCCAACAAATCAGATTTGAAGATCTATATTGTAAGCAAAAGTCGGATTTTGTGTGGAAAGACCCTCGCTGTCAAAAAGGCAATTTGCCTGCTCAAAAACTTCTGATTGGGGAACAACAATGATTCCAAAAATCCGAATTTCAAAGAGCCTTTGGAGTGCTGGACCTGCACTAAGAAGGTGTTCCAAAATCCGCTCAGATTACCCTCAAATCCTTGTAGAAAACAGCGTTGGAGTGCCTATTCTAAAGCGTTGGATATGTGTGCAGACTCCTGTCCAAAAACCGCTTAGAAACCTATAATTTCCATTCACAAATCAGGAATAAAACCTGCTCTGGCAGCGCTGCCTTTTCGTGTGTCAGGTACCTTTGTCAAGTAGGAGAAAGCTACTGGCCTCCCCAGCCCCTATTGTGATGTCACTTGCATCGGTACCTAAACAAAATGGCTTTTGGAGATTGACAATCTTGAGCACAGGTGCAGTGGCCATTGCCTCCTTCAGTGCCTGAAAACTGACTTTCTCTCCTTAACCCTAATAACCAAAATGCTATTGTCGCGTAAGTGGTCCGTCAATGGAGCAACTACCAAGCTGTAGTTGTTGACTAATCTGCGATAAAAGACGCAAAACCCAAGAAAGATTAATTATATTAGTTGGCCATGGCCAACTCAATATAATAGCCACCTTAGTTGGATCTATAGCTATCCCCTCTGCCGTCCCTATGTGACCAAGGGAAATCACATGAGTCATACACTGGGTTTTCTTATCATTAGCATACAAAACATTGTCTTGCAATGCTAAAGACCGTTCCTAGATGCTCTCTATAATCTGGAATCGACTTACTGTAGATTAGGATGTCATGGATAGAGTTAACGACGAACCTACCAATAAAGTCTCTGAGTATGTCATTCATTAGCATCATGAACGTTGCTGGAGTGTTAGCAAGACCAAAAGGCATGACCAAAACCTCATAATGTCCAAAGCACGTATGAAATGCCGTCTTCGACACATTATGCTCCTTGATATGGATCTGATGATAGCCACTTCTAAGATATATTTTGCTAAACGCCTTTGCACCATGTAATGTGTCCAAAAAATTATCTACTCACGACATATGATACCTGTGTTGAATCTGCAGGACGGGACATGCAAAATGTATCAACTTTTCAGATTTCAGATTTCAGATAGCGGAAAGATCATCAACATATCTGCAGGGCAGATTAGATTGACAACTATCACTTTTCAGATTGTTGCATGGACAGATTTATGGTTTTGTTGGCGTGAGCACTTGCTATTGATGAGCTGTTTGCTGCAGATTTTAAAGGAATTCTATGCATGTTGCCACTGGCGGGAAGCCAGATTGCTAATGGTCAAGGAGACAAATTGTTGGAAGTCACTGTCAAACGGTTCTTTCGTCAGAGTGCTGGACCAGGACAGGTCAGAACGCAAGTTTTTCAGATCCAGGACAGATCGCATGAGTGCTGAAACGTTGTACAGTTCATTGAAGATCAGATCTGCTGGACGACCACTCACTGGAAGTGTAGTAGTTAACTTGCTGAAATTTTCAGATCTGAAGCCAACTATTTACTTAGGATCTATTTGAAAATACATGCAAGTATTTTTTAAGAAGAACTGTCAAACTTTTGGAACCGTCAAAGTTTTTTTTATTGAAGAATTTTTCGACAAACTCTGTGGAACCGGCAAAGATTTTTTAACAAACAAATTTTTTTGCAAAGCTAACAAACGTTGATTGATCTCTGAGTGTCAGACAATGGCTAGTCTAAATGATGCGGTTTTATCCGAGACGAGTAAACTCAACGACACAAATTTTAGCATTTGGAGATTCAATTTTGGTATCTATCATGCTTAAAAGTTTACGTTTGGCCTATCAAAACTTTGTTAGGATGTTGTCTTTACGGGAGATTAGGCCTTCTTTTGATGAGTTGAATGCAATACCGCTACAAGAGGAAATGAGACAAAATCTTGGTAACAAGGACGATTTCAGGGAGCAGGCATTTTTAGCAAAGAAGCAAGATTAAAGTTTCAAGAAAGGTGGCAAAGTGAAAAAGAACAAAGTGAAGAAGAAGCAGTAGGATCAAGAAAATAATCAATCAGGATGGAAATTTTGGTGAAGAAGAAGGACCTAGTACAAAGATAAGTGCTTTGAATTCTGACGATTGTGAGTTTTTTTGGGCATCAACATCTTCAAGTGACTTCTCAAGGGAAGAGGAGTGTTGGTTTATTGATTCACGTGCATCGAAACATATGACACGTAGGCGAGAGTGGTCATCTAGTTTTTATGAACTAGATGATGGATCAAATGTGAAGTTGGGAGATAACTACACATATGGTATAAAACGAGTTGGGAATGTACAAGTTCAACTACCTTTTAGAAAGATTGGAGACATAAAGGATGTGCTTATGTACCAGGAATCAAGAAGAACTTACTCCCAATTTCGGCTATTGCGAACCACATATGATTGGACAATTTGATGAAGAACTGTGTCTCATCAAAAGGAAGGACAATAAAGTAGTAGCTGATGGCAATCTTGCAAGAAGGTTGTACAAACTTCAGGTTCAAGCAGCGGGTCATCAAGCATGTATTGTGGATGCTGGTTCAGTGAGTAGATTATGGCATGAAAGGTTTGGACATTTGAATCTCAATAGTTTACAAGTTTTGAGGAAATGCAATATGGTTACTGGTTTACCTCAACTTATTTTGATCACAAGCTTTGTGAGGGCTGTGTCTTAGGGAAATATCGTATGAAGAAATCTTCGTCTAGTAATTTTAGGGCGAGACATGTTCTAGAACTTGTTCATGTTCTATGAAAACTTAGTCTTATGGGGGAGCAAGTTACTTTATGGTGTTTGTTAATGATTATTCTAGGAAGGTGTGGGTATATCTTCTCAAGAACAAGGGTGAGGCATTCAAGTATTTCACATGATTTAAGACATAGATGGAGAAAGAAACAGATAGATAGATTAAGATACTTCGTTCAGATAAAGGGGGAGACTATCTTTTTACAGAGTTTCAGGTGTTTTGCAAGGATATGGTATAAAGAGACGATTTGCAAGTACAGAAACGCCTCAACAAAATGGAGTTGCGGATAGAATTGGTCTATTGTGGAACCTGCAAGGAGCTTAAAAGTAAGAAACTTCTGAATATGTTCTGGGGTGAAGCAGTTTAGACAACAATTTATCTTTTGAATCAAAGTCTTACAAGAGATGTAGAGAATCGGACTCTAGAGGAAGCTTACACAGGTCAAAAGCTTGCCATAAGTCATTTGAGAGTTTTTGGAAGTATTGCATATGCTCACATACTTGAGGATTCAAGGAGCAAATTGGATTCAAAGGCTACTAAGTGTTTATTTCCTAGATATAATAGTCAAAAGAAAAGATATAGGTTTTATGACTGGAAGAGTAAGAAAATCATCATAAGCAGGGATGTAATCTTTGATGAGGATGGATCTCATAAAGATACAAAAATATCTTATGATAGAAAGCAAGATGGAGGAATTCCTATCTTATGTTACATGAGTTTGAGTCGACACATGTACCTCCAATTCAAGTGCCTAGAGTGACTATGGTTCAGAAAGGAAAAAGGAAGGAGAAGTCAAGTACATGGGATACTTATTCACCTTTGACTTCACCAGGCAGGAAGCATCCTACATTAGATACTAGAAGATTATTTAGATGGTACTATGAAACTATCAAGGATAGTGTTATTTTGGAACCAGAAGAGTCTATTACACAGGGAACTAGGAGATCTGCTAGGCTTGAAAAGCATCATCAGGATCAGGATCGACACTGGACAGGAGGATCATTATGAGGATGAGGATGTACACTCTGCATATATGGCTACAGTGTTGGAAACCAAGGATCCATCTACTTTCATGGAAGCTGAAAAAGAGATGGATTGGGAGTACAACTCGATCATAAAGAACAAGACTTGGAGGCTTGTTCAGTTACCTGCAGGTAAAAAGGCTCTTGGATGCAAGTGGATCTATAGAACTAAGTATAAATCAGATGGTTCTATAGACAAACATATGGCAAGGTTGGTTGCAAAAGGGTATGCTCAACAGATGGGATTGACTATGAAGAAACTTTTGCACGAGTTGGTAAGTGGACTACTATGAGGACAATTTTGTCATTGGTAGCTCAGTTTGGTTGGGATATCCAACAAATGAATGTTAAAGAGTGTATTCTTGAATGGCTTTCTAGAGGAGGAAGTCTATATGGAGCAGCCAGAGGGATACATAGTAGCAGAATAGAAAGACAAGGTTTGCAAGTTGGACAAGGCATTATACGGACGTAAGCAAGCACCCAGGGCATGGTACACGAGAGGATACACTTTATGAGCATACACTTTATGTATGGTAAAAGATAATCAAATTGTTATTGTAGTGACGTATGTTGATGAACTTATCATTACAGGTTCTAATCAAGTTTTGATTCGGAATATTACAAAAGATCTCTCATAAAAGTTTGATGTAAAAGATCTTGGTTCACTACAATATTTTCTAGGGATTGAGATATGGATAGTAGCACACGGACTATTTATTTCTCAATCTAAGTGTGCACATGATCTTCTTGAAAAATTTGGGATGTTAGAATGCAAACCTATCTCAACTCCATATGGTGTGGGTGTAAGCTTACGAAAGTTGAGGAAGATCAAGATGTAGATGAAATGTTGTATAGACAACTTGTTGAACGTTTGATCTATCTAACAGCCACACGACTAGATATTGCATAATATGCTAGTATGGTTAGTCAGTTTATGGCTAAGCCCAAGTAGGTTGATTGGAAAGCTGCAAAGCGGATACTCAGATATATTAAAGGTTCCTTACGGTTTGGTATCTTTTATAGATGACAAGATGGTGTACAATTGCAGGGGTATGTTGATGCGGATTGGGCTGGAGATGCGGAAGATCGAAGATTGACTACAGGATATGTTTTCAATCTTGGATCAGGTTCTATATCTTGGAGTTCAAAGAAACAACCTACCATTGCATTATCATCCATAGAGGCAGAGTACCGAGATACTACAACTGTAGCATGCTAAGCAATTTGGTTACGAAGGATTCTACACGATCTTCATATGGAACAAGAAACACCTACAATACTCCAATGTGATAACCAGAGCTGCATCAAGTTGGCAAAGAATCCAGTTTTCACAACAGATCAAAACATATTGAAGTTCAACAACATTTCGTTAGGGAAACTTCAGAATTGTGAGTTGAGCTTATCTACTGTCCTATAGAAGAGCAAGTTGCAAATGTTTTTACTAAGGGACTTGGTAAAAATAAATTTGAGAAGTTTAGAGAACTTCTAGGAGTGATAGATAACAGAATGAACTTCAAGGAGGAGTTGTCGAAGTTAATGTTAATTTGACCCCTAATGTTAATGGGCCATGTCTATGAGCTATATTTAGGGGCCCATATTATTTTTAGTTTGGCCATAGAACATTTGCATGTAGTAGGGTGCTGTAGTTCAACAATAGGATTTACATTTGTGGTTTTAGTAAAAGTCTTGAGAAATTACCTACTATAGGAACTAAGATTAGAACAAGCTTTTTGCTTTATGGTTTTAGCTTTTGCTAAGGCTACTAGAAAATAACATAAGGGTGGAGAATGTATAGGTTATGAAGGTTGAATAGGAGAAGGTGACTTCATGTGAACATTTGGAAATTCTGTTTATACACAAATTGTTTATGCAAGGCAAAACAAAAAGATTCTAGAAACACTTAGAACTAACTATAACATGCAGAAGGAAGTAATCTCCCTGGAAATAGACTGTGAAATAGGTTTAAAAGTTCCTTGTTGGCTGCAATTAGACTACACTAATGGTGTGAAATCTGCCAGCCGGGATGTGACAAGCTTGACCAGAGGTTGTGTTGCAGCTGCTCAAAAATTGCTAGAAGAACAGCTTGAAAACAGCCTACAAAAATACGAAGGGCCCAAAAAATGGGGCTGGCCCAAAGTAGCAAATTTCTATGAGATTTTTGTGGCTGAAACCCTGCAGGGTAGCGATCCAACACCCATGTGGGCTGTAAAATTTTTATAGGGATCCGCCAACTCTTTCAGAAGTTCTTTGCTTTTTTCCCCCTCTAGGCAAACCTGAATCTGATTGTGCAAAATCAGAATTTTTTCTCTCAAAGTCCGGATTATTAGATTTGTAGTGTTGCCTCTCGCCCCCATAGATGGGTTTGCCCCTCTTTCGTCCAAAAAAGTGTTCTCTCTCTCTAAAATGGACTTTCTCTTTCTAGAATGAGACTTTGTGTCTAGAACGTGGCTCTGATACCAAATGTTACACTCCCTAGGCTCCTCTCCCCAACCTAGCCGATGTGTAGAATGAATTTCCTTCCATCAATAGACAAGCCTTTTAGGCCCACTACCTGCTATTTGGTCCGAGGGCATTTGGCACTCATGTGGGTGATTAGTTCATCCACTTGGCCAGTGTTTCCTCAAAACGCGTTTCGAACGCTGAAACGCGTTCGAAACGGGACGTACGAAACGACCCCGTTTCGAAATAGCGTTTCTCGAAACGACTGTTGAAAAAACGCAATTTTTTTGGCGATACAACGTGGCCCGAGGGGTTTTCACTTTTTGGCGAGAGAGAGAGAGAGAGAGAGAGAGAGAGAGAGAGAGAGAGAGAGAGAGAGTGTTCAATGTTGTGATCACGATTCACTGAATATATTGTGTTGTGACTTGTGAGTGTGGGTTGTGTGTTGTGTTGTAACTTGTGATTGTGTTGAGAGAGAGATATTGATGTGTGTGTGTGTGTGTGTAAAAGAGAGGGAGTGTTTGTGTGTGTGTGTGAAGTAGAGGGAGTGTGTGTCTGAGTAGTGGCGTGTGTGTGTGTGAACTTTGAGTGTGGTTGTGTGTTAAACTGTGTTTGTGTTTGTGTGTGTGTGGTGTGTTTCCACCTGCATGGATTTCCTCGTACTATCCTTTTTGATCGGGATAGTAAGTTTACATCCATATTCTGGACAGAGCTTATGCGTATCTTGGATGTACAGCTTTTTATGGGTTCTGCTTATCACTCTACTTCTGTTGGGTAGTCTGAGGTCCTTAACGGGATCCTTGAGGATTATTTACGCCATTTTGTTACTCCTTCTGGGAAGGATTGGGATCAGCATTTATGTTTAGCAGAGTATAGCTATAATAAATCTGTTAGTACCAACACAGGTGTCTCACCATTTTTATTATCTCATGGCTATGCACCTCTTTTACCTGGCATTCCTCTCCCTCCTGAGGATACACCTGTCACACTTGCATCCTTTCTAGCAGGTGCCCGAGAGCTTATTACCCGGGCCAGTTCTCATTTACAGCATGTTCAGCAGCGTTATTAGACCTCAGTTGATCGTCACCGCCGCCATGTTGAGTTTCAGCTTGGAGATATGGTTTATTTACGCCTATGGTTTGCTCGTCATCATTTTGTCCAGGGCCATGCTTCTACTGAGAAGCTTGCACCACATTATTATGGGCCTTATCGCATTTTGGAGGTTCTTAGTCCAATTACATATCGCTTACAGCTTCCTGCTTTCACACGAGCCTGCGATGTATTCCATGTCAGTTTATTACGTGCTGCTATTGAGGATGACTCTCCTGCTACTACTTCAGGCACGTGATTCTTGAATCTTGTTTGATCAATGACATTGATTGAAATTTGATCTAAAGCTCAAACTTAAAAGTTGAGTCTATAACTTTAAACTTTGATTACTGATGAGTAATTAGTGACTGTTCTCGGAGCAGTTGAGGACGAGAGAGCTACATGCTGAGCGGCAGTCCGTGGATGTTGACCTACAGCCCATTAGGAAGTCATAGGCAAGGTATATTTGTAACCTTACATCTTCAAAACCTTTGCACTTGCCACTTACTCCTTTAGAAATTAGTACTTTCAAGTTTCTAACTTTGAACTTTCAATCTCCAAATTTGCAACTTAGTTAGTTGAAAGTGTTGTCGAATGTTTTAGGTTTGGATGCACTATTATATCAGATGGTTGGACCGATGCAAAGAGGCGCCATCTTGTGAATATATTGGTGTCTTCTTGCATGGGCACCATATTTTGGAGATCCATTGATACGTGAGCCAGGCATGGCATTGGATGGCAAGAGATTGTTTGAGTACATCTCACAGGCCATTGAGGAGGTCGAAAAAGAGAATGTTGTCCAGGTATGCACTTGCCACTTTCAAGTTTCAACTTTCGACATTGAGCTCTCAGTTTTGAAATTAGAACTTAGTAAGTTACAGCTTACAACTTACATTTTGTGAATCGTGATTATTGTTTTGAACGTTGCAATTTGCACTTGCCATTAAAATTTTAGTTGTGCAATTTGCATTTGCATTTGCTTCCGGAATGCTCAATGGTGAATGTTCATGAGTTATGATTCGACCTTTGTCGGAATTCCAATGCAGGTTGTCACGGACAACGTGTCCAATTGTGTTGCCATGGGGAAGATGGTGAATGAGAAGTGCCCTTGGATTTTCTGGAGCCCATGTGTTGCACATTGTCTTGACCTCCTAGTTGAAGACATTGGGAGATTTTTCCCTGGGTCAAGGAGGTTGTAGACATGGCACAATTCTTGGTGAGATTTGTCACCAAGAGATAGAGGGTCTTGAGCATCTTCAGGTCCTATTCCACCTTGGATCTCTTGAGGCTTGCCCCCACTAGGTAACCAAGTTCCAACTTCCAACCTGACAACTTGTTTCCTATTTTTTGATTTGAAAATTGCAATTTTGTTTTAGTTTCAAGTTTCAGTGCTCATAGAATTTGAATTTTGCTATATAGTATAGCCTACTTGCGGCCTATAGGCTATGACCAATTACCAATCTTATTTCATGATTTTCATCCTAGGTTTGCCTATATGTTCATTGTTTAAGTTGATTCTTGAATCTTCATTGACATTCATGATTAGAATTTAGTTAAAACTTAATAGTTCTTGAGACTTCACTCGTGATTGTTTGCAGGCTGGAAGAAGTAAGGGGCCTATTTCTAGGCAGATGGCAGTGGTTCCATCAACCTTTGCATGTCGTGGCTTGCTTGCTTCATCCACTATGGAGGACGGAAGATCAATTTTATTCCTACGTCTCCTCTATCTATCCTGGTCCCAGGGATCAGGATGCACTCATGGATGACTTGAATTTATTTAGGTATGTACTATGTAATTAGTAAATTGTAATATGTATTTAGGTATGTATTCATCTATGTAATATGTATATGTATGGAGTCTAAGGCTTAAAGCTAGCTGCTAGTTAAAACCTAATAATAGTAACTTGTAAGCATTTAGTATCTACTATTTTGAAATTTGAATGGTGATGAATGTTGAATGTTCAGGACCAAGCGCCTCGATTTCGGTCGTGCAGTTGCCATGCTGAGGGAAGGGCAATTGCACCCTGTTTCATGGTGGATGAAGTACGGGAATGATGTTCCTAAGTTGCAGAAACTTGTCATCCGCGTCCTCTCACAAGATTGCGTAGCAATTGCATGTGAGAGAAATTGGAGTGTGTTCTCTCTGATTCATACAAAGAGGAGGAACAAACTTTCTACTGCGTAGTTGGAGAGGTTGGTGTATGTGCATGCCAACTTACGGCTTGTGAAGAAGCTAAGAGAGACCGGGGAGCCCGTACAGGTAATGATTAATTTGAATTCTATAGAGTCTAGTATCTACCATGAATCATGATTTGTCTAGATAGTAGAGTCTAGACTCTACACTAAGAAGTTAGAACCTTCAGGCTTCAAGTTTCAACTTTCAACGTTTACATTTCAAATTTGCTATCTCTTTTAAAATCGTTTACTAGCACTTACTATCGAGAATTGAAATCTTGGTTTAATTTCAATTTTTTTAGGTTAATCCCGATGAGATCGATGTGGCAAAGGTTCCGGACTTGCCACCAAGATCACAAGATGAGGAGAATGTCTATGCTCTACTCCATCGGGAGGCCTTAGCAGCTGCAGGTTGATTTTGATGCCCGATTCCCCGATTCACTGCGTTACATTAGTAGGCTTGTAGTCCTTTGAAGTTTTGTAGATATCCTAGATAGTAGATTACTAGATTGTAAATTGTAATTACTAATTTGTAATTTGTGAATTGTAAGTTAAAACTTTAAAGTAATATGACATGTCGAGACTCGAGCCTAAGTCCTGATTCCAATTTCTTTGTGTGCATTGCGCAAGGCCTACCACTCGAGCTGCAGCATGCAGGACCAGGAGCATAGGAGAGGGCCCGAGCCATGCAGCAGTCTCAGACACCTCTGAGAGTCCCTCTAGCTCAGAATCAGATGAGGAATCCGCCACTGAGGGTGAGGGATCGGATGAGGAGGATGAGGGTGACTCTGATGATGGGGAGGATGACATTGAGCTTGAGGACATGCCAGTGCCTCCACAACGACGGCTTCCGAGGCGAGCAGCTAGAGGCTAGAGCCTAGATGGGCATTGGGGGGGGGGGGGGGGGCACTCACTGCTCAGCATAGATGATAGTGGCATACTCTAGGCTCGCATAGTAGTTATACATAATACATATGACAATTGACTTCAGACTCATGGGGCCTCAGGCTTGAGCCTTGAGGCCACGCTTGACACTCTTGTTATTTATTTAGCATCATTGCTTTTACTTTAAACTTTAAAGTTTAAACTTTTGACTCTTGAATTGTAATTTGTGATTCACTGATTTGCAAACTGTTACTAGTTAGAACTTACTACTTAGAAGTTAGAACTCAGTGCCAACTTCCAAGTGGTCAGTGGTCAATGCATTGTAATTTGTAAGCTGTAAGTTGCAACTTGTAAGTACTAAGTAATAAGTTTTATAGTTTGTAACTTGTAAGTACTAAGTAGTAACTCCTAAGTTACTACTTAGTACTTACAAGTTACAAACTATAGAACTTACAAGTTACATTTAGTCTCTCTCTCTCTTGAACTTACTACTTAGTACTATAGTTTGTAACTTGTAAGTACTAAGTACTAAACCCTAAGTTACTACTTAGTACTTACAAGTTACAAACTATAGAACTTACTATTTAGTACTTACTAGTTACAACTTACAAATTACAATGCACTGACCACTGACCACTTGGAAGTTGGCACTGAGTTCTAACTTCTAAGTAGTAAGTTCTAACTAGTAACAATTTGCAAATCAGTGAATCACAAATTACAATTCAAGAGTCAAAAGTTTAAACTTTAAAGTTTAAAGTAAAAGCAATGATGCTGCATAAATAACAAGAGTGTCAAGCGTGGCCTCAAGGCTCAAGCCTAAGGCCCCATGACTCTGAAGTCAACTGGCATATGTAATATGTATAACTACTATGCTAGAGCCTAGAGTATGCCACTATTATCTATGCTGAGCAGTGAGTGCCCCCTCCCAATGCCCATCTAGGCTCTAGCCTCTAGCTGCCCGCCTCGGAGCTGTCGTCGTGGAGGCAATGGCATGTCCTCAAGCTTAATGTCATCCTTCCCATCATCAAAGTCACCCTCATCCTCCTCATCCGATCCCTCATGGATTCCTCATTTGAGTTAGAGCTAGAGGGACTCTCAGAGGTGTTTGAGACTGTTGCATGGCTCGGGCCCTCTCCTGCGCTCCTGGTCTTGCGTGCTGCAGCTCGAGTGGTAGGCCTTGCACAATGCACACAAGGAAATTGGAATCAGGACTTAGACTCGAGTCTTGACATGTCATATCACTTTTAAGTTTTAACTTACAATTCAAATTACAAATTAGTAATTACAATTTACAATCTAGTAATCTACTAGCTAGTATATTTACAAAACTTCAAAGTACTAAAAGCCTACTAATGTAATGCAGTGAATCGGGGAATCGGGCATCAAAATCAACCTGCAGCTGCTAAGGCCTCCCGATGGAGTAGAGCATAGACATCCTCCTCATCTTGTGATCTTGGTGGCAAGTCCGGAACCTTTGCCACATCGATCTCATCGGGATTAACCTACGAAAATTAAAATTAAACCAAGATTTCGATTCTCAATAGTAAGTACTAGTAAACGATTTTAAAAAAATAGCAGATTTGAAACGTAAACGTTGAAAGTTGAAACTTGAAGCATGAAGGTTCTAACTTTTTAGTGTTTTGTCTAGACTCTACTATCTAGACAAATCATGATTCATGGTAGATACTAGACTCTATAGAATTCAGATTAATCATTACCTGTACGGGCTCCCCGGTCTCTCTTAGCTTCTTCACAAGCCGTAAATTGGCATGCACATACACCAACCTCTCCAGCTGCGTAGTAGAAAGTCTGTTCCTCCTCTTCGTATGAATCAGAGAGAACACACTCCAATTTCTCTCACATGCAACTGTTGCGCAATCTTGTGAGAAGACGCGGATGGCAAGTTTCTGCAACTTGGGAATATCATTCCCGTATTTCATCCACTATGAAACAGGGCGCAAATTGCCCTTCCCTCAGCATGGCAACTACACGACCGAAATCGAGGCGCTTGGTCTTGAACATTCAACATTCATCACCATTCAAATTTCAAAATAGTAGATACTAAATGCTTACAAGTTACTATTATTAAGTTTTAACTAGCAGCTAGCTTAAGCCTTAGACTTCATACATATACATACTACATAGATGAATACATACTTGAATACATATTACAATTTACTAATTACACAGTACATACTTGAATAAATTCAAGTCATCCATGAGTGCATCCTGATCCCTAGGATCAGGATAGATAGAGGAGACATAGGAATGTCATCCTTGCTTGAGCTCTCGATCATGGAATTGATCTTCTGTCCTTCATAGTAGATGAAGCAAGCAAGCCACGACATGCAGAGGTTGATGGAACCACTGCCATCTTCCTAGAAATAGGCCCCTTACTTTTTCCAGCTTGCAAACAATCAGGAGTGAAACTAAAGTCTAATCATGAATGTCAATGAAGATTCAAGAATCAACTTTGAAACTTTCAACGCAGTAATATACCTGTCAGGAGCCATGGTGGTGCAACTCTGAAGCTGCTCTCCCAGCTTGTCCATAAACTTATAAAGAAGGCCTAAAGTGAAACCCTCTCTATCAATAAGGCGAAACACACTATAGATAGGCTGCATGGATATGACAATGAAGCGTGCATCATCCCAAAATGAAGTCCCCATCACGATTGCCTCAAATCTCCTGGCCCTGGCCTCTCGTGATCGGCCCCACTCTGCCCAATGGGGTGAAACCACTGTCATCTTCAGGTTTCCATGCACTTTTATGACCCGCTTCAAAACAATGAACATATAGACAAACCTAGGATGAAAATCATGGCAAAATTCAAATTCTATGAGCACTAAAACTTGAAGCTAAACCAAAATTGCAATTTTCAAATCAAAAAATAGGAAATAAGTTGTCAGGTTGGAAGTTGGAACTTGGTTACCTAGTGGGAGCAAGCCTCAAGAGATCCAAGGTGGAATAGGACCTGAAGATGCTCAAGACCCTCTATCTCTTGGTGACAAATCTCACCAAGAATTGTGCCATGTCTACAACCTCCTTGACCCAAGGTAATCCCCCAATGTCTTCAACTAGGAGGTCAAGACAATGTGCAGTACATGGACTCTAGAAAATCCAAGGGTACTTCTCATTCACCATCTTTCCCATGGCAACACAATTGGACGCGTTGTCCGTGACAACCTGCATTGGAATTCTGACAAAGGTCGAATCATAACTCATGAACATTCACCATTGAGCATTCCGGAAGCAAATGCAAATGCAAATTGCAAATGTAAAATTTAAATGGCAAGTGCAAATTGCAACGTTCAAAACAATAATCACGATTCACAAAATGTAAGTTGTAAGTTGTAACTCACTAAGTTCTAACCTCAAAGTTGAGAGCTCAATGTTGAAAGTTGAAACTTGGCAAGTGCATACCTGGACAACATTCTCTTTTCCGACCTCCTCAATGGCCTGTGAGATGTACTCAAACAATCTCTTGCCATCCAATGCTATGCCTGGCTCCGACGTATCAATGGATCTCAAAAACATGGTGCCCATGCAAGAAGACACCAATATATTCACAAGATGGCGCCTCCTTGCATCCGTCCAACCATCTGCTATTATAGTGCATCCAAACCTAAAACATTCGACAACACTTTCAACTAACTAAGTTACAAACTTGGAGATTGAAAGTTCAAAGTTAGAAACTTGAAAGTACTAATTTCTAAAGTAGTAAGTGGCAAGTGCAAAGGTTTTGAAGATGTAAGGTTACAAGTATACCTCGCCCATGACTTCCTAATGGGCTGTAGGTCAACATCCATGGACTGCCGCTCAGCATGTAGCTCTCTCGTCCTCAACTGCTCCATGGTCGGATATGAGATACTGCTCGCATCATATCCCTCCATGCAGGGGTCTGTGCCACATGAAAAGGGAGGTCACACAAGTAAAAGCACCTCCTAACAACAATAGCACCTGCCTCCCTATGCGATTGCTGGAAGGCTGCCACAAAAACATCCCTGCCTCTCACATGTCCTCGACCCCGTCCCCTAACAGTGCTACCAGTAGCACTACTGCCTGCCCCACCAACTGGCACTGCAGGAGTCTCTCCAGAAGAAGGTGGAATGGATGCTGCAGCGGAACTAGTGCCGGCTACGATGGGGAATCTCGGCGCTCTGCCGCACCTGTAACAATACCTGTTACAGTTAGGCTTTAGGTATTAAATTATAGTCAGTGAGAGAGCTCAAAGAACGGTCACTAATTACTCATTAGTAATCAAAGTTTAAAGTTATAGACTGAACTTTTAAGTTTTAGCTTTAGATCAAATTTCAATCAATGTCATTGATCTCCCTCTCTTGCTACAACTCCCACCCCCCTCTCTGATGGCTGTTCGCCTGATTCGGCTCCTCTTCCGTCTTCTGACCCTATTCTTCCCACACTGACCTTTGCTCACTCTTCCTCCTTCCCGGCACCATAGTCTACAGCCAATATTCTGTATACGCCTTCTAAATCAACTGAACTTTTTTCATCTTGGCAGATTGATCAATTCAAGGCAGATTTCCAATTTTTGCAGCATGAAATTTCACAGCTGAAAGGAACGGTTACTTCTTTGATCAATGAGAAGAAGTTATTGCAGTCCAAGGTTGCCTCACTCGAACAATCCATCGGGATCAAACAGGCCGCAGCTTCGGAATCCACCACCAACATGCTACGGGAGCTAGAAACCAAGATTGAGAAGCAACATGAAGAGGCCCTTTTCTGGGCATCAATTTTGAAAAAGGGCACCAAACCTAGCGCTCCCATCTCCTCGGGTACCTCGGCCACCATCTCGGAAGAGAAATTTTGAGACCAAAAAGCCCACAATATTAGAGTTCGCGGAGTTCTGGATACACAGGATGCATTGGCTGAAGCCAAACGCTTTCTCGACATCACTCTCGGACATAGGACAGAGGGGTTGGACACCGCATGGAGAACCACTAGAGATGCAGCCACACTCGTTATTCGTTGACCACTAGAGATGCAGCCACACTCGTTATTCGTTTCACCTCCCTTGAGAGTCATCGAGATGCTTTGTGGTGTAGAGCTAAGCTACGTGGTACCACTATCTATATGGACGACGACCTCACATATATCTAGGTAGAGGAGAGGCGTAAGGCCTTTCAGGCAGCCCGTGAGTCTAGCAGACGAATCATTTACCGAGATCAACGAGTGCGTTTTTTTGACAGTGCACCTAGCAGCTCCCAATGCTAGGGATTTGGGGTCCCCGGGTTCGGGAGTGCCCCGGGGTCCCATCCACACCATCGCCGGATTGGAGTATGGAACTGTGATGGTTTACACTCATCTTCCATAGCTGGCGACTTGATCGATTTCATCACTGACATAGATTTATTGCTCTTTCATGAGAGTCAGGAGAGAGGATTACCTATTTTTCCAGGATACAGATGGGATTCCATATACAGACTTGAGACTAGATTAGCTAGCAGTCGTGGATCCGGAGGTGTTGCATGCTTATACAGAGAGTCTCTTCATCCGAGCATTGAGTTCATCAGACACGACGAGCATGCACGGTATATATGGATTCGTATTGCTGGGCAGGATATTGGTTTGGACAGGGTCCTCTTTGTGGCGGCATGTTATTTTCCTCCAGGGTCTTCGTCCTTTGCTGAGGGCACAGGTTCACCCTACCTTGATTTATCGCCTGATATTATCAGATTCGCAGAGCGGGGGCATATTCTCCTCACTGGGGATTTTAATGCCCGAACCTCTTCACGACAGTTTGAGTTTTATGACATCACCGACTAGCTCCGCGTTCATGCCCTTGACAACGATGACATGGGAGTTGCCAGGATTTCAGAGGACAGCTTGGGACCTACTACCCCTTACGGTGAGCATTTATTGCAGTTTGGAGAGGCCCTTGAGTTAGCCATTCACAATAGCCTAACTTGTTGGCCAAAATCCGGCAATTATACTTGTCACCCTCACAGTGGTGGACATAGTGTTGTGGATTATCTCATGGGATCACCATCTTCCATACCTCATCTCTGATTTTCATGTATCTCCCACCACTCTCTCTGATCATTCCTTTCTCTCCTTCGCTATCGGCCGCCTCCCACCTCCCCAGCCATCCTCACACCCCTTGCTTACACGGGCACCCAAGTATACATTCAGTTCTCTCTATACACCAGTCTACCAGGAGTTCCTAACCTCCTTGCTCCATTCCTTCTCTCACGATAGTACAGTCGAGACTCAAGTTGCCTTTCTTAGCACTTCTCTTCATACCGTTGCTTCCCTTGCTTTTCCATCTAAACCCTGTAAAAGCAGACGCACCCGTTCCTCGTCGATACGACCCCCACACCTCCGCGGTATGATGCTGAATGTCGCTCTCTTCATCAGCTTGTCACCCATGCCCGTTCTCACGATCCTCATCTCCTCCACTCTGCCAGGCGCTCTTACCATCGCACACTCCGCCGAAAAAAGCGTATCTATGATGACTATGAAGGAACATGTCTTGTTGATCTTCTCTTCAGTTCCTCTTTAGGCGCCTTTTGGCGTGAGTTTATCCCTCGTGCTCCACCACCCCTCCTGGATGACCTCCGCATATGGACCGAATACGCTACCAACCTGTATACCATACCCACTGACGCACCCATCTCTATCTCCCCACGCCCCTTTGAATTCACCTTCTTCACATCATCTGACATGGTACTTACGGCCATCAAGAGAATGAAGTCCCATAAAGCAAGAGATATCGAAGACCTTGAATCTAAACTCCTAACCCATGCTTCCGACCTCCTTGCTCCCACACTAGCCACTCTCCTCAATTCTGCCGTTGTCTCTGGTTTCCCCTCATCCTGGTGCACCAACATCATCCACCCTATTCATAAAAATGGTGATCCCATGATTCCTGGTAATTATCGCACCATCATGATCGGACATGTTCTCACGAAGCTCTATGGTACCATACTCCAATCTGCAGTGAGTTCAGAGGCGGAAGCTCGGAGATTACATGCATTGGGGCAGGCAGGTTTCCGATCTCATTATTCTACCACTGTCCATATTTTTACACCTCGAGCTTTGATTGAGGAAGCTAAGTACAGGAAAGAGAGGGTTTACTATTGTTTTGTGGATTTCAGGAAAGCCTTCGATTCTGTACCACGCTCCCTGCTCATTCAGAGATTTCGTGACGTTGGTTTTTCCACTGATACTGTTCTAGCAGTGATGGCTCTTTATGAGAAGGTATTGGGATGTTTCCGACATAGCAGTGGCCTATTTGATCACATTTGGAGCACCATTGGGGTGAAACATGGGTGCTCTCTTTAACCGGTTCTCTTTGGATTGTATATTGATGAGTGACAACGAGTCATCTCACAGTGTGGCGGGGGTGGCTGTAGACTTGGCACCATTCTGATTGCTATTCTCCTTTATGCGGATGATGTAGTACTAGTATCCCCGACCAGAGAGGATTTGCAGAGGCAGCTGGATTGTTTACAGGGATTTTGTACCAGATGGGGGTTGGGGGTGAACACTGCAAAGACCAAGGTTATGGTCCTCAACACTTCTCAAGCCTTCATGCAGCGCCAATGCTCGCAATAAGTGTAGACTCTTTGATACTATTGTCACCCCCACAGCCTTATATGCAGCAGAGACATGGTGTACCGGCCTCCCTTCGTCACATTGGGCCAGCATTTCACGATTGCAGACCACCATGTTAGCTCGTATGATTTGGGCGAAGCCCTCGGTTCCACATGAGATCCTTCTTGTAGAGTTTGCCGTTCCACCCATTCATATATATGTCGCGTTCCAGCTTATCGCATACATTCAGAGAATCCAGGCTCTGCCCGATGAGGATATGAGATATACACAGACAACACTTGTTTCCTCACACTTTCTTCATGACCAGGATTATCGACTATCATGGTTCTCTCAGGCATCCCATTTCCTCGAGTCATTTGATATCTCCATTATAGAGCTCCCCTCAGGTACTCATCAGTATATCAAGTGCATCTTATATCGGGCATATCTTGACCGTACTTGGGGGCGACAGCTTGGAGTTAAACCCGGCTACTACTGGACTCATTTTATTGAGCTTGACATAAAGGGTTCCCGGTCTTACCACATTATTTGGACTTGAGACTATCACATTGCCTCAGATTTACATTGGGACAGCTCCGCGTATCATCACATAAGTTGGCTATTGAGACTGGTAGATTCCAGGGTACCTCGAGAGAGGAGCGGATTTGCCAGTTATGCTCTTTAGAGGAGGTGGAGTTAGAGGAGCACTTTATCTCTAGGTGCCCGATATATTACGAGATCAGAGGGAGATACCACTGTTTATTCCGTGACACACCTGTCACCTTACGATCGCTCATAGCTTATGAGGATTCCCGATGCGCGACACTCATGATACGAGAGATGTTTATACTACGACAAGATTTGTCTCAGACAGCCCAACAAAGTCAGGTTTCTCAGCCTCAGATCACTTCTTTCTTCTCCAGGAGGAGAGGACGATTTGATGACGGTGACGACGACGACCTACTTGCCCACAGAGATCAGAGACAGCGTCCCACACATACCCATGCTGTAGCACGAGCTACTCGACCTATCACGAGGAGACCTCTTCATCCTCCCTGACGACGTCAGAGACCACAGTGGCCCTTCATGCCGCAGGCCGTATTACATCTTTCTATAGCATCAGCATCAGCAGGACAGGATTAGATGATAGCATCATACCTCACTCATGACTTTTAGCAGTATACATGCTCCCACATGTTTCTTATAGCATCACATCTATTTCGATTCATAGCTTTAGCTCTAGATTTGCTACTTTTGTTACTGTTTTGGAGACGTTTCATACGCTCCTATGGTTACCACATACTTGACATGTACATTTACTAGTCTTATATGCCTTTTGGCATGGAAAATACATTAATAAAGCTTTCTCTCTCTCTCTCTCTCTCTCTCTCTCTCTCTCTCTCTCTCTCTCTCTCTCTCTCTCTCTCTCTCTCTCTCTCTCTCTCTGCGGCAGAGGCATGGTGCACGGGCCTCCCCTCTTCACACTGGGCCAGCCTTTCACGATTACAGACCACCATGCTAGCTCGGTTGATTCAAGCAAAGCCTTTTGTCCCACATGAGATTCTTTTGGCCGAGTTTGCAGTTCCACCTATACAGATTGAGGCAGCTCTTCAGCTCATCACCTATATTCAGAGGATACAGGCACTGCCAGAGATAGACAGACGATACATACAGATTGCACTTTCATCCTCACATGGCCTTCATGATCAGGGCTATAGACGCTATAGACTATCATGGTTCTCTCAGGCATCTCACCTCCTACTTGAGTCATTTGGTATCTCCATCACTGTGCTTCCCTCAGATACCCATCAGTATATCAGACGATTTCTCTATCGAGCATACCTAGAGCGGACTTGGAGCAGCCAGTTAGGAGTTAAGCCAGATTTCTACCAGACCTACTTTTTGGAGCTGGATGTATCAGGGACCCCAGTCATGCCACGCTACTTGGATTCAGGGCTATCACATTGCCTCAGATTCACACTGGGACAGCTCAGGGTGTCTTCTCACCAGCTAGCTATTGAGACGGGGAGGTTCCATGGTATTCCCAGAGTGGAGCGGATTTGCCAGTTGTGCTCCCTCGGTGAGGTGGAGTCTGAGGAGCATTTTATCTTCAGATGCCCGGTATATTATGAGATCAGAGGGAAGATATCACTGCTTGTTTCGAGACATACCTACCACTCTATGTTCTCTCATAGCCTATGAGGACCCACGGTGTGTCACGCTGATGGTACACGAGATGTTCATATTGCGGAGAGATCTACACAGGACATCTTGTTAAAGTTAATGTTTACTTTAGTACCCCTAATGTTATCATTTAGGATTAATTAGTGTTAGTTTGGCCATGCCTGCGTGCTATTATAGGGGCCATTACTATTTATAGTAAGTCCTATTTTAGGATCTTTACTATTTATAGTAAATTCGTTTTTTAGTCATACATGTAGGTGGGCGCACTACTACTAGAATAGGATTTGCTTTTATCACTTAGAAATTCATCTTGGGTGTTTACCCAATATAGGTAGTAATTATAGCAATTAGCTTCTTGTCTTTTGCTATTTGCTTTATGCTTTTTACCTTACACATAGTTTAGAGAAAGTATATATGTAGGCTGGCGCCCTACCTCAATTGTAATGGGACAGAGTTGGAGTACATCTCTTCATCATTGTTGTTCTCTCTCATGTGTATGACTATTGTCTAACAACAATAGGAATCTTGTC
Organism: Diphasiastrum complanatum; assembly: GCA_029204225.1. Taxonomy (NCBI): domain Eukaryota; kingdom Viridiplantae; phylum Streptophyta; class Lycopodiopsida; order Lycopodiales; family Lycopodiaceae; genus Diphasiastrum; species Diphasiastrum complanatum. The sequence goes on from CM055092.1 coordinate 79,600,506, forward strand.
TTGGGTTACTTGTATGATCAAGTTGGTTTTCTAACACATCCCAGCACATTACATCTCAGTCATTGATCACTTCATTCTTTACTAGACGGAGATCACGTGTCTCAGTACCCGAGGATGATGACTACTACGATGACGAGGATGACAGTCGCTTACATGCCCACAGAGATCAGAGACGATGTACCTCCCATACTGCCAGGATAGCCATACCTCATATACAGAGACATACTACACACGCTCATGCTCATAGACGACACCAGCGGGCTCCAGTGCTTTCTCATGTTGCGGCTCGCATTACATCTTTCTACAGCACCAGCACAGACTTGACATCTTGATTGCAGATGATTACTTGTTTATTTAGTTGATACTAGCTGTTTTCTTTATTTCAGTTTTGGAGACGTTCTATGCGCTCCCATGGTTACTACACACTTGACATGTACCTCATTTTTGACATGGAAAAGACATTAATAAAGCTTTCTTTCTTTCTCTCTCGGGCTTCTCTATCGTGACAAAAAGTGAAAACAGACACCCCTCGGGCCCGCGCTGTATCGCAAAAAAATTTGTGTTTTTTCAACAGTTGTTTCAAACAATGAAACTCCGTTTCAAAACGGGGTCGTTTCGTACGTCCCGTTTCGAACGCGTTTCAGCGTTCGAACCGCTTTTTGAGGAAACACTGCAACCGATCTTCACTAAACAAAGAACCAATAGCTTCTGATTCTTTAGCTATTACCTCCAACAGAATTTCAGCTTGTAGTAGATAGGAAAGAGAGCCTTTCCACAACCAAATCTACTCAAAAATTTGCAGCAAACAATAAGCTGAAAATAGGAGCACCAGATATATTCCAATCTGCAACCGAAGTGCCCAAAAGATAATGGATAGATGGTTGTTTTTCTGCACAAAAAAAAAACAACTTCTTGAAAATTAGGTTAGCTTCGATTGAAGCCTACACCGAAACCCAATTAGGAAGCCAAATAGTGTGATCAACACACACTTCAATAGGGCTGTTGAAAGCCCCCTACTACTTGTTGAAAATCTGCAATTTTCTAGCCACAAATTTGCCCTAACCCAAAATAGGGTATGCTGAATATTGGGCGCCCTCCTTCACAACTGCAAACCTGAAAAAAAAAGCAAGATAAGAAGGCTCCAAAACCCCAAATCAAAAGCAGATTTTTGGGTGCCCTCCTCCAAACAAAACTTGCTGAAAACTGGTTGCAAAAACATCAGATTTGAGATGCTGATTTTTGGGCACCAAAAATTGCTCCTCCAAGATTTGTCATGTGCGCCCTCCTTCAACCTGAAAAGATTCAAGAAAGCTAATCCAAACTCCACTTGGAAAAATCAGCAGGATGCTAAAATTTCAGGACAAAAAGTAGAGTAGCTCCTCTTCTGGTAGGGCGCCAACATACAAGCTTGTTGCAGATCCGGTAGCCCTGATACCATGTAGGAAAACAAGAGTCAAGGCACCAAGATCTAGCTATCAATCAATCTCCACAAGACACGAGAGAAGAGGCTGGGCGCCCTCCTCTAAGAGAGAGAGAGAGAAAACAGCAACACAAGTAGTGGAGTGCAATGCTTAGCCAAAACTGAAAAATGTGACACAATAAGCCAATATGTACTCTATCTACTTACTGAATGTAGGGCAGCCCCAAAAGTCCAGATAGGGCCCCTAAACCAAATTACACCTCTAAGGACCCACGAATCAGTACATGACCCAAATTGGGTCCATCACAAATTAAGACAAACTTAACATGGCCTAAATAACTAAATACCCATGGTTACACAAATCTCGACCTTTTGGGTCAAAGTAACCTATGGATTAACTTTAGCATAGTCATTTATTTCTAATAGTCCTTGCACCTACTCTAGGGCACTGACAATGTTAGTAGGGATGTGATAGCATTTGGTTGATGCTCTGCATGATGAAGTTGATGGTCTAAGACTTTTTGGTTGGACTCCATAAGGTGAAAGATTGCATGTCTTTTTTGTTATGTTGGGTGTTATCCTAGACATAACATTGCTATATCCCAACCACCATTGGAGTCATGATGGTAATTTCTATTTGAAGTGAACAAAGTCATCTGGTCAATCAAGTTGCTGCTACCAATATAGAGTCTGCCCTCTTGGGTCCTTGGTAATACAATAAATAAATCCGTAGAGCTACTCTCTCATCTACCACGGGTACCCCTAATAGGCATAAAAACTTCAAAAAATTTACTAGCCTCCCTTCTCTATCTGACAAGGAATGCAGCTGACTATTTTGTGTGATGATTTACACACACGCTAAAGGCCACACACACTAGCAATGTGGATCTTTTATTGAGCTATATTGATCTCCTTTCTAAGACCACCATCTGCCACAACAATGCTCATCCAATACAACATACTAGATAATGCATCAGTTACCACATTGCCTTTCCTATCATTCATCACCTGGAATGAAATTTTAAACTTAAACTCTTTGATCAACTTGGTCCACCTAGTTTGATGACCAAAAATCTAGGTGACTGCCCAGGATTGTAATTATTACAATGTAGAATAAGCTTCTTGTCTAAACATTGGCCTTACAACAATGCCACTTGCATCTGTCTCTAGGGCTAATTGCCTCTTTCAAGGCCTCTTGAATGCATACTACAGTTGCTTGGATGTTCTTATGTACTTTGTAGGGGACTCATACATTTGTTCCTTTTTGGGGGGACCTTCACACCAGCATATTGTTCATTGAGTTGCAATCCTAGTTAAAGATCGTTATATAATTATTTTCTCTGCTTTTTTTTTTATGATGCTTTGGAGATTGTTCATGCTTATCAATCTGTTTACTTTTGTTGTGTGACATCTTGTGGTTGATCTGTTCAGAGCTCCCATATTTGTGAAATTCTTGTTTGTAACTTCCTTATTTATGGAGAAGTATTCATGAAGTATATGAAGTTAGGTTCAACTACTATCATATTGCTCAGATGCAGAACGAAATGGATTGAAGCCAAGTATTGACTTTGGTTGCAGCAAAGAGTTGCTGAAGGGAATCTGCAGTGACTGGGGCCTTCCTCCAAAGCAAGTTATGGTGGTGCGTCTCAGTGGGCCCTAACTTTGGAAGCCTAATTTTTGAGAAGTTAAATCTGGTGGGAAGCAAGTTGATGTTTCCTACTTGTAGCAGGTGATTACTGTAGCTCATGCTAGGTTTCATATTGTGTTAGATATCATCCATGAAGGTCGTATGAGCACTTTGATGAACTAGTTAGCCTTCCCCATCTTCTGAAGTTTTTATGCAGTTTGAGTTAGCCAATGGGAGTTACAATCATAGATTGTTTTAGGAGAGACTGATTGTATCTAGCTGGCTAGATTCATTTGACATCGTAGCAATTCAAGCAAGGCACTGGATAAGGAGCATCATAGCACTCTACACTTGTAGGGCTATCAAATTATCAGCCAATTACAGGTATAGTGTTTGTAGGTACTGGATATGGTGCATCTCAGCACTCGAGTACTTCACAGAGTTATCAAGCTTTCAGCCAATCATAGCTATGGTTTTTGTTGGCACTGGATAGAATGCATCCCTGCAATTGTAAGCATTCAATAGAGATATCAAATTGTCAGCCAATTACAGCTATGCTTTTCTGTAAACACTGAATGCAGGGCATCTCAGCAATCTATACTTGATAGTGATACCTTCTGGTTAATCAATTTCAGATTTGGTGTTTGTGTTGGGTGTGAGTATCTGTTGAAGAATAATTTGACACGTGCGCGCGCGTGCGCGTGTCTCTCTCTCTCTCTCTCTCTCTCTCTCTCTCTCTCTCTCACACACACACACACACACACACACACACACACACACACATCTATCTCAGATTCTCATCTATTGAATGTTACTAAAATTTGTGTCTTGCTTTTAGGTAACTGGGCCAGGTGCAGAAGGTGAAAGAATCTTGGAAATGGTGAAAGATTCAGGGTTTTTTGTTTGTCAAGTCGATGATAGCACCAAGGAAGATGTTGGCACAGAACAACAAGGACCTTCAGCACTCCTTTCAAACAAGGAAGTTCATGCAACTGGAAAGAGTAGCAATGGTCTAACAGAGAATATGAGGATCTTCTGGTGGCTGAAAAAGCTTTCAGAAGGAACACTGCATATTGATGATGAAAATGTCATGGCAGGTGTTTCCACAAGAGGAAATGAAGTGAATTTCTCAGTGAGAGACATGGTTGAATTGAAATGGGTTATAGAGGATCTGAATGGTGTATCCTATAGGAGTAGTACATTGGTCCGTGGCTTTGAAGGAGTGGTTGCCTATGTGTAAAATACTTGAAAGAGAACCCTGGCATTTTTAATTGCACATAATGTAAGTTGGAAGGATGCTTTTGTCTACTTGATCATAACTTTAGATGTGCAACAGGAAGATGGTGCTATAGAAACAGAGATATTTCCATGAGGGTTACCACATTTTTAGTACTTACTGGTGATATATTTTACTGCAGTCGTCGATATTTGGATCCACATTTGTGGGTTGAATCTTACTCTAAGCCCCTTTCTGTCCCCGTAAATTATCATCTCTATGAGATAAATCAATGACATGTACAAATCATTTGTGAAACGTTTGTGTCTGTATTAAGTCTCAGAAAGCATCAGATTCTGATGAGTTGACCCTTCTTTCAATAGATCTGCTTATGAGATTTTGATCTTAGAATGGATGCTTATTCTTTGCATCAAAATGGACATAAATCATCAGTCCAATTGCAAAGGTTTACAGTTGCTGTAGAATGCGTCTTGGTCATATGTATACTCATGTTTGTATGTTACTTCAGTTTTAGGTGGATGTATCACCAATAGACGATTTATGTGAGCTTGCAATTTGTTTTGGATACGGTGTGGTTATCAGTATGTCACTTGATTGGCTTGACATTTTCCATGAATCATTTTTTCTAAAATGGTTAAGGATGAAAATCATACATTCGGTTGCGATTAGCATTCCATTCAAGAAGCTTGGAATCTCTTGTTCTTTGTAAGCAGCATATCAATTGCTTTTTATTAGTAAATTTAGTGCTACTTTGGGACTCCCCTTTGCTAGCGGTCAAACAAGTTATTTTGAGTAAGAGAATTGAGAAATTCAATAGAATGTAGACTTCCTATTTGCTCCAAGTTGTGTAGCACTCTAATTTGTTGTGATTATACACCAATACTTTTTGGACAAGATATGCATATCATCTAGGGCATTTGATTGAATAGACATTTTGCATGGAATGTTTTTGTTAAAATGAAACTTATAGTTTACGTCGTCGACAAAAAGTTGGTTTTATATGTTTACTATTTTTGTCTTTTTCGTGAGGGAGCCCTGCATGGCAAGACAACCATTACCAAAGTCGAGTTCCAACATCTATTCAAACACTTGGCTTGAGCATGGCCAAACTGAACCAAATATGGACTTCACATGTATTGTATGTAGTTCTTGTTTGTTATTACAAGCACAAACCAATATGTTTTCTCCAGAGAGAGAGAGAGAGAGAGAGAGAGAGAGAGAGAGAGAGAGAGAGAGAGAGAGAGAGAGAGAGACTTGTTTGAGGGTTTTAAGCTATGTCTCTTGTCTGAGTATTTTAAGCTTCTATGTTCTTATTATGTTGTTTTTCCAACGATCTAAAAGTGTGGGTGTGGGAAATTATTGCGAGTGTTTTTTCCATTAGTGGTATCAGAGCATGTAGCCGGAGGTTCTAGTGATCAAAACATATATTAATTGTAGTGTATCAAGCAATGGAGCTGGCATAGCAGTTATCACTCATATATAGTTATTTCTTAGCCAAATTGTGCACTATTTGTCACAATAACATGCCTAAGTAGGTCTAGTGGTTTGAGGATTGATTTGTGAGTCCATAGTATCAATTTGAAAGCAATTTAGTGAACAATTGTTTAGTATAGCTTGCAAGAAGTACAATTAGGATTTCAGATGGAAAACCTAGGATTTTGAGTTGTAGGCAACAATTTTTGGTGATGTAGGTTGTTGAGGTAGGGCGCCCTATTGCCTAGGATCTATCTACAGAGGGTTGTGAAAAGTTTTGGAGTAGACTAGGAGAAAACATCACAAACTTAAAAAAGGTTGGGGTTTCAACCATAGCTAGAAAATCTTTGACAACTTTATTGATTGATTGTTGTTGGGAGAAATTCTTGGATCATCATATGCCCATTGGGAGGTTGACTTGGGGGCTAGCAAGTAGTTCTTTGAAATCTACCTTAACTATTGAAATAGATCGGCGGTTGTGCGTGTGCCCAATGTTTCAAAGTCCAAGTGTTCGCACGTGCATAACAAGATGTGCAATTTGGTGCATAAAAAATTTGCAAATGTGAGACTAGGTCTAAATTCGATCTAACGGTCAAGATTCGTCAGCCAAATCATGGATCAAGCACTTGGATTGAGCCAATCTATTTTTTTCACGTTTTGAAAAATTGAATGACATAAAAAGAGGAATTTCTCTAAAAAATCTCAGAGGAAACTCGATGAAAGGGCCCAGTGTGTAGTTTTCATTGAGAAACTTCAAGTTGAAAACATAGTTTATTTTCTTGGCATTTCTTTTTATTTCTCAATTAAAGAGCCTTATGATGGTCAAAATTAATCAAAGTTAGACCAAAATTTTGGCAGCTTCTGGTAGGATTGCCACGTAGGTTGCCCGAGTTGTAAACTTGGGTAGCCAATTATAATAAAACTAAAAATTCTTAAACCATAAATGCCAAAAAAAGAGAGAATAAAGACTATGAGGGGAGTGTTAAAAAAACTCAAAATTTAAGAGGGGAGATGAGGCAAAATTTTTTTACAATCAATGATATTTACATTGAGAAAAAAAAAACTCATCTTGAGTCTTGAGATAATTGAGATAGGGGGGGGGGGGGGGGGGGGGGGGGCTGGGCTGGGCTGCTGGGCTACAAAGCTGGGCCTCCCGAGTTCTAGGCTCCAATCTCGAACTTCCAAATGGATTCGTAATTATAGTATGCTCTAATGGTGGACAAACTCGATGGTTCGAATTACCACTTATGGAAATTCAAAATGAGACTAGTACTAATGGCCAAAGAATTGTGAGAAATAGTCACATGTATCGAACTAATTCCCAGTGTCGATGAGCAAACCATTTCCAAGTGGAAGCTCAAGGATGGCAAGGCTTTCGCCTTGATCGCCCTTAACATCTCCGATACACAGATTGGCCATATCAGACAAGCCCAATCTTTGAAAGAGGCTTGGGACATATTGAGTACACTTTATGAAGTGAGAGATGTCACTTCGAAGCTGCATCTGACGAGAAAGTTCTTCTCACTTCGAATGTCAGAAGGTGATTCTGTTTAGAATCACATTAATCAATGTAAGACTCTGTTAGAGCAAATGGCAGTAATAGGTTCAATGATCGAAGATTCGGATGTTGTCATGACCTTATTGTCTAGCTTGCCATCCTCTTATGAAAACTGGGTGATGATGTGTGCTATTCACTTAGATATAACTTTATCCAGAGTCATTATTATGCTACTACAGAAGGAAACTCGAACGAATGGAGCATCCTCGTCCTCCATCAATGACTCACGAGCTCTATTCTCCAAGAAGAACATGAAGAAGCACTAGAAGAAGAAAGTTGTTAAGCAATTCGACAACAATCAGAAGCAGTCACAAAAGCAAGGTAATCAGCAACCTACTCAGAGCAAGAAAAGATTTTTCTGCAAATACTACAAAAGGACAAACCATGAAATTCAGGACTGCTAAATCTTGAAGTTCAACAACAACAAGAAGAAGTAGCTGGATCAACAAGCCAATGCAGCCATTAACAAGAAGCAAAATGTCAAAGACGACAATGAGCAGGAAGCCTTCATGGTGAATCATCACCATGTCGAACAATCAGAGGAATGGTTCCTCGATTTTGGAGTGACGCAATACATGACCAGCCATCAAGAATGGTTTATCGATTATTCGGCCTACAACACCAAAAGGTTCGTTCACCTCGGGGACAACAACTCACATATAATTGAAGGTGAAGGTACTGTCAGACTGAATTTTCTTCATGGACTGTCGAAGCTGATACCAAATGTATTGTATGTCTTGAATCTGACAACAAATCTATTGTCGGTTAGTCAATTTAGGACATAAGGTAAAGTTTGAGACATATTCATATAGGATTTTTGATAAAGGTAACTTGAGTTCTTGCACTCGGAAAGAGAGAAGGATAATTTCCACCACTTATTAACAATCAATGACAAGGAACCGGATGGATGCCAGCAGAGATCAGCCAACTAGCAATCACAATTGACAACCTAATTGCTTAGTATAAATAGCTGTTCATATTCATACTCATTATCAGAATCAATTAGAAGAAGCATTTGAATAGTTAGCTCTCTCTCTCTCTCTCTCTCTCTCTCTCTCTCTCTCTCTCTCTCTCTCTCTCTCTCTCTCTCTCTCTCTCTCTCTCTCTCTCTCTCTCTCTCTCTCTCTCTCTCTCTCTCTCTCTCTCTCTCTCTCTCTCTCTCTCTCTCTCTCTCTCTCTCTCTCTCTCTCTCTCTCGCCTGCGAGCTTGAACACTCCTGAGAATTCTAGCTCACTTCTTAGAGTTGTTTTAGAGATTGCTATTGCACTACTGCTTATCAGTAGAGTTGCTTATTATCAGAGGCTCACTCATTGTTATTCCATGACTGCTTGTGCTTTAAGTAGTTCAATATCTACGAATAAAGAATTGATTTGGCATTATAGACTTGGGCACCTTGATTAATATCGATAGCTGAAGAATGCTCAATAGCTAAAATGTCTAAGCATTATTTAGCTCTTGATTTTGACTATCGAATTGTCGACCCTCATGTCCCAAAGTTGCCTCATAGGAAAGCTGACAAGACGGCCATTTAAGTCAAATCAAGAACATATATCTAAAGATTTGCTAGATGTAGTGCATACTGATATATGTGGCCCGATGCCGACACCATCACTGTTTGGTGCAAAATTCTTTATTACATTTATTGATGACTATTCTAAAAGAACTGTTGTACATTTTATGAAGCACAAATATGAAGCTTTCCAGTTCTTCAAGAAATGCAAAGAGCATGCAGAGTTGCAAACATGCAATAGAATTAAAGCTCTCAAGAGCGACAATGGCGATAAATACATCTCAAATGAATTCAAGGACTATTGTTCGTGACTGGTATCGAACAACAATTTGCTGCTTCCTATTCCTTGCCCAAATCATTCTGGCAACATGCTGTATCAACATCGGCCTACGTGTAGAATCGATATATTACTAAAGGCCTACCTGACAACAAGACCCCTTATGAAGTTTAGACAGAAACCAAACCTTCATTAAAGCATTTGAGAGTATTTGGATGCACTGCCTATGCTCATGTCCCAAAAGACACAAGAAAGAAGTTAGATGAGCATTCTTTCAAAACTAATTTTGTTGGCTATTGTTCTTCTAATGGAATGTATCGATTGTACAACATTGAAACCTATAAAATTTTTACTAACAGGGATGCTACTTTTATTGAAGATCAATTTATTGGTCTGAAGGGCAAGGACCAGATACAATTTGTAAATTTTGCCTCGACAACTGATACATATCGAAATGCTATTTCGATTCCTTCAAGTAGTCGGCCTGTACATTCATATTTAGAGGAGGATAAAGAAGCTTCAACTTAGGAACAACTGACACAAAGTTGAATTTCGCAGCCAGAAGCTCAAACCAAAAGATCAACATAAATTTGAGTTCAGCCTGTTCAATACACTGATCAGTTTGCTCACTATGCTATTCAGGAGCCAACCACAGTTGAGGAAGCAATGTCACAGGCCGATTTAGATCTATGGAAAGAAACTGTGGACAAGGAATACAAGTCACCACTGAAGAACAATACATGGATTGTCACCAAGCTGCAAATAGACATGAAAGTTATCGACTGCAAATGGATCTTCAAGATGAAATGCAAAGCATATGGCCATATTGACAGAAAAAAAGGCCGACTCGTGGCAAGAGGTTCTTACAAATTCCCAATATCGACTACTTCGAAACCTTTAGCCCGGTAGTCAAGCATACTTCTATTTGATTGCTATTATCATATACTGCCATAGCCAATCTTGAGGTACACCAGATGGATGTACAAACAACATTCCTCAACAGAGTTATCGAGGAGGACATCTATATGATCCAGCCAGAAGGCTATGTCCTTAATGGTCGAGAACACCAAGTACGCAAACTCAAGCATCAAGTATAACCATGTTGAAAAAATAATATCCAAACATATGTATAATCAAACATGGATTATGTTGTCTAATACAACAAAATTATAATCACCAATAAATTTTACCAATTTCTTGTTAACAGATATCAGATTTCTAATTATATAATACAAACTTATGAAGATCATGCACATATTTCAAAATCAACAAAAATATCCGTTGCACATAATTATTTTTTCATACAGCTTATTATGGCAAGGCCTTTGTGGTACAATACCACACCGTTCTTGTTCTAATTCCAAAGTGTGTTTTCTTGATATAGGCTGCACTTTTGATCATTCTATATGTTGATGATGTAATCATTACAAGCAATAATGATGGCTTTGTGAAAGAGATCAATATCTTAAGATGCCAAATGTGTTTGTTGCCTCACAAATGACCTTTTATTTGAAAAGGGACGGGGATTGTTAGAAATTACAATTCAAAGGTTAAAATAAGCGCTTCTCACATGAGCATGAAGCATTGTTCGGGAAAGCTAGCATAGTCCAAGAATGGTACCGGCATCTTTTCCCAAAAACTGGCATGGCAAAAATTGTACATGATCTTTTATGTCATGAATCTTGGGTTTTATAGGGGAAAACCAGCAAGTAAGAGCTTGTCACTCAAGAGAGGCCGAAGAACTTTTTCACATATTGATTTTTGGATCCCGAACAATGAGCATGAAGTAGTTAGTAAGTTGCATAACAACAAGAGATGCGTTAAAGTGAAAAGATACATACTGCTATGGTTATAATAGTACTTTAAAGTACAACATATTGTTCATGAGGTGAGTCTTTCACATTAAAGTTCAGAACCAAGATGTTGTACTAAGTTACTATCATACAGACAATATGTTGGCTGATATTTTGACAAAGCCATTGTCTAGAGATAAACATTCTACCTTAGTAGATATGATAAATCTCAATTGCAGTTCAGATTCATAGCAGTTAGCTTAAGGGAGTGTTGGAATTTAATCTAACTCCTACTCACCCCAACAACCCTTCTTCCATCTCTTATTTTTACTCTCTCAAATGCAACCTGCAGAAAATGAACTATTTTTTAACAGTTTGCATATTTGAACTAATTGTCGCCACAGTCTCCATTTTTACTCGGGTTTTTCCACAGGCAAAAAACTGACACTCAACATTGTCACTTCTTTTTGTCTTAATTTGCAACTAAGTGTTTAGCGACACTTATCTAAGTTATTTTGGGCCAATCAGGCACTACCATAATAGCGCACTTTTGTGAAGAATGCGCAAAATACGACATTGCATTTTTCCTCTCAGTTTTTGACAGGCGACAAAAAGACAAAAAACCCGACACTGCAGCTTTACATGGAATACTACACAGGCGACACTGCAGATTTACACGGGATATTACACAGGCGACACTCTGCAGAAATACACAATATTCCATGTATAGACTGTCAATGTCTTCATGCTCCAATAACGACTGTCTAATTAGGCAGTTAATCAGATGTTAAGTAATCTTGTAACGTAGTATGGATCTACGCGCAACTGGCGAGGGCTGGCCACATAACTCCTAATGGATTTTGAAGTTTTCTCAAATACGGTAATTCTCCAGGCCGGTTGCTCTCCCAATGCAGGTAGCTTATCCAATTCCTTGCAGGCCTCAATTTCATAGGTCTTAAACCTAATGACCCAACCACCATGCGAGGACTCATGGTGATGTTGCGCTAAGAAGCTCTGGATCTTGTCCTCAACACTGATTGGTCTTCTGAACAATCATCTGTTCCCTGAAGTGGATGGACATGTTTGCGTTGCTTGTGGAATTGGCTGAACTTCTTCTACTTCAGGAGCTCCACCCTGTTCTATGCCTGAATCCAAACATGTATCCAATCCTGTCGTTTCTTGTTGTTGAGGCAAGAATTGTGGCATAAATGAAACTTGGATCTAAGGGTTAGAACCCAAAACCTGAGCGATAGCCTTTTCATATTCATTGATGGTTGCTTTGGCTTTGCCAACTCAGTTAAGGCCGTACCCTTGAATTTGTCAAAGCGGCCTTGGAATCCTTGAAGGGCCACCTTATAAGTTTCAGCCTTTATAAACAAATACCCGATTTCCATCGGAGTTATCGGATGATCAAAAATTTGTGTCTGTAGATACACATCACGCTCAAGAGTGGTCACATTTAATTCACCTTGGAGACGTGTGCGATCTTGTTCAGCCATATGCAGTTGACCCTGGAGCAGCTGCAGTTGTTGCTTTGCATCCTACATGGTCCTGTCCACTTGGTACTGGACGATTGTGAGAGCATTCTGTAGTACACCGACATAATCTTCGAGGCGATCAGCCGACTGCTATGCCTTCTTCATCTCAGCTTCAAATTTGTCTTCGTGCTGCTTGGCGATCTTCAACTCTTTGTCCAACTGGATGACTTTTTGGCTAATAAGTGTGTTCTCGAAACCCATTTCTGATATGCACTACTCCATTTCTTTTTCTTATCCAGCATAGACTGGATCACTTGCGCAAGGCTTCAGACTAAACCGAGGGCATGAATCTACTGTCGTGGAGGTGGTAGCAGCAGGAGGACCTGGTGCTACTATCCTTGGTTGGCGTGGAGCTTGTGTCCGTGGTTTTTCTTCTTCAAATATGTCTTCTTGCTCATAGCCCTCAAGTACCGTGGAGTCGAACTATTTTGGTGACTTGATAGCTTGCCCGACCCGAATTGTATCTGGCACCTGAACTGCTATGGTTCCTTGTGGTTCCTGCTGAAGAGTTCCTTCAAAAATATTGTCAAAATCATGGATAGTCTCGAATCCTCTTCCGGAGGATAGGAGTTCAAAGGTGCTTGATGGGGCAAGGGAGATAGGAAGAACGTGAACGGAGAAGAGAGCAAGAATATTGCAAAACAGCTCTCCCGCTCTAATCAGCTGCTAAATGCAGAACAGTTTGATAGACTGCTTATGCCAAATGTAATCACAACTTTACGTGTTCTAATTGCCCAACAGGATCTTAAAAATTAACTCATACTCTCAAAACAAGAGTACAGTCCACCGAAGAGATTAGAGATGGTTTGTGTGGGGTACTACTGAAATTAGATTCAATGTGAGGTATAGTTCTGAAATAATGGAAGAGCAGTATGATATCGCGAGTTCCTCAGGCGTCAAAGACAGCCATCGTCTGATCAGAAACTGAGGAGTCATAGACGTCCGGGTTCAGATCAGAGTGAGTAAACAAGCACGATCAAACAGCGATGAAAGTGCATTCAATCACAACAAGCATTCATCTACGTTGTACGCAGATAAAATGAGCTGCTGCTATATTACACTGAAGCACAATACAAATAGTAATTACAGCCAAATTGACAGCCTAATTGGGAGGCCCAAATAATGCGTCTCATGGACGGAGCGACCAACAATCTGTGCTTGGATGATCTATTTGTAGATTCCATCCGTGTATTAATTACATTGAATGCTTGTCACCTAATTAGGAAAGTCGTTGTACTTGGAAGTATATGGCTTTTGTGACAGCTATACATTGTATATATGGTCAATAAATTTGACGTGGACGAGGATGTCAGAACGTTCCTCGTTTATTTCAGACGACCTTCGAGATTTTTCTCTCTCTTCACATTTTTTGCAAGAAGCCGAAGGTGCCCTTAGTAAGGCAAAGATGTCTTGAGAACATTTTAACTTATGAAAGTAAATAACCTTTGGGAATTTTCTCTCTCTTCGCATTTTTGGAGAAAATGCAAAAAGGCGAACGTGTTGAAAAACAGTTAGACTTTTGATTTGCACAAGTTAAACTTTTGAACTATGTAAGAGTTGCATTTCGGGGAAGTGCAAAAAAGCCCAAGCTGTGAAAACATAGTGCATTTCTACAGACTGACGAAAAAGTAATGTATTTTTGCAGACTTGTTCTATAATTTCGTGGAAGCTGTTGAAGATGGCCAAGTCTTCAATGACTTCAAGTTATTGAGCTTAACATCTGAACTTGACAGTATGATAGGGTTGGTTACCCTTTGCTGTAGATCAGCCGGAAGCCCGTTGTAGACGTTCTTCAAATAAATTGGTTGTCTAAGTTTGTGATCCTGCCGGTATCAGATGAGCAGACGTAGAACCAAAGTTGGTTTCACTTGACCCTAGATCAATGATCAATAAACATGCAGGAAGAATCATGAAATAGAAATTAGTCATTCACCAAGGAGGCAATTGTGGGCTTAATTTCCAACAGTCCCTCTTAAGGTCACAGTTGGTGTACTCTTGTTATCTTCATCAGATTCAGCATGTTAAAGAGCTTCTGATGCTTGATTATGGGAAGCACTTTGGTGAAGAAGTCTGCGACCATTTCTATTGTGGAGCAGTATTGAAGGATCACTTGCCCTGAGAAAACCTTCACCCCCATGAAATGATACTGGATTTCTATGTGCTTGGATTTGCCATGAAATCTGGGATTCAATGACAGTGAAATACAGCTCATATTGTCACATAGAATGGTGATAGCATTAAATTGAGTGTGATGTAAGTCGTGAAGTAATAACCTGATCCATACAGTTTCTTTTGAAGCTTGGCATGTTGTGATGTACTCTACCTTTGTTGAAGAAAGCGCAACTGATTTCTGCTTCCTTGAGTTCCACGAAATTGGTCCCCCTGCCAAATAGAAATAGAACTCGGAGGTAGATTTTCTAGTAGAGGTTGTTCCTCCCCAATCTGAGTCGGAGTAGCCTCGCAGGACGAGTGGATCGATAGCATTTCCGTCGTAACATAAGATGTGATCTAAACTTCCCTGAATATACATCATCACTCTCTTTAACTTTTTCCAATGAGAGATCTTGGGATTACACATGAATTGACTTAACGTGCTAACAGTGTATGCTAAATCTGGTCTAGTACACAACATTGCATACATTAGAGATCCGATTAGTGAATGATAAGGGTACTTTGCTAAGTCGAATACTTCACTATCAGTCTCAACACAAGAAGGTTTAGTCAATACAATACTTGGATCCATTGGAGTATCAATTGGTTTGCAATCAGACATATGAAATTTTTCTAAAATGCCCTTTGAATATGCATGTTGGCTAAGATAGATCTTCTTCTGAAGTCTTTCTAGTAATGTGAATTCCTAGCAGAGAATGGACAGCTCCCAAATCAGTCATGTCAAATTCCTTTGACAGATCACTCTTAGTAGTGTGCAAAAGAAAAGTGTCGTTAGATAAAATAAATGCATCATCTACGTAAAGAGTTATGTGAACTGAATTGGTGCCTATATGCTTTGAAAAATATTACAGTCAACTGAGTTATTTGCAAATCCCAATTGAATGAGATAAGAGTTGATTCTATCGAATTAGGCTCTTGCGGCCTGTTTCAGATCGTAGATTGCTTTGTGCAGCATGCACACTTTGTGCTCTTGGCCTTTGACTTCGAATCCTTCTGGTTGGAAGGTATACATCTCCTCTTCGATGTTGTCATTTAGAAATGTTGTCTTGACATCCATTTGGTGCATTTCGAGGTCTTTCGCGGTTGCTAATGCAATCAAAGTCCTGATTGACTGCATCTTGATGACAAGACTAAAAATATCTTAATAATCCACTTCTTGGACTTGAGTGAATCCTTTAGCCACCAACCGTGCTTTCCATTTTGTAATGGAACCATCAGAGTTGATCTTCTTCTTGCAGATCCACTTGTTGTCGATAACTCTCTTGTGAGTGGGGAAGTCGACATGTCTGATTCGTCAAAAGTGAGTTAAACTCGCTTTTCATAGCTTCTTGCCACTTCACAGCATATGCGATGATGTTTTTTCTTGAATTTATCCATAACTGCTCGAACTGACTTGGTCTGGTCTGATGAAAAAAATTGTCGGCTACTCGGCTTCTGTAGTTGTGGATGCAGGTTCCGTAGAAGGAACATCAACGTTATAATTTATGCTACGTAAAATAGGATGAAATGACAGCATTGTTTATCGATGATTGCTTGAAATCACAGGATAGCCTATGAAAATACATTTATTTGTCCTATGATTCAGCTTCTTCTTGATGTCATGATTGGCTCTTTTGCAATATCTGCAGAAAAGCTTTTTGAGTGATCCACCATGCTCAGTTTGAGTGTGAGGCTTCTACTGTTGCTGCTGCACTTGATTCTTGCCCTTGGAATAGTCTTTCTTCTTGGTGTATAGAGCCATGGATTTGTCTTTGATGGACAAGCTGCTAGTTTTTCTTCGCATTTTTTTTTGAAGAGGATGACCAATCACCTTTTAAAGAGTGAGGTCCGGTTGTGTGGAGATCATTACCACAAAGTGCTCATAGGACTTTGGAAGAGAAGAAAGTAAGGTCATGACGACATCATCATCTTGAATAGAACATCCTACGACTGATAACTAATAACTGGGACTTGAAGCTGTTGATGTGAGAAGTGATGGCAATAGAATCAGACATGCTAAGAGTAAAGAACTTCCTTCAAAGATGTAATCTTGTAGTTACATCACCCTAACACCAAAAAACAAAAAACTATGCCATTTGGACACCACCACATTATTCATCTTTGACTAATATCTTTGACAAAAGAAACAACAGCCACGTTACCAAAGAGTCTAAGAGGCCTACTTGCCCAATCCTAAGGTACTCTAGATTTGCTATGGATTGTTCTTACGATCTGAATTTCACAGAGGACTATCCACCAGAGATGGTCTCTCCATCTACCAAACAGACTCGATTCAATAGATATTCTAGGATGAAATCCCAAGTCCAAGAGCCATCAACCAACCCATTTGACAGATGGGAACCCATGCATTTTGAAGCTCCATACGATCGTCCACACTTTCATGCTGCAAAATCTTCACATGAACGAGCTCACTTAAACGGAGCTTTTGCAAATAATGTTTCGCGTACTAAAAAATGTACTCCCAAGTTAGATTTACCTAAGTACGACGGCAACACTGACCCTTAAAGATTTCTTCAAGTCTTTGAGAATGCATGCGATGTCTATGGCGAGACATCACCAGAAGCCACGGTTCAGCTCTTCTCGATGACCATGATCGATCGAGCACGAGAATGGTTTTTTAACCTTGATCGTGATGATAAACGAGACTGGCCACTCTTGAAGAAAGCCTTCATCAAATGTTTTAAGCCATTTCGTTTGATTGAAAGTCCTTTCGTCAAGCTGAGTAACATCAAAATGACAAAAGATGAGAAAGTACGTGACTACGTAGAACGATTTAAAAGATTAAAAAGTTAGGTACAGGAACAACCAACTGAATCTATGCTCATCATTTGGTTTCTCGTTGGACTCCCACGATGGATACGACGTGAACTTTGCTCCAATGATAAATACGCATCATTGAAACAAGCCATGTCTGACGCCATTTGAGAAGAAGATGAGGGATCAGATGTCGATGAGCCACGTGAATGGAGAGCACATCGTGTTGTCCAAGAAGCTCGACCAAATGAAAAAATATGAGAATAGTTATGAAAAATAAAAATGGAGTTGCTTAACCAACAACAGATGGAGAAACTCACAAAAGAGTTTCAAAATACTCTGAAATCTATCCAGAGCTCGATGTCGGGTCAGTTACCCACTAGCCAAATCCATCATAGACGAGAGAATACATGGTGCCCTCATTGTCGAGGTGCACACACTTGCAATGAGTGCCCATCATACCAACCGGTCTCATACTTCCTTGATCAAATGTGACATCTGTGACTTTATGGGTCATACCTCACTCTATTGCTATATAACCCGAGGAACCAACCTCACAACCAGTCAGGGGGACATTATCAACCTCCTCGACAACAGTTTGTTTTACAAAACCAACACCAGCACTACCCACCATGAAACAACCAAGTTCATATACAAGAGTTGCCTAGACAGTCTAGACATGAACCTCAACAACAGTTGGCACTCTTAGGTCCACCTCCAAGGGGACAATCTGATCTAGGAGCACAAAAACATAGACACCCTCAAGAATCCGCACAAACACATCTTGTAGATAAATCCTACGATCACTCATATAATCATGACACAACACTCCCATCTGCTAGTTCTCAACCATATCAAACCAACAACTCATGCTCGTGCAAACGGGATGAGTATTTCACACCACCAGAAAATCCAGCACAGCTAGCCATCGAAGATGGTTATGCTATTGCCACAGGAACAATGAGCAACCACTATTTTATCTTTGGTGAAACTGGACACTTCATGGTTGATAGTAAAGTTAAGAACCAATACCATGAGGAGTGTCCAGACTGTGTTCGTAAACACAGTTTCAAAGACTATCCTAAACAACCTAACAGGATCCTTCCAGCACATCATATATCATCCGAACCTGTTAGAGTTCTCACTATAGCACAATGCCAACACCAAGAACAACAACAATACATTGCCAAATCAGTTGACCATCACGGAAGCCACTTGACAACTTCCACATTACCCAAAGACTACCAAAACCCAAAAGTGGAAGAAAGGCAGTACAATGAATTTAGAGATGAGTTTTTGCAAGAGAAAGCAAATACGGAAAATCTGTTATCCGTTCAAATCCTCGAAAAAGATCAATCCCTACAGGGACTTGAAGTATTTTCTAACCTCTTGCAAGCTCAACTCACCATGCCATTCCCGAGCGCGATAAAATCTTTCATCAGTTCAGTGCTATATCCATCGTAGTTTTTCAGTTGCCTACTATTCCTAATGACCAGCAGAAACTAGAAGAGATTCCTGAATTCCTCAAATTCCAATGAATCTGCTGAATATAGGTGTTGCTAAGGGGACTAACATCACCTTGCCATTGTCCTATAAAGACTATCTCGCAGTATCCGCTATCCTTGATATAATGGCTTTGTCGTTGGCAAAGTCATGGGGCTTCCATACCCTCGATCAACCATGCCACAAACTTCACATGGCTGATCAGCAAGTTACGGACCCAACCGGTCATTTATCGAATATCAATGTTCGCATTGCAGGTGTCAAATTTGTAATCAATTGTGTCATCTTAGACTTACCAGAAGGTGCAAATACTTATAAACTCCTTCTTGGTACACCCTGGCTCCAGATGGCAGGCGTTGTCCAAGATTGGAAGCATAGCAAAATCACCTTTGGCAATCACAACAAATGAGTCACTGTTGACTCAACTAGCCATGTCAAGCCTGCTAAAGTTTATGATGACTGGTCATCAACAACTTATGACGAATCAGATAGTGTTCCGATCCAACCAAAAAAAAGGCCACTATACGAGATCCACGGACATAATAAATTGGGGTCAAGCACTAGCCACTGTGGACTGTGTTGATTCCAACTGATGTCGTATCGAAACCGCTGCAGAGGATGTGGATATTCTACCGTCTTCTACAGACATTGATACACCCATCATTCCACTTATGATGATTGACCTGATTCCTATAGCTTGGTGCCCAGGAGAACCTAGCATCTCTACCGCCCATGTTTTGAAAGAAGGCATTCTTTCCATGGATGATGTTGAAATGATAGATGAACATGTACTCCTTTATCTAGATGCCCAACGTTATCAGCCAAAATCAATTCCTCAGAAAATGAAGTCACCAGGGCCGTTGGCTCATGTCCAACTGACATCCAAAGTAATATATAGGCCCAAGCCCAAGGTATACACATGGGACGTGTATCCAGACGAAGTCTCGGATACAATCGATGACGACATGATATGTGAGGCAACAACACCGTCCCCACAACAATAAAAAAAATCTCGGTTACAAAAAACTACATTTATTGATACAAAATTATCCGAGTGTCAGAAACATATGCGTGAGAAGCTTAAGCAACCGATTAGGCCCTTGTTTAGAGAGACAAAAACCAAACCATCAGACCAAGCTTCCACGTTTGGTAGTGACTCAACTCAGATGATTTCCAAAGTTCCAGAAAATTTTGTGGAACCACCTTTTGATCTTCCACAAAAAATTAAAGATTTCACACTGGATGACGTCATTATCCAGTTACCACAGCCACACTAGGAACCTACACCAAGTTCCAATTCCTTTGAAGGACCCACTAAAACAATTTTGTTCAACCTTAAAGATCTTGATGAGGAGATGGATCGAATAGTTCATATTTGTGCACACCTTTCGTCAACACAACTTTCTGATCTGGAAACTTTACTTCGCAAATACAGGGATGTATTTGCATGGAACTATACATAAATGAAAGGGATCTCGTCTGAAGTAGCAGTTCATACGATTCCTTTAGAAGACAATGCTAAGCCTGTTAGGGCTAAACCTTACAAATGTAACCATGTCTATCGCAAGAGAATCGATAAAGATATTAAAAAATTGCTGGATGTTGGCTTCATTTATGAAGTCCAACATACTGATTGGGTATCACCCATTGTGGTTGTACCCAAGAAGAACAACAAACTTCGTATCTGTGTCGATCTAAAAAATCTTAATCGGTTATGAACGAAGACCATTTTCCCTTGTCTTTAATGACCCAAATCTTAAAGAAAATGGCAGGAGCTAAAGCTTTCAGCTTCTTGGATGGATTCAGCGGTTATTTCCTTGTTCAAATAGCCCCTAAAGATAAACATAAAACGGCCTTTGCAACAGAAAATGGGGTTTATGCTTATAATATCATGCCTTTTGGCTTATGCAATGCCCCTTCAACATTTTAGAGAGTCATGCAATTGGCCTTCTAAGACCTGTTACATCGGATTGTCGAGATTTATCTCGATGATCTGGGTGTGCATTCCTCAACATCTACGCACCTTGGCGCACCGGAGGAAATCTTCATTCATTGTCGTAGATTTGGAATTTCACTAAACCCTGGTAAGTGTCAAATTTGGGTCACCCATGGGTTAGTACTCGGACATATAATTTCAAAGGACAGTATTTCTACCAACCCTTCAAAAATCAAGGTAATAGTTGAAATGCCCTTACTTGCAACAGTGAAAGAAGTTTACGTCTTCCTCAATCACACAAATTGTTATCGCTCTTTATAATCGATTATGCCGACAAGGCATGCCTCATTTATTTAGTTGTGGTAGATCCTCGATGGACCGAAGAACGCATTAAAGCCTTTGAGGAGTTAAAAACAGTCCTTACCACGGCACCCATACTCTATTCGCCAGACTACACAAAAGAGTTCCATGTGCATACTGACGCCAGTAAGTATGCCATTGGAGGTCTTCTTGCACAACCAGACGAGTATGACAAAGATTTTCCAATACGTTTCTTAAGCAGGCAACTGGTGTCTGCTGAAGTAAACTATACAACAACCGAGTGAGAAGCATTGGCAATGGTCTATGTTATTCAACAACTAAGACATTATTTACTAGGCCAAAACTTTTGATTTCTACACCGACCATCAAGCCATGTTATATATTGTTAATAAATCCTGTAAACCGGGATGTATAGCTTGATGGCTCTTGATATTAGAGGAAATTTCCGTGTAGTCGTTCGGAAAGGAACCCAACATTTCATGGCGGATCACCTTTCCCGGCTCTCTAATGTTGAAAAAGCAACTGCACCAGTCAACGATGATCTTCCTGATGCATGTCTTTTTCAAATTGATGCTACACCCTTATTGGCTGAGGAGATCACTCAGTTTTTAACAACAAACAAACTCAAAGAAGGCCTGAATACGATTGCAAAACGGAAATTTTTACTTAAAGTAGCGCCCTTGCAGCTAATAGCATGACAACTTTACAAAAGGGACGTTGACGGTATTACCCGATGATGTGCTTATGAATATGAGATACGACCTATCATATCTCAGGCTCATGAGGGCATTGGCGGCGGTCACTTCTCTACTGAAGCGACAGCTAAGATTATCCTTCGAGTAGGCTTGTGGTGGCCATCATTATTTAAAGACACATTTGTTGTCTAGTAAAACATGTAATGTCTGTCAACGAGCCAAGAAAAGTACAAAAGCAGACTTCACACCTTTAACTCCCATTATAGAAGGTGAAGCCTTTCATAAATAGGAAATTTACTTTGTTGGACCAATCAGCCCAGCAGCGAAACACATCCAAGCCCGTTATATCGTAATAGCCACAGATTACGCCACTAAATGGGTTGAGGCTCGGGCAACAAAGGATGCCAACGCAAAATTTGTAGCGTGTTTTCTTTATGAAAACATTATTACACGTTTTGGCTATCCTATTGAGCTAGTTAGTGATCGCGACACACACTTTTTAAATGTTGTCATTGATAATTTATTGCACCATTACCTTGTAGTTCACCAAAAGAGTACACCATACTATCCTAGATGTAATGGCCAAGCCGAATCAACTAACAAGATGATATGTAAAATATTGACAAAGATAGTTGAAACCAGTCGCTCTGATTGGGAAACGAAACTCTTCTCAGCTATCTGGGCTTGCCACACCACCCCGAATAAAGCCACGGGGTGGGTTACCCCATTCCATCTCGAGTATGGTCAAGAGGCAGTAATGTCAGTCGAGTTCTTAGTACCTTATCTAAGAGTCATGGAAGCCTTCTCTACACATCTCTGTGAGAAAGCTACAATTGAGCAACAAGTCAAGACCAAGCTCTTTATGTTACCATAGTTATGCGAGACAAGACTCATATCTTACCACGCACAACTAGTTAACAGAAGACGTCAAAAGGCCTGGCATGACCGTCACTTATGCAACAAGGATTTACACTTAGGTGACTAGGTGCTTCTTTATACATCAAAGAAGCACCCCAGAAAATTATAATTCCAAAGTGAGGGACCATATGTTATCAATAAAATCTTTCCTAATGGTGTAGTCCAGCTACAAACACTTGATGAAATACTCCTAGACATTGTCGTCAACGGTGGTCGTCTACGACGGTATTACGAGGAGTAGTTTTTTGTTGACCCAATTTAACACTAATTTCCTGATACATATTTTACATTTTTTATTTTCTTTTTTTCCTTGCTTTGTTATTGTCTTTTTGTACACCTATTTTTGTATCCTATTCTTGTTTTATTATTCATGCCTGTACTTATTTACTTTATGTGCATCTTTTTTTTCTATAAATACCCATTTGTCATTAATATTCTAGGTCAACAAATGATAGACTACATCATAAGGACAAGATTCGTCACACTCTAGGCCCTTCTCATTTATATCTGTATGATATCTCAATATTTCCAATTAAGCATACATCCAATCACTGAGATACTTCTTTTCCATAAGAACTTCTAATTTGAGCCACAATCAAATATTCCCTCCTGGAGTTCTTCACTTGCATCACACAGCTCCATTCCTCCATACAGGACTTCTATCAGATCTCTACCAATGGGTTTCTGTCAGATCTCGACCGACGGGTTTCTGTCAAATCTCAACCGACGAGTTTCTATCAGATCTCAACCGACGAGTTTCTATCAGATCTCAACCGACGGCTTTATGTCAGATCTCGACCGACGGCTTTATATCAAATCTCTACCGAAGTGATAAGATCACATGAAGTGATAAGATCTCAACTGAAGCACTTCACTTAGATCTCGACCAGAGCACTCCAGTCAAATCTCAACCGAAGGCCACGACTTAAATCTCCACTAGAGGTTTTCACATCAAATCTCAGCCGGAGGCCACAATTCAAATCTCAACCGGAGGTTTTCACTTCAAATCTCAACCGGAGGTTTTCACGCCAAATCTCAACCGGAGGCCACGACTCAAATCACAACCAGAGGTTTTCACGTCAAATCTCAACCCGAGGCCACGACTCAAATCTCAACCGGAGCATTCCACTCAAATCTCAACCAGAGGTTTCAATTCAAAACTCAACGGAGTCGTCACGTCACATCTCGACCGAAGCCAGATGACGACGTCCATAAATACCTTGACAATGATGCCATTCGCACCTTAGCAAAGTGCAAAATCTAGAGTTTCTTGCGACTATCTGCTGGCAACCTTCATGTTCACGTGCTTGATTCTGGCACTATCTTGTTACATGAATATGTCTTTGCTTACACTCCACCTCCACTGAGTATCCACCATCATGGTTTGATCACCATTCAGAGCGCCATCGCCAATCTTTCAAAATCTAACATCGCTTGTAGATGACACATCAATTTAAAACTTTCTGCACATCTGAGGGGTAGTGTCACGCGAGCATACATCATGCTCCCGTTACACTATTGAGAACAACATCATCAACATCAAACACTCCATTTTTTTTCAGTTCCTTCACCACCTCCACAACTCCATTTTCACAGTTACCCACCTTCCCAACATCTTCGTCCGTGACCCGCCATCTAAACATCTTCTTCTTTCAGACATTATACTTTACATTTTTGCTTTCCCAACCTCATTCCATCACTTTCCTTTCTTACAGGACCATCCTTCGCTTTGCACACATCTTTCACTTCCATTTCAATCGATGCCTTCACCTGCCTTCTCAACCGATGCCATCAGTCTCTTCTCAACCAACGCCTTCATGTCACTACTCAACCGAAGCCATCAGTTACATATCAGCCAAAGCCAATTAGTTCCATCTCAACCAAAGCCATCAGTTACATCTTGACCGAAGCCATCCGTTCCATCTCGACCGAAGCCATCCAGTCCCATCTCGACTGAAGCCATCAGTCACATCTCGACCGAGCCGAAGCCACACTTCTCCTTGTCTCAAATCTCAACCGACACATTTTTTCCGGCACACTATTTTTTCCAATTTTTCACGATGTCTTCCAACCAGAGTTTCAGTTCCGACGACCCCGATGCTAATAAGATCGACATCCAACTATGCAAATTGGATATTACCGAGATGTAGACCTGGTACTAGCAGGCAAAAAAAAAATTTCAAGACTATTGAGTACCAAATCTCTGTCCTGATTGGATATCAGAGTCCTAACCTGCTACACATGGCGTACGTCAACTATAATGCTACTGCAAGGTCGTGCCAACTCATAGTTCCCCCTGTCATGAACTATGTCCACAATATATCTTTTGTTGAGGCCGACTTGCAACTCTTTGGGTTCCCTCGTGGACCAAATGTTGTTACCAGGATGCTCTAGAGGATTGAGCAAACAGTGTATCAAACTGCGTTCATGACTGTGTAAAAAAAAAGTAGCCGATAACAATCTTGGGATACTTTATGACCAGTATCACACTCCATCAGGTACAAAATGGGCCCAACCTTCAACGACAGCTGCAAGTTGCAGACAAAGCTTGGAACATCCCTATTGAGTCCAAAAGGTCCAAGCGTTCACGCTCACGATCCACTTCACCATCAAGGCTTCCACCCAAAAGGACAAACACCAGTATTATTCCATTGGTACACAAGCCACAAAGCTCTCAACCAGATCCACCAGCAGCATCATCGGCAGCTCAACAAGCCGACACCTCTAAGGCCCAGTTGCCAGACACAAGGCAACAACGCATCCGTAGAAAGCTTCAATCCATGAGGAAATCACCAGATGACACATAATCCGAGAATTCAGATTCTGATGATGGGAACTCATCCTCCCAAGCAGCCTCTCCACAACACTCATCACTCTTACACACCATCGACATGGGTGATGGAGCAGCTACTTTTACAGCAGCACTAGACATGAGCACATCCACATCAGTCGTGCCACCAGACCAAGTCACCACCCCACCCCTGTTGATTACCATGCCAATGCCGCCAACTTCACCAATGACACATTCTTTTGGAGGGGGGGGAGTGGGGATTCCCATTCCCCAAGACACAGAAGCAGTCCAACAGTCACAAGACCAACATCCACAGGCCCAACAAGTCCATACCTTGGACACATCACAATATTTTCATGTTGCGGACCTGATGGAGATCAATGATGATGAACTTGAAAAAGCAGATCAGTCAGGAGGAAGTCTGACCCCTCCACTAACTACCACCACCACCACAACAACAACTACCATTTCTACTAATATTGTTTCTCCACTCCCTTCATCTCCATCTTCATTTCCTCCAAAACGTTTATTTTTTGGATTAGCTTCACCATCTCACACCTTTGATCAATACCCAACCATCACTAACCCTAAGAAGCTCTCTGAGACAACTAAGCGCTCGATGATCAGCCTATCCAAAGCAAGCTACCACATGCATTGGTTGATAAGCCAGCACCGAGTGCTCGAGAATAAGGTCCGATACCAGGGCCAAGAGATCGCACAACAACAGAAGCTAGCCAAAAAAAAAGAAAAAGAAACAGATGAAATCAGATCCATGATGGACGGGCAGAAGATCACATTGGAAGAGGTCCAGCAACAACTGAAGAACCAGATGGCCCAGATCGACCAAGCACGAGATGGATCGTCGGGTGCGATGACAGTTGGTGTCCATCTAATTAAGCCCGAGGACATACAATTCCAGGTCCCACAGGCCACAGCCATCCGGATGGAGAAATATGTGCGGCTGATCCAAGAACAAGAAGCCGAGAAGATAAATTTCAAAAATATTGTGGCCAAGTAGGAAAATATCATCCTTGAGTCCTAGAGGCAGCTATAAGATACGACAAAGGCCTTGTAGCAAGTCTTGGACAAGGTGAACCAATTGTGGGACACGACGTGCAAGGCCCACGCAGGTGTTTCCACAAAGAAATGACGGGACGATGATGGAGATGATGGTGCGGACAATAAGGATGGGCAAACCCAGCCATCAGATGGTAGCTCGAGATCAGGTAGCCAAAGAGCTGAGGTTGCTTCTGGAGCTTTTTTCCTCCTCCCCCAGACTTTTAACCCCTCTTCTTATTCTGCTTTCAAATTTTTCTGAAACATTTATTCTCACTTACCTTGTTTCTTCATCTTTCTTCTCTCCACCACCTCCTAATAGATTATTGGGCCCATCTAAAGGTCCAGTTGACACGTACAAAGCCTGACGGGACGAGTTCCTACAACAGCTCTGCCCCCCCCCTGGCGCGACATACAATTTGTTAAACCCACCCCCTCCTAAACCTGTCATCCCTATGTCTCACTCTCCTGATCACTCCATCCCTGACCTTCAAAAAACTAACACTGACATCGGGGGTGATGAGGACTTCTTGGTAGATCCACCATAAAATAGAAGATTCTCGCCCAAGCAAGAAACGGGCGCAACTGAGCCATCTACGAGCGAGTGGGCTAAGAAAAAGGATACGGGCACTAAGGCCTTAGATGACTACCTAGCAAGACCACCACAACAACGTAGGACAGCTTCTCATACTAGGCCAAGGGGTAAAATGGCCGATGCCAAAGAGTCGGAAAAGCTCGAAAGAAAGTACCCTTTCAATGTGAGGGGAGGCAGAGAGGAGATCGTCATGGTATGTAACTATGATACAAGACTGACTAAAAATGGGCTTCATCGAAAAGGTACGAGAATACGTGGGGCCGCTAAACTACGGAAGTAAGCTCCGCTTTCAAGTGTTCGCAGCCCTAGGATGAAAAATGAGCAAGCAAAAATAAACGGCAAGGCGACGAGGCAAGCAAGACTCGCAAGAGGTTCTCAAGAGGGATGAAATGTAGTGGCCATTGAGAAATCTTTGCTTTTGCGGAATAGTTTTGTGAATAATAAGCACTTGGATTTACGGAAGCGAACGAAGATCCACGCTTTTCCAAGTGCCAAGCGGAACGA
Organism: Diphasiastrum complanatum; assembly: GCA_029204225.1. Classification (NCBI taxonomy): domain Eukaryota; kingdom Viridiplantae; phylum Streptophyta; class Lycopodiopsida; order Lycopodiales; family Lycopodiaceae; genus Diphasiastrum; species Diphasiastrum complanatum. The sequence goes on from CM055092.1 coordinate 79,628,184, forward strand.
CATCACATGTGTTGCAGTGGATCCTGCAACAGATTAGGGGTGGATAATGTTAGCGGATTCCAAAGAATCCCCATATGTCGAGCCAAGCTAAAGACACAGAGTATCTCTCACCTATGACTGAGGAGGTCTCATAAGGAGATGAGTAGAAGAAACTGAGAGCCGAGGATTACAGTTATTTTTCTATGTGAGCCTACATGGTGTATTCCAGAGAAGGAACAACCATGTAGGAGCTAGCAATGTAAATAAGTGTAGACCCCCTTAGATAATTTAGAGTGAGCCACCTTTTGATGGTGACCTCTAGTGGAAGGGCTATTTCCACTTGCAGTTTCTAAATTAGTGGAATTACCACTTAGTCTCCACATGGGCAGTCCTCTTGTTTATTTAAGGACCCCCCTCTCTTGTGAGGGAGCTTTTTATTGTATTGTCATCTCTCTTGATTGAATAAAGAAGATCCTCCATGAGTTCTTGGCAATTGAAAAGCTCCTTGTTCATGGCAATCTTCTTGAGTGAAATTCCTATGAACATGTTCTGATTTCTTGTTGTGAATGTGGATTAATTAGATTTCTTGCTCACGTTCTTGCAATGTGGAATGTAGATGTGGATTAATTTTCTTGTTTCAGCATGTAGGTAGACTATATAGGCTGAGATTGTGGATCTGATCTTGCATTTTTACTAACAATCTTGTCTTTGATTGCTCTTGGATATTCCAAGCATCAAGAAATGGGTGCTTCTTGATTCTTGGGTTGCTAGATTGCTATTAGGAAGCTAGCTTTTTTTATTCTTGTTTCTTGTTGTATAGCTTAACTCTATTATTGTATTGTTTTCTGAATTCTCAAGATAGTTTGGTAGATAGATTTGTAGACTTGCTCTTTGTCCCAGAACGTGAATCTGTGCTTGAGCTAGGATTGGTTACATGGCTTGTAAATGCATGTAGCTGAGTGAACGTAACCGTTTCATACCACTGACAGGTTGGCAATACACGTTGCAAACTGAGAAACATTTTTGGGAAAACCGTTCTAAACAAGAGGACTTAACTGTAAAGAACTGGCTTATGGAAACAGGTAGAAACACCCGGTTTCCAGAGCGGTAACCACCTGAGAAGTAGAGAAAAAAAAGCGTGTTCACAAATTTTGGTTGGAATCTGTGAACAGTTTGTATATAGGTCTTGCAAGATCAGCAAAGAAGATAATAAAAATTCGATAATAGTTCACATGACCCATAAACATATAAACTCCACGAATTGTTGTTGGCAGTGGCAATTCAACAATAACCTTGATTTTAGAATAATTTGTGGCAATGCCATGTCTTGATATCACGTGTCCAAGAATAACTCCGTGGGAAACCCATATCTGGCACTTTTCTAGATTCAAGGAAATTTGATACTTGCGACAACGTTCATACTTTTTCCAATCAATCCAGGTGGTCTGAGTCTGTGCTATGGACTCCATAGCCATCCAAGTAAATTTCAAGGAATTTATGTAGATAATCTTTAAAATCAAATTGCATTACTCTTTGAAACGAACTTCGTGCATTACAGAGTCCAAATGGCATTACTTTCTAAGCATAGGTCCCCCATTTTGTTGCAAAGGCTGTTTTATGGCGATCTGCAGGTGTAATTTTGACATGGTTGTAACCACTAAATTCATCCAGAAAACTATAATCTTCCGCTCCAGCAAGGCGGTCCAAAATGCTTTCAATAAAAGGTAACGAAAAGTGATCTTTTCTTTTTACTTTGTTCAAGGCCTTGAGATTCACACAAATTCTCAATTTCTCATTCTTCTTAGGAACAATGACAATTGGCGAAACCCATTCGATATGCTTGATCTCATAAATGAAATCAGCGTCAAGCAATCTCTGAAGCTCTTTCTTTATCACATCCGCAACATTAGGATTACAGCGATAGAACTTTGTCACCTTTGGAACTGCATCAAGTATTAAAGGTATGGTGTGTTCAATATCTGACATCGGAATCCCTTTAAGATCTTTATAAGTCCATGCAAAGCAATCTTGATACTTAATAAGCAACTTCCGTAGTGCTTGAAACTGTTCAAGATTAAGTTGTGATCCAACTTGTACAATCTTTTCTGGTTCTCTTGGCTCAGCAAGATTCATAGGCTACGTCCTAGCTGGGCCATCGTAAACAACTTTCGATCCTAGCACTTGTTCTTCCGGTTCACGATGTGCTTCTGGTAACACAATAACCACATCATCCAATGTATAGTATTTGAAATGTTCTGGCATATCATGTTGGACCTCCTCTAATTTCTCTTTATAAAAAAGGACTAGACTTGGATCTTCACTTAGCCTTCTTAGCAGGAATTGATTGTGGAGGTGATGACTTCCGAGAAGATAGACTCTTCTTCGTAGGTGAAGACTTCCTGGATGGTGATGTCTTGCTAGAACTCTGACCTGAAGAATCTTCATCAACTTTTACCTTGCCTTTATCCAGTAGGGGTGGCACATTCTTTAAATCAATCTTTTGAGGTGGAGTTTCACATTTTAGGATCGTATTATAATGTTGTTTAGCTTGTTTCTTCATCATTGATCATGTGATCATGTCTTCCTTCAATATAACTGCTTTTGGTGATTTTATTGTTGGTCCATCAGAAATATTATGTACTCCAAATCTGGTCGGATCCATATGATTTAGAATTTGCTCATCAGTAAGTTCTGCATTGTCATCATAAGTCAAGGCAAGACTCACAAGAATGAGTTCATTTTCAATCGGGTCTGGTATGGGCTCCGTTGATAGCCAAGCCACATTCAACACAATTAGTGAAAAAGTGATCGGTGTATCCAAAGTCTGATCTAATTATGAAATCTCATTCAGATCGACTTGATTATCTGTTGAGACTTATAGCCTATTGTACAATCAATCATTGTTAGAGCTTGATTCCAGTTGACAGTATCAGTTTGAGAGTCATAATGAGCTCCGCAATTTTTTACTGGTTGATCACAAGTATGATCCGTTGTTGATGAATCATCATTTTCTTTTTGAGCCACTGGTTTGACAGTCCAAGTTACAAGATCAACTTTGACTACCTGTTCACGATTTTCAAAAGTGATTTTTTCGGTACCCCAATTATGAATTACTTGTGCAACACGTAACCATGGGCGTCCCAGTAGGACTTGATAGACATTTGGTGCTTCAGGTAAGTCCATTACTACGAACGTAATGACAAATTGTACTCCATAAATTCTGACAGGTATATCTTCAACCATTCCTTGCGGACTAACCTTCGTTTGATCAGCCAGCTTAATGGCAAAAGTCGCAGACTTTATCCTTGTAAGACCCCATTTTGCACATAGCTTTGTAGAAATCAGGTTAACTCTTGAACCGCCATCTATCACAACTGCTTCGTTAGAAAATTACTTATGTTGTATCGGCAAGGTTATATTTTTGCTCACTTTTCCAAGTTGCTTCGACATTGAATAGCTCATTAGATTCTTCAAATCTAGCACAAAAATGTGGCTCTTGATGGACTTTTGCGCTAATACTTCTTTTGCATTTGGTACCAACTTCGGGAACTCTCCCAATAAAATATTGATTGTACTAGACAAAATATTTATGAGTAGTTCTGTTTGCGGCACTTCCGGGTCAGTCATCTTAAAGGGTTCTTCGTGATGATGCAATTGGGCATTCATATATGTATGTGGATTATTTGGCGGTTGCATTGGTGAAGAACGAACCTCGGTTGTTGCTCTAGCGGCTTCAAGCTCCTCTTCCTCTTGCAAATGTTTAATCCACTGCCTCATATCTTGGTATCTCCTCTTTTCTGCATGAAGATTTAGATAGACTCTAAATGTTGTTAGTAGATGGTATAAAATCAACAAGTGCTGGAACTGCTACGGGTTCCTTCTGCTTCTGTGCTTTGGTAACCACCATCAGGGTACACTTGGTTCAATCTGAGATGTTGGTCTTTTCTTGATTGTGATCAAATTTACAGGAGCTATGGCCAATGGCAGCTTCAGTCTTACTGGACACTTCTTGTAGCAATGGCCATATCCACAATCACGACAGAATGGTACAAATTTGCCTTTGTTTGGACATTTCGCAACTCTGTGATTTTCTCCACATGCAAAGCATCCAAGCGGTGCTCTGGTCCAGTTTATAGATACTTGTTGTTGCACGACAACATAAATAACATACTGTTAAAAGGACCGCTCTCATGATCATTACTATAATTCCATTGTTCGGTACCTCTGTAAGATTCTGGTTCCATTAGATTACCAGGCGGAGCTGGTTGCTTTGGTGGGGCAGGTAAAGCTAATCATTCCGGATATCCAAGAGCAGATTGACAAGGTCTAGCTGTCAGATTTCCTCCATAAAGTGGTTCTCGATATCCCATATGCGCATACCTTTGCTTAATAATCCGAGGATTAAAATTGCAAAAAGCAGTCTCATGATCAGGTGAATTACACAAATGGCATATACTGATTTCCATTCGTTTTTTTCTTTGAGGACACTCATTCACTGTATGATTTCCCATACAAATTGAACACCAAAGATTTTTCCTGGTAGGAAAAGTCTGAGCAAACTTCTCAGGTTTCTTGTTCGCTTGTCCATGGAAATTTTCCAATGCTTTAATCTTCTCATCAAATTGCGAATGCAACTTTTCCATCTGTTTCTGCTGATTCTTTTTCGAGTTTCTCGAACTCATTGAGCATCATCTCTATAGTAGCATTGACATTTGTTGATGCAATAGTGGTGGATGTCGTAGTTGTCTGCCCTGCTATATAAGACAACATAATGATATTTGGCTCATTGTCTGAATCTTGATCCTCCTCACGTATTGCATCATCCATAGCGTTTTGCAAAGTCACATACTCATTGTGGCGTTTCAGCTCACGTCTGATCGTTTTCGGAAGGCCTGCCAGGAATCACATAATTACGGCGTCCTTCAATAATCAATTCAGATACGCACTCAGATCTAAAGTGTTTTATTCGTTCAATATAATCTCGGACCAATTTTTGCTTTCCCATTTTAATTTTACTTAAGAGTAAGAAAGGGTCTTCTATAAACTTTCGAGGTGTGAACCGTGTGATGAGGGCTCGTTTGACAGTCTCCCAATTCGTACGCTCAGTTTCATCTTGATTGTAGCACTGATCTTGTGCTGCACCCGTTAAAGCCATAGGAAAAAGTTTAAGTTTATCTGGTGAAAAAATTCACCATAGACATCACAAGATTCAAAATAGATCTAAAGAAATCTAATTGGATCTGTTAATCCATTGTATTTGGGTAGATCCAAACGGGGTGCTCTCCTAACAAGGATTGGATTGACTTCCTAAGCAGCACCTCCAGGGGCAGCCATTTTTATAGATTAATTCAAGTAGGCAATGAGATTGGATCTAGATTTCTCAATTAGGAACTATCTCAGATCAGATTCCTAAACTGTGAAAAAGATTATGAGATCAACTGATCGATACTTCTCAAAAATGAAGATTTCTCATAATCAGAATAAAACTAAACTAGATTTGACCCAAAATTTCTTGGACTTGATCTGAAAAATTAGAACCCAAAGGTTTTCTAGGCGAAGGTTGACTCGACGAAGGTTCAGCAGTGTTATTTTTGGTAAAAACTTTCTGATCAGTCTTTTCTAACAAATTCTATGGAAATAACCTTCGCCGAACTCTCAGACTGAGAATCTGACTCAGATAAAGCTAGGGTAGAACTGGCGAAGGTTCTTGACACATAAAAGCACAATTTATGTAGTTTGGCGAGGATAAAAATAGAGTTTTTTCAGGATCTGGATACAATGAATATTCGTCGAACTCAAAAATAATAAACTACTATAAATAGAATAATTTGGTAACTCGGCAAAGGTTCTGGTGAAGAATCAAGAGTAATATTGATATTTTTACAAAAACGAGACTTTTTTGACAAAAATATGACAATATGACAACTGATCCTCTGAGCTACCTTCTATTTCTGATATTGTTCTTTGCCGACCTGGCAGTAGATAGATCTAAATCACACCTATGCATAGTGAATCAAGTGAAGGTTCTTTTTCTGTATATTTAGAGTTTTGGTGATTTTTTGATGTTTTTTGATGATTTTTCTGATGTTTTTAGAAATCCATTAGAAAGCATTGTTCGCTCTTCAAATTGAAGGTTCTGTGATCAAAATCATAGGCGCCTACAACTTGACGAACGCTTTGAAACACCAAGTTCCACAGATTCATTTGAATCAGATTCGTCTGATTATACTTTCGAACCAAGTTCAGAATCAAAATCTTCTTCTTCATAACCATTGTCTGAGTGCAGTCTAGATTTTTGTCATCCAAGTTCACCTAGTTCACCACCGTCTGTTAATATGGCTAACCCATCGCCACCCACATCTACAAAAATCAAATATGATTTTTTTAACGGATCATCATCTGAAGATGCGGATAATTATTTGTCGCAGTTTGAATCCATTACCATAGAAAACAAAGAAGATACGAATAAGAACAAAGTTAGAATTTTGCTGAGTCTTCTGTGGAAATAGGCTAGGATTTGGTACAGTCAATTACTACAAGAAACAGTTAATACTTGGAATGCTTTAAAAGCAGCATTCCTTAAACAGTTTAGGGAGATAGGATATTCCACTAGACTGTTGGATCGGTTAACTCTATTGAGAAAAAGCCGAAGGAATCACTTAGGAAGTATACTTGTAGGGTTAAGAATTTAATAGGAAAGTTAGGAGCCCAGTATCCAGTTCCTATGCAAAATGAATGGTTCTTGGGCGGTTTGCCTAAGAAAATAGATTGTTATTGTCAACAGGGTTTGATGACTTCTTTGGAAGATGTCATCGCTGTGAGAAATTGGCAAAAATCTAGCTTGGTATTTTTTATGATAGAAGTTTGTAAGTAAATCTCACATGTGTGAAGGGTGTTCCCACGTGTGGAGAATTGTAAAGTAAATCAAAATGTTTGATATAGGGGTCTCATAGAATTTCATAGTCAAGCATTTAGGTGTAGGATGTTGATAGGGTCAAATTTGGCATAGATGGCAAATTATCCATTTCCACTTGTAATGCCAATATTGAGCCAAAATAGAGCCAAACTTGTGCCAATTAGAGTGTAGACAAGTGTCATGCTTTTGTTTGATGAAGCTTAAGAGGTCCAATAGGATTTAGAGGTGGAACCTTGTGAGGTCCAATAGAAAATTGAGGTGTGCTTGAATATAGTCCAATAGAATTTAGAGGTGCATGGATCAATGGTCCAATAGGATTAAGAGGTGGCAAAGTGTGATCCAATCATAGTTAAGCATAGTGGTAGCTCATGAATCTATTAGTATCATTGTACTCCTCCTTTTGGATCTAATTGATTTTGAGATTGAGTGGATTTTGAGTGTCATTGAATTTCTAGCTTTCTCTCTCTACTCGAGAGCTCATGATGGTTTTTCTCTCTCTACCCGAGGAGAGCAGCTTGTTTTTACTTAGAATACTTTTGGAACACTTCCCACACGTGTGAGTGAGAGTTGGAAGTGATTGAATGCATGTAGTAGTGTGTTTTTGCCATAGAATCAAAGATAGATCTTGAATCTCAATCTAGTCTTGATCTTGGTGCATCTACACACCTTAGGAGATCACAAGTACATGTAGTGGACAATCCACACGTGTGAAATTCAACATGTTATCAGAGCCTACCTAAGGTTACCATGCATTTTGATCCATTTGAGTGAAAACTATTCATCAATCTTGAGCTAGAAATTGTCAAGGCCCATTTTCTTAGCTATCTTGTTCAATTTTGGATCAAAAGAGATCAAAAGGACATTGATTGGGTCTGACCTGGTACTGTATGGAATCAGGTGCTCAGACACGTGTGAGGAACATCCAATTTTAGTTTGGGAGTACTCTTTCATGTTTGATCCAAAAATCTTGCTAGATAGCTTGTTTTGAAGCTATTTTTGTCTAGTTTCTGATGCAATCAGTTTCATTCCATTTGGTTGAGCCAATCAAAAGTTATAAGCTTTTGAAGAGGGTTAGGTAGGGCACCTAGACCTGGGTGGACACATTTGGTTTGGTCAAAAGATTGCTTGTTTGATCCAAAATCACAGTTGAATGCTTACTAATCTCATCTATATGTGATCTAGGCACTGTTTTGAGATCTTAGCCATTTTGTTTCATGCAATATCATTGTATTTGAGTCAAATTTGGTTTCTTAGTGTATTTCACACGTGCTAAGAGTGTTTGATCCTAACTTTGCCCATACTCCATCATTTGATGTGAAGTAGATCTAGTTTTGGAGAGATTGAGATAGCTAGTGAGAATCATCTCACAGTTTGTTGCAAGATCTTGCATAGGAGATGGTAGCACACCATTATTGGATCCTATAGTGAGAGAGAAGCAACATTTTTTGTTCATCACTTTTATTTATCTCCACTTTACATGACTTCAATGAGTTCATACTTGTTGCAACCAAGTGAGAGATTGTCTACTTCCAATTATTCAATATGGAAGTTGAGGATGGAGTCCATCTTGATACTCCAAGATGTGATGGACATTGTACTTGGGATTGAGGAGGAGCCTCAAGTCCTTCAAGAAGTACAAAAATAGAAGAAGAGAGCTAGGATGGCTCTCCACTACATTAAGATGAATGTCTCTAATGAGATATTGAGGGAGATTGGTGATTGTTCTACATCCAAGGAAGCTTGGGATTGTCTCAAGTCCATCTATGAGGCTAAGAACTGTTGAATTTCACACGTGTGGACTGTCCACTACATGTACTTGTGATCTCCTAAGGTGTGTAGATGCACCAAGATCAAGACTAGATTGAGATTCAAGATCAATCTTGAATCCTATGGCAAAAACACACTACTACATGCATTCAATCACTTCCAACTCTCACTCACACGTGTGGGAAGTATTCAAAAAATAATCTAAGTAAAAACAAGCTGCTCTCCTCGGGTAGAGAGAGAAAATGCATCATGAGCTCTCGGGTAGAGAGAGAAAGCTAGAAATCCAATAACTCACAAAATCCATGAAATCACCAAATCAATTACATTCAAAATGAGGAGTACAATGATACTAGTAGGTCCACGAGCTACCACTATGCTTAACTATGATTGGACCATATTTTGTCACCTCTTGATCCTATTGGATCATTGATCTATGCACCTCTTAATTCTATTGGACTATATTCAAGCACACCTCAATTTCCTATTGGACCTCACAAGGTTCCACCTCTAAATCCTATTGGACCTCTTGGAATTCATCAAACAAAAACTTTACACTTGTCTACACTCCAATTAGCAAGTGTTTAGCCTCTTACTCTATTTTGGCTCAATAGTGGCATTACAAGTGGAAATGCATAATTTGTCATCTATGCCAAATTTATTCCTATCAACATCCTACACCTAGATGCTTGATGTAAAAAACATAAGACCCCTATATCTAACATAGATAACCTTTTTCAATTCTTCACACTCCTAAAAAATTATATATGAAGATTTGAGCATTGATCTTGATATAACTCCAAGATTAGATCTATGCTTGATGAAAGCACTTTTGCTCAAAGGCTTGGTGAGTAGATCGGCAATACAAGAGGATGAGTTGACATGCTCCAAATAGATTTCTCCTCCAATAAGCTTTTCTCTCACAAAATGGTGTGCCACTTCTATGTGCTTGCTTCTTGCATGAAATATGGGATTATTGGCAAGAGCTTGGGCCGAGATGTTATCACACTTGATCATTGGTAGACCATCCTCCTTGATGCACTTTAGTTCCATTAATAACCTCTTGATCCAAAGCACTTCTTTGGTAGTTGTAGTGAGTGCTTTGTACTCGGCCTCACATGAAGAGAGAGATATAGTATCTTGCTTTTTGGAAAGCCAAGATATTAGATTGCCTCCAAGAAAGATAGTGTATGCATAATAGACTTTTGATCCATCTTGTCACTTGCAAAGTCCGAATCCGAGTAGCCAATAATGGATAGATCTTTACTTTTGTAGAGTAGACCATAATCACAAGATGAAGATACATATCTTAGAATCCTCTTGGCCATCTTCCAATGATGGATCTTAGGATCTTGCATAAATTGACTCAATTTGTGCACACAAAAACTAAGATCGGGCCTAGTAATGGTAAGCCAAATCAAGGAGCCTACAAGACTCCTAAAAAGTGTGATGTCCTCAAAGGATCTTTCATCACCTTTATTAGGATCTTTTACAATTTGCTCCATTGGAGTATATATGCTCTTAGAATTTTCCATATGGAATTTTTTCAACATAGAGTGAGCATATCTAGATTGGCATATAAAGACATGATTTTCATAAAAATCAATTTCTAGGCCTAGGATGTAATGTATCTTTCCTAGATCTTGCATTTTAAACTCACATCCAAGTGCTAGCTTGGTTTCATCAACTAGCTTGATACAACTTCCACAAAGAATAATGTCATCAACATAAATTAGAAGAATGACAATATTGCTATCAACAAACTTTAGATACATGGAAGGATCATAGTCACTAAGAGTAAATCCTAGTGAGATAAGAAAAGAGTTAAGTCTTGAATACCATGATCTTGGTGCTTGCTTGAGTCCATAAAGACTTTTGAAGAGCAAGCACACTTTGGACTCATCCTTGATGAATCCTTGAGGTTGTTCCATATAGATCTCCTCCTCAAGATAACCATTTAGAAAAGCATTGGATACATCTAATTGGAACACCTTCCACTTGAAAAAACAAGCAAGAGAAATAAGAATTCTTATTGTCACCATCTTTGCAACGGGTGCAAAGGTCTCCTCATAATCAAGATCATGGATTTGAGCAAATCCTTTGGCACATAATCTTGCTTTATGCTTGTTGATGGTGCCATCATGATTGAACTTGATCCGAAATACCCACTTGCAACCAATCACATGCTTGTTGGATGGAGGATCCACAAGCTCCCAAGTATTGTTGGTGATCAATGCATCATACTCTTGCTTCATGGCATCATACCACTCCTTGGTATTGAGTGCCTCTTGTACATTCTTTGGCTCTTCATGAGAGACATAAAAAACATAATTAGCGGAATCAAGATCCACTTGTTTGCCTTTGTCAACATATGAGAGCTTCTTAGGCTCGGATCTATCTCTCATGGATCTTCTTGGTGAAAAAATCCGAGGAGAGTCTTCTTCAAATCTCGACCCCATCACATCATGATTGTCCTCAAAATCAATAATTGATGATGCATCCATAGATTTCTTGATCTCGGCCTCTTCAAATGATGAGTGTTGATCTTCATGAAAGACAACATCTCTACTTTCAATAACTTGAGAAGTAGAGAGTATAAAGACTCTATAGGCCTTCTTGGTGGATGAGTATCCAACCATGATCCCTTTGCATGCACTAGGATCTTCCTTCTTCCTTGTTTCCAAGGGAATATGGACAAAGCATAAGCATCCAGAAACTCTAAGGTGATCAACCTTAGGCTTCTTCAAAAAAAAGATTTCATATGGTGACTTTCCTCCAAGAGCTATATGTGGGAGCCTATTGCAAAGATAATTTGCACAATTAATGGCTTCTCCCCAAAAATCTTTGGGCAAAGATGCCTCAATTCTCATAGATTTTGCACATTCACATAGAGATCTATTCTTTCTCTCGGCCACTCCATTTTGAGATGGAGAGTAGGCACAAGAAAACTCTCTTTTAATGCCTTCAAGCTCACAAAAATCTTGAAATTTATTGGAGATATATTCACCACCTCCATCACTTCTAAGAGCTTGAATCTTGAATGAGAATTGCTTCTCTACATAAGCTTTGAAAATAAGGAAATGGTCAAACACCATAGATTTTGAAGCAAGAAGATATATCCAAGTGAATCTTGTGTAATCATCAATGAAAGTAACAAAACAAGTGGCTCCTCCCTTGCTTGTAGTTGATGAGAAATGCACATCCGAGTGGATTAACTCCAAAGGATGCTTGCTTTTGATAGAAGATCTTGTAAATGGCTTTTTGTGAGATTTAGCAATAGCACAAGCCTCACAAGGCTTGATCTTCTTGGAGAATGACTTTGGCAAGCCAATAGCTTTGGATTCTTTGATCATAGAGAGCATGAATTTGTAGTTGGGATGTCCCAACCTCCTATGCCATAATTCCTCCATAGAGAGCTTGTTCACAAGAGCAACATTACAAGCATTCACATACTCATTTGGATCTAGTTTATAGATGCCACCAAATCTAGATCCTAATGCAAGTATCTCATCATTCTTCTTGATAGTGCAAGTATCAACATTGAATTTTACATCAAGGCCATTATCAAGCAATTGGCCAACACTAATAAGATTCTTGGTAAGCTTAGGTACATAAAGAACTCTAGAGAGAGAAAGAACTTTAGAGGATGCAAGCTTCAAGGGAATGTTCCCTATGCCTTCAATAGGACATTCAAAATCATTTGCAGTGTATATTGATTTTTTCACTCCATCATAAGGTGCAATAGAAGAGAAAGAGTCCTTGGAGCTACACATATGTGAAGAGGCTCCACTATCAATATACCATAGGCCGTCCTTCTTGAAAGGAGTAGATGAGAAACTAGAGACTATAAGATATCCCTCTCCATCACTTGCAATAGTGTCTTCCTTCTCATTGGTAATATTGGCTTGCTTGAGTTGATTCTTCTTTTTGAAGCAATTGGTGGCATAATGACCTTTCTTGCCACAATAAAAGCACTTGATCTTCTTCTTCTTCTTGAGCTTGGATGATGAAGCATTAGAGGAATCATCTTCCTGCTCATCTTTGTCTTTGGATTTGACTTTGTCCTTGCTTGAGGATTGTTGATGTTGGTTCTTGCTCCTCTCTTTGTGCTTATCCTTGGCAAAGAGAGCTTTGCCATCATTATGAGTGAGAGAAAGCTTGTCCATCCTCAAGAGCTTGTACTCTTGTCTTGATTCTTCTGAAATTAGCACACTTTGGAGAGCCTCCAAACTTGGTAGCTCCTCCTTAATGGCATAGGATTGGACAAGGTTATCAAATTCACTTCTCAAGCCATTGAGAATGACTTGAACTAGCTCATTTTGATTGATGGAATCACCAATGCAAGCAAGCTCTCTATGAATATCTTTTACTCTCAAAACATAACTAGATGCACTCTCATCACTCTTTTGGCTACTTTGAAAGATTTGATTCCTAAGAGTGAGAAGCCTAGAGGTATTCTTAGCCTCATAGATAGTCTTGAGACAATCCCAAGCTTCTTTGGCTGTTGTACAAGTACCTATCTCCCTCAATATCTCATTAGAGACATTCATCTTAATGTAGTGGAGAGCCATCCTAGCTCTCTTTTTGTATTTTTGAACCTCTTGAAGAACTTGTGGTTCTTCTTCAAGGCCAAGAACTATGTCCATCATGTCTTGAAGGATCAAGATGGACTCCATCCTCATTTTCCAAATTGAATAATTTGAAGTGGTCAATCTTTCACTTGGTTCCAACAAGGATGAACCCATTGAAGACATTTGAAGTGAAGAAAACTCAAATGATAAACAATAAATGTTGTTACACACTTTCAATAGGATCCAATAATTGAGTACTATCTCCTCCTATGAAAGATCTTACAACAATTTGTGAATTGATTCTCACTAGCTACTCAAATTTCTCTAAAACAAGATCTATTTCACATCAAATGATGGAGTATAGGCAAAGTTAGGATCTAACACTCTTAGCACGTGTGAAATACACTAAGAAACCAAATTTGACTCAAATACAATAATATTGCATGAAACAAAATGGCTAAGATCTCAAAACAGTGCCTAGATCACATATAGATGAGATTGGCAAGCATACAACTGTGATTTTGGATCAACCAAGCAATCTCTTGACCAAACCAAATGTGTCCACCCAGGTCTAGGTGCCCTACCTAACCCTCTTCAAAATCTTATAACTTTTGATTGGCTCAACCAAATGGAATGAAACTGATTGCAACAGAAACTAGACAAAAATAGCTTCAAAAGAAGGTATCAAGCAAGATAAATGGATCAAACATGAGAGAGAACTTCCGAACTGAAATTGGATGTTCCTCACACGTGTCTGAGCACCTGATTCCGTACAGTACCAGTTCAGACCCAATCAATGTCCTTTTGATCTCTTTTGATCCAAGATTGAACAAGATAGCTAGGAAAATGGGCCTTGACAACTTTTAGCTCAAGATTGATGAAAATTTTTCACTTAGATGGATCAAAAATCATGGTAACCTTAGGTAGGCTCTGATACCATGTTGAATTTCACACGTGTGGACTGTCCACTACATGTACTTGTGATCTCCTAAGGTGTGTAGATGCACCAAGATGAAGACTAGATTGAGATTCAAGATCAATCTTGAATCCTATGGCAAAAACACACTAATACATGCATTCAGTCACTTCCAACTCTCACTCACACGTGTGGGAAGTATTCAAAAAATAATCTAAGTAAGAACAAGCTGCTCTCCTTGGGTAGAGACAGAAAATGCATCATGAGCTCTCGGGTAGAGAGAGAAAGCTAGAAATCCAATAACTCACAAAATCCATGAAATCACCAAATCAATTACATTCAAAATGAGGAGTACAATGATACTAGTAGGTCCACGAGCTACCACTATGCTTAACTATGATTGGACCATATTTTTTCACCTCTTGATCCTATTGGATCATTGATCTATGCACCTCTTAATTCTATTGGACTATATTCAAGCACACCTCAATTTCCTATTGGACCTCACAAGGTTCCACCTCTAAATCCTATTGGACCTCTTAAGCTTCATCAAACAAAAGCATGACACTTGTCTACACTCTAATTAGCAAGTGTTTAGCCTCTTACTCTATTTTGGCTCAATAGTGGCATTGCAAGTGGAAATGCATAATTTGCCATCTATGCCAAATTTATTCCTATCAACATCCTACACCTAGATGCTTGATGTAAAAAACATAAGACCCCTATATCTAACATAGATAATCTTTTTCAATTCTTCACAAGAACACCTCTAGGCTCCTCACTCTTAGAAATCAAATATTCCAAAGTAGTCAAAAGAGTGATGAGAGTGCATCTAATTATGTTTTGAGAGTCAAGGATATTCATAGGGAGCTTGCATGTATTGGTGACTCAATCAATCAAAGTGAGCTAGTCCAAGTCATTCTCAATGGCTTGAGAGATGAATATGACAACCTTGTCCAATCCTATGCTATTAAGGAGGAGCTACCAAGTTTGGAGGCCCTTCAAAGTGTGCTTATTTTTGAAGAATCAAGACAAGAGTACAAACTCTTGAGGATGGACAAGCTATCACTCAATCATGATGATGGCAAAGTTCTATTTGCCAAGCACAAAGAGAGGAGTAAGAAGCAACACCATCACTTCTCTAATGAAAAGCTAAAGACCAAGATGGAGAGGAGGAGGATACCTCTCATGCTTCTAATTCAAATCTCAAGAAGAAGATGATCAAGTGCTTTTATTGTGGCAAGAAAGGCCATTATGCCACCAATTGCTTCAAGAAGAAGAATCAACTCAATCAAGCCAACATCACCAATGAGAAAGAAGACTATATTGCAAGTGATGGAGAAGGCTCTCTTATGGCATCAAGCTTCTCCTCTTCCACCTTCAACAAGGATGACTCATGGTATATTGATAGTGGAGCATCTTCACATATGTGTGGCTCCAAGCACTTTTTTTCATCTATTATGCCTTATGATGGAGTCAAGAAGACCATATACTTTGCAAGTAAGCATGAGTGCAATATTGAAGGAGTAGGGATTATCCCTTGAAGCTTGCATCTTCTAAAGATCTCTTTCTCAACAATGTTCTTTTTGTCCCAAAGCTTACAAAGAACATCTTAAGTGTTGGCCAACTTCTTGATAGTGGCTTTGATGTCAATTTCAATATTGACAATTGTGTGATTAAGAAGGATGGTGAGATCCTTGCATATGGATCAAGATTTGAAGGCATCTACAAATTGGATCCAAGTGAGAGTGCAAACTCTCTTGATGTTTCTTATATTTCCAATATTTCAAAGGAGGAGGATTACACAAGATGCACATATCTTCTCTCTTCAAGTATTATGGTGTATGATTATTCCTTATTATTCAAAGCATATGTTGAGAAGAAATTCTCATTGAAGATCAAAGCTTTGAGGAATATTGGAGCTCTTGAAGGAATAGCACCATATGAAGTTTTATTCAAGATGAAGCCTAAGGTTGATCACCTTAGTGAACTTGGTAGTGCTTGCTTTGCACATATTCCCTTGGAAACAAGAAGGAAGGACGATCCAAGCTCATGGATCATGATTGGATACTCATCCATCAAGGAGGCCTTTAGTGTCTTTACACTCTCTATTTCAAATGTGATCGTGATTAGAGATGTCATATTTCATGAAGATTCAATCTTGGAAGTGGCCGAGATCAAGGCTTCTCAAGAAGCATCACAAGTTATCCTTTTTGAAGGTATTCAAGTTATGATGGGGCCAATGTGTGAGGAGGAGTTTCTTCTTCATATGATTTCAAGAAGATCTTCAAGATGCATGGCCGAGTCTTTATGGCTCACCTTACATGGCAAAGAGGGGCATCTTTCATGTTGTATCTACTACAACACATTCATATATGCTTTTCTTCCTTTGCTTGAAATGCTATCTTGCTTCATTGAATTTTTTGGATCTCAAAGTTCAGAAAAAGCTATACTAGTTTTGTATGATGCTTATGGTATGGACATGTTTCTTGTTATTATTGACTTATATGTGTTTCCAATACTTTTTGAAAGCAAGATATTGTATTGTCAAAAGTATGCTCTTGGTTCTAGTAAGAACAAGATTGAGCTTGGTACTCACTTTTTTGAAAATCATGTTTTCACATGTTTTGAGGCAAATTGTAAACTCCTCTTGAGATTAAGTGAAGCATCCAAAGTGGACACTTACATCCTTGAGAGAGTAACTAGCCTAAAAAAGATCAAGATAGTCTTTGATATCAAGATTAGATCCATCATGGATATAGTTCATTGTATGTGGACTAGTCAAGCTAGAAAGCATAATCTTGATTATCATCATTGTTTCACATCTTATGATCTTGATCTCCATGATCCTTATGAGGCTTGAAAGCCTCAGATTTCTCTATTTATGGTGCATCCATCATGCAAGTGGAACTTTCAAGGCAAAGATCATCATCAAGCATGGAGGAAGCCCATGATAATAGTGGCATATTGGTGGAGCACTCTTCAAAGGCATTAGCAAGAGATCTCTACCAAAGAGATCTTATCATGGATATGGTGAGGGTGCTGCTATGATGGATCCCTTGGCTGATCTTCACTTCTTATGCATACCAAAGGATCCACTCAAAAAGATTTACAAACTTCTCAAGTGATCTAGTACCTTTCCAAGCTATTTTTTGAGGAGGAGTGTGAGAAATTGGCAAAAATCTAGCTTGGTATTTTTTATGATAGAAGTTTGTAAGTGAATCTCACATGTGTGGAGGATGTTCCCACGTGTGGAGAATTGTAAAGTAAATCAAAATGTTTGATATAGGGGTCTCATAGAATCTCATAGTCAAGCATTTAGGTGTAGGATGTTGATAGGGTCAAATTTGGCATAGATGGCAAATTATCCATTTCCACTTGTAATGCCAATATTGAGCCAAAATAGAGCCAAACTTGTGCCAATTAGAGTGTAGACAAGTGTCATGCTTTTGTTTGATGAATCTTAAGAGGTCCAATAGGATTTAGAGGTGGAACCTTGTGAGGTAATAGAAAATTGAGGTGTGCTTGAATATAGTCCAATAGAATTTAGAGGTGCATGGATCAATGGTCCAATAGGATTAAGAGGTGGCAAAGTGTGATCCAATCATAGTTAAGCATAGTGGTAGCTCATGAAGATCCTCCATGAGTTCTTGGCAATTGAAAAGCTCCTTGTTCATGGCAATCTTCTTGAGTGAAATTCCTATGAACATGTTCTGATTTCTTGTTGTGAATGTGGATTAATTAGATTTCTTGCTCACGTTCTTGCAATGTGGAATGTAGATGTGGATTAATTTTCTTGTTTCAGCATGTAGGTAGACTATATAGGCTGAGATTGTGGATCTGATCTTGCATTTTTACTAACAATCTTGTCTTTGATTGCTCTTGGATATTCCAAGCATCAAGAAATGGGTGCTTCTTGATTCTTGGGTTGCTAGATTGCTATTAGGAAGCTAGCTTTTTTTATTCTTGTTTCTTGTTGTATAGCTTAACTCTATTATTGTATTGTTTTCTGAATTCTCAAGATAGTTTGGTAGATAGATTTGTAGACTTGCTCTTTGTCCCAGAACGTGAATCTGTGCTTGAGCTAGGATTGGTTACATGGCTTGTAAATGCATGTAGCTGAGTGAACGTAACCGTTTCATACCACTGACAGGTTGGCAATACACGTTGCAAACTGAGAAACATTTTTGGGAAAACCGTTCTAAACAAGAGGACTTAACTGTAAAGAACTGGCTTATGGAAACAGGTAGAAACACCCGGTTTCCAGAGCGGTAACCACCTGAGAAGTAGAGAAAAAAAAGCGTGTTCACAAATTTTGGTTGGAATCTGTGAACAGTTTGTATATAGGTCTTGCAAGATCAGCAAAGAAGATAATAAAAATTCGATAATAGTTCACATGACCCATAAACATATAAACTCCACGAATTGTTGTTGGCAGTGGCAATTCAACAATAACCTTGATTTTAGAATAATTTGTGGCAATGCCATGTCTTGATATCACGTGTCCAAGAATAACTCCGTGGGAAACCCATATCTGGCACTTTTCTAGATTCAAGGAAATTTGATACTTGCGACAACGTTCATACTTTTTCCAATCAATCCAGGTGGTCTGAGTCTGTGCTATGGACTCCATAGCCATCCAAGTAAATTTCAAGGAATTTATGTAGATAATCTTTAAAATCAAATTGCATTACTCTTTGAAACGAACTTCGTGCATTACAGAGTCCAAATGGCATTACTTTCTAAGCATAGGTCCCCCATTTTGTTGCAAAGGCTGTTTTATGGCGATCTGCAGGTGTAATTTTGACATGGTTGTAACCACTAAATTCATCCAGAAAACTATAATCTTCCGCTCCAGCAAGGCGGTCCAAAATGCTTTCAATAAAAGGTAACGAAAAGTGATCTTTTCTTTTTACTTTGTTCAAGGCCTTGAGATTCACACAAATTCTCAATTTCTCATTCTTCTTAGGAACAATGACAATTGGCGAAACCCATTCGATATGCTTGATCTCATAAATGAAATCAGCGTCAAGCAATCTCTGAAGCTCTTTCTTTATCACATCCGCAACATTAGGATTACAGCGATAGAACTTTGTCACCTTTGGAACTGCATCAAGTATTAAAGGTATGGTGTGTTCAATATCTGACATCGGAATCCCTTTAAGATCTTTATAAGTCCATGCAAAGCAATCTTGATACTTAATAAGCAACTTCCGTAGTGCTTGAAACTGTTCAAGATTAAGTTGTGATCCAACTTGTACAATCTTTTCTGGTTCTCTTGGCTCAGCAAGATTCATAGGCTACGTCCTAGCTGGGCCATCGTAAACAACTTTCGATCCTAGCACTTGTTCTTCCGGTTCACGATGTGCTTCTGGTAACACAATAACCACATCATCCAATGTATAGTATTTGAAATGTTCTGGCATATCATGTTGGACCTCCTCTAATTTCTCTTTATAAAAAAGGACTAGACTTGGATCTTCACTTAGCCTTCTTAGCAGGAATTGATTGTGGAGGTGATGACTTCCGAGAAGATAGACTCTTCTTCGTAGGTGAAGACTTCCTGGATGGTGATGTCTTGCTAGAACTCTGACCTGAAGAATCTTCATCAACTTTTACCTTGCCTTTATCCAGTAGGGGTGGCACATTCTTTAAATCAATCTTTTGAGGTGGAGTTTCACATTTTAGGATCGTATTATAATGTTGTTTAGCTTGTTTCTTCATCATTGATCATGTGATCATGTCTTCCTTCAATATAACTGCTTTTGGTGATTTTATTGTTGGTCCATCAGAAATATTATGTACTCCAAATCTGGTCGGATCCATATGATTTAGAATTTGCTCATCAGTAAGTTCTGCATTGTCATCATAAGTCAAGGCAAGACTCACAAGAATGAGTTCATTTTCAATCGGGTCTGGTATGGGCTCCGTTGATAGCCAAGCCACATTCAACACAATTAGTGAAAAAGTGATCGGTGTATCCAAAGTCTGATCTAATTATGAAATCTCATTCAGATCGACTTGATTATCTGTTGAGACTTATAGCCTATTGTACAATCAATCATTGTTAGAGCTTGATTCCAGTTGACAGTATCAGTTTGAGAGTCATAATGAGCTCCGCAATTTTTTACTGGTTGATCACAAGTATGATCCGTTGTTGATGAATCATCATTTTCTTTTTGAGCCACTGGTTTGACAGTCCAAGTTACAAGATCAACTTTGACTACCTGTTCACGATTTTCAAAAGTGATTTTTTCGGTACCCCAATTATGAATTACTTGTGCAACACGTAACCATGGGCGTCCCAGTAGGACTTGATAGACATTTGGTGCTTCAGGTAAGTCCATTACTACGAACGTAATGACAAATTGTACTCCATAAATTCTGACAGGTATATCTTCAACCATTCCTTGCGGACTAACCTTCGTTTGATCAGCCAGCTTAATGGCAAAAGTCGCAGACTTTATCCTTGTAAGACCCCATTTTGCACATAGCTTTGTAGAAATCAGGTTAACTCTTGAACCGCCATCTATCACAACTGCTTCGTTAGAAAATTACTTATGTTGTATCGGCAAGGTTATATTTTTGCTCACTTTTCCAAGTTGCTTCGACATTGAATAGCTCATTAGATTCTTCAAATCTAGCACAAAAATGTGGCTCTTGATGGACTTTTGCGCTAATACTTCTTTTGCATTTGGTACCAACTTCGGGAACTCTCCCAATAAAATATTGATTGTACTAGACAAAATATTTATGAGTAGTTCTGTTTGCGGCACTTCCGGGTCAGTCATCTTAAAGGGTTCTTCGTGATGATGCAATTGGGCATTCATATATGTATGTGGATTATTTGGCGGTTGCATTGGTGAAGAACGAACCTCGGTTGTTGCTCTAGCGGCTTCAAGCTCCTCTTCCTCTTGCAAATGTTTAATCCACTGCCTCATATCTTGGTATCTCCTCTTTTCTGCATGAAGATTTAGATAGACTCTAAATGTTGTTAGTAGATGGTATAAAATCAACAAGTGCTGGAACTGCTACGGGTTCCTTCTGCTTCTGTGCTTTGGTAACCACCATCAGGGTACACTTGGTTCAATCTGAGATGTTGGTCTTTTCTTGATTGTGATCAAATTTACAGGAGCTATGGCCAATGGCAGCTTCAGTCTTACTGGACACTTCTTGTAGCAATGGCCATATCCACAATCACGACAGAATGGTACAAATTTGCCTTTGTTTGGACATTTCGCAACTCTGTGATTTTCTCCACATGCAAAGCATCCAAGCGGTGCTCTGGTCCAGTTTATAGATACTTGTTGTTGCACGACAACATAAATAACATACTGTTAAAAGGACCGCTCTCATGATCATTACTATAATTCCATTGTTCGGTACCTCTGTAAGATTCTGGTTCCATTAGATTACCAGGCGGAGCTGGTTGCTTTGGTGGGGCAGGTAAAGCTAATCATTCCGGATATCCAAGAGCAGATTGACAAGGTCTAGCTGTCAGATTTCCTCCATAAAGTGGTTCTCGATATCCCATATGCGCATACCTTTGCTTAATAATCCGAGGATTAAAATTGCAAAAAGCAGTCTCATGATCAGGTGAATTACACAAATGGCATATACTGATTTCCATTCGTTTTTTTCTTTGAGGACACTCATTCACTGTATGATTTCCCATACAAATTGAACACCAAAGATTTTTCCTGGTAGGAAAAGTCTGAGCAAACTTCTCAGGTTTCTTGTTCGCTTGTCCATGGAAATTTTCCAATGCTTTAATCTTCTCATCAAATTGCGAATGCAACTTTTCCATCTGTTTCTGCTGATTCTTTTTCGAGTTTCTCGAACTCATTGAGCATCATCTCTACAGTAGCATTGACATTTGTTTATGCAATAGTGGTGGATGTCGTAGTTGTCTGCCCTGCTATATAAGACAACATAATGATATTTGGCTCATTGTCTGAATCTTGATCCTCCTCACGTATTGCATCATCCATAGCGTTTTGCAAAGTCACATACTCATTGTGGCGTTTCAGCTCACGTCTGATCGTTTTCGGAAGGCCTGCCAGGAATCACATAATTACGGCGTCCTTCAATAATCAATTCAGATACGCACTCAGATCTAAAGTGTTTTATTCGTTCAATATAATCTCGGACCAATTTTTGCTTTCCCATTTTAATTTTACTTAAGAGTAAGAAAGGGTCTTCTATAAACTTTCGAGGTGTGAACCGTGTGATGAGGGCTCGTTTGACAGTCTCCCAATTCGTACGCTCAGTTTCATCTTGATTGTAGCACTGATCTTGTGCTGCACCCGTTAAAGCCATAGGAAAAAGTTTAAGTTTATCTGGTGAAAAACTTCACCATAGACATCACAAGATTCAAAATAGATCTAAAGAAATCTAATTGGATCTGTTAATCCATTGTATTTGGGTAGATCCAAATGGGGTGCTCTCCTAACAAGGATTGGATTGACTTCCTAAGGAGCACCTCCAGGGGCAGCCATTTTTATAGATTAATTCAAGTAGGCAATGAGATTGGATCTAGATTTCTCAATTAGGAACTATCTCAGATCAGATTCCTAAACTGTGAAAAAGATTATGAGATCAACTGATCGATACTTCTCAAAAATGAAGATTTCTCATAATCAGAATAAAACTAAACTAGATTTGACCCAAAATTTCTTGGACTTGATCTGAAAAATTAGAACCCAAAGGTTTTCTAGGCGAAGGTTGACTCGACGAAGGTTCAGCAGTGTTATTTTTGGTAAAAACTTTCTGATCAGTCTTTTCTAACAAATTCTATGGAAATAACCTTCGCCGAACTCTCAGACTGAGAATCTGACTCAGATAAAGCTAGGGTAGAACTGGCGAAGGTTCTTGACACATAAAAGCACAATTTATGTAGTTTGGCGAGGATAAAAATAGAGTTTTTTCAGGATCTGGATACAATGAATATTCGTCGAACTCAAAAATAATAAACTACTATAAATAGAATAATTTGGTAACTCGGCAAAGGTTCTGGTGAAGAATCAAGAGTAATATTGATATTTTTACAAAAACGAGACTTTTTTGACAAAAATATGACAATATGACAACTGATCCTCTGAGCTACCTTCTATTTCTGATATTGTTCTTTGCCGACCTGGCAGTAGATAGATCTAAATCACACCTATGCATAGTGAATCAAGTGAAGGTTCTTTTTCTGTATATTTAGAGTTTTGGTGATTTTTTGATGTTTTTTGATGATTTTTCTGATGTTTTTAGAAATCCATTAGAAAGCATTGTTCGCTCTTCAAATTGAAGGTTCTGTGATCAAAATCATAGGCGCCTACAACTTGACGAACGCTTTGAAACACCAAGTTCCACAGATTCATTTGAATCAGATTCGTCTGATTATACTTTCGAACCAAGTTCAGAATCAAAATCTTCTTCTTCATAACCATTGTCTGAGTGCAGTCTAGATTTTTGTCATCCAAGTTCACCTAGTTCACCACCGTCTGTTAATATGGCTAACCCATCGCCACCCACATCTACAAAAATCAAATATGATTTTTTTAACGGATCATCATCTGAAGATGCGGATAATTATTTGTCGCAGTTTGAATCCATTACCATAGAAAACAAAGAAGATACGAATAAGAACAAAGTTAGAATTTTGCTGAGTCTTCTGTGGAAATAGGCTAGGATTTGGTACAGTCAATTACTACAAGAAACAGTTAATACTTGGAATGCTTTAAAAGCAGCATTCCTTAAACAGTTTAGGGAGATAGGATATTCCACTAGACTGTTGGATCGGTTAACTCTATTGAGAAAAAGCCGAAGGAATCACTTAGGAAGTATACTTGTAGGGTTAAGAATTTAATAGGAAAGTTAGGAGCCCAGTATCCAGTTCCTATGCAAAATGAATGGTTCTTGGGCGGTTTGCCTAAGAAAATAGATTGTTATTGTCAACAGGGTTTGATGACTTCTTTGGAAGATGTCATCGCTGTGAGAAATTGGCAAAAATCTAGCTTGGTATTTTTTATGATAGAAGTTTGTAAGTAAATCTCACATGTGTGAAGGATGTTCCCACGTGTGGAGAATTGTAAAGTAAATCAAAATGTTTGATATAGGGGTCTCATAGAATTTCATAGTCAAGCATTTAGGTGTAGGATGTTGATAGGGTCAAATTTGGCATAGATGGCAAATTATCCATTTCCACTTGTAATGCCAATATTGAGCCAAAATAGAGCCAAACTTGTGCCAATTAGAGTGTAGACAAGTGTCATGCTTTTGTTTGATGAAGCTTAAGAGGTCCAATAGGATTTAGAGGTGGAACCTTGTGAGGTAATAGAAAATTGAGGTGTGCTTGAATATAGTCCAATAGAATTTAGAGGTGCATGGATCAATGGTCCAATAGGATTAAGAGGTGGCAAAGTGTGATCCAATCATAGTTAAGCATAGTGGTAGCTCATGAATCTATTAGTATCATTGTACTCCTCCTTTTGGATCTAATTGATTTTGAGATTGAGTGGATTTTGAGTGTCATTGAATTTCTAGCTTTCTCTCTCTACCCGAGAGCTCATGATGGTTTTTCTCTCTCTACCCGAGGAGAGCAGCTTGTTTTTACTTAGAATACTTTTGGAACACTTTCCACACGTGTGAGTGAGAGTTGGAAGTGATTGAATGCATGTAGTAGTGTGTTTTGCCATAGAATCAAAGATAGATCTTGAATCTCAATCTAGTCTTGATCTTGGTGCATCTACACACCTTAGGAGATCACAAGTACATGTAGTGGACAATCCACACGTGTGAAATTCAACAATCGCCTCTGTCGAGAATTACAAAACTTCTAGAATTTCTCGTAGACGGAGAAATGAAAGGAAAAGTAGTAAAAAGCACAAATTGAGAAGTACAGAAGAGTCTGAATCATTTACTAAGTCTGAATCAGAATCTGATTCAATGGATGAGGAAGAATCTTATGAGTATTCATCTTATTCTTCTTCATCAGAAGAAGAATCTTCTTATAGGAAATCCAAGAATAGGAACGCAGATAGGAAGAAAGAAATGGAGAAATCCAAAAAGATGGATCCATTAAGGAAAAGTGTTGAGTTGTTAGCAAAAGAAATGAGTGATTTAAAGGTCCAAATGTTTGATGTTAAAGCCAAGTGAAAGAAAGCGAAGTCTAATGTCAATGTTTGATGTACCGCTTGTGGGAAGGAAGGTCATTCTAAGACCAGCTATCCTAGTTTTCAAACTAACTATTTATAAGAGGAACTATTCCTCTGTCCGATTAATAATCACGAGGAGGTAGGTTATACTGCAACTCCTACTAACCAAAAAACCATTCTACCAAAACATCGTACTGGTCAACAGTACACTATTTTGCGAAGGGGTGGAACACGAGATTTCACTCCACCACCCAGAGTAAGGGGTTTGTGCTACAATTGCGGAGCCCCGGGTCACTATTCGCCTGATTGCCCTGAACACAGGAGGTCAGTAGAATATGTGCCGCTCGGCGCTAACTGTAAAGGTGAAGGGCATGTCACTGCTGAATGTCCTCAGCCACAACAACCATAGTCTAAACCAAGGTTTGTAAACTCGCCTAGGGAAGACGACCCTCGGCCATCTAAAATTAACATTGACATGATAGTTCAGAGGATAGAAGTAGAGTCTAAATTAGTAGATCAAGACCATCAATGGCCAAATCTAGATGAAAAGATAAATAAAGTAACTATAAGAAGTAGTAAAGATTCTTTAACTCTTAAAGATAAGAAAAAAATTAAGATAAAAATTGCGAAAATCGCGAAAAACGCAAAAAACGCGACAGAAAAAATGAAGGTTGCAGAACAGTTAGTGAAAATTCCTAGTAATAAAGAATTGAACCTTGATAGGTCTAATGAAAAACATTATGATGTTGAAATTAGTTCAGAAGCTAAAAAGTTTTTAAATGAAGAAACTAGAAAAGTTAAAAAAGTAACATTTTCAGATCCAATTATAAGTAGCGAGATACCTAGAGATTTGTCGCCACTTAGAAACCGTTCTTATGATATTGTAGAAGACTTTGTTTTCAAAATGCCCAATATAACTTTTGAACAATTATTAGATGATAACCAATATTATAAGAAAGAAATTAAGCAATTTTTGCACAATAAAAAGAGAAGAAAAGCAAAGTTACCAGTAGTCAACGTAGAATTAGTTAATTACGGTGACGAAGGCCAACCAGAGATCCAGGTAGTAGTTAATGGCTGCATCTTAGATAGTGTACCCATAGATTCCGGATCTAGTGTAAATATGATGATTGAAGAGACAACATATGAAATAAGCCATTCATCATATAATAGCACCCACCTTGAGACATTCAAGATTAGTTGATGCAACTAGAAGATCACCAATAGGAGAATTGTCTCAGGTCACAGTTTATATTGGAGACCATAATTTTCTTATGGATTTTATAATATTAAAAACTATGAGACAATCGTCATATAAAGTGTTATTAGGACGGCCATGGCTCTACCAAGCCGATGAGCCAAACTAACAAGGCATCAAAAAGGAATCTCTGCCCTTGCCATTGTTCAAAATAAGTTCAACATGCAAACTAACTATATCCATGTGATCGTAGGATCCTTGTATATATACATTGTAGAATACCTAAAAACATTTGAAAATAATATTTTTCCAAAGCTGGATGAGTATCTGAATAAGTTAGAATCAATTAACATTTTTGGTGTTAAGAAAGTTATTTCTAACCTTAAACTAGTTCCTTTTCGAGTTTCTCATCAGTTACTATTCCCTGATCTGTGGGAAATCTACACAGATTGGAAAGCTAACTATTCTCATTATTTGGAGGAAGTAAAAACAAATAATATACTTCCTCCACTAATCCAATAACCAGATCATATTACACTTATAACCATGTAAATATTGCTTCCCTTATTTCATATGCCCTTTTGTCTGTTTAGCATCTGTACATTAAAGAAAAATTCCCCGAATATACATATGTTGCCCTTTCACTAACTGTCCCTTCTGCCGAGATGTTTGAAATCTGTGAAAATGCAAAAATAGGCTTGGTAGAGGCCAAAAATATTGTATATAGATAAACACACATGTGTGGAGCCTATTCTCACGTGTGAAACTAGTGTACTTGTCATGTATCATAATCCTATATGTTGTACATATGATTTAATTCAAGTTCTAGTGGCTGAAATGGCTGAAAAACTAGTTTTCTAGACATATGACACATGACATCAATCTATTGATTGCATGAGCCACATCCTTTGGTTAGGTGTCATATCCCATGTGTAGAGGACAACTCACACGTGTGGAATAAGCTGAAGTAGGCGAATTTTGACTTCTAGAAGATTTCCAAGTAGATCTCCATATAGAAAGAAAATGGACCAAAAGTGCTCAAAATAGAAGGTTTTGTCCAAGTGTCAGTTTTGCATGATGAATCATCATATGACAATTCACCTTCACACATGTGGGATCAGAGAGATGATCAGTACCACGAGCTCTCATTTATTGTATATATAGAGCCACATTTGGCCATAATCACAATGAGACACCTATCTTAATTTTGGAAGCAGTTTTGAGTGATCTGTACTCAAACAGGGTTTCACATGTGGGAAACCAGATAGTAGACCTACCTTCAATTAATGATTGTTCTTGTTAGGATTTTGAGTCTATAATTGATCTAGATTGATCTTAATCTCAAGTAGATTGATAGATCAAGTAATCTGACAACCAATCCCTCTTGAGGATCAGATTAGTATCCACTCTTGGTCCTTTTTGTACTTTTTTCACCTGGTATCAGAGCGTAGTACAAGAGCTTTTGTTGAAATTGGGAGGGTTAATCCAAACCAACGCCAAAATTTGCAGTTTTTTGGAAACTAGTCAAATTTTGTGTAGCGAGTTGGATTTGATAGCTATCCTCAAAATTTCTGGTCCAGAACTTGTTGTGGGCTGTAGGAACTCTTTTCACACGTGTGAGACCATACAGCGACGGTTTTGGCTAAAAAAATTCAAAAATTTGTAGAATTTGACTCACATACCCAATTTGAGTGATTTTTGGTGCAAAATTAGGCGGTTTATATTGTGAATCTAATCTCTTGATTAGTTCTTAGACTAGATCAGCCAAAAAATCAAAATTGAAGCTTGAAATAGGTGCATTAATTGATCTTCTCTGATTTTTTGAGTGTATGTTGAAGTTAAGAGAGATTTTGCTAAAAATCATAGATTAAGGAGTGATATGTAAGGTGAGAGGTTGAAATCCATTGTACCATCACTCTAGATTTGTTCAAGAGTGATAGGGTCAAGTTTAGAAGCATCAATTTGCTAGAAAACATCTTTGGATCTGTCCTCCAAGTGAAACCTTTGAGAGTTTCTAGTGCATATAGAGCATCTCCTTTTGTAGAATTTGACATAGATTGGCTTCAATTGAGAGTTCTAGAAAAGAGATTGAGATCCAAGTCACATAGTTCAACCCTACTCAATTTGTTTGAGTGATTGTAAGGTTTGAAAAGAGTCATTAAGGTGTCCATAACAAATGTGTAAAGAGAGATCCAATTTTCTAAGAGTTCCTTCCTTTGGAGAGGGCAAGATCTAGAAGCTCATTATGTGTTGTTACTGGTGAAGAATTTGTCTTCTCCTATGTGACCAAACCTTTCTAAGTGGCATTATCTCTTTGAAGCACAATATCCTAGTGAGAAAAATCACAACTTTTGATTTTGAATTTCATTCCAAGTCTTAAAAGGTAGAGTAATTGGTGGCATCCAATAGGAGTGATTGAATTCAATTTGTTGAGCAAAAATTGATATAGTATCTATGAAACTCAAATTAGTTCTATTCAACTTTCTTTGTGAGAGTGTGAGGGTCAATTTGTGATCCCATTGGATGTCTAGAATGAGGAGGAGTCCATATTTGAGTATTCATGCATGGTTGAGATCTTTGTGAATCTCTAGTTGTCTAAATTTTTAAGCTTTGTGAAAAATTGGTGGTATAGTTTGTTTTCAAATCAAATCAAATTCATTTTAAATATCAAGCATGAGATTATTTGGGTCAAGAGTGAGTCCAAAAGAAGTGATTAAGTTTCATTTTCATGTGTTTGAAACAAAACCCATCTTTTGTTCAAGAATCTCAAGTGTTGAGAGAACTAGTCAAGTGAAAAGGAAAATCTAGGTTCAAATCTTTTCATATCCATTTCAACTTTTTTAAAAAAGATTCATTGGTATTTGATAAGTCCAATAGGAGATTGGATCTGATTTCTTTTGTGATTTGACTCAAAGATTGTGTGCTTTTGTCTTAGTGATCAAAGCAAAGTTTTCAAGTGACTAGTCATTAGTGTGAAAATTGATTCTTAGGTTTGTGAGTTAGATCTTTTGGAGATCCTTCTAGATTGTTGAAGATGTTCAGATCTAGTCTCTTGAGAGTCACAAATCACATTTGTAGAATCATATCACAGGTTCTTATTCACATAGCATCAATAGGTGACATCCTATTGAAGGAAAGAAACGATCCTAAGTGCAACCTTTGTGGCAAGGAAGGATATTTTTCTCAAGATGCTACAAAAAGAAGACCAATCCATCCAAGAATAACCAAAGCAAGGGGGCCGAGGAGAAGGATGGAGCTTCAAGTTCAAAATGCATATACAAGAAGGACCAGTCCAAGGAAAGGTGTTTCCTTTGTGGAAAGGTGAATGAGGCTTGGAGTCTCACAAGGACTTGCAAGATTTGTCTTCAAGAGTCCATCACAACACATGTCAAATCTTTTGAAATTTTTCATTTGGAAGTGCATTGTTTGGTTCAAGATGCAAAAATAGATGTCACTTTCATGAAAGTAACCTGGATTTATTTTATGTCCTTGGAAAGTATTTTGCTTGGAACTTTAGATAAGTCCAAACTTATTGTTATGATCCAAGAGAAATCAATCAAGAATAAGGAGCAGCAATCACAAAATGAAAATAGTTTCAATATGCTCTCATGTCAACTTATGAAGAACCTTTTTTCTTTGAAGAGATTTTTGTATCTCAAAGGTGGATTAAGGCAATACTAGTTGAGCGTGATGCCTCAAAAGATAGCAAAATATGTTTTTCTTGTAAGCTTACATTAGTTATGAAGTCAAGGAAATGGAAATGTCTTCATGATGTAAATTCTTTTAGTTTCAATAAGATCATGAATGATGTGTTCATTCATAAAGATGAAAATCGCCTAATATCTTTAAATAACCACATATGTCGCTGCAGTATTCAATGTGAATATTACACATCCCAGTCCGTTTACCATCATACATACAGTTACCATGCAAAAGATGAGATTATTCTCTCTCTTGGGGAACGATCAAACCATTTATACTACTTAATTCATCGATTTTGTGGAAATCTATAACGACTAGGCCACCACACTTTTCTTTTCGAGTTCGACCTATCTTTCACACACCTCTTTCCAACATAGTATCAGAGCATTGATTCTTAAAGGCCTAATCCACAGCACTGTATCTTTCTAATAATGACAATTGAATTATCGACAGTCTAAAGTTCCAGATGGATTCTCAAAGTAAAGCCGGTATTATCGTAGACAAGCTGAATGGATCCAATTATCATTTATGGAAATTTAAGATGAAAACCTTGCTAATAGCCAACGAGTTGTGGGACGTTGTTACGGGTATCGAAGTGAAGCCTGAAGATGACTGGAAATGGAAGTCAAAGGATGGTAAAGCTTTCGTGCTTCTTATTCTCAATATATCAGATACTCAGATTGGCCACATAGTTGAAGCCAGAACTTCGAAAGAAGTTTAGGACATCCTGAGCTCACTATATGATGTGAGAGACGTAACTACTAAGTTGTATCTTTGAAGTAAATCCTTCACACTCAAGATGTTGAATAATGATTATCTTCATAATCATATTAACCAGTTTAAGAATCTCTTGTAATAGATGGCTGCTGTCAGATCAGTCATAGATGCTCAAAACGCGATTATGTGTAAAATTGTATAGACCAAATTGACCAAGAAATAAAGGCTATCCAATCTTCCATTCTTTTTGTATGAAACATATTTTGAATATTAGAGCTTATTACTCTAACTGATGAAATATGAGTGCATGTATCATTACCTGAAGACAAGAAATGAAACTATAGATCAATGCTAATAGTTTGATATGCATGTTCTAGAAATCTAATGATGAACCATTTTATAGTATGACTCCTAACCGTTTCTTAAGGGTATGTGCAGGTACTTAGAAGAGTACCTGAAGAATGAATCTAAAGAAGCTTCTTAAAGCTTAAAAACGGTACCTGAACAAGGCTCAATCGAGTCTATAAATAAGGCTCAATCGAGCCTATAAAGATTTGGAGAAGAAACCAAAGGACTGATCACCCTTTGTGTCACACTCCACTATGATTGGGGATGGGCAACCCCTAGAAAAAAGGACTAGGAATTGATGAAAATTATGCAAGATAAGATGGACATATACAGAGCCTTTCCCATGTCATAAAAAACCCTTGGGTGAATCCCAAAGTTGTAAACTAAGAAAAATTCAAAACCTGTCAGAATACATACAATAGGCTGAGAATAAAGTATACTAAGCTTAGAACCCAATCAATGCATAAAAACACAAGACAAATAGAGAGATTACTCAAGAAATGCATCAAAACCAAGATTTAGCTTCCATATCAATTATGGCCAAATGAGCCACCATATATACACAAGAGCTGATGCTTACTCAACTAATTTGACACATGTGAGAGTGCCTACTCATCAAAGGATCCACCAATAATCATCAATATGGCACATGGACCAAGTTTCCTAACTTATAGCCACCTCCCTTGATTTTAGGCAATTTTCCTAATTTATAGGGACTTGCACAAATATCTACTACAAGTTGGATCTCATCTACTACTGATGTTTTGACACATGTGAGCAATCCTTGGCACGTGTGAGATCACTCCTATCCATGTGAAATAGCTTTTAATACCAATAAAATGATGCCAAGTGACATATAGCTAGAAAACTAGATTTTGGCCATTTTAGCCACTAGATCTCAAATGAAATGGTATGTACAACCTATATGACTCATCTAAATGATAAATGCATTTAATTCACACGTGGGAACAGGCTCCACACATGTGTAAACATAATATGTACATGATTTTGGCCTAGATCAAGCATGATTTTGACATTTTCACACATGTCATGCCAACTAATGTCGAATGCCTATGCATGCTCTTTTCTTGATCAGCAAGCTTTTGCATGTCATAAGAAACCACTTTTCTTGGTATAAGATTCTTTAAGATCCAAAATTTTTTAACATCTGGTTGATGTAAAGATTTAAGAATCCATCTTCCCAAAACCGCTGTATATGTATTCGTCCTTGGGCCATTTGATCTTGCATAATTTAAGAGAAAATCCTTCGGGGAGGGGGGGTCCCATCTTGACTCCTCAGCAAGTCTCATGAATGAATGTTTTTGTGATTGAATGTTGAATTTCTTCACTAAGCTTTGAGTTCTTTTCAGTTTTTGTTTTGTTGATTTGTTCTTTTTAAGTCACAACATCTAAAGTCATGACTTTAGAAATTACTAGACCTTCACTTCAAGTTCACATTATGACGTTGCTTTCAAGCTTGCCTTCTACATATGAAAATTGGGTGATGATCATCATGACACACTCAGATTTAACTCTTAGTAGGGTTATCACTATGTTGCTGCAAGAAGATAATCGAAGAAGTCAGGACACTTCATCTACCTCTTCGTCTCATGCTCTGTATGTCAACAAGGGCTCAAAATGACAGAAGCAGAAAAGCTCCAAGTAGCCTACATCGAATCAGAAATATACTCAAGGTCAAGAACAATCATCGAATCCACATTCGTCCAAGAAAAAAATGTTTTGCAGGTATTGCAAATGCAATAACCATGAGATCCAATATTGCCAAATTCTCAAAGTGAAGAATGTAGCCAAGAAACCAGATCAACAAGCAAATACAGTTACAGCATCTCCTAAAGTCAAAACAGACGAAGACGCTTTTATGGTCAAAGACAAATACCCGAATTCGAATGATTCGTGGTTTATGGATTCCAGAGCTACTCAACATATGACCAATCATCGTGAGATTTTCCAATCATATACGCCTTACAACACAAAGAAGTATGTTCATCTTGGTGACAATAGCACTCACACTATCGAAGGTGAAGGTACTATAAGATTAAGATTCCAACTTGATCAATTCAAACTAATGTCGAAAGTCTTGTATGTTTCTAAATTATTTACAAATCTACTATCAATAAGTAGAATCACAGATTTAGGTCATAGGGTGGAGTTTGAATCTGACAAATACATAATTATTGATAGGAGTAATAAGATCCTTGCACTCGACAAGAGACATGGATACTTATATAGATTGGCACATTGTTATTCTGATTCTAGTCAAGCTTTGAAAACCTTTGATCTTCTCAATAAAGCATTATTATGGCATCATCGCTTAGGACACTTGATTTATGCATATGTTTTGAACATGTCCACACAATCCCTAGTACTTGATCTTGACTATCCTTCTGAGAAAGTTGATCTCCCTGTCTGACATAGTTGCATCTTTGGAAAACAGGCTAGGATGCCTTTTAGATCGAGTTATAGACATGCAACAAAAGGTTTGTTAGATGTTGTTCATATAGATATATGTGGACCTATGCAAACTCCTTCATTACTAGATGCAAAGTATTTCATTACCTTTATTGACGAATTTATTGACGAATCTTGTAAGTAATTGGAAAGCTTAAGTTCCAAATCTCCGACTACTATGAACCTATAGAATTAATGGTAGGTCCTTTACAGGGAGTAGATGTAATCTTAGGCATGCCTTGGCACAAAATGCAATCCTCTAGTGGACTGTGTACAATAAGCATTTGATTTCATGGAAGCACAAAGATAAAGACGTTAGTGTGCATGCAGGACAGAGTGGCGGAACAATTTCTTTGGTAAGCCATATTCGAGTATCAAAGGTACTAAAGAAAGCGATATTTTCTTATTTGTTGTTTGTTCAAAGTATGGATGATGATGTTAATGGAAATGCACATTCTCTGGTCAATAATAGAAAAGACTTTTTATTAAATTATTCTTCTTGTTTTTTTTATGAGCTACCAAAGTCCTTACCCCCTGAAAGACCTGAAGATCATACGATAGACATTATTCTTGGAAGTTCCATACCCAATAGACCTCCCTACAGGGTAAGCCATTCTCAACAAGAAAAAATTTCTAAGCAAATTAATGACTTGTTAGAGAAAGGCCTTATAAAACCCAGTAACTCGCCCTATTGCTCTCCTGTACTTTTGGTACAAAAGAAAGATGGGAGTTTTAGGATGTGTGTGGACTATCGTTTTTTAAACAAGATTACAATTAAGAACCGTTTTCCTATTCCAAGAATACATGAAATTATGGATAGGATAAATGGATCTTGTATCTTTAGTAGAATTGATTTAACAAGTGGATACCACCAGATCATAGTAGCACCTGAAGATGTCCATAAAACTACTTTCATGACTAACTCTGGCCTTTATGAATTTTTAGTGTTACCATTTGGTCTTACTAATGCTCCCGCAGCATTTAATAGAATGATGGAATGAATCTTTCGACCCCATAGACGTTATGTAGGAACATTCTTTGATGATATCTTAGTCTTCGGTGCAAATGAAGAAGAACATAAAAGACATCTAGATATTGTCTTTAGAACCCTACATAAAAACTCACTTCTCATAAAAGACAAGAAAAACGAATTCTTCCTAGAAAAGATACACTTTCTAGAACATATGATTTTAAAGGAAGGAATCCAAATGGACCCTTCAAAGATTAAAGCCATACAAGATTGGCAACCAAGAAATATTCATGAAGTTTGGTCTTTCCTAGGCTTATGTTCCTGTTATAGAAAGTTTATTTGCCATTTTGCTCATATAGCTTCACCACTACATGAACTCACTAAGAAGAGGGTAACATTTCATTGGTATAAGAAAGAGAAAAATGCCTTTCATACTATGAAGCATGCACTTACCACTGGACCTGCTCTTATCATTCCCGACCTTCGCAAGCCTTTCTTTGTGGAAGTGGATGCAAGTTTAGACTGTATTGGGGTAGTCTTAAACCAAGAAGGCCATGCTGTAGCCTGAAAGCAGACGACTTCAAGGGACAGAAGTACAATATGACATTGATGAAAAAGAACTTTTGGCCATTATTCATGCCCTTAAGTTATGGAAGCACTATCTTCTATGAAATGATTTCCTAGCTAAAACAGATCATCAAAGCCTTAGGTAGTTTCTCACCCATCAACTAATTCGAAAAAAACATCTAAAATGGGCTAACTACCTTAGCACTTTCCATTTTCAGCTACTTCATCACCCATGAAAGGACAATAAGGTCATCGATGCATTATCAAAAATCCCCAAGGTCAACCATATTTCCCTAGCATATCATGAAGATTTCTTTCCTATAAAGAGTATGTATGCTAGTGATTCCGACTTCCAACATATCTTTGAAATACTTGAAAGAAATCAAAGTCATAAAGACTATGTTTTGAAAGAAGGATAGTTATTCAAAGAAGATAAGTTATGTATATAGCATTTAGAACCAAGATCCTTCAATAAACCCATAGTCCACCTTATGCAGGACATAGGGGAATTGCTTCAACTCTGGAAGCTCTGAAAAAATTCTTTTATTGGCCTACCATGCATCGAGACACAAGGCATTATATAAATGCATGTCTAGTTTGTCAACACAATAAAGATGAGCAAGGATTAAAAACTCCAGGATTACTTCATCCCTTGCCTATTCCTGAAGCACCCTAGGAACATATTACCATGGACTTTATCTCTGGGTTCCTTAAAACCAAAAGTGGAAATGAGATGATATGGACTATCATTGATAGATTTAGCAAACATGCTCATTTTATTCGCTGTAAGAAAAAACTTAAGGGACCCAAAGCTGCTCATTTGTTTATCTGTCACATCTTTAGGCTGCATGGACTACCCAAAAGTATAGTGTATGATTGGGATACGAGATTTACTAGCAACTTTTGGAGAGCCCTTTTTGATAATATGGGGACAACCCTTAAATTCTCTTCCTCCTTCCACCCCCAAACTGATGGTCAAAGTGAAATTACTAATCGAACCATCATAGATTTGTTGGGAAATTATGTAGGTGATCAGAAGACTCAATGTGAACACTATCTCCCTATACTAGAATTTGCTTACAATAACACCGTTCATTCTTCTACTGGTAAAGTGCCTTTTGAAGTAATGTATGGAAAACCTTTTGTGCCTCTTGTATTAAGGACTAAAGAAAAGATATTTGTCTCAGATAAATTTGTGCAGGATTATCAAGACACCTTGTCAAAGGTTCAGCAATCCATCGCAAGTGCACAATAGAAACAATAGAAAAGTGCAAATATGCGTCGGAGGGCAATCAAGTACGAAGAAGGGGAACTAGTCCTCCTAAAATTTGAAAAAAAAAAGGCTTAGCAAAAAAAAAGGCAGCATGAAACTCTACCCAAAGCTAGCCCAAAAGTATTTTGGACCTTTTAAAGTCAAGAAAGTAATCAATGAAGTTACACGTGAGCTTGACTTGCCTATTACTTGGAAAATCCATAACAAATTCCATGTAAGCTTACTAAAGAAATTCAATGGTCCAGATCCTGAAGGATTTACAAATTTCGAACCTCTAGAAGTTCAAGGAACAACCTGAGCAGATCTTGATGCACAAGACAAGAACTAGAAGAAAGGGGATAACTTCTACATTATACCTCCTCAAGTTTAAAAACTATCCTACTACGGATGCAAGATGGATGGAAGAAAAAATCTTCCAAGAATATCCATAAATTTTAAATGTTTATTTGAGAAATGTCCATTGAGGACAATGCCTAATGTGAAAGTACTATACTTTAGGACCATAAATGGATCTACAAAAGATCCACAAGAGTGATTGGATGCTTGCTTAACAATCTATCATAAAACTAGACACAAAAAAGTTGATCTAGATTGGCAATTTGACAAAGAACAAGCATTAACAATCAAAAGCATTGATAAACATTGAAATCCGAGCCCACATACAGGCTGTAGTACGGCCTTCAACCTGAGAAACAAGTAAAAATTGATTTGGTTTCATTTGGATCACAAAAACTCAATGTACATAGTGAACTAGCTTGAGATTTCCAATGAGCTCCAAAAATTTTCTATCTTCTCACTATGGAGAGAGGGAATACATAGCAAATTCGACTTCCTTCTTGAAGTTAGGTGGATTTCCAGCATGTAATAAGGAAGTTAACTCACTCTCCTTGACCTAAAATGAAACCCTAGTCTATTTCCTAGAGTTATGCTTGGTAGGTAGCTAGTTGGTCAAATTTTCACCTTAAACTTAGGTGTAGGTCCTATAAAGTAGGGATGACCACCAAATAGACATGACCAACTCTCTTGACTTGACCTAACCTACATTAGGATGGGTTTCCCATGTGGCATCATGGCCTCACATGTGTGGGACCCACTTGTGTACACAATTTACACTATTCTACATGGTTTTTGATCAAGCTAGATTTGCCAATTTTTGGCAATTCTTCACAATCCTCCTCAAATTTAGCTTGACCTATTTACAACTCTCTTGATAGATGAATGAAAGCTTTTAGAAGTGTCTAAAAAATCCAGCTACAAACAAGGAACTTTTGAGACTCCAATAGAGAATGATGTCCATGAAGGATCTTTCACCACCTCTTAAAGGATCCCTTACAAGATGTTCAATAAATGTTTCATGTAGCACACTTCAAAAACTATACATCATGCAAAGCCATGGATTCCAAGGCATTTTGTGCACTTGAAGATACATCAATTAAACTATTAAGTGCATACACAGTGTTGCCAAAGATTGTTTGCATTGCTTGATCCATATGATTGAGCCTATATGGCTCCATCTTGATACTCAAGATTCTTCTTGGAGTCCTCGGGTCTTGAGCTTGCTCCTCCACTTGACTTGACTCCAAACCATCAATGAATTGAATAAAGTGTTGATCCAAAGGTGCTTCTTCAAGTTTACAAATCTTCCACTCTTGAAAAATCACATTTCCACCATTGACAAATTCTTTGGTTGAAAACAAGTAGATTCTACAATCTCTACTTGAAGAGCAAAACTCTACCATTATTCCTATCATTGAAATAGGATAATCTTTGGCCCTTACATTGGAATGATCATGCACAAAGCATGTGGACACAAAGATTTCCAAAGCAAATGATGTTTTATCTTTTATGACTCTATTCAAACTATTACAAAAATAGTTATCCAATGAAATTGCTTTATCAACAACAAATGTAGATTTTAAAGCACCCCATTTCATTGTCTTGTCATACAAAGTAATAAACACCATGGATCTAAAAGGTAAGAAACAAGTCACCTCATGTCTACTAATACTTTCCAAAAAGTATTCAAAGATAGTAGACTCTCCCTTGCAAGATGCACACTTGAATGGACAATTTGCATGCAATTTGATGACTCGGCCATTGTCATTGAGGACTCCCTTGGAACTCTCATGCTTTGAGGCTGATCCTCAAGATCTTCCTCCTTTTGATGCTCCTCCTCAATGCAAGCAAGATCACACTTTGCCAAGATCTCCTCTTGAGTGATATCCTCCTTCGCCAAGTTCATTCTTTCAAAAGCAACACTAGCTTCCAACTTAAACAATCTTCCATGTTTAAATCCCTTTGCAATGCAAACATCATTCTTCAAGATGAAGCAAACACCATGCTTAAAGTGGACATCCAAACCACTCTCTAAGAGTAGACCAACACTAAGCATATTCTTGGTGATTGATGGTACATAAAAGACATTTTCTAGATCCATGCATTTTGAGGATTCTAGATACAAAGAGATGGTGCCAACACCATCTATCCTACACTCTTCATCATTTTCAGTAAAGACAAACTTTTTAACATCATTGAATGAGTGTAAGGTTGAGAAAAAGTCCTTTTCACAAGACATGTGGGAGCTAGCCCCACTGTTGATCCACCAATTGTCTCTTGAATTGCTATTGCTTGTTAGTGAGGATGTAGATGCCATCAAGAATACATCTACTTCATCCTCCTCCTCCTCCTTTGCAAAGTTTTCATGTTTGTCCTCCTCCACTTGTGCTCTTAGCCTCTTGTAGCATTCAGATGCATAATGCCCCTTCCTTCCACAAAAGAAGCATTTTTGCTTTGACTTGTCCTTTGAACTTGATGCATCATCCTCTTCTTTGGCCTCCTTTGGATGCTTCTTCTTTCCATTGGTCTTCTTTTTGCCCTTGAATGAGAAATTGGCTTTCTCATCACCATCCTGCAAAGACAAGGAACTCATCCTAGATTTTGCATGGAGCATCCTACACTCTTCAGCCACTAATACACTGTGAAGTCTTTCTATAGTTGGCAAAGTGTCTTGGATGGCAAAACTTTGGACCAAATTTGCAAAGTCATCTCCTAGACCATTAAGGACAATTTGTTCAAGCTCTCCATCATGAATCTTCTCTCCAATAGAAGCCAACTCCCTATTTAGAGACTTGATTCTGAGTACATGAATCTTCTCTCCAATAGAAGCCAACTCCCTATTTAGAGACTTGATTCTGAGTACATAATCATGTGCACTCTCCTCACTTCTCCTCATGCTTTGCAGAATTTGATTTCTAAGCATAAGAACTCTAGAAGTGTTGCTAGACTCATAGATTGATTTTAAAGACTCCCAAGCCTCTTTAGCATTAGTACAAGCTGATACTTCTCTCAACAAATCATTGCTCACATTCATCTTCACACAATGAAGTGCAAGCCTAGATCTCTTCTTGTATCTAGCTAACTCCTGTGCACCTAGAGGTTCATCTTCATCTTCAATCAAGAACTCATAAAGGTCTTGGAGCACTAAGAGTGACTCCATTCGAACCTTCCAAATAGCATAATTTGTAGAATTCAACCTCTCACTAGCTTCTAGAAGGTATGCTCCAGCAGATCCCATCTTACTAGTGACTTCTACAAACAAGAAATAGATTTGATTGACTTGAAACTCACAAAGGTCTCACACTTGCAGTGTTTCACTCAAATTTGATTTCTAATCCAACAAATGGACTTATAATCACAGTTCTATCAATCCCTCACAAAGCTGGAATGAAGATAAGATGAAGTGAAAACTACTTTCAAACAAATCTTGCCAAGAAATGGATTTGATTGTCTCTAGAAACTCACTAAGGTCTCTCTCTTGTAGTTTTTCACTCAAATTAGATTTCTAATCCAACAAATGGACTTATAATCTCAATTATAGCACTCCCTCACAAAGTTGGAATGAAGATAAGATGATGTGAAATCTACTTACAATCAAATCTTGCCAAATTTGGCTATTTTTGGACAAAAAAATGACTTAATCTCTTTCTTCCTTCTTGGTG
This sequence comes from Diphasiastrum complanatum, assembly GCA_029204225.1. Taxonomy (NCBI): domain Eukaryota; kingdom Viridiplantae; phylum Streptophyta; class Lycopodiopsida; order Lycopodiales; family Lycopodiaceae; genus Diphasiastrum; species Diphasiastrum complanatum. The sequence continues at coordinate 79,668,716 of CM055092.1, forward strand.
TACTTTCAAGACCTGTTTTTAACCTTAATAGGACTTGAACTCAGCCTAGATCAATTAGATTCCATGAAACAAATTCAAATCTAATCAATGGCAAATGATCTTGGTAGATTATCCTAGGATCTCCACCAAAAATTACACCAATAGCTCACAAATTGAATTTTTTTGGATCAAATGAATACCATGCATTAAATGCAGGTTCAGAGGTGCCCACACATGTGGACAGTATGGATTTGGACCCCTACCAAGTTTGGGATCAAATCTCCTCACCAAAATCAAGATTCTAGCTTGCCCTCTCAATACTAGCTTTTAGCACCAAAACTTGCTAAAAATAGATTTGCATTAGATCAATGGCTTATGCTCTTGTACTTGGCTCTGATACCATGTGAAAGTACTATACTTTAGGACCATAAATGGATCTACAAAATATCCACAAGAGTGATTGGATGCTTGCTTAACAATCTATCAAAAAACTAGACACAAAAAAGTTGATCTAGATTGGCAATTTGACAAACAACAAGCATTAACAATCAAAAGCATTGATAAACATTGAAATCCGAGCCCACATACAGGCTGTAGTACGGCCTTCAACCTGAGAAACAGGTAGAAATTTATTTGGTTTCATTTGGATCACAAAAACTCAATGTACATAGTGAACTAGCTTGAGATTTCCAATGAGCTCCAAAAATTTTCTATCTTCTCACTCTGGAGAGAGGGAATACATAGCAAATTCGACTTCCTTCTTGAAGTTAGGTGGATTTCCAGCATGTAATAAGGAAGTTAACTCACTCTCCTTGACCTAAAATGAAACCCTAGTCTATTTCCTAGAGTTATGCTTGGTAGGTAGCTAGTTGGTCAAATTTTCACCTTAAACTTAGGTGTAGGTCCTATAAAGTAGGGATGACCACCAAATAGACATGATCAACTCTCTTGACTTGAACTAACCTACATTAGGATGGGTTTCCCATGTGGCATCATGGCCTCACATGTGTGGGACCCACTTGTGTACACAATTTACACTATTCTACATGGTTTTTGATCAAGCTAGATTTGCCAATTTTTGGCAATTCTTCACACCTAATGCGTCGGAGGGGTGTAAAATTGTATAGACCAAATTGACCAAGAAATAAAGGCTATCTAGTCTTCCATTCTTTTTGTATGAAACATATTTTGAATACTAGAAACTGATGAAATATGAGTGCAAGTATCATTACCTAAAGACAATAAATGAAATTGTAGATCAATGCTAACAATTTAATATGCAGGTTTTAGAAATAGAAGCTAATGATGAACCATTTTATGGTATGACTCCTAACCTTTTCTTAAGGATATGTGCAGGTACTAAGAAGAGTACCTAAAGAATGAATCTAAAGAAGCTTCTTAAAACTTAAAGACGGTACCTGAAGAAGGCTCAATCGAGTCTATAAAGAAGGCTCAATCGAGCCTATAAAGATTTGGAGAAGAAACCAAAGGACTGATCACCCTTTGTGTCACACTCCACTATGATTGGGAATGGGCAACCCCTAGAAAAAAGGACTAGGAATTGATGAAAATTATGCAAGATAAGATGGACATATACAGAGCCTTTCCCATGTCATAAAAAACCCTTGGGTGAATCCCAATGTTGTAAACTAAGAAAAATTCAACTTGAAAGTGGCTAACATTAAATGTTACGCTGCCTACCTTCCATCCTTATCAATATGTAACTTACCTACTTTTTCACATGCTTGTAAGCCATAAGACACCTAAGAAAATGCGCCCTCCTATTCCACCCCTTTTTGCTCTAACTAATTGATAAACACCCTCTCATACCTATACACCTCCCCCTCTCACTTTACTTCTCCTAGAGTCTCCCCTACACCTCTCACACTTATTTTGGACACCTCAGCCACTCCCTCAAGGCTACACATTCCCTATAAAAGGAGTAACTTGTCCCTCTCCCTCATTATTCATCTCCCATTCATTTTTGTTTTGCCTCTTGCTCTTGCTTCTATGTGTGTAGGTGCTTGGAAGAAATCTTGGAGCTATGGCTTGAGGAGGATCTATCAAGCTTGGATTGGAACCATTTTGAAACCACTTACACACACACTCACTTTCTCTTACCTCTTTCATCTCTCTCTCTCTCTCTCTCTCTCTCTCTCTCTCTCTCTCTCTCTCTCTCTCTCTCTCTCTCTCTCTCTCTCTCTCTCTCTCTCTCTCTCTCTCTCTCTCTCTCTCTCTCTCTCTCTCTCTCTCTCTCTCTCTCTCTCTCTCTCTCTCTCTCTCTCTCTCTCTCTCTCTCTCATCTCTAAAACTTTCACACTTCCATAACTTGATGGCCATGCATGTCACACCATCCATAACTTGATGGCCATGCATGTCACACCATCCATAACTTGATGGCCTTGCATGTCACACCATCCATGACTTGATGGCTTTGCATGTCACACCATCCATAGCTTAATGGTCATGCATGTTTGATTTGGGAGTTGCACGTCTGATTGGAACTTGCATGTTTGATTTGGGAGCTTGCATGACTGATTTGGGAACTTGCATGTATGATTTGAAGCTTGCATGTTGGAACTAGAGCTTGCATGTCATACCATCCCTAGCCTAATGACTTTGCATGATGGAATTGAAGCTTGCATGTCAGATTTGATTCATGCATGTCATGCCATATAATGTTGAATGCCTATGCATGCTCTTTTCTTGATCAGTAAGCTTTTGCATGTCATAAGAAACCACTTTTCTTGGTATACGATTCTTTAAGATCCAAAATTTTTTAATATCTGGTTGATGTAAAGATTTCGGAATCCACTTCCCAAAACCACTGTATATGTATTTGGCCTTTAAGAACTTTTCACACATGTGAACTAGCTGCAAGTACAAAGGATCAAGAGAATGAATGATTGCACACTAAACTAGCTTCTATTCCAAAAACAATGAGATGAAAAACATTGGCAAGCTAGTTAGCATGAAGGCAAGAGCATTCATCACAATCTAACTATCATTACACCTCAAATGAATCAAATGGAAGCTTTACTTAAAAAAGTGTATACTTGTGGTACAAAGCCACCTTATTTATAATACAAGAGGCCTTCTAGAACTCGTGGAGAGAGATAACAATCTAGATGCCACATTGACTCTACCTCTCTACTAGATGACAAAAAGAGAGATGGATAAGACTTGAGAATATCTCTTTTTGAGAATCCTTTGACCTACAAGAGTAGCCTCAAATGCTTCTTGATAAGTTCTAGACCTACACATCACTACGAAGACAAAAAACTAACTTGACTCTAACTGGAAAGTTACTAGACTAGTCTACCTCAAGTTTGGACAAACCCCAAAACTTGAATCTCTAAGTTTAATATTATTTTAATTTTACAATATTTTCACAGCCTTGGGCCATTTGATCTTGCATAATTTAAAAGAAAATCCTTCGGAAGGGGGGGGGGGTGTCTCCCCATATTGACCCCTCAACAAGTCTCATGAATGAATGTTTTTGTGATTGAATGTTGAATTTCTTCACTAAGCTTTGAGTTCTTTTCAGTTCTATTCAACAATGTTTTGTTGATTTGTTCTTTTTAAGTCACAACATTTAAAGTCTGGACTTTAAAAATTAGTAGACCTTCACTTAAAGTTCACATTATGACATTGCTTTCAAGGGCCCTCTACATACGAAAACTGGATGATGATCATCACAACACACTCAAATTTAACTCTTACCAGAGTTATCACTATGTTGCTGCAAGAAGATAATCGAAGAAGTCAAGAAACTTTGTCTACCTCTTCGTCTCATGTTCTGTATGTCAACAAGGGCTCAAAACGACAGAAGCAGAAAAGCTACAAGCAGTCTACATCGAATCAGAAATAGATTCAAGGTCAAAAACAATCATCGAATCCACATTCGTCGAAGAAGAAAATATTTTGCAGGTATTGCAAACACAATAACCATGAGATCCAAGATTGCCGAATTCTCAAAGTGAAGAATGCAGCCAAGCAACTAGATCAACAAGCAAATATCTCATTACCTTTATTGACGAATTTTCCAGAAGAACATATGTTTACTTCATTAAATAGAAGGCAAAAGCTTTCATCAAGTTCAAACAATTCAAAGACCATGCAGAAAATCAGATTGGTGAATCAACGCACTAAGATCCGATAATGGGGGAGGATACATCTCCACCAAATTCAAGGAGTATTGGCTTAACAACGACATTGAGCAACAATACATTACCTCCTATTCGCCTCAGTCAAATGGCCTTGCTGAGAGAAAGAACAAAACCTTAGTCAAATCGGTGTGAAGTCCTTCTGGGCTGAAGCTGTTTCAACAACAACCTATATTCAGAACAGATGTCCTACTAAATGTCTCTCAGACAAAACACCATTTGAAGTTTGGACAAGTACCAAACCTTCTTTATCAAACTTACAAGTTTTTGGATGTATTGCTTGTTAAAATTGAAAAAAAATCCATATTGATTTCTTGGCTTGCTACAAATGTTGTACCATGCAAGTATGTAGCTCATTAATGCAAAATGCCAAGTTTGGCCTACATAGAACTCAAGCTACATGGTTGTGTATTGTCTAGTTTGATAAATGCAACTTGCATATAGTTTGTAGACATAGAATTAGCATGATTATGCTTGTAGAAACTCGTGGCAACTCACATGCATTAATTGTAAGTGATCCATAATGACATGCAAGACATGCATTAATTGTAAGTGATCCATAGTGACACATGCATGATGATTTGGACATTTCTAGTTAGAACTAGTACACTTGTAAAAAGTTGGTAGAATTTCATGCATGACAAGTGACAAATGTCACATAGACTATAGATGTCACTTTAGATGTCATTTTGGAATGGATAGATATGGTTCTACCTCAAGCTACCTCAATCTCCATAAATATGTGTAGCTCTCCACACAATTGATAATGAAGAACCAAAGTTTTGTAGCTATCTCATGTCATTTTGGATCTAAACAAATATTGCTTGTTATCTCTCTCTCTCTCTCTCTCTCTCTCTCTCTCTCTCTCTCTCTCTCTCTCTCTCTCTCTCTCTCTCTCTCTCTCTCTCTCTCTCTCTCTCTCTCTCTCTCTCTCTCTCTCTCTCTCTCTCTCTCTCTCTCTCTCTCTCTCTCTCTCTCTCTCTCTCGTGTTGAGGCTAATGCTCATACATTGAAATCTTGTATTTTTTTCATTCTTTGGTCATTGCTATTATATTCTGTTGATTAGCATGCTAGATTGTGAATTAGCCATTTCCTCCGAACTAGATTTTGTTGATAAATCTAGAATCAGGTTATAGTGCCAATCACAAAGCTTAATTAAGATCAGTCACTCTTGTGGACATTCCTCGCACGTGTGAATTCTGGAAATTTTGTCATTGCTTATGCACAGATTCCTCATGATCTCAGGAAAAAGCTCGACTTCCAGACCATCAAATGTATTTTCATCAGCTACACTACTTCAGATCAAGCCTACAAGTTGTTTAATCCTATCGAGTCGAAGATATTCAGATGTCATCTTCATCGAGGATCAGTTTATCGACCTCAAGGCAAAAGACAAAGCCCATATACCCGACTCTTCGGTTTCATCCGACAATTGAATTTCCCAGTTCCTTAGTTGACTATTCCTATCGAAGGTCCAAGCTCATCTACTTTTGACGAACAACATATCAATGACGAATTCGAAGATGAGGATGTTGCAGTTCAACAACTACAGCATGATGAAAGTGATAAACTTCTTCTATTCCCCAGAAGATCATCAAGAGCTAGCAGACCACCTATTAGGTATATTGATGAGTTTGCAGCCTGTCATGTTCATGAGCCGACTGCTGTCGAAGAATCACTCAATCAACCCGATTTCGATCTCTGGAAAGAAGCTACGGATAAAGAGTATTCATTTCTTATCAAGAACAAGACATGGACGATTGTCGAATTACTGCTAGTAGAAACATAGTTGATTGCAAATGGATTTTCAAAGTCAAGTATAAAGCAGACGGAAGCATCGACAGAAGGAAAGCTCGACTTGTTGCTAGAGGATTTTCTCAGGTATACAACGTCGATAACATTGAGACCTTCAGTCCAATAGTCAAACATCCTTCTATTCAACTTTTATTATCATTTGATGTTGTAACAGATTTGGAAATACATCAAATGGCTGTACAGACAACATATCTCAATGGAGTTATCAAAGAAGACATTTACATGGTGCAATCTGAAAGTTATATTATCGAAGGTAAACACAATCATGTGTGTTAACTCCATAAGGCACTTTGTGACTTGAAGCAATCTGCTCGAGCATGGTTTCAAAGGATCAATATTTTTCTTATTGATCATGGCTACACACCAGGCTCTTCATATTTGAATGTTTACTTCAAGACAATGTGTTGGAGGGTTTGCGGATCCCATGACAACCCTAACCCTAGTTAATAAGTGAGAGGAATTTGGCACTCAGTGTGTGTAAGTCCAACCCGATGATCACATAGTTATTTGATTAATTAGAATGTTAATAAAAGGAATTTAGGCCTTTTTGCGGGACTTTTAATGTCGCAGGGCCTAAATGTCAAGTTAGTGAATAAAGTTGGGTTTCCCTCCAATTTTGATGGTTCCCACACTTCTTTAAATTTGAATAAAAAGAGAGGCAAGACTGGACCAATAGGACTCAGAGGCCAGGGTCCTCCTCTCTACTATAAAAAGAGACCAACTCGAATTGTTCCTCATGTTCATTTTCTCATTTCAATAAAGCAGATTGGTTCTCTTTAGAAATGGATTGATGAATGTCCTCGCTCTTCATCTCTTTTTCTCCATTTCTCATGCTTTCTATGGTATTTGCTAATTGTTGGATTTGGTCATTATTGATATTGCTATTTTTTATGCTTTTTGTGAGAGAGAAAGGGAGAGAGAGAGAAGAGTAAGTTTCTATCATTGTTGTGGATTTAGGGTTAATGGATGCAGTGTTAATGCTTAGTGTTAATGGATGTTAGTGTTAGATCCTCCATTCATGTTGAAATCTGAACTATACTATCGCTCATATTTAAGTGGATCTCGTGTTTTCCCAAGAGAAACATGGGCTATCGCATATTAGTCTAGCTTTCTACCTAAGTAGAATAGTTCCTTATATTAAATCTAAAATAGTAATTATATTATTTTTTCTTAAACATGAATATGCTTTTGTGCCTCTTTTAGAGATCAACAACAACAAACTAGTAGCGTTAAAACAATGAATCATGGCTTCTTTTTCGGTCCAAGTTTAAATTGAAGCTAAATTTTTTCTTTATTCATCCCAAGGACACAATTGATTGCTATTGTTACATCGACCTTTTGATGCTATTGTCACCACCTACATGGATGTGGGAGCATGGTAGCGAGGTTGTTCGAACCACTTTATTAACTGTCCTATTGACTACATCTAATCTAATTTACTCCATGGCTATATTTAGCCTAGCATTTAGTAAGCTCCTGGGCTAATTACATGAAGCACATTACAGGTAGTTTTTTTATTAGTATGTTCAAAGTGTTAGAAGGGACCAATATCATTTGGGCATGCACAATGTCACTTGGAAGAGGGCAAAAAACGAATAGATATCGAATCTCAGAGTCTGGTAAATCACAAGGAAACAAAAGCACAATTGAAGGAAAAAATTCCTATTTATACTTCAAAGAGGGTGCAACCTAATGATTGCTAGAGACGTGTGGCAAAATCAATTGAAACATGTCTCAAATCAACTAGTTCGCACATCAAGTCAAGGAATTTTGGCAACACACGCAAAATAGATTCAAGGCAAGTAGTTTTTTACTTAGCATGGTCAAAGTGTTAGAAGGGACCGATATCTTTTGGGCATGCAAAATGTCACTTGAAAAAGGCAAAAAACATTCATGTGCATAGAACACATATTGAATTTAATAAATTACAAGGAAACAAAAGCCCAATTGAAGGAAAAAATTCCTATTTATACTACAAAGACGGTATGCTTAATGCTTGCTAGAGACATGTGGCAAAATCTATTGGATCACGTCGCAAATCAACTAGTCCGCACATCAAGTCAAGCGCTTTTGACACCCTACCACCATGTGTCAAAAAGTGCCACATTTGAGGATTTTGTACGAATGTTGTATGGCTCTTTCATGTATTGACATGTGGCAATATGACACCAAACTATTTTGACTTGATGTGCAGCCCAGTTGATTTGTGACATGTGGCATCTAGCGTTTGCCACATGTCTCTGACAATCTCGAGGTCACACTTTGATTCGAATATTTACTTTTCCATTTTTTTCATTTAAAGCCTAAGGGTGATTGATTTGACTCGTGTGGGATCATTTAAAATTTTGGTTTTACTGTAAAAATTGATTTCATGTGGAAGTCAATCACGAGTTTGCATGGTAGACATATTTATAGATGTCATAGACTTCAAAAAATTTAATTATTAATGTCAATATTATCTAGCACAATGAGTTTTGTAGATTGACTAAAATGATTTTCTTATTACATTTGATTTCAAACATCTTTGTCAATATATGGATTGAGATTTAGTGGTTGTAACTTTTTCTATTCTTTTAAGATACATGTTTTGAGTGTCGTATAAGTATCATGCCATGTTTTGTTTTGTAGTTGTATTGTATTTGCAAGTTTTCGAAATGGTATGCACAACAATACTTGTTCTTAGTACAAGCTATCAAGATCTTTATGTTCACTATATTAGACATAACATATGACACAATCCCTCTATATTTTAATACTTATTATATCGTATTATCATACTATATTAGGCAAGGAAAGGGTTCCAAAACTTTGGTTTTGATTTGTATTCCTATAAGACTGATTGACATTGTATTTAAGTACATTTAGGATCCATGTTTTGCAAAACATACATAGGTTTCAAGACAAATGCTTTAGTTTCTTTTGTACAAGTGTAGATAAATCTAACAAGTCGCATGTTGCAATGAAATCGACAATGTGATAAAAGTTGGTAGTCAGGTTTGTGCAAATGCATTTTCTAGTTTTTTATTTGTTCATCGTGACTTGTAGATTTTGTTTTGTACTTGGTTTCAGTTTTTTGTGAAGTGCCAATTTTTTATGTACAATAGAAATACACTGTAGGCAAAGCTTATGGAAGCACAAGTCTGTGCTCAATTCTGAAGAATCTATGATGATAGGAGTATACGACAATGAGAGATGCCATGTTCAAGTAGCTCTTACAAGACAAATTGGTGAAGCTAAGCTTCATTATACATATCCTACTAGTTAAAAAACCAAATGACTTTCACAAGCAAGCCGATTTAACCCAATAAGCAAATACAAAAGATATCGGTGCAAGAAACTTTTGCCAGCACCATGCCTTCCATGCACATAGACAAGCTGTTGCCAGCACCATGCCTTCCATGCACATAGACAAGCAAGCGTTGACAGGCAAATATAGGTTGAAGATCGAATAGTAAGACAAGTGGCCCAATTTTTCACATCAGATAAGGCAAATATAGGTTAAGGATCGAATAATAAGACAAGTGCCCCAATTTTTCATATATATCTGGTGGTTTGTATAATTTGCTAAAATCAACAGTTGATGTATTTCGGAGGACAAGATCCAGTGAATTCACATATATATCTTAAGGGTCACGCAAATTGAGCAATTATAACTTCTCTACCTCTGGGCCACCAAAGTGAAGAGCCCACTTATAGACTAGTGTTCAGTATATTGTTTCACCTTTTTAGGCCAGTCTCAAGACACAGAACTGAGGAAGAGAGTGCACATTCTCCACCCAATACTTTATTCTCAGCCATCCATTCGAGTATGCTGAAACATGTATTTCGTGACATAAATGGATCCGAAAATTATACATACCGTGAAGATGTGTTTTATAAAAAATGATTACTTCCCTGGAATTTCAGTAAAACAGTGAAACTAGTCTATTTACAAACCGAACACTCTAAAAATCACGACAGCTCCAATTGATATTATCATTTGAACAAATAAATTGAGAGGAGACATGTTAACGTGGGGAACCAGTGTTATGATTTTGCTCCAAGTAAAAGAATAACTTGACCGAACTTTAAAAGCAATGATCTGCTCCAATAGCCAATTGGTGATTGAAAGTGGATCTCAACATTCTACAAGGTTACTAGAAACTCCAGAGGATTCCAATTAACATACACTTCTCAACAATACAGAGACTTTTCACATTACTAATGCTGCTCACATAATGAGCTCGATGATTATCTGAGGAATCATCTACTAAAGCATTGCATTGAAACTTAAGCTGCTAGAATCTACAAAATTGTTTGTGATCAATTGGTCTAATCACTTTCATCAAGCTGGTGCAGTGGTTATGCAACTCTCTAAGCTGTTTTAACCTTTGAGGAAACATCGGCCAAATGTGATAATATAAAGTGGCCTGTCACAACCGTAAATAGCCCAAGAAACCCAAGTAGCTTCAAGGTCACAAAGAGATTTAACTGCCAAAACGCAGACAGTAAAAGGCCTCAGTAAGAAATTCAACAGATGGTTAGAATACTATAAATTAAGAAAAGAGCACATACCGAAGGGGAAAAAATGTATATATTAATCTTACCTTTAGCCAAAATAGGAAATATAGCAGAAGTATGGATGCTATTCCAGCATGGAAACCCAGAGCGGAAAGCAACGGAAGACCAGAAAGTGGAAATCCCTTCAAATTTGCACCGAGGAAACGAAGCTGTTCATGTGACAAAGCATGAAGCAAAATTCGAGTGAATTTCATTGAGAGCTAAGATCAGTTTACCAAAATCTATGCATGTCAGCTTAATTCAACAGCAAATCAGCAAATCGCAACATGGTGAAAATCAAGGACATCAAAACATATAAGCTAACAAGCTTACCCCAAACAGAAAGCCTAATAGTGGCAGCAGTGTTACAATAAGAAACCCTGCAGATATTTGAGCAGCAGGACGCTTTTCAGGTAACCGAAAGATGTGTGCAATTTCAGGTTTAGGAGCATATTTTGAAGCCACATCAGCTGCCACTTCACGTGGTTTTATAGCACCTTCTGGTGCCTCTGGAAGGTCCAGTTCCAAGCTTCCCAGGTCCCAGTTCAGTGGGTTTTCCTAACAGTGTTGAACCTTTTAGATCAGCTTAGTAAACTCATACAAGAAATCCTCGGTTTCTAAAGCATTCCAATTTGAAAGATAACAACCTATTCTGGGAAGAAGAATCTTAGTTTACATTGCCTTAGCTTAGATAAGTTATGTACTGGCCCTAACAACCTTGGTCAACCAATCGACCACTACAAAGATAGTGTCTAACCAGTGGGCCCTGGCAATCCAGAAATGAAATCCATAGTTTCCCCTTCATGATATCATTATCTACCACGATAAAACTCATTCGATCCAGTAAAGAAATAGTACGAGCGACCCACATGGTAGTTCCCTTTCTGGCCAGATTTCATCTACAACAGTAAAGCTCACTTGATAGAGCATACATATTACCGACAAAATCTTACGCAAGTGTTTGCAAATGTGTTTGCACATTTGCCCAAGGGGGGACTGTGCATGCAAATAATGCCCAAAAATAATACCCGTTTTTTGAAAATCTTTCAGGTCAGAATTTTGTATGAAAACTTTTGTAGGACCAGATGCTTAGAAATGCATCAAAAAACTCAATTTCACTGTCTACCCACCTTTTACTGCAACAAAAAATTCAGACAGAGCCCGGACCCCCATTTGGAACATGCGTGCAAGCATGGCAAATGTATTTGCCACATTTGCAAACGCGGTTGATCCCTACTCTTCACAAACACATTTGCTGGTAACAATGCATCAGTGTTGGGAAATTCTCAACACATCTTCCATCTTCAGCAACAAGTATCATCTCAAACTGCCTCCAACAATTCTGAAGCTCAAATAAAAACCTCCTCAATTTTTTAATATTGTTATTCAATAAAAGTCAGATGCAGTCCAACTTTGCTCATGTTTTCCTTACCAAAGGGATGCACGTTATTGGTGTAAGAAAGATCCTGAAAACTATGAAGCAAATAGATAAATCTAAACACACAAGAAAATATCTAATCAGTCCAACTACTTTGCCAGCCCAGATAACTTTCAAAAGTTGATGGAAGTTGTAACCCATGATGAAAACAGCACATGAAAAGATTGATGAATCACCATTGTAGCATCACCAATTATAAGCTGAATTTTGTATTGTCCTGAAAGATAGTAGAGCTTTTCGACAAGACCAAGAAAATCCTGCATGGACCAACAACATCATCAAAACCAAAAATAAAGGTTAGATGGCAACACCAAAAGTCATTATTGACACAAATTTAGAGCTGTTATAGGAATTTCCAAACACTCATTAGAAACATGTCAAAAGGATGCTAGTTCTAGGAAATCAACATCAAAAAAAAATATTTGAATGAAACTCATAGTAACACTCATATTTGACGGCATATTACATCAACTTCCAGACTTCGCCTAGCACAGCTGTACTCCATGATTTCAATTTTGCCTGACTTAAATAGTTATGAAGTAGCACTTGAATTAAATGGGGTAGTGTGCAGACTTCAGATTATATTAATTTCTTACAAGCTAATCACATATCGATAAAACAGCTCATCAACATAGGTACCCAAAAGAAAGGCACGTTCAGAATTTGAGTGAACAATTTGTAATGCAGATAGACTATTGTACCATGTACATTGAGGCTTTTGTAGAACAATGTTTCATGGTCCGTTTTGTACGTCATTTCCAAACGCGTTTGAAACGGGAGGGGTTCAGGTTCGAAATGGGACAAAAAAAATTAGGGCTTTTTTTGGTTTGAAAATGTGTTTTATGGGTTTTTTGTGGGGTTTAGACATGTCATAGAAAGCCTAGTACCAAGTAGATACATCCAATTTCATGAGAATGCTCTAGAGAATGCAATTTCAAGAGGAGAAACTGCGTATGGTCGCTTTCCTCAGTCAAAAAAATTTGCGTTTTTTTAACAATCGTTTCAAACGTAAGAAACACGTTTCAAAATAGGCCTGTTTCAAACGGGGCATTTCAAACGCGTTTCTTTGTTCGAAACACGTTTCGATGAAACATTGTCTAGAATCATTTATTTCGTTTTGGCACTCTAATAAAAAAGATATCAGATTACATAGCAAGTCTTATATGTGACCAACGTACAATTGCAGGTATAATTTTCGTTGGAAACTATTTGAAAAGGAAATCTAAGACTCAGCCATATGTCATGCTTTCACCATACTTATCTTACGGAGGTTCACACAAAAATCAACACATTTCTTACGTGTTGATACCGTCGAGTATTTCAAGTAGTTACTATTATCAACTTTATAGCAAACATTGCTGGTTGGCAGCTGGCAAAGTACAAACGATATGGAGAAAGCTAACTGCTGAAACTAAGTATATGTACCACTAAGTCGTTGAACATCAAAGTGTATAATCTTGCTCATGACATCAAAACAAGAGCAACAAGTTTTAATCTGCATCAATGTCAAATCCAGGAATCTCACATACACGCATGCCACCCACTCACTTTCTTACTATATTTTAATTTCTTCTAACCACAATAGAGTGTGCATATGATACAATCCCTACTTGCAGGAAGAAAATTATATCTTGTCATCCCTACATATAGTGGCCAAAATTATCCCTACATCTTGTCAGGCGCTGGGTCACTGCTAGTGACGCACTAAACCCAACGGGTCTCCTGGTGTCCATCCCAGTTACTGGCCCTGGCCAATGCCATGGCCCTCAGCCCCTAGTAACTGGTCATGCCGGGAATAGGTTAGAGCCCAACTGGCGTCTAACAACACTTCCCATCACAATGTCAAAAAGTAATTGAACCAGGGCCCTCGGCCCCTAGAAACAGGTCGTGCCAGGAATAGGTTAGAGCCCAACTGGTGTCTAACAACGCTTCTCATCACAATGTCAAAAAGTAATTGAACCATGATATGTCAGTTGGCTGTTTAAGAAGCGGCATGAGGTGGCGGTGGCCAGTTTGGTATTGTGGGCATATATATGTATACCCACTCTGGTGACTAACCTAAATATTTTTCCTTCTATCCCCTTTTTGCTGAAAGTTACCACTTATGCCACTTAGCGTATTAAAGCATAAACGACTATTTACAACTGGATTATTTTCCTGAATCCAACTTATTTGCACCCAAAGCTACGTAAAACAGGAGAAGCACATCTCAAGTGTGTAAATACCACTGAGCATACGAGAGTCTCCAAACTGAACAAAGCAATAATCTAAAAATCCCTAAACAGAAAATTCAATCTCATTCTCATGGTATACAATATGTAAGTACAAGGATCTAGTCCAAAAAAGACTATGAAAATCCCCAATAACAAAAGCTATCAAGCCGATTGCACTCTTTGGAAAGAGGTGACGGTGGTGGACTGCAATGGACATGCAATACGCCTTTGGTGATGTCGTCCCTGTCGCCCATGAGATGAACCAGTGTCCAGATACTGAGATAGTCTAGGAGATCCCCCCAAATCCAACTCCAAGAAGTGTGACCTGTAAAATAATGGTTTCACTCCAAGCTAACCATGCCATGTGCTTTGAATGCACAACCTGCCAAAGGAGTCCCACAAAAGGCGCGTTGCCTAAGAATATCAAGCTATGTGATGTCCCTACTGTACAATATCTGTGAGGAAATAAGAATTGTATGTGAGTAGCGACTCCCATCCATCTAAGCAAGTCTGTGTAGGAAGATAGTTAGCCTAAAGACCACCTCATATTGAGCGCGTGACCAATAAACAAAACATCAAGATACGTGTCAGATGAAACCAGCTCCAAAGGGGTAACTATCCCAAAGTAACTCCTATCTCTGCATAAAAGCTCTAGATGTATTAAAGACCGTAACTTTGGTCTTCCCAATGTTAACCTCCAGACTCCAACGAGAACAAATTAAGTGAAGTGCATCCAAATGCCTCTACAACCCATCTCTAGTCCTGGATAAGAGCATAGATGCAGCGAATCACGATTCGCTGGCTTCGCGATTCGCGAATCGCGATTCGCTGCAGCGAATCGTGATAAAGAATCGTGTGAAAAAAAAAACGCATTACCTGATTTCGGGCCGCCTCCTCACGGACAGAACCGCGCCAGCAGTGGAGGAGGCAAATTTTTTTTTGAGAGCTGCAGGCGTCCGATCTTCGCAAGTGAATAGTTGGCAGGACTCTACTCGGCGATACGGAGGTGGTGTGCACGATGCCGGGTGGGTCTGAGCTTCGTGGAGAGCGAAACGACCAATTTTTTATATTCGGTAAGTGTAGGCTTGATTTTTTGCAATTGTTGACATTGAGTTGCAGGCAACCAAATCGAGCGTAGTTTGGCTCTAGACCACCTTTCTTCACGCCCACAGTGATTCCTACAGCGTCAGTTTCAGCCGTTACGGCACGCCTAGCGAGATTTGAACACCACATTCCAAATGCTTGTGTATTTTTGCCATTTTCACAAAATGACTTGTTGGAAACCGAGTGAGGTGATGTCTGAGCTTAGAATGCATTTCCACATGCCTGCACAGACTCCTATGACCTCCGTTCCGCCCGTCTACGTCCGTATCACAAATTTCAATTTTCATGCCCTGATTCCATACTTTTTAGGGTTTAGGCGTGGACCATCGTGCAAACATCTGCTAGGGGCGCGGTTTGGCCCACACTGCACTCCTTTATGCCTGCACGGACTCCGACGCTAACGTCAGTCGCCTGTTATCCCTCGTACTGAAATTATTCTATCCCACGCCCTAATCTCATGTTCTTCTTTTCCACTTGATATGATGTGTGAACTGGAATCGTTTTGATGTATGCTCTGGTATTTTGAGCTCTATTTGAGCTCGGTAATGTTGTTCAATGCAATGTATTTTTTTTCTACTGAACGTTTGCTTGATTATTTGTTGTTTGCAGGTTTAGGATCGTGTTGATACGATGCCAGTGCGGGACCGAGGCCTTTGGGCCGAGGTTGAGCTTACTGACGGGGATGTGGGCACACACCATGGCTCAGGCACCCGCAGATGGAGATGCTTGCATTGCGGTGGTCACTTCACGGGATCACTCACCAGGGTTAGGGCTCACTTGTTGTGGGTCAGAGGGCCAGATAGGCGGACATTGGGCATATCTGATTGCCCCAAAAATTTTGATTAGGATCTGCAGAGGTTGTCTACCATGTACATGCCTTAACTTAGTAATGGTGTTCTATGCTGATGTTATGGTCATCACTAGCACAAATAGGAGTGTGCATCCTAATATAACAAAGATTAAGTAACGAATTTCATATGAATGATATGAAGTTTCTAACACTAATCCTTTTGGTAATATATATCTAGAAAGAATATCAGTAGTAGCAGCAGTATCATCATCACCTCCCGGACATGATCTGCGGCTTGCTCCCATTATACATAGCTATTTCTTGCTTTATACCTTTTTGGTTTAGTTAACACTGGTAATTGTATTTAGATCTATTTTATATGCTTTTCTTTCAGTCTCAGAGATGTTTTTCATACGCTCCCATGCGGTCCACATACTTGATAAGTACTTATTTGTCTTATATGCCTTTTGGCATGGAAAAGACGTTGATAAAGCTTTCTTTCTTTCTTTCTTTCTACCCAAAAAGTCTCTGATTTAAATCAGTAGTTCAGATCAGTCGCTCGTCTGCTTTGAATTGGATTGATTCAGCCAAAAGAATCAGCAAACCGCTTTCAGGGATCATTCCCTGATTTGGAACCTCAAACACTAGGATAATTCACATGGATCATATATAGGAGAGGTCTGCACAGTGATTCACTGGCAGGAAAGTTGTTGAATGACAACTATCATCATATTCAGGAAAGAACATCCAAAAGATATATAAAGAAAGACTCCTCAAAAAATGATATCCAAAGAAAACTGCAGCAAAATCATACGATGGTGCATACCTGGGATCCATTTATGTGAAATAAAGTCGACACACTAGTATATTGGACACAAACTATAAAGGCTCTCCAGGGCTAACAAGAACACTACAATAGACATTGTTGAGGTTTGTGAAAAAGAAACTTTATCAGAGAGCAATTCAGATTTGAACTCAACCTAAATTATTGATTCACCTTTTGCAGATTAAGTTTGATGACATAGAATTTGAGAGGATACCAGTGTAAGCTCAAAGTGCTTTCCAGATGGTTTGATAAGATAAAGCTGCTCCACTTTGCTTTCGTGAGTTAGTTTCAGAAACACCTGCTCAATCATATGCATTCCCATCAATCGATTCATTTCATAAGCATATAACCGCTAGTCATTGTTGGAATTTTAATAAACTAACCTGTTGTGGATTAAAAGGAGCATGAGAGGGGGACGTCATTTCAAATGAAATCTTCAGCTTTTGCAAATGATTTGCAGATATAGTTGTTGAAAGTAACTTGCTTGAATCAAGCCTGCAGCATCAAATGCTTACATCAAAACCATCACGGTGTTTCTGAACAGAAAATTGAGAGCTTAGTGTGTGTCACGGATCAACTTTAAAGAGTGTGTGTAAAAAGGCTTCAGAGTAGGAAAGTTCATTGCTTCAATAACAGCATTATCAAAGTAAACAAAGCAAATAAAGATCTATACTACCATACTGCATTATGAGGAAAGTCTGTTATTTTTGGCTAAGCTTATGTGACTAGAAAGGGCAAAGGTTCTCCATCTTCCAGCTGAAGAACTTTTTGATTAGAGTTTTGACTTTCTACAGCCGAATATTTCAAACTTTCCAACCATATGTGACTGTCATGCTCATGGTTAGCTCATTTCCATCTTTTAAATTTCTGCCCTTCTTTTATCTTCCTGTATCAGAAATCTCAACTAAGGATGCAGTTGTCACGAAAATCTACGGGGATTGAGTAGCAAGTTATCCACACAAAAAGTGAATAGAAGCAAAAAGCAATCATGCTTGGAAGATGGCAGCTTATATATCTTTCAGCACTTAAATTTACTTCAACTTATAACTAAAACTCATGTACATTCATACTTATCCAAAACTAAGTTGAACATAACAGCTCCACTTGTACTTAGACTTGCTTACCAAAACTTTCAGAAACAATTCACATTTCGCAGAGGTAAGTGAATGATAACTCTTTACTGGTCATATAATGCTTGTACACTAAGTCATCCAACAATACATGTCATACAAGCATGTACACCTAATCATTCACATCTTTGGGCATCAACATATTGTCGGCCAGACAAGAAACTCAATCTAGATCAGAAAGAAACAAAAAGTTCTGTAAATGGAGCATTTTAAGGTTAAGAACTACAATCAAATGTTGCAAACATAAAGTATAATCCACCCATTAATGCAAAGCAATGATTTATGTTAAGTTAAAAGAATATGTCAAAAATCACAAGCGAAGGAAAAAAGCGTACTTTCTCATAGACAATTCACCAGCCATACATGATACAAGGCTGATATTCTACATAAAACCCAGAGTTGAATTCATGTTGAAGTACATGTTAGCACAAAAATAATGTCTAATCATGTGAGTGCACAATGCATCTTCAGAACAAAGGAAGACTAATGTCTATACTGAGATTGAAAAATAAAATGGAGCATTCATCTCACCTATCTTGGTAAGGTCATCTGGTGCCACATTAGTAGCTCCCTTACAATAATGGGTATATTCAACTCTTGCATGAGTTTGGCCTACCTAACTTTCTGATCATCAATATCAAGTAGGTTTAGGGTCTGAAGGTACTGAAGAGTCATACAACGCAAAACCTTACATTCCTGGCCCTTTTTGACTGTGACACGTGTTTCCCAGCATGTCTCGTTTCCCAAAACCTGGAAACAAGCCTGGGAAACAGTCATTTCCCCAATGGGGAAACGTGTTGCCCATCACGAAAACGATCGTTTCCCACAACAGGTATCAAGGGAAACATATAAAAAATAGAAAAAAAAACCTTTAAAAAATGACCTAGACAACCTACAAGAGGCTGGTTTTGCCTGAGAACGGTAAAATTACTGGCAACCTATTTGAAGCAGTTCATAATCCTGCTGGGGGTGTCGGAATTTGATGCTCAAATTCAAGATAGGAGTGAACTAATCATATTAGCTCTCACACACACCAATCAAGATCAACATAAGAGATTATAGAGAATTTAGATTAATTGAAGAATGAGCTCTCTACAGTGGAATGAATGGAGGTGGGAAGCCAGCCCTCCTTATATAATTTCTCTAGCCCTTAGCAAAATCTAAAAGCATAAAACAAAAAGCAAGAAGCTGATTACTATAGTCGTGCTCTCTATTCTGGATAAAGACCCTTATTAAATTTCTAAGTGAAAAATCACGTTCTATTCTAGAACTAGTGTGCCCTCCTACATGCAAGACTACTTAACTTGACTTTAGGACTTTGACTTTGATATACTAAAAATAAAAATGGCCCATAAAATAGCTCGCAGGCATGGCCAAACCAACATTGGGGGTGCAAATAAACATTAACTTCTAGCACTCCTCCTTAATGTTTACTTTGTTATCTATTACTCCTAGAAGCTCTCTAAACTTCTAAAACTTTTCTTTGCCAAATCTTTTGCTAAAGATATCTGCAACTTGCTCTTCTGTAGGGCAATGAATAAGCTCCACTTCACTACTTTGAATCTTCTCCCTGATGAAGTGTTGTTGTACTTCAATGTGCTTTGTCCTGCTATGAAAAACTAGATTCTTCGCCAATTTGATACAACTTTGATTATCACATGGTGTATCCTGTACCATCTGAAGATCCTGTAAAATCCATATCACTTCACTTGCTGCATTTGTGGTAGCTCGATACTCTGCTCTGTAGATCAAAATACAATAGTATGCTACTTCTTTTGAATTCCAAGATATAGAACCTGAAGCAAGAACCTGTGGTAGATTTTTTATCTTCTGCATCTCAGCCCAATCAGCATCCACATATCCTTGAAATTGCAAAACATCCTGTCTTTCGAAGAAAATACCAAACCTCAAAGTACCCTTGATGCTCGCTCAACAGCAGGTTTTGAATCTGCTTAGGCTTAGCCATAAGCAAACTAACCATACTAATATATGGTTTCATAGTAGTTAGATAGATAAAGCTTCAACAAGCTTTCTATATAACTTCCCATCTACATCCTGATCATCCTCAATTTTAGTAAGCTTACATCCACTATCATATGGTGTAGAAATAGACTTACACTCTGACATATTGGAATTTCCAAGAAGTTCATGAGCATACTTAGATTGAAAAATAAATAATAAGTGAAAAATCATGTTCTATTCTAGAACTAGTGTTTTGCTATAGACCAAATATCATCTATACAAACTATCACAAAATTTCACGGTTGAAGCAAAATTTTCATGCCTAACCCACATGGCAAGACAGAAAACTCATAAAGGCCATATCTTTCTATAAAGCTACTTTCAAGAGCATAGAAAACACTCTGTGACTACATCCATCTTAGTGAGGACTTTTGCTTCATTCAAAAAACCTATAAAATTATCTGTTTTTGTATCACTTTTTTAACTAAAAGGATCGGTGCAGCCCATACTGATAGGTAGAGTTCCTGGAATTAACTCTATAGGATGGTCCACCTCCCTGGAGGGTGGAAGCCCGTCAGGCAAATCTTCAGGAAATACATCCTGAAACTCGCTAAGCAGCTTCTTAACAGAGCTTTCTCTATTATGCTCTACTTTACTCTTTCTAGTCTCTAGCATGTCTGGGCTTTCTTTAAATGCTAAAGCATTAATACTAGAATCTTAAGTAGAAGCAAGTACTGAAGGAAAAACAGATACTGAATCAAAATGCAAAGAACAGAGAAATACCTGGTCAACGGCCTCAGCACGAAGTCTCCTCAGCTCCACTGTTGCTGTCAAGGGTGCCTCCGGTATACCAAGTTCATTGTATAATTTAATATCTTTGCCATTATGCTCAAATGTAATATAGCCCTCCTGGTAATTTCTTATCACAAACAATCCCAAATCGTATAGCCACTCCTTAACTAGGATGATGTCCGCAATAGCTAGCTTGATAACCTGAAAATCCAGGCTATCCTCATTCTCTCCAATCGTCAAGGGCGCCTGACAAACGACGGAGTCCCAAACGTTTTTCTGTTGGCCATTAGCCATGGAAACAACGTATCTCCGGTCACCAACTGTGATCGTGAGCCCTAACTTCTTTACCAACGAATAGTTGATAAGGTTATGGCTTGCTCCATCATCGACGAGAATGTCAACTCTACAACCACTAAGTTGTTAGAAATAAATGACTATGCTAAAGTTAATCCATAGGTTACTTTGACCCAAAAGGTCGAGATTTGTGTAACCATGGGTATTTAGTTATTTAGGCCATCTTAAGTTTGTCTTAAGTTCAGTTGGACCCAATTTCGGTCATGTACTGACTCGTGGGTCCTTAGGGGTCTAATTTTGTTTAGGGGCCCTATCTTGACTTTTGGGGGTGCCCTACATTTAGTAAGTGGTTAACCTTAGGGTTTGGTGGCATTTGGTCACATCCAGGTAGAGTACCTAGATGCTCATTGTGTATTCCATGTTTACCTCCATTGCTCTTGTTGCTGTTTTCTCTCTCTCTGTGCCTAGCCTCTTCTCTCTTGTGATCTTGGTGACTTGACTCTTGCTTTCCTACATGGTATCAGAGCTACCGGATCTGCAGCAAGCTTGTTTGTTGGCGCCCTACCAAAAGAGGAGCTTCTCTGCTTTTTGTTGTGAAATTTCAGCATCTTGCTGATCTTTTCAAGTGGAGTTTGGATCAGCTTTTTTGTCTCTTTTCAGGTTGAAGAAGGGCGGCCATCAGAGATCTTGGAGCAATTTTTGGCACCCAAAAATCAGAATCTCAAATCTGATTTTTATGCAACCAGATTTCAACAGGTTTTGTTTGGGGAGGGCGCCCAAAATCTGCTACTGATTTTTGGTTGTGGTGTCTCCTTATCTTGTTGTTTTTGTTTTCAGGTTTGCATTTACGTAGGAGGGCGCCTCAGGATTAGGTCAACTTGTGGCTGGAAATTTGCAGATTCTCAGCAAGTAGTAGGGTGCTTTCAACAGCCCTATTGGAGTGTGTGTTGATCACACTATTTGGCTTCCTAATTGGGTTTCGGTGTAGGCTTCAATCGAAGCTAACCTGATTTTCAAGAAGCTGGTTTTTTTGTGCAGAAAGACAGCCATCTATCCATTATCTTTTGGGCACTTTGGTTGCAGATTGAAAGACATCTTGTGCTCCTACTTTCAGCTCTTTTTTTGCTGCAAATATTTGAGTAGATTTGGTTGTGGAAAGGCTCTCTTTCCTATCTACTACAAGCTGAAATTTTGTTAGAGGTAATGGCTAAAGAATCGGAAGCTATCGGTTCTTTGTTTAGTGAAGATCGGTTGGATGGCACAAACTACTCCTTGTGGAGTTACATGATGAAGAATCTTCTCATAGCGAAAGGGCTGTGGGATTTGGTCAATGGTGATGAGGAAAGGCCTCAGTCTTTGGCACCTCCTACACCTCGTGGATCATCATCATCAACATCATCTTCTACATCTTCGGAAGAACAAAAGAAGTGGGATAGAAGGGATGCACAAGCACATTCTATGGTTGCTCTTGTTATGAAAAGATCTATCTTACCTCATATTAGGTCTTGTAAGACATCTAAAAGTGCGTGGGATACACTTTACACTATGTATAGAGTCAAAAATCTAGCAAGAGTGGTATATCTCAGAAATCAGCTTTCTTTGTTGAAAATGCAAGAAGGGGATCAAGTGACCAATCACTTGACGAAGATCAAGGATCTTTGTGAGGAGCTTCTCGATATTGATGAGATAATTGAGGATGCTCAATTTTTTTTCATTACTCTCAACTCATTAACTTCCTCTTATCTTCTATTTGTTTCATCTTTGAGTATCTCTCTTAGGGGACATCAACTCTCCTTTGATGAACTTGTTGGGTTGCTTTTTCAAGAGGAGCAAACGAGGCAAAATTTTGCGGGTGACACTCAACAAGATCAAGCTTTCTTCACGAAAGGCAAGGGCAAAGACAAGTCAAAAGGAAAGGGAAAGCCTCCTTCCAAGGATGAGCAGAAGCCCATTGGAGGTCAAGATGTCAACACTCAAAAGAAGAAAGGGAAGTGCCATTATTGCAAGAAGTATGGGCACTTCATCAAGGCCCTGTAAGAAGAAGCTTGCGAAAGAGGAGAGTAAAGGAATTGATACTAGTGCTTCACTTGCTACTTTGGAGCAAGAGCTTGAAGCTAATGGTGATCTCTTCAACCAAGACTATGCTTTTGTGTCTAATATTGCTTCTAGTAGTACTTCTACATCTATGAGGAATTCAGATTCTATTTTGCAAGTTGTTGATTTTAGCCCATTGAGTGGGTGATTGATAGTGGTGCTACTCGTCATATGACTTCTCACAAAGAAGCATTCACTAAATTAGTAAAAGTGCAAAATGGAAGCAAGGTACAATGTTGTGAAAAGATCTTGTTGTGAAAAGATCTATCTTACCTCATATTAAGTCTTGTAAGACATCTAAAATTGCGTGGGATACACTTTATACTATGTATCGAGTCAAAAATCCAGCAAGAGTGGTGTATCTTAGAAATCAGCTTTATTTGTTGAAGATGCAAGAAGGGGATCAAGTGACCAATCACTTGACGAAGATCAAGGATCTTTGTGAGGAGCTTCTCAATATTGATGAGATAATTGAGGATGCTCAATTTGTTTCCATTATTCTCAACTCATTACCTTCATCTTATCTTCCATTTGTTTCATCTTTGAGTATCTCTCTTAGGGGACAGCAACTCTCCTTTGATGAACTTGTTGGGCTGCTTCTTCAAGAGGAGCAAACGAGGCAAAACTTTGCGGGTGACACTCAACAAGATCAAGCTTTCTTCACGAAAGGCAAGGGCAAAGGCAAGTCAAAAGGAAAGGGGAATCCTCCTTCCAAGGATGAGCAAAAGCCCGTTGGAGGTCAAAATGTCAACACTCAAAAGAAGAAAGGGAAGTGCCATTATTGCAAAAGGTATGGGCACTTCATCAAGGATTGTAAGAAAAAGCTTGCGAAAGAGGAAAGTAAAGGAATTGATACTAGTGCTTCACTTGCTACTTCAAAGCAAGAGCTTGAAGCTAGTGGTGATCTCTTCAACCAAGACTATGCTTTTGTGTCTAATATTGCTTCTACTAGTACTACTACATCTATGAGGAATTCAGATTCTGTTTTGCAAGTTGCTGATTTTCAGCCCATTGAATGGGTGATTGATAGTGGTGCTACTCGTCATATGACCTCGTAAAGCATCATTCACTAAATTAGTGAAAGTGCAAAATGGAAGTAAGGTACAATGTGAGGATGATGCATCTTATTCTATTCATGGAACTGGAATTGCAGCCTTCATTTTGCCTAATGGTGAAGAAAAGTGCATTAAGAATGTGCTTTATGTTCCGAGAATCAAGAAGAATCTTCTTTCGGTTTCAACTATGTTGAAGCAAGGACTAGTTGTTGAGTTCAAAGAAGATAAGCGTCTTGTCAAGGATCCTAAAAGATCACTCTTGATTATTGTTTCGGGAACGATGCATGCTGGCTTATTCATTATGGATACCTATGAGTGACTCTACATGTCTTGTTGCTTCTACATCACAATCATTGGAGTTGGCTGAACTGTGGCACGCAAGGTTTGGGCATCTCAACTTTGCAAGTTTGAAGAAGCTGAAGACATTTAATATGGTAGAAGACATTCCTACTATTGAGCAGCCGGAAGGGCATGTATGCGAGGGGTGCATACTTGGAAAGTTTCAAAGGATACCTTTTCCAATTGATGGAACTATAAGGGTTTGGTTCATAGTGATGTTTGTGGTCCAATGAGGACCGAATCCATTGGAAAGTGCATCTATTTTGTGACTTTTATTGATGACTTTTCCCGTTTTACATGGATCTATCCTATGAAGGCTAAATCGGAAGTTTTTCAACGTTTCAAAGATTTTCTAGCAATGGTGGAAAATCAGTTTGGGCATTCTTTGAAGACCCTACGCACCGATCGAGGAGGGGAATACATTCAGAATACGTTCGGTGCATTTCTTCGAGAAAAGGGAATTCTACATCAAATGACAACTCCCTATACGCCTCAACAAAATGGTGTTGCCGAGCGAAAGAATCGCACACTTATGGAGATGGCCCGTTGCATGCTCAAAGCAAAGGGGTTGCCTCACAAGTTTTAGGCTGAAGCGGTTATAACGGCAGCATACATAAGCAATCGTTGTCCTACTAAAGCATTGAAAGTATTAACTCCTTATGAAGTTTGGTATGGAAAGAAGCCTACAATCTCTCACTTTCGCATTTTTGGCTGTACTGCTTATGCTTTTGTTCTGGATAAACTTCGTACAAAGCTTGAGGATAAAGGAGTTAAATGCATGTTTGTTGGCTATAGTAGTGAAAGCAAAGGCTATAGGCTGTTCAATTTGAGCACTAACAAGATTATTGTTAGTCGTGATGTGCATTTTGATGAAAAGAATTCATTGGATGTGGCCCCAACTCATATCTTGAGGGGGGACAGCCCACATAGTGTGAATGTTGAAGTTTTTCCGGATTTGGTACCATCTTCTATTGCTGGAGATAAGGGGCAGCAATCAACCAGTTTCGACCTGCCTAACACCTCATCAAGTTTAGAGCCTAATGTTCATCAAGAACCGCCCATTGTTGCTCATAATCAGCCTGCAAGAACTGTTGGACAGCAAGGACCAGTTTTGGAAGATCTTGGACAGCCAAGTGCGGTATCGGAGGATCTTGGACAGCAAATTGTAAGAAGAGACATGGTTGTTGGACAGCCCGAAACAGTCCCACGGTGGCTGTTGTCGACTTTGCGGGACAGCAAAGTAAGTTCATTTTATGATGGAAAGACACGTGCCTCTACAAAATCAGCGGACTATGCTGATTTTTCAGATTTTGCTCTTACATCTCATGGAGATGTTGCAGAAGAACCTGTTTTCTATGAGCAGGCCAAGGGAGTAAAATGTTGGGAGGATGCGATGCAAGATGAGTATGACTCACTTATGAAGAACCAGATTTGGGTTCTTGTTGACCTTCCTCATGGGAAGGAGGCAATTGGTTCTAAATGGGTATACAAAATCAAGTATAAGGCATTGAAAGGTACAAGGCAAGGCTCGTTGCCAAAGGCTATGCTCAGCAAAAGGGGATTGATTATGAGGAGACTTTTTCTCCTACTGCTCGGATGACTACCGTGAGAGTAGTAACCTCTTTGGCTGCCACTTTGGTTGGCGTTTGCGGCAACTTGACATAAAGACAGCATTCCTCAATGGTGATCTCAATGAGGAAGTGTACCTTCAACAAACCGCTGGTTTTTTGGTTGAAGGCCAAGAAGATAAAGTTTGTCTTCTCAAGAAGGCACTTTATGGACTGAAGCAAGCTCCGAGGATGTGGTACCAAAAGATACATGCCTACTTTTATGATCGAGGGTTTACTAATAGTCCTAGCGAATCTACTCTTTATGTCAAGCATACTTCAGATTATATCATCATTATTTTGCTTTATGTTGATGATATTATTATTACGGGAAGTAATGAGCAACAGATTGATGTCGTAATACTTGATCTTGGTATGGTTTTTGAACCCTCAGATTTAGGCCTATTGCACTTTTATCTTGGTCTTGAATTTGTACAAGAAGGTGCTGGAATTTTCATCTCTCAAAAACGCTACGTTGGGCAGATTTTGAAGCGGTTCAAGATGGAAGATTGCAAGCCGGAGACAGGTCTGAAATTAAGTAGTCAAGGTGATGGTGAATCATTTGACACTACTTTATATTGTCAAGCTATTGGCTGTCTCATTTACCTATGTAATTCAAGACCGGACATTTCTTATAGTGTCTCACTCATGAGTCAATTCATGCATGCCCCGATGACATCACATTGAAAAGCGTTGAAGAGGATCTCTCGATATCTTCAAGGAACAAGAAGTCATGGACTGGTTTTTCCTGCTTGTGATGATGCATGTTTGGTTGGTTTTAGTGACTCGGATTGGGGTGGAGATCAAGACACTAGACGCTCTACAAGTGGACATTGCTTTTTCTATAGTGGGCTGCAATTTCGTGGTCAAGTAAAAAGCAGCCCACTATTGCTACTTCTTTTAGTGAGGCAGAATATAAAGCAATATTTTCAGCCACAACAGAGTGTTTATGGCTGAGAAGACTACTTGTTGACATGAAGTTTGGCGAGCCCTCAGCCACTCTTATCTTGAGTGATAGTCAAAGTGCTATTGTCATTGCATGGAATCCTGTTTTTCATGCGAGGACGAAGCACATCGAAATCCATTATCACTTTGTTCGGGAGAGACTTCATCATGGCAACATTTTACTTGAATATTGTCCTACGGAGGATAATATTGCGGACCTCTTCACTAAGGCGTTGCCTAGAGTCAGATTTGAAGCTTTATGCAAAGCTTTCAATTTGATACCACGTGTTGGTTTTGTTACATAGTGAGGATTTCAGATTTTGCATTGTCATTCAAGGAGGGTGTTAGAAATAAATGACTATGCTAAAGTTAATCCATAGGTTACTTTGACCCAAAAGGTCGAGATTTGTGTAACCATGGGTATTTAGTTATTTAGGCCATCTTAAGTTTGTCTTAAGTTCAGTTGGACCCAATTTTGGTCATGTACTGACTCGTGGGTCCTTAGGGGTCTAATTTTGTTTAGGGGCCCTATCTTGACTTTTGGGGGTGCCCTACGTTTAGTAAGTGGTTAACCTTAGGGTTTGGTGGCATTTGGTCACATCCAGGTAGAGTACTTAGATGCTCATTGTGTATTCCATTTCTACAGTTTGGCTAAGCATTTGCTCTCCATTGCTCTTGTTGTTGTTTTCTCTCTCTCTCTCTCTCTTAGAGTTGGGCGCCCAGCCTCTTCTCTCTTGTTTTCTGTGGAGATTGATTGATAACTAGATCTTGGTGACTTGACTCTTGCTTTCCTACATAAAGCATCCCATGTAATCGAAACAAGGTATGCCTCTCGACACTAGGGTCACGAAGGACAGTGGAGACACAAAATTGTGTCTGTTGGTCAAAACTCACCTCAATGGTGTGTAATTTCTTCTCCTGTCCTCCCTTTTGAGCACTAGGTCCTTGAGAGTAACCCTTCTTATCTCCTTGCCTTCTAGCAGACAGTGGACACTGGAATCGAGAGTGGTCGCTTCCAAGACAATTAAAGCACAATTTTTCTTTTTTAGCTTTTTCAAGCTCAGCAGGTGATAGTTTAAATCATTTTGCTTTCATAAATTTATTCTTAATGAGCTTTCTCTTACCCTTATAGGTGGTAGCCTCTGAGGGTTCTACTGCTGCGGACTTACCCTTACGGTCTCTTTCGAGGAGATTGTCATACATTTGGGCATACTTAACTGCCTCCTCGAAAGTCTGAGGCTGCAAAGGTATGATTCCTCTTTCGCGAACTCTGTGATCAAGCCCATTAGAAATCCTCTCCTCTTCTGATAATCATTTATGGGGAGTTTGAGCATGGCCTCTTTATAATTGGACAGATATTGGGTAAGGGTGCGGTTTTTCATTCCCAAAGCCGCCAATTACGATCTTCCTCATTTTGGGGAAGATGTTCCCTTTGAAAGAGAGTCTTAAATTCTTCCCAAGTCTTGGGCCGGTTGTCGTCTTTGGCTCATGACATCCACCACTTGGAAGACTTACCTCTCAGAAACAGCCATGTTTCTATAGGTCTCAAGTGATCAGGGGTGCCTGTGAGATTATGGTTATTTGTCCAGTGAAATAAAATGCACTGACATTGTCCACTGTCCTTTCTTTCTCCTCACCGCTATAAGTCAAATTTTGCATATCCTTAGCGGAGAGTCTCACTCGTTCCGAAGTCGAGGGAACATCTTCCATTGCTTCAAACGGTGTCGGAACCTTAGGTCCTACATCCGGCAATTCTCGATCAATTTCCATCGGGGTGGAAGTCAACCTACCAACCAGCATCTCCCGGAGTTGCTGGAGGGTTTGTTCCAAACCCGAGAACCGATTAGTAATCGACTGGAATCTTTCCTGAGTTTCGGAGACAAAACTCCAAAAATTAGAACGAACCATAAACTGGTCGAAAATCACCTCATTTGATAGAGGGGATATCGACACTAAAATAACCAAAATTTCTTCCGGTCTTTCCGGTTCCAGAATGAAAAAAAGGTCAAATTTCAGTGTAAAAACTTACCGAGGGTCCTTGATAGCACATGTCGAGTATGTACTGACATTGTTTTTGTCTTATAGGTACAATACCGCCTTCCAAGATTCTGAGGCCTACAGGGACAGCAGGGAGCAAAAAACTCTAAAACGGGTCAGCGCCCTCCTAAAAAAGCAATTTTTTCTGAAGTCTGTAACCTGCAGCCCCTTGACACAGTATGAGCCTTCTATCTATAGTGTTTTTGGATTAGAAAACCATTGGGACAAGTCCCATCAAGCTCTGACCAGTCTGCAGCAAGATATGAGCAAAAAACTCCATTTTCTCTCTCTAAAACGAGTTAAATTTTGCTGCAAAATCGTCAGATCTTGGCTGGAGGTGCAACCAATGCCCAGCAATCCTCTAACAAGCATGAAACAGTGGCAAATCCACTCCAACGATGGCTGGAAAGTCTGCTCTGATACCAAGTAGTCACCTGTACCCGGTGACCCCTCGGACCCCACTGGGCCCATTACTAGACTCGGGGTACTACGTGGCCTTACCTGTGTACCTGACCCCTCGGCTAACCAATGATGACAACTGGCCGGGTCCCACCTAGCATGGAAGGCTACTCCTTACGGTACTATTGATGCCCTAACAAACACCACTTAAGAGCAAACTCTTCATACAAAAGTATCAAATTAATGAGTCATGGTGTTCCCATAAAGAAGACTTCATTGATACAGCCACATGGACGTTTCATCCCCATAAAATTGTGGGAAAGTTGTAAGCTGTGACAAAGCACACATTCTTATTGATCAGGGGCAGGCTACAAGAAATTCAAGAGTTTCAAGACGCTTTGAAAGTGTCGCCGCTGTACAATCTTTTATTTTTTGAAAGGGCTGCAGTTGTATAATTGTGTACTTGCATAGGAACTCTTATTTAACTTGTTTAATCTGCTTTGTTTGCTGATTCCTAGATTGCCAAAAACATGTGTTTTTCTGGATTTGATATAGACCATTTATCGTAGCAGAGCTTAATATTAGTGATGTAATCTATGATGCAGCTAAGGGCTACAATGACAATTCCATGAAATATGAGAAGCGATCATTGCAAAAAAAACTAAATATAGATCACGCTTCAAAACATAACTTCATATACGCATGCACAGCTGCTTACTTGGTGATAAAGTCTGCACTCCCTGTATCACTATCAACCACAGCTACTTCTACATCTGAGATGGCTATTTTTCCAGTGACTGTAACAGTTGATGCAAGAGGTCCACCTGCGGCATATCTTGAAAGCTTATCAGGTGAAGATATCTGCAAAACAACAATCATAAATCTCTCAGGCTCTATATATCACATTAGATACAAAGGTTTCCACGGATAATCACTCTTTTCCATCTATGATAAAAACTAATGTACCTCGAAGTTGAGGTCGTATTTCCCAACGTCAGTTTTGTCAGAAAGGAACTCAAAACTGTAAAATTTTCCTCCCTCCAGAGCCTGTAGCTTCTGAAAATCACCACAGAGAAGAAAACAACAAAAGCCTTCGTAGAGTAGGTATTTTCACAAAAATGCAACTATACAAAACATAACAGATGATTGTTTTCCCAAGAATCCTTTTCATACAACTGCCACTTATTCAAGACAATATGCTCATGACTCAACTGAGACTGGCACTTGAGATCATGACATGACGTAACTAGAATTATCACACTAAGACATATTCCTTCTCTAATAGACAAAAAGTTGTCATTTCGTCGCATACTTTCACGTTTAGTCTTTCCAGCCTGGAACATTTCTCACAGAACATTCTGTAAGAAACACATTTTGTACGGCTCAAAACAGAAATTCATAATTTCATGCAATGATGATATATCGATGTTATATCTAAGGACTAAGGAAATGTGCAATCTTTGACCATATGCAGTGTTAACATTTACCTTGCATCACTTCAGCTCACTCAAAATCTAAAGGGCATGAAAACGCAACATTTTGTTCAGATCATGGGCGAAGTATGTTAGGTAGTCAGATTATTTGTTTTCTTTTGGGTCTGATTGTGCCTGTTGGGAACGAAATGCAAATTAGCAATAATTCTAGTCAACAATGGTGTCTCATTGCAAGGATATAAGTTATAACCGACCTTACACTACCTTTGATTTGGGATTAAGCTTCACTTATGATTTATAATCCCAAACTTTGCTAGGTTTAATAATCAAGCCGGTTTAGAAATGGTAATTTCCTGGAGAAAGATAAGCCAAATAGCTCCTGCACTAATGCAAACTGCTTGAGCCCAAGCATTGCAACTATTACGTACATGTTATGCAAGGTCCTTCGTGTGACTAATCATGCTTTTATGTTATTGAAGACGACGGACTATAACAACACATTCTCTATACAAAAAAGCAGACATTGGAATTGATAATGACAATACAAAATAACGTGTGTGATCAGACCTCAGCGACAAGTTGAATCAAAACTTGAAGATCCAAGTAGTTTGTAGAAGTTCTAGGGAGTAGGACTTATGGACCTCGTTATGTATTCCCAGATAAAACAAGCTCTCTTAGAAAAGCTGACTGATTACCTATTTACACCCACACTAAGGATCAGTTAGGAAGAGTTTACATCATATTTCCAACAAACTGCTCATTTCATTTGGGAGAAACCCCAGGGTACAGAAAATGGAGACTATTCTGAACCTTTTGTTTGGAACGTCCATGGACATGCAAAACGTAAAAAAGAAATTTACTCTGAAAAATTACCGTTCACAAATATAGAATTTGACATCAAATTTTTGCAAGCCGACTTCTCATTGCCCTCTTCAAAACAATCGTCTTGCCCACTGTAGATGGATATTTACTGTCTGAAACAGTGCCGATCTGGTCTTGGATTTTTAACATATCAGCCGGGTATGAGTATTGGGATATTCATTGGTCTTTGATTCTTTTACTTTCAATAGCAGTTAGTTCTCAATACCTGGTCAAAATCTTAATACCCACCCATACTGGCCATTATTAACACTATTAACTCAATTTTCAACCTGATATTAGCCCAGGTATTAAAATATTCGTTGGTCTCAAAATACCACCTAGTCAACTTCTTCCTTGGGTATTGGAATTCCTCACACCAGCCAGATCAATTACCTGATACCCGAGTTGATGCCATCGGAGGTACAATGCTGGTCTAGAAGGCACAAAACTATTTAATAAGAATCAAACTGTATTTTCCTATCTCAATTCTCTACATGATCAATTTAAGGCAGCCCAATTTCATTCCCTACAGTTCACTAATTTTAAAAAAAAAAACCCAAAAAAATTTTTAAAAAGCGTTCCAGGTCATTAATGGTTACTTACCGAAACATATTGGATTTTGGCACGTATTTTGTTCTGATGTACCGTTTCGCAACAGGCAACTATGGATACAAAGCATGACATTTCTCTGAAATTTTTATTTCTTTTGAGGACTTCTCAGCTTGCACTTCAGAGAAATTAGCATGGTTGAGATTCTTAACAAAAATCACATGTATTATCTTTGCCTAGCAATTTTCCTAGAATATGTGAGGCAGCTGCGAAACAGTCCATTGGAACTTGTGCTTTCATAGCCATGTACATTTAATATTATCAAAACAACACACAGGTGATTCATTGGATGGACTCTATTATCTGTTGCCTGAGAGAATTGGTAAAACATATTACACCAAGATTATGGGAGGTCTACTTCCATTAGATAGAATATCATCCAGAAGGTGGACTCTCAGCCACATCTGAGGTTTTAAATTCTAAACAGCTTGTTACAAGACACAATGCGATAAAGCTTGTTACAAGACACAACACAATAAAGTCTGTTCCAAACTCATGCTCTTTGACAAATCTTTATGTATGACATGGAGAGCTTAGAAATAAGTATACCTGATGAGACCAGATGGAGTTTGATTTTTCATTTGATGGAACGGCACTCTTTATTGTCACCACCAAAGGAGGAGTACCAGACCCCAAAACCGTCGTGATTGCTACCTGAATTTAGGCTTGGTATTAGAAATCTCACAACAATTGAGTCATTTTGAAAAAACTACTGCTTTTGTAAAGCAAATTCTTTGAGCTGTTGTACTAATCTCAAACTCTATGAAAGAGAAATGCACATTGGACACCACTAAGACACTCCCAAGTGTAAAAAGAAACCTATGTATTGTCTGATAAAAGTATGCACGTGAAGGCTATCATCCAAGACACTGACAGCTTTGCTACACAGATGAAAGTCAAAGATAGAAGTCATTCTGGATAGTTTTACACCTCGTTGACCATTAGGGCCGGTGGTTCTGGGAGCCACACATTGTGAATCTTGCTGTTTCTTGTCTTACTGAAGGGAGAGTTTTCATATATAGAGCCCCAAATTCAGTAAACTGATAGAAGCAAAGGAAGAAATGCCTGATGGAAGACTTAGGTTTAGAACTAAGAATCAGCTTGGAATATAACCATACCTGAAGCTTATCATTTGTTGTTCGAGAGAGCACAGAACTTGGCAAAGATAATATCAATGGAACAATGAGACTGAAAAAGGAAACAAAGCAGCAGTCAGAAGCTATTATGTGAAATTACCACTAAGTAATTCAAAATTAATATTTCAAAATAATACCGCTGGTATGGTACCGCCGGTACCATATCAGTGGTACCGCTGGTACGGTACCGCCCTCAGACCCGCGGTACAAGGGCGGTACTGTTTTTAATATTTTTTTGATTTTTTTTAAATATTTTTAATAATTTATTTTTGCATATTAACTACCAAAAAAGGACAAAAAAAAGTAAAAAAAAGGGGTTCTGGGTGTAAAAAAAGAGGGTACAGTACATGATGCAGGGGACTGGTGCAGTGGCACATGGGCACTGCGGGTGAGCAAACCGAGGGGCCAATGGGAGACCAACACAGGGGGGTAGCATCACATGGGGGCAAGTACAGAGGCACATGGGCACTGTGGGTGAGCAGACCATGGGGCCAATGGGAGACCAACACAGGGGGGGAGCATCACATGGGGGCAGGTACAGAGGCACATGGGACAAATCCGGACAGGTACACCGTCACATGGGCACTGTGGGGGAGCAGACCATGGACCCAATCGGAGTGCAGCATGTGGTACAGGTACATGGAGCAGGTACAGTAGCATATCACAATTAATGGGGACAGGTACAAGGGCACATGGAGGGATCATCAACAACTGCACATGGGGGAACAGGCTGTGGGGTTAAATAGGCACTCACGAGGCTGTGAGAGGCTGTGAGAGAGAGGCTGTGAGAGGCATTGTGAGAGTTATTGTGAGAGGCATTGTGAGAGCCAGTGAGAGCCAGTTCGAGAAACAGGGTGTCGTGAGATGGCAGAGCGCATACCACCAAGGCCTGAGGGCGAAGCCAGGAGGAAGCTTGAGGAAGATGTCCGAAGGCACAACGAAAGGCATCGGAAGCAAGAGGCAGACATTGCAGAGATGCTGCGACAAACTCGAGAGAGACACCCAGAGCTGCAGATCCCCGCCCCCGCTGTGGCCCCTGCTCCCGCTGTCGAGCTGGATTTGGATGAGCAGATCGGAATGAACTTCACACGACGACAGCTCATCATGGTCAGGGAAAGGGCTGCCAGCCGTCGGGCTGACCAGGAGGCAGCTCGGGCTAACCGGGAGGCAGAGCGAGAGCGACATAACAATGCTCCTGACGAGGGCGAGGAGTCAGTGGAGGATCCATAGGAATGTTTATCATAGATGGGGTCTAGTCGTATGTGGCTAACTGTTGTTATGTAATGTTCATCAGTAGATGAGGCAGCATTTAGTTTCTAGCATAGTGTAAAGAACAGCCCCAGCTGTATGTGGCGGGAATACGTATTGTTATTTTGATACATCTGATGAATTAATGTACGGTGTGTTTTTTGTGCAATGCGTGCCTTGTGTAATGCAATCTGATGTATGTGTTTATGAAATGCTATCAGGGGGGTTGTATTTCTGTGTTCTGCATATGCTCTCAATCTCTGTAGTGAAAACTAATTGAAAACACGCACACACCATTCGAAATAAAACTGCAAGTAGAACATCACAATTACAAATTGACAAATACACATTGTGCAGTGAATAGAATACGTCCAACACTGAATATAATATGGAAAATGGTCTGAATACAGTGTTCGACCATCTGGTCGCCAAACATGGAACATGATATGAAACTGCTAAAAATAAAACAACAGAGCCACAATCAATGCTCTGGCTCTGACTCAGACGAATGCTCTGGAGACAACTCAGGGCCCCGAGCTGACTCTCGCAGCCAATATTTGTGCCTGTCTGGAGCTGGCATGGGCTGTGTATCAGAAGAGGAGGACTCGTCACTAGCATCATCCCAATCTGCCTCCGCATCAGCCCCCAAGCAAGCCAAACCAACAACACCTGCTCCAGCTCGCTGTAATGCTGCACCTCTAGCTGTACCTGGAGCCCTGCGTGGTCGTCCTCTCCTCCCTGGCAGTTTTTGTGCCTTGCCTTTCTTGTTCGGTGCACCCTTGGGCCTTCCTGCTCTCTTGCGGACAAGAGGAGCTATCAATGCCTCGTCCCCCCCATGCGAATCACCTGGCTGACTAGACTGGGCCCCCAAGCTGAGGCCAGCTGGGATAGGGGAGCAAAAGAGGGAACTCCCTGTGGAGCTGAGCAAGGATGATGAGCTCCTAGAGTGTGTGCCCGTGGGGCTGCTGCTGGTGGAGGGACTGGCTGTGAAGGAGGCAAGTACAGCGGCGATATGTACTGAAAGGGGCGCTGCGGTGGCCGGTACTGGTACATCCTGGGTGCTGCCAAAGGGGGAGCCAGTGCAGTGGGTGCTGCCAAAGAAGGAGGACGTGGAGTGGGTGCTGCAAGTGGAGGAGCAGCTGGAGGAGCCACTGTGGATGTGGGCGCTGCGAGAGAAAACCTGGGCAGAGATGGTCGCCTGCCATACTTGGTGCTGCAGAAGTGGACGGCGATGGAGGGGCTGCAGGCCTGAATGGCATCGGTGGCACTGGAGGAGCTGTGCGGCGCACATATACCCTCTGAGGAGCTGGAGGAACTGTGGGCACCTCGTGCGGCTGCTCTGGCTGGGACTCTGTGTATGGTATGTTGGCAAGAGATGAAGGGGGTGCCCTGACACTCGGCATCTGCTGGGCCTCTGAATCAAATGTGGCAATCAGGTCGTCCAGCTGGGGCTCTTTCTGGTGACAAAAGTTACCAGGAAGAGGGCCTCCCCGACGATGGCTCTAACCCAGGGAAGTGCTCCTATGTCCCCCATCAGAAGGTCTATGTCGTGCGTTGCACAGGGGGTATGAACAATATGAGGGAACTCAACCTCTAGCAGTACACCCATCTGAATGCAATTCGTGGCATTGTCCGTCACCACCGTGACGACATGTCGTGGGCCTATGGCTAGGATGGAAGACCTGATGACATCAAACATGAACTCTGCAGATATGACTCTCCCCCCCCTGCTGCAATCCACTGCCCTCAAAAACTGTGTGCCCATGCAGCTGGAGACCAGTATGTTGAGGATCGGCCTCCTCCTGACATCAGTCCAGCCATCGCGGTACCATATTGGTCGGCGGTACCAAAAAAAAAAACATTTTTTTTTTGCGAAAATAACACGGGAAATTTTTTTTTTTTTTTATATTATGGTACCGCCCTGGTACCACGGATCCCAGGGCGGTACCGTACCGACAATACCACTGTTATGGTATCGGCGGTACCATAACAGCGGTACCAGGGGACACTATGACAGAATCCCATGGTACCGCCATTATGGTACCGCCGGTACCATAATGGTGGTGCCGCCCTTAGACCCGCGGTACCAGGGCGGCACCATAATTATAATATTTTGTATTTTTTATTTTTAATATTAAAAACCCCTTTTCCTAGGGTAATTTAGGGTAAAAAATTTAGAAAAAAAAAGTGTTAGGGTTTAGAAAAAAGGGGGGACTGTACAGGGGGCATTGTGGGGGAGCAGACCTTGGGGTCCATGGGAGTGCAGCATGTGGGGGAGCAGCAAATCCGGACAGGTACACCGTCACATGGGCACTGTGGGGGAGCAGACCACGGACACAATCGGAGTGCAGCATGTGGGCGAGCAATACATGGGGCAGGTGTTGTAGCACATGGGCACTGTGGGGGAGCAGGCCATGGGGCCAATGGGAGTGCAGCACGTGGCCGAGCAACAAATGGGGGCAGGTACAAGGGCACATGGAGGTATCATCAACAGCTGCACATGGGGGAACAGGCTGTGGGGTTAAATAGGCACTCACGAGGCCGTGAGAGGCTGTGAGAGGCATTGTGAGAGGTTGTGAGAGAGAGCCAGTGAGGCAGTGAGAGGCATTGTGAGAGGTTGTGAGAGAGAGCCAGTGAGAGGCTGTGAGAGAGAGGCATTGTGAGAGGCTGTGTCACAGACCCAGTGAGAGGCTGTGAGAGGGAGGCTGTGAGAGAGCCAATGAGAGCCATTGAGAGGCTGTGAGAGCTAGTGAGAGCCAGTTCAAGAAACAGGGTGTCGTGAGATGGCGGAGCGCATACCACCGAGGCTTGAGGGCGAAGCCAGGAGGAAGCTCGAGGAAGATGTCCGAAGGCACAACGAAAGGCATACGACAGGCTCGGCAGAGAAATCCGGAGCCAGAGCACCCAGCCCCCGCTGTGCCCCCCGCCCCCACTATCGAGCTGGATTTGGATGAGCAGATCGGAATGAACTTCACACGACGGCAGCTCATCATGGTCAGGGAAAGGGCTACCCACCATCGGGCTAACCAGGAGTTAGAATGGATAGGATCCAGCCGTATGTGGCTGGCTGTTGTTATGTATTTTTCGGCATAAGATGAGGCAACATTTAGTGTTTAACACAGTGTAAAGAACAGCCCCAGCCGTATCTGGCAGGATACGTATTGTTATTTTGATACCACTGTTGAATTAATGTTCAATGTGTTTTTTGTGCAACGCATGCCTGGTGTAATGCAGTGTAATATGTGTGTTTATGAAATGCTATTAATGGGGTTTGTGTTGTGCATCTGCTATCAATCTCTGCAGTTGAAACTAATTGAAAATACGCACATACCATTCGAAATAAAATTGAAACAGAGCATCACAATTACAAATTGACAAATACACAATGTGCAGCGAATAAAGTATGTCCAACACTGGATATAATATGGAAAATGGTCTGAATACAGTGTTCGACCATCTGGCCGCCAAACATGGAACATGATATCAAACTGCTAAAAATAAAATAACAAAGCTACAATCAATGCTCTGGCTCTAACTCAAACGAATGCTCCGGAGACAATTCAGGGCCCCGAGCTGACTCTCGCAACTGATATCTATGTATGTCTGGAACTGGCATGGGCTGTGTATCCGAGGAGGAGGACTCGTCATCCTCATCCTCCCAATCTGCCTCCGCATCAGCCCCCAAGCAAGCCAAACCGACTAGACCTGCTCCAGCTGGCTGTGATACTGCACCTCTACCTGCACCCGGGGCCCTACGAGGTCGTCCTCTCTTCCCTGGCTGTTTCTGTGCTCTGCCTTTCTTGTTCGGTGCACCCTTGGGCCTTCCTGGTCTCTTGCGGACAAGGGGAGCCGTCAATGCCTCATCACCCCCATGCAGATCACCTGGCTGGCTAGGCTGGGCCCAAGCTGAGGCCGGTTGGGATAGAGAAGCCAAAGATGGGTGTCCTTTTGCAGCTGATAGTGGAGGATAGGTCCGTGGAGTGTGTGCCCGTGGGGCTGCTGCTGGCGGAGGAACGGGCTGTTGAGGGACCATCCCTGCAGGAGGCAAGTATAGCGGCGATATGTACTGAAAGGGGCGCTGCGGTGGCCGGTACTGGTACATCCTGGGTGCTGCCACTGGAGGACCCACTATGGATGTGGGCGCTGTTCAGAAACATAAATTTGTTCATGTTTGAAGTTATTTTGATGAAAAGGGTTTAAAGGAAGACTTCAAAAGCTCAAACTTGGGTAAGGAGATATTCTTTTGGGTTTCTAAAGGCTAGGAACAACAATTCAAGCCTCTGCAGTGTCTGCAAGTACCCTGATTTCTACACGAGTAACTACTAGGAGCATAGTCTGTAAAAGAGCCAGCAGAAACTTGCCAACCGAAGCTGAGCATCATTATCTATAGTTCACAACCAAACTAAACCAAATTTACTTTACTGTACAGCCTTACAAAGGGTCTGAAATGATCACCAGTGAAGTAGCCAATTGTCATTTTCTAAAAGAACTTTACTCAAATGAGAGAATGATACTTTGCTGATACAGGCTTTTTCAGTGTCCAGTACCATACAAAAATAGCCAACAAAGCTGTACTTATCTAATATCCAATATTAGATATCCAATGATCTGACGACCACCATATCAAAATTCATACCAAAATGCAAATACCTGTTGTCATCCAGTATGCCTAGTGCATCCAATTGAAGATATGCTTCGGCAGGGTTCTCCAGAATACCCATGCTCAAGAAGAAGGTGGCCAGTCCAGCAAATTTATCAGCTCCAACCTGCACAAACATATCCCTTCATTGATGAATCTATACAGTATTCCTGTTAGCTGACAGATCACCGCTATTTGACATTAAAAAAGATCAATCCTTCAAGCATCCCATTTAAGAACTTGTATGTGAATGAGCTCTATTTGGGTTTTCATGACTGAGAAAGTCTCCCTTACCTTTAGTCTTTTACTTCCTGCAATTGAAGCGAGTACAGATACACCCCGAAGAACAGTAGATGTAGCAGCAAGAGGACCTCCACCTCCACTGACTTTATCAACACTTCTCTCATCAAAATATTGGGCTCCATCATCTGCAATCATAGTAACAACCAGCATTCATCTTCAGAATATTAAAGTAACATTCTCTAAGCTCTCCCTTATGCTGAATATCTGGCAGTTATCAACTCAAACCAAGAAAACCAAGACCATTGTTTTGATAATAGATGCTTCCACTGTCAATGGAGACCGAAGTTTTGGAGTGGAATTCAATTGGACTGAAAAATCGGGGATAGAAGAGAGATGCAAACTTAGGATTAAATGGATGATCAAATTAGTTGTTAAAGGGCAAAAATAGTCCTGTAATACATACGGAAGGAGTCCAAAGAAGCATAAACAAGCGCAAAACTCTACTCGGTGGCATTAGAAATATGGCCCATTCAAATGGCATCCATTGTTTCATACCTTCTTGTTTGGGCCCTCCCAACTCACACCTCAACAAACAAGATCATTTGGGTGAATCTAGCATCCCTGGGCCCTAAAACCAGCTTGGAACAATTTCCTTTTCTCCCTTGCAATCATATCCCCCCCTCTTCTTTGTGACTGCACCTTTTCTTTTCTGAGATTTTCGTCCTTTCCTCATTTAAATGCACCTTGCTGTAATTGAATATGGTTCTTCAATATGTGATGTTGATGTAACCATTAGAATAAAATTTTATGAATTGCTATGGATGAAGAAGAATATAAAGAACAGCTCCATGCATGAGAATTTGAACACTTGGCAATTGCATGCCAAGCCATTGTACATTCACCAACTCTATTTAATAGAAGAGTTTGTAACTCTCTTCCATTTTCTTTGTGCTTATGTCTTCTTGATCCATTTCTGGTGTAGAAACTCGCAGCTGGATCTGATCTGGATTTTCAGATTGTTCTCCCTCATCTCTCATCCAAATTCGATGAGAACAATTGCAAACAGATTGTAGGAGGAGGGCGCTACTACTCAAACCTTTTCCACTTCCAATTCATGCAAATCTGGAGCCAGGACAGCCATCAACCATTTGTGGGAGGGCGCCGGTTCAGTTCTAGAAAAACCTTCATTTCTCTTTGATGAATTGTCAGAAGTTGATAGAATCAGATGTATATGTTTTATATTGCATAGGCACTATCATTGCTTGTGATTAGAAGTCAATTAGAGGTCAATAAGAATCTGTTTTGTCAGATCTCACAGTCCTAATTGTATTGGCCAGCAAGTAGAAATCATTCTTTATCTTCATTCATCTAATTGACATAGAGTAGAGTTCATACAGATGTGAACTAGGATCAAATTTATGATCCACAGCTTGCTGGTTTTTTCCATTTCAACTTGCATTACAGTATTTTCATTACCAATCCATTATTTGCCAAAATATGTTTCTAAGTATGAAGCATGAAATGGTGATTCCTTTTGCATTGGGAAAAATGTCAAATTTCTACATTGCATGTTCCTTTCCTAGTTTTGTCTAATTCAAGTAGACCTTGAAATCAACCTGAGTTCCTAATTTCAGGCTAT
Source organism: Diphasiastrum complanatum (assembly GCA_029204225.1). Taxonomy (NCBI): domain Eukaryota; kingdom Viridiplantae; phylum Streptophyta; class Lycopodiopsida; order Lycopodiales; family Lycopodiaceae; genus Diphasiastrum; species Diphasiastrum complanatum. The sequence goes on from CM055092.1 coordinate 79,710,048, forward strand.
CCTAGCATCATTCATTCTACAACAATGGTATCAGAGCAGGTTGGCTCTATTAAAAGCCAGGTTGGCTATATGAGAGCTAGGTTCCTATCCTAGTCAAAGCATAGATTGCCGAAGCAGTGTCTAATTCAAGTAGGCCTTGTAATTAGCATTGTTAAAAGTTCCATGCAACTTGGAGATAATTGCAAAGTTTTCCTTGGAAGTCCCTTTGTTACATAGACTTGGATACCCATTTGTGCAGAAGCTATGAATGCAGGAAACAGGTAAAAGAAGCTATCCTATGTGGAGGCTTCAAATGATCAAAGCATTGAAACAAGAAGGAGTTGGTCCTTTGTCAATGGATCTCTACCTCAGCCAAAGACTTACTCCGAGAGATGGACAGAGTTGAATGATATTGCTATTGGATTCATCAATCTGTCTACGTCCGATGACATCATGATGGATATGTCAGAGAACGAGATTGCTACAGAACGGTGGGAGCAACTTCAAAGTAAGTATGGATCTGTTTTCTTTTGTGACCATTGCAGGGAAGAAGGACACACTCAAGAGGAGTGTTTGTGCAAACCACTGGTTGCTTGCAAGCATTGTGAATGTAATGATAATGACAGTGCTACCATCTATCCGAGGACACACAGACTTCAAAAGGATACTCAGAAGCTGAAATGCTGCTTGTTGAAGTGGCTTCACAAGTTATTTGTTTGCAGGATGCAAAGCAAGAAGAATCTCGTGAGGAGCCGTTTGCATCAAATTGTGTGCAAGATATATGCATGCAACATGGTTCTCAAGATGAGAAATCTCTTCTTATTGTTTTGCAGGAAGACTCTCAAGAAGAGGAGTCTCAGCTATACAAACAGGAAGGTCCTCATAAAGAGGAAACTGTTCTTACTTCCATACAGGAAGAAACCTTCATGACTTGCATGCAGGAAGATCCTCAGCAGGAAGAGTTGCAAGTTGTTATCATGCAAGAGATTTCTCAGGATGACAAATCAAATTGTAAGGAAGTTGTTTGCTGCCCATATCAGCCAATTGCTTTCCCTCTATCAGATCTTGTTTATGATTTGTAGCTTGCAGGTGAATTGCAGCATGTAGGGGGAGCACATATCATGTTTCAGATTCCATAAGGTGGTTCAATATGTCTATCAAATTGCCTAGGAGATGCAGCTTTGAAGATCTTTATGCAAGAACCATATGTGGCTGAATCTGTTTATGAAGTTAAAAGAGACAGAGATCTCGAATGGCTTCAATTTGGTGCTGATCAACCAGGAATTTCCTTGGAGGAAGAAAACTCTAAGTTCCACTTAGTTGGTTGCTACCCAAATACTTCTTTTGAACAGTTGTATATGTAGCTACAGTTTGAAGAAACACCATTGTTTGATGATGGTGGTTAATGTCTACCTACATAGTGACAAGATTGGAGGGTGAACTGTTATGTTTCTAATCCCCGTCACATGCATGTTCGAGAAACATCCGGAGGCATTAGGAGTTATTGATTTAACAGGTTTAAGGGGGAGTTGTTGAACTTATAAACCTAGTTAAATAAATAGTACATGGTACATGGTCATACTTGGGTCCAAATTTTTAAGCGCCACTACTCAGACCTTTTCCACTTCCAATTCAGGCAAATCTGGAGCCAGGACAGCCATCAACCATTTGTGGGAGGGCGCTGGTTCAGTTTTGGAAAAACCTTCATTTCTCTTTGATGAATTGTCAGAAGTTGATAGAATCAGATGTATATGTTTTCTATTGCATAGGCACTATCATTGCTTGTGATTAGAAGTCAATTCGAGGTCAATTAGAATCTGTTTTTTCAGATCTGACACTCCTAATTGTATTGGCCAGCAAGTAGAAATCATTCTTTATCTTCATTCATCTAATTGACATAGAGTAGAGTTCATACAGATGTGAACTGGGATCAAATTTATGATCCACAGCTTGCTGGTTTTTTCCATTTCATTTTGCATGACAATTGCATGTCAAGTTTCTACATTGCATGTTCCTTTCCTAGTTTTGTCTAATTCAAGTAGACCTTGAAATCAACCTGAGTTCCTAATTTCAAGCTATCCTAGCATCATTCATTCTACAACAGTGGTATCAGTGCAGGTTGGCTCTATTAAAAGCTAGGTTGGCTATATGAGAGCTAGGTTCCTATCCTAGTCAAAGCATAGATTGTCGAAGCAGTGTCTAATTCAAGTAGGCCTTGTGATTAGCATTGCTAAAAGTTCCTAGTTCAATTTCTGCAGAAGCTATGAATGCAGGAAACAAGTTTATATCTTCTTCGAAGGCAAAAGGAGCTATCCTATGTGGAGGCTTCAAATGATCAAAGCATTGAAACAAGGAGGAATTGGTCCGTTGTCAATGGATCTCTGCCTCAGCCATAGACTTACTCCGAGAGATGGACAGAGTTGAATGATATTGCTATTGGATTCATCAATCTGTCTACATCCGATGACATCATGATAGATATGTCAGAGAACGAGATTGCTAAAGAACTGTGGGAGCAGCTTCAAAGTAAGTATGGATCTGTTTTTTTTTGCGACCATTGCAGGGAAGGACACATTCAAGAGGAATGTTTGTGCAAACCATTGGTTGCTTGCAAGCATTGTGAATGTAATGACAACGATAGTGCTACCATCTATCCCGAGGATACACAGACTTCAGAAGGATACTCAGAGATAAAATGTTTCTTGTTGAAGTGGCTTCACAAGTTATTTGTTTGCAGGACGCAAAGCAAGAAGAATCTCGTGAGAAGTCGTTTGCATCAAATTGTGTGCAAGATATATGCATACAACATGGTTCTCAAGATGAGAAACCTCTTCTTATTGTTTTGCAGGAAGACTCTCAAGAAGAGGAGTCTCAGCTATACAAACAGGAAGGTCCTCATAAAGAGGAGATTCATTAATCTGTCTACATCCGATGACATCATGATGGATATGTCAGAGAACGAGATTCCTAAAGAACTGTGGGAGCAGCTTCAAAGTAAGTATGGATCTGTTCTTTTTTGTGACCATTGCAGGGAAGGACACACTCAAGAGGAGTGTTTGTGCAAACCATTGGTTGCTTGCAAGCATTGAGAATGTAATGACAATGACAGTGCTACCATCTATCCCGAGGACACACAGACTTCAGAAGGATACTCAGAAGCTGAAATGTTGCTTTTTGAACTGGCTTCACAAGTTATTTGTTTGCAGGATGCAAAGCAAGAAGAATCTCGTGAGGAGCCGTTTGCATCAAATTGTGTGCAAGATATATGCATGCAACATGGTTCTCAAGATGAGAAACCTCTTCTTATTGTTTTGCAGGAAGACTCTCAAGAAGAGGAGTCTCAGCTATACAAACAGGAAGGTCCTCATAAAGAGGAAACTCTTTTTACTTCCATACAGGAAGAAACCTTCATGACTTGCATGCAGGAAGATCCTCAGTAGGAGGAGTTGCAAGTTGTTATCATGCAAGAGATTTCCCAGGATGAGAAATCAGATTGTAATGAGGTTGTTTGCTGCCCATATCAGCCAGTTGCTTTCCCTCTATCAGATCTTGTTTATGATTTGTAGCTCGCAGGTGAATTGCAGCATGCAGGGGGAGCACATATCATGTTTCAAATTCCAGAAGGTGGTTCAATATGTCTATCAAATTGCCTTGGAGATGCAGCTTTGAAAACCTTTATGCAAGAACCATATGTGGCTGAATCTGTTTATGAAGTTAAAAGAGACAGAGATCTCGAATGGCTTCAATTTGGTGCTGATCAACCTGGATTTTCCTTGGAGAAAGAAAACTCTAAGTTCCACTTAGTTGGTTGCTGCCAGATACTTCTATTGAACAGTTGTATATATAGGTGCAGTTTGAAGAAACACCATTGTTTGATGATGGTGGTTAATGTCTACCTACATAGTGACAAGATTGGAGGATGAACTGTTATGTCTAATCCCCGTCACATGCATGTTCGAGAAACATCGGGAGGCATTAGGAGTTATTGATTTAACAGGTTTAAGGGGGAGTTGTTGAACTTATAAACCTAGTTAAATAAATAGTACATGGTACATGGTCATACTTGGGTCCAAATTTTTAAGGCCCAAAACAACTTACGCAAAAAAAAAATTTCTAACCAAACTCATGGGAGGCCTTCTTGCATGATGATGCCACATACCCATTTGAGTTTGGTAGACCCCCATGCATATGTACATGGGGGAGACTAAGTTAGTTTGCCACCTATCATGACATGCATGCAACATGCAAGTAGGCATGCAACATGCAAAATGCATGCATGAGAATTTGAACACTTTGCAATTGCATGCCAAGCCATTGTACATTCACCAATTCTATTTAATAGAAAAAATCACCCTCCACGAGTTGGAGAGAGGTAGTGTTTATAACTCTCTTCCATTTTCTTTGTGCTTATGTCTTCTTGATCCATTTTTGGTGTGGAAACTCGCAGCTGGATCTGATCTGGATTTTCAGATTGTTCTCCCTCATCTCTCATCCAGATTCGATGAGAACAATTACAAACAGATTGTAGGAGGAGGGCGCTACTACTCAAACCTTTTGCACTTCCAATTCATGCAAATCTGGAGCCAGGACAGCCATCAACCATTTGTGGGAGGGCGCTGGTTCAGGTTTGGAAAAACATTCATTTCTCTTTGATGAATTGTCGGAAGTTGATAGAATCAGATGTATATCTTTTCTATTGCATAGGCACTACATTTCAACTTCCATGACAGTTGCATGTCAAGTTTCTACATTGCATGTTCCCTTCCCAGTTTTGTCTAATTCAAGTAGACCTTGAAATCAACCTGAGTTCCTAATTTCCAGCTATCCTAGCATTATTCATTCTACAACATGTTCATTTAGACTTAATTTCACTAGGCCATTTGATGTAAATGCTATTCATAATTTAATTCTTTATATGCCTTAATTATTGGTTGAACTTAGTCATTACTTCATGGTTGTATGTTTCCTTGGATTGACCATTTCTCCTTGTACTGTCGTTGACCTCTTGAAACCCTCTATATGGCTTTCGGTTCGCACACCAGCCTCACACTGCCTAGTCAGCCTGTCTTCGTGCATGGTACGCCAAAGCTGTTGGCAGTGTGCGATCTTACATCTTGTGGAAGCGTCCTTCCCTTCTGACCCGTGGCATGCAGAGGGGTAGGCCTATCCACTAGGCGAAGGAACTCGGGCAAGGTCCCTCTCGTATCTGACACCAAGTGCTGGGAAGCTCGTAAATGAGAAGTACCCTTGGATTTTTTGCACACCCTGTCCTGCAAATTATTTTTTTGTGGTCAATATGGGTATCAGATGAAAGCTCTAATTAAGAGCATTACATTTGTATAGTTTGCCAAATGTTTCGGGTACAGGACGGTCCAGTTCAGGTGCATTAATCCATGTTGGGTTCTGTCAAGGATAAAAATTCAAAACTAACCTCTAGCCTGTTCGTTACGATCACAAATGGTTCCAGAGGGACAGAGACAGAGAACTATAGAGCAATTGCACCTCGCTTTTTGTTTCGGGAAGCGCTGCCCTCCAATCCCCCCGCCAAAGGGGGCCTAGGTGGTTATCGTCGCCCCCCCCCTGGACCCCCCAGGCGACAATAGCAAGGGGGGGTACTACCCCTCCTCCACCCCCCCGTAGATAAAAATGGGGGTCCAAATGCGCGCCAATAAGCGCCCAATATTTATGCCCCCAAATATGCACATTGCATCTCTAGTGAAATGATTGCAAAAGTGATCATCATCCATAGAGTTGATAGCCCAAACTATAGCATTAACATTTACTGAGAACCAAAGCAAATAACAACCAAATAGCTACTGAAAATAAGATCTGTTTGTGCCCTATCTACTACACTTCTGAGAGGCACAACAATGGTTTGACCATTGTTTCAGCCATAAGCTATTTTTCCAAAAAAAAATTTAACCACGTTTCTACATCAGAAACGCGTTTCTGAGAAATGCTTTTTCAAAAACGTGTTTGCCCATAAACGCGTTTCTGTGCAACTATGGTACAGTGCTATATCATTTATGGATGAGTTAAAACTACATTTATGATTCAAGACTCAAGTAACAAGTTTATATTTGGTAATGTTCAAATGTGGAATGTTTCAAGTTTCAATGTTGAATGTTGAATAGGATTTGTACTCATAGTAACTCAAGAGTTAATACTTAGAAGTTACTGCTTAGTAGTGTTATGTGTAAGTTGTTAGAAGTTAGTACTCTAATCTATTACCTGTTAACAATTACACAATGCACATTGTATACATTGTCATTTTCGTCAAATTTGAAACTTGCTAAGCACAAGATTATTAAAATACCATGGGATGCGTGAACACCACCCACGTTGCCTACCACTAGGAAGAAGCTACCTAGGTGGTGTTGGGAAACAATCAAACAGGGACATATGTTGGAAGAAGGAGAAAGCAGTGAACAAGGTGCCAAAAGATCTCTTAGGTCTCAAAAGAGACAAGAGACTAACTTTGCCCTTATGTCCACAATTTTGGAAGCAGACGAGTCATAGATCTTTCACGAAGCCGTGAAAGAAAAGGTATGGCAACAAGCCATGCAAGAGCAGTATCACTCCATTGTGAAGCATTAATGCCTCATGGCAGCTTGCTACATTGCCAAAAGGGAAGCAACCAATAGGTTGCAAGTGGGTCTATAAGGCCACGTTTCATTGCAAGAAATCCAGTCTGCCATGCACGAACAAAACATATGGAGGTGGACTAGCACTTGATACAAAAGAAGGTCCACAATGGTGAGATTGAGCTAACATATTGTGACACCAACAATCAAATTGCTAATATCTTTAATAAACCACTTAGTAGAGACAAGTTTGAGAAGTTCATAACATTGTTAGGTGTTACCTTAAATAAAACTACCATTAAAAGAGTAATGCCTAATTTACCTCTTTGGCTAAGCACTTATGTTATTGCAAGTTGTACATTACACATGGGGCATGTAATTTGTAAATGCATGGGGCCCCTTATTTGTAACTTAACTAAGTTAGTGCAAGTGGCCCACTTGGCCAAGTAGCTCAATCATATGGTTGTCACCTATACATTCAATGCATGTACATGAGGTTCTTGCCTCATAGAGGACTTCGAGGACCCACGCTCTCCTCTCTCTCTCTCTCTCTTTTTAGCAATTCATTCTCTCTTCTAAGTTGGTGTACTAAGGTGCTTAAGTAATTCCCTTATGTTTGATGTTTTCTATGGTAAAGTTTCTCAAGCTTTCATGGTTGATCTAGTATTGCAGCTAAGATACTCCATAGCCAGGTCTTGCAATTTCTCTCCATCAAGTTGAAGCCCAAGCATCCATAATAAAGCTCCAAAAGAGGTTTCCAAGCATGGTTCTTCCAATACAAAGCAAAATATGCCTTGAGCTTGGCAAGCCAAATTTCTAGGGCTCATTACCATTTGAAACAATATACAGTCATGTGGACTTGAAATCATGACATGACCTTGGAATATTTTTGGTCTTGGCCACACATTGTGATTCAATAGATTAGGGTTCAAGGACAACCTACCTTCTCCTACAAAACTCCCTTGTGCCCAATAATCAGTTAATGTAGTTTAATGACTGTGATTAATGAGGCCCCAAGTAAAACTGCCAAATAAACCCTAAGGTCCTATTCTTAAGTCACACATGAAAATTTTTACATAAAGAAGACCTTGTCAAAAATCAGTAGGCAAGCTAAAAAGTCTAATGTACAAACTTGATGCACACAATTCACTGATTAAGGTTCTAGTCATTATTACCGTAACTTTCAATATTGTCGAACAACTTGTTGATTGCAGACGTCAAATAATTTATCTGCACATCTCAAACAATTAAAAATGATGTCAATGCTAGACAGATAGAAACTACATCTCAAATTTTAGCTACACTACTAGTCTACTACAAGGAAGACTACTTCAAGCGCCAAACATGGAGTCCGCAACATGTTTTGTAACTTCTATCAATCATTGTTGGAGTACATAATTATAAACGAATTGATGTAAAGAAGCACATGAATCACGTCGCTTTGTGCTTGGATTGAGATCTCAAGGGTTGATTGTTCCAATTTGTTGCTATGTCTGCTAATAAAAAATAGAGGGAGAAAATCTAGGAATTCAGCTTGCGATAATAGAATTCACTCTAGCGAATATTGGGGCATAGATGTGGACTCATACATCCCTTCACATAGAGAACATTCACCTTTTTTTATTTTTCCAAGATCCATGCATATGGTCATACTACATTAAAAATTAATGCAGACTAAAGATCTCACTTCCATAGTGCAAACACAAAACTGTAACCAAAACATGCTCAGACTTACATGCAAAATAAATAAAAAAAGACACAAATTAACTAGAAAAAAATGGATATGATGCCTTATAAATTGAAAATGATGACTTGCTTGTTTGAAACAACAATTATATTGACGTTTTATGAAGAAATACCTTAATATTTAAGTTCACTCTCTACCTTTTTGTTAAAGGAAAAGTGCTCTCGGTAGCAAAATTCAAGGACCCTTAATGCATTGTCTTATTATACCTTTGCATATGTATGAATGTTACTAGGAGTCTAGGACAACTGTTCCAAGGGATTGGAGAGGCAATAATGCACCTTTGGCATTTCCAAGCAAGCAAATTTCATTGTAGTCCAAAATACTACTGCAACCATACACAGTGGACTAAATGCCAACTTGACAATTTGAGGCCTAATATGGTAGGCCAAGTTCTAGAAGATTCATTAGGGTTGAATCTATTTGTGTTAGTAACTTGATCATTTATGCTATATTAAAAGTGCTCTTGCCTAACATTGTCTTGCTAGTGTTTTGTGCAATCACTAGGTCATAGATCTTTCAAACTACATGAAGGTTTTCATTTTCTTTCACACATAGTGCACATGTTTTTCTTGCTCCGGTGATTGCCAATTCTAAGATAAAGCTTCTACATATCCTTGATTTCCAATAGATTACAAGTATTATCATTATGAGGCAAATAGTTAAACAAAGATCTATATCATAACTTGGAAGACTTCTTGAGGCATCATCTTTCCCCTTGTCAATAACATCTTTGCTTTGCTATAATAGTCATATCAGGATTGATCACTAGTATTAAGTTTTCTCCTCTCCATTTGGCCCAGGTCACCCTCCTTTATTACCTAGTTTTCTTTTATTGCATGATGATGTGCAATTTAGTGCAATGTCAACATATTGAATGCCAAGAAGATGACAAAATAATAGTTCCAAGTTGAATTTATTCGACTTGATTGGAAACTTGAATCAACCTGATTTCTTTTTCAAATTTGAAACGAGCAATTGTGACTCCATTTGGAAAGCTTTAAAATAAGTAGTTTCAAAAAAAAAATACTCAAATATTGACATGGAAAACTTCTAGGAGAAAATGTCCTTAGTACACTCTAAACATGGCATACATATCGCTTTCTTCCATAATCATGATTGCATATAGAGGAAGTACATGATGTGTCACACTTACCTCTGAACCTTTTGATTCTAACCCAGTAAGACTTAAAATTCCAGCAGCAGCTTCAAGGGCAAGACCTACAACCATAAAGCAAACAACTTTAAGGCTCAAAAAAAATATGAAACTTTATGAACTTGATTAATAAACAAAACTTAGTCAAAACATGGCACCCAACTTGAATAATATGGCACCAAACTAAGCCAATATGCAGTTTCACAAAATAAGATACTTATACTTTGCAACTTAGTCCACATGATGATTAGAAACATCTAGCGGACGTGGCATGTACAAGAATATACCATTGTGCCTATGAATCTTACGATGACTTCATAACTATGTTCTTAATTCATGTTACTTTTATGTAGACTCCAATCTAACCTCCTACCCAATACTATTCATCATCGCGGAGAGTTTGGTATCTAACAATACTAAAACTGCAACTTATATCTACATTGTCATATACTTCCTCATGACAACATCAAGGTTATTAGCTAGCTTTGATTGCAGTTATACCGTTCTAATATCACTTAAATATGATTTTGCTTCATCGTTCACCAAATTATGAAAGGTTGCATCATTTATACTACTCCACTATCACTTAAATATAACTTTGGTTTAACAAATTATGATAGACAACGTTATACTACTCGACTATCACGTGAATATGACTTTGGAATACTTCAAATTTACAAGTACTCACTAGATTACTGTGTTTTATATCATAGTTGTACAATGGATCACAATCATAATGCTCTATAAAGAATCTTAACACTCTATATCCGTTAACTGTTTTGACTCTCAAGTCCAGATGTAGATCGATAAAAATCGGCAACGGACAAAGAGTATCAATCTCTCATCAAAAATCAGACATGGACTATTACAAAACTGCTGATTGGTAAGTATGTTTCTTGCAAATGGATTTATTAAATCAAATACAAAGTTGATGGGTTAATTGATCGATGGAAGGCAAGACTGGTTGCAAGAGAATTTTCTCAAATCCCGAATATCGATTTTACAAAGACTATTTGTCTTGTTCTTAAGCATACATCTATTAGACTTAATCTCATTTGCAGCAACAACAGATCTGGAAGTGCATCAGATGGATGTACAAACAACTTATTTAAATGGTGTTATTGAGGAAGACATTTACATGTCTCAATCCGAAAGTTACAAGCTAGAAGACAAAATCCACCAGGTATGTAAACTTCATAAGGACCTCTATGGACTAAAACAGTCATCTCATGCATGGTTCCATCGAATTAATCAACTCTTTAGGGACTGTGGATTTGTACCAAGTTCTACTGATTGTAATGTATACTACAAATCAGTTGACTTATCTTTCGTTATCATAACATTATAAGTTGATGACACATTACTTTTTAGTAATGACATTCGAATGTTGAACTATGTACCTCATCTTGTGAATTTTGGATCTCAAGTAGTTCGTTCCGTTATATGAATTCCACTTATTTTCGTGACAACCCATGACTTGAATCAGGATAAAGACATATAGGATAACACATGAACATTACGTGTAAACAACATGTATTGCTTTACGTACCTCATCTTGTGCATGAGTTTCATTTGTTTTCTTTGTCATACCAACCCATGATCTCAAATCAAATGGCTTTCAAAGCAGCGCTTCAATAGCAAAGCACTTTAAGAGTATAAAAAACCATGAGTAAGTGAATAATAACAATGGATTCTCATGTGAAACTTTAAGAAATTGATTTAGATAGTTTGAATCTTTTTTACGATTCCAATTGAGAATTTTCACTTAAACTTTTTTTCATATTTTGGAGTCTTTTGTGAAAAAATTATAAAATCTCGAGTTTCTTACCATTGGTTACTCTCTCTTGGAGAGAATCCGTGGAGCCTTTGGGAGAATGATTTTATTGCCAACTATGGCCATAAATCCATCATATTGTCCATTTCCTTTAGGTTCTTGTGTGCGGCTTTTGTACCTTTCAACACCAATCAAGTGCTCCCAAATGGCACTCCCTAACTTACATTTTTGAATATGTGCAGTGGATCTATTAGATGGTTTATTGACAGTCGGTCCCAATAAGGAAGATTGTCATATGGACAACCTTTTTTCTATACCATTTGGGAGGCGTGTTGGCTCCGGATTGGATCTCCATATTTGAGGCCAATTCCAAGTGAAATGGATACACTTTTAGCACAAAGCACTTAATTCATTCTGTGGTTCATTTTTTATTTTGGTTCTACATTCTATTGCTTTATTGTAGGGCAAATAGGGTCAATTAAAGAAGACCTATCACGAATGATATGTGGCAGCCACACCATGTTATCTTGGCTGAGTTTGCTATGTCTCCCATACTGGTGGAGGCTATCTTAAGATGATTTATTTGCTTGGAGTCATGGCATTTGGGGACATGGGATGCACATGTGAAAATATCCACAGTTAGTTCTTACATTATTCAAATTTCCATTAGTTGGGGCCACTTGCCTTGGTACTCTCAAATTTCACGTCTACTAGACTCATTTGGCATCTCCTTATCATCTCTCATCTGAGTGATTCCACTCCTACATTGGGCTATTATATCACAAAATCTAATGTTCTAGTTGGGCCCATTGGGGTCAAACAAGGCTTCTACTTGACCCATTTCTTGGAGATAGGAGTCATTGGGGACTTGATCTTACCATGGTACTAAGACTTAGGCTTGTCACATAGGTTTTGGTTTACTTTGGGATAGTGTCAAGTTTTTTCACATCAGTTGCGTGGAGATAGGCCATTTCTTGGAAAGACAAGATTTGGCAGATGTGTACTATGGGAGAGCTGGAGATGGAGGAGCATTGTATTTTTCTGCTTGATCTACTAGGAGTTCAAGGAAAGAGATCACTAACTCCACTTGCTGATATCATACGAGGACTAGAGATGTGTTGCCCTAATGATATGAGAGATGGCTCCTGAGATGTGAGGCATGCTACTCTACCAACAATGGTGGCTAGATATAGTCTCATTTCAAGTCCTTTTGCTTAGGTAGATGCGAGGATGAAGATGTGTGTTTTAGACATGGTGACAATAAACATTTTCGAGAGATTATGAGCATCAGCTTTGAGAGCTGCACATTGACACACATGTAGTTGCTCACATGAACACCCAACTCAACGTACAACTTGAACAACACCACCCTCAACCACTATTGTAGGGAAGCCATGACTAGGCCAAGAAAAATATACATGATGTTGGACAATAACCTCCATTTTGTTATCCTATATACCTTTGTGCTCCAAAAACATAAGTTTCGAAGTCAGCTGATGTGATTTGCCCACATAAATATAGGATGCAAAAAACACTAACCAGCAGCCTTAACACTTGAGTCAGTCTCCTTATGTGAATAGCGCCACGTCCCATCGCTTTGGCCTAGTGCCTGCAAAAAAACCTCTAGGTAAACATCATTAAAATCCCCAATACATGCAAGGTAATAGATTTCAATGCCTAATATCATCCACAACCTCTACTAAAAATGTGAAAGTGTCTTAAATAGATAATGTGAAAACAGACCTTGATTGACTCGAGGGCAACATCCAAGGTCGCTTTTGCATCTTCAAAGTTTTCTTCCGACAAATATTCCTGCCCAAAACCGAAACCATCATCATTGCCAACCAACCCAAATGGCACCTTATAGGCAATGAGTATCTAGAAGCTAAACTAAAGATGATATCTTGACAAGTATGAACCTCGGACAAAGTAAACACCCAAAACCATCGAGCATAAACATGAATTGGCATTTTTTATGTGTCCCACCTCAGCTGGAGGCTATAATATCAAAGTGGCCTCAACCAAGTAATACAAACCAAGGACACTAATTACTCAACCTTAGCTACTTACATTTATACAAGCCAAGTTCAAGGCAATCCGATGATGCAATAGACCATGCAATACCTTTTTCATTACCATTTTATCAAAGGCCTTTCTAAAAGATGAAAGTGTTTGTGGGTGGGTTTCAGAGAAGAACAAGGAAAAACATGTGAAAGATTGAAGTCAAACAATATACCAAGCAGAATTTATACCTTAACTGATACAAGTGCACCAACTGGATAGAAGTAATCAAGAATGGAGGTAGCCTCCTTCGCTGCAGTTAAAAGGCCTGAAACAACACCCTTCACGTGGAAAGCACTAATAAAGAACAATTCCCCACAAATAATATGCTCACACATGCTTCACAATTCTCATGCTAATTGAATTGGTGATAAAATCACAAAATTGGGATGAACCAGATGCTCTTATCATCCAAAAATGTAAAAAGGGTAGCTCGTCTTATAGCGGGGCCATACCGTAACAGCATCCTCTGCAAACTCACATTGCAGAATTTCTGCAGCTTTGAGATCATAGAACAAATCCTTTGCGTTTTTTGATGAAGTCAAAGATGTACTAATAAATCCACATGTCAATGATGTGTCAAGATTATTGTTGCCAAGAACCTGCAGTGACCTCAAGGCGTGGTAGGTTTCCTCTGAGCTGTTAGCGTCACGAATGGTGTTAGGGCAGAAATTGCATCGATGTGAAAGGACAACTCAAATTTTAAAGATGTCGTAAACTGAATGGAACAAAAAACAAAACCACACAGATAAATCCTTATGCAGAAACAAAGAAAGAAACCCGTACTAGCAAAAAAAAAATGTACAACTATCCTATTTGGAAGGAATCGCACCTGCCAAAAGATCCATCGTCCTTCAGAACAAACAGTTGCCTGGCAGCTGCCTTGTCAGCTTCACTGAGAGGGTGAAGGGCAAGGATCGGCACAGTACTACATAATAGGACTAAACACGCCAACCCTATGGCTGATTCCCAACCTGCCACAAATGCAAGCTCAAAACAAGTCAATGCATCATATACTAATCCTTCCGTCAGATTACGTATAAATCAGCTCAAAATAATCATGACAGAAGAATGAACATGATCATAAAAACTGGATCGACTCATACATTTGGCAAGGTTGCGCGCATTCCACACAGCCGCTGCCATCGCTCGCTCGTTCTCTCTCTCTCTCTCTCTCTCTCTCTCCCTTTTGTCTCTCTTCCTGAAAATGTTCGATCGATTTGTAACGCTTCCAGAAGCAGCCTCCTAAACGAGAGGTTATCTAACTTGGCCACCGGAGGTAAGTCTGGGCATCTACAAAGTCAAAATGGCGAAACCAGTACATAGGAAAGTAAGGTCTCTTGCCACCGGAGTCGATGGAGGCTGCCACCAGATACGCAGGAGCGAGCAGCCAACCTGCTACCTGTTTTGTCGTTGCTGTTTTGCCTCCTCAAACCCTAACAGGCTTTGACGCATATTTTGAAAAAGGCCTATGAAAAGAACGCTACTCTTTTGTGGCCGTTGGGGCACAAAGAGTTGCTATGGAGCATATTTTGAGTAGAGGGTAGAGCCCTTAAGGAGGAGGGCAAGATAGTGTAAAGCTTTTTCTCAATATTACTCGATGTATATTTGGTTTGAGTTTTTTATTCTACTTTCGTTTATTGTGGGGGGAAGGACCTCCCTCAAAGGCGTTCCGCCCTGCGAGGGCCCATTGCTCAGAGGGCGTGTGCCCGAGCAAGCGAAACACCCGAGTGGAAGAGGACCTTTCCCTGTGTAATGCCACTGTGCGAAGGAGGACGATTTTTTTGTTTTTTGTGTTTCAGTTCTCGTAAAGCCGTACGGGCGTATGTCCGCATGTGCAAATGTGGACTTTTTTTTTCCTAAAATATTTCTCCGTGATTTTTTTTTTTCACATTCTATTTTTTTTGCATTTCTAGTGCAAATTTTTTTACTTTTTTGTCAATTTTGTTGTTTGGTGGAACGTGCATGTGGACAGCCAATGACAGGTTGTCTGCCACATAGCACATGCACATTTCATCATAATGTGCATGTGCTATGTAGCAGCTCATCATTGGCCGTCCACATGCACATTCCACCGGAAAGCTCATGTGCTATGTGTTAGCATTTGATTGACTCGTTATGAGAAGAATGGTCACCTAAAGTTTTGGTTGTAAAATTCACATGAACGTTGTGTGGGCCGGTGCCTCCAAAATACAAAAAAAACTTGAGCACTTGGCATTACGTTTGTTGTAAAACAATACATTCCATGCATTATGACGAAATTTGTCACATATTATGCTCATAGTCCTACGCATGTGGAAAATCAGCAAAGTTTTATTTAAATTGCCCTACAAAAATGTCGAGAAATTGTGAAATCGCTACCCAAGAATTTATTCGATGTGAAGACTTGTGCCCTGTCTATGGGCCTTCATAATCATTATGCCTTCTTGTCAAGGATTGATATTTTGCGAGTAATGAAATTGCGAGTTATGTGAGATTTTTTGCTTTCAACACATATTCATATGAAATACACATTGTGGACTAGAAATGCATATTACTTCATTTGGAAATGCACATTGCACTCATTGCAATTCCCCATTATGTTCATTTCATTTTTTATTGGGACACAAATTATAGTCATGTGGGAAATCAACTTCAATGCACCATACTTACCAGTCGCACCTTATAATGTTTCGAGTTTAGTGCATACATGATATACTGCAAAACTTTATGAACTCATGAGAAATTATATATCACAATATGATAAAGCTCCATACTTTTGTCTATCATTCTTAGATCACATTAGAGTGTATCTATCAATCTTGCCAAAATTGGGCCTCACTGTTCGAAAGGGATGCTCTTTCATCCAAATGATGCCATGACATGGAACAATTCTTGTTCATTCAAAATGATGTAACATGTTATGACATCCAAGTCCTTAACACTTAAAAACACAAAGTAAAAGTGTTTACAATAATAGTAGTTGTCTCCAAACATTGTCCTCATGAAATCATTGCAGTTGCATGATGGCTCCTTTACCAAAATAAACCCTAATGTTACCACAAGAACACTTCATTATTGTTGTAGATTGAATCTAAATCATGTTTTGATCAAATCAAAATAAAACAAAAAAATAAAGATTCTCTTGTAGATCCCTGTGGTTTATCAAAATCTAAACTTATTGTTGTGAATGAGTGAAATTTTCATTAATTCTCGCGGCTTGGCTTGACTATGTCAAAGGAACTTAAAAGCTCAACAATTTCATTTTCTTGTATCAAAATCATGATGAGTGCAACATAGCAAGGCATTGATCAAAAAAATATTCTCCTTTGATGATACATCCCTTATATTTATGTTTCCTTCAAAAAGCTACAACTCCCAATACACTTCGAAATCTTGTACATATGACTATTGTGATACAGCTTACTTTGTTCTTATTTTTCTTTTTTTCAGATGTGAATATTTTATCATATAGTTGATCATCCTACTACATGAAGACTTGCTTTTGTAGCTTTTGCCATTTTTTTTGAGAAAGCAAGCACTTGCAATCAAGAGCATTCAAAAACATAGATGTAATTATTTATAACATAACATTATAAAATCAGTTCTTACCGACTTCGTAATTGTCCAGGAAATGCATATGAGTAACCTTTGTCACGAGGCATCTTGTACCAGTATTTTGATGAATTTGCCATTAAAAAAAAATCAAAGTTTCATGATTTTTGAACTTCTATCAAAGCCATACCAAAAGTGTATTCAAACCTTGTCACAAACTATAAGCATGATTCCCAAAAACATTTAATCAATGCTTCGTGTGAAAATAGTTGTAATTTTTTTTGCTTTATTTAAATAATAATAATGAATGCGAATGAAAACTCAATTATGAGACTCATGTACTTTTATGCAAAAGACTTTTCAGGTCTTCTTGAAAATTTTGTTGGAATCTCCTAAGATTTTTTCTCCTCCTTGCCAATATTGCTTTGTAACTAAGAATAATGCTTCCAAAAACACATATCATTTAGGCAATATGTTGGTTGTCCAGAATTAAAATCTATTGAAATAATGTTTCCTTATTATCTTGTAGGTTTTTCTTCCTTTATGAATCCAAAATGTACTCCCCTAACATATAACTTCTAAAATTTTGTGGAACATTTTTTTTTCAGAAAGTTGGAGATATGTAGCCTAGGTTTTTTTAACTATATTGTTGGCTGATTCTGACGAATCCCCAAGATACTCGGCCATAGCTACCCAAGAGTACTTCTCACCTTAGACCGAGGAGGTCTCTGAGAAGACGTGACGAATGAAGACTAAGAGCCGAGTATTTTTAGGCAATGTAATAAATGCAAGTAGACCCCTCTTAAAGAAAGTAGAGTGAGCCACTTTTTGATGGTGACCTCTAGTGGAGAGCATTATTCCACTTGTAATTTGTGAAATCTGGAAATGCCACTAGGATGCCAACTAAGAAGCTCTCTTGTTTATTTGAGAGACTCTCTCTTTGAGAAGAGAAGCTTTTTATGCATTGTATCTATTCCATGTCCAAATGAGAAGAGCCTCCACGAGTTTGATACAACACTAAGCTCCTTGATCATGGCGGTTTTCTTGAGTGATGCTCCTATGATCATGCCCTTCCATCCTTTGTGTGTGGTTGTGGATAGTAGAGTGGATTAGTTTTTCTATTTTCTAGTGGATTAATGTAGATTCCAGCATTCATGTAAACTAAATAGGCTGGGTTTGTGATGTAATTCTTGCATATCCTCTTACAAGCCTTTTCTTGATGTTCTTGGGTTGTCCAAGAATCAAGAAATGAGTGCTTCTTGATCCTTGGACTGCTAAAATGTTGTCTAGTTTAGTTCATTTCTTGTTCTTGTTTTGTGGAATGTATGTCTAGAATAGTTTTAAGTTTAGGGTATGATTGTATCTCATTTTTGCAGCAGTAGAGTAGGCTTCTTCACGCCGATTTCTTGGTTGAATGCCTCACCTGCATGTTTTGGTTTGAAGCATGTGATTCCAGTGCAAGAGTGACCTACCTTGGTGTCCTCTAACAGGCAGGACATAAACTACAATGATTATAAGTTCCCTCTGCCTGATACAGGCCTTGAAACAGATAGGTTAATTATCAAGAAAGCCCATAATCTCTGTTGACAGGCAGAAGAACAATAAATGTAATATGTAAACCAGATAAGAAAGAAGAAGCTTTCTATAGAGTATAATGTCCTCAAAGAATCTTTCGTTACCTCTTACTTGTAATTTGTGAAATGTGGACATGCCACTAGGATGCCACCTAAGGAGCTCTCTTGCTTACCAAGTGTCGTTTCATTTCAGGAGGTCATGACTTTAAGTAAAAGGTAGGTCCTTAACAATTATACTCGAAAAAATTGTGTAGGCCTCTTCAAAATATATAGTTGTCCAGCACATATCCTCATTCCTAATGTTTTGTCAGATTTGATACTCATAGAATAACAGATCGTGATCCATAGATTAAAGCTGGAAGAAGAGAACTATGACATATGGTCATGGAAGAATGGAAGATACTAATCCTAGATGAGAAGGGGCTCTGGGATCTTGTCTTAGGCATCGAGACAGGACCAATCGTTGAAGGAGAAACCTTGATTAACATAGCGGAGAGAAGGAGATTGTTCAAAGAGAGAATGAAGCAGGATCTCTTGATCATTTGCCTATCTCTGGGAGATACAGCCAATGCGTAGGTCATAGACGTGAAAACACTCAAAGATGTTTAAAAGAATTTGCAGAATCTCTATCGTGGAGCAGGAGTGACCTCTAGGATCGTTTTGCAGAAAGAGATGACACATATGGCAGTAGCAAAAGCTGAATCAATCACCTCCTATGTAAGAAGATTCAAGGACGTTCGTAGGTGCCTAGGGGCATTACGATTTTCCATGAAAGAGAAGGATGTGGCTACATTATTTCTGGGAGGATTACCTTCATCTTTTGAGACAACTATTGCAAGTATAGAAGCCCAAAATGCAGACGAAAAAGAAGATTTGTTGACTCTGGAGATAGCAATGGCAAGAATTATGCAGACAAAACTAAAAAGAGCAAAATGAGAGGACAATCGGACCAAGAGATGGCTCTGCTCATGACATCTCAATGGAGTCAAATCCAAAATCGACAAAAGCAAAAGGAGAGGCAACATAGCAGAGAGATGCATTGAATCTAGTCATGTTAGATCTAGGGTTTGGAATAGATCTAGAACTTTCCATAAGTTGATAAGCCTGTGTAAGAGCATCCAAATAGGGCAAGAGGCTGCTACAAATAAGATACATGTTGCATTTCAAAATCATAAAATGCATTTCACATAGAAAAAGAACATGAGATATTTTTTAAATACGATATATTGCTTGTGTCAAAGAATGTGTTAAAAATCACAGTCTTTTTAAGCTCACCTAATCTACTCACAAATATCACATGACATCAATGAAGTAGAATAGGCATTATCAAATTAGGAAGTTTTTGCATTACGAAATGAAATAGGAATTTGTATTTTTTTCACTATTCATTATTTGAAAATCTACCATCTATCATGACACTTGAATTTTTTTTGCCCTAGTGCCCCCAAAAACATTGCAAGTCCAAATCTTTAATTATGAGGTTCATTTTTAAACTCAGGTCATTGTTCTTCAATATATTTCCATGCAAGTGAGTGACTTGGTACTTTCATTACCTCATCAATGAATTGATTTTTGACATTGATTAATTGTGCTAAAGACTTACATCGAAACAAACGTTGCAATTATGGGATAGTTTAAAAACAATGTAACATCTCTCATGGCACTTTATCTCCTTGTATGTTATCTCTACAACAAAAGAAATCACATGTTGGACAATGAAGCTAATCTAAATGCTTGTGAACTCAAAAACAACACATTCTACACATTAGAAATCAAGATATCAAGAGGAGAAGAGCTAGAAGAAGACAACAACATAGAAGATGAATGTTCTCCAAGTAAAGAGAGAACTCTTGAATACATAATGATCAATGGACCTTCTATTTATAGAAAATAATATGATATTTGGCCACTTTCCAAAATGGCCCTAAATGGTAGTTTTTAGAAACTTCTCCAAAAACCTAGATATTTGTGACTAGATTCAATATATGTAAATGAACCAACAACAAGAAATCTAAATGAGACCTTATCAAATAGCAAACACAAATAGCAAAATCACTATTCTTAGGCCTTATTAACATAATAAATTCTATCTCTAAGTTGAAATTCCATTTTGGTCTCAAAATTGCCAATTTAACTCAATTTAACTAATTGAAATTTTCACACTCCCTCTTCATATGTTTGCCAAGCTTTAAGCTAAAAGGTTATCACAAAAGATGATTGGACACTTTTAAAAATCAAGCAAGTCAAGATCCAATACCATCCTTTTGATCCATAGCATCTCCTTAGTGCATGAAGTCAAGGCTTTGTACTCGGCTTCACTTGCTAATAGATAGCTTGTTGCTTGTTTCTTTGACATCCCATGAGATAGCTCCACACTAGAATCATGCATGAATTGACTTTATCTATCAACACAATAGCTTAGATATGGTCTAGATATATGAGTGGACCAACTAGCTTCTTATAGAGAGTAATGTCCTCAAAGGATCTTTCATTACCTCTTATAGGTGAGCTTTACATTTGATTCCATAGGTCTATCAATAGATTTAGCATCTTCCATATGAAATCTTCTAAGAATAGAATTAGCATACTTCTTTTGACAAATAAAAGTAGTCTGAGAAGTCCTAGTTACCTCTATTCCTAAGATGTAGTGCAAATAACCAAGATCATGTATCTCAAATTCCTTCTTGAGTGCTATCCTGATGTCATCTACATCTTGTTTGTTGCCTCCACTCAAAATGATATCATCCACATAGATTAGAAGAATAGTAACATCATTTTCAACAAATATATAATAAAGTGAATAATCGTATTCATTCATAATAAAATTTTGAGAAAGTAGAAAAGTGTTAAGCTTAGCATTCCAATTCCTTGGTGTTTGCTTAAGCCCATACAAACTCTTTTGGAGAAAACACACATGATTAGGTTTTCCATGAGAAATGTAGTCCTCGGGTCGCTCCACGTAAACCTCCTCTTCAAGATCTCCATTCAGAAATGCATTAGTTATATATAATTGCCATAGATCCCAGCCATAAAGTGGTACTCACCACCATTGTCACTCCTCAAGCACTTGAATTTGGTGTTGAATTGGACCTCCCTTGCAATCTTGACCTTGACAAATATATCATACACCTCATCCTTGCTCTTTAGTATATACACCCAACAAAATCTACTAAAATCATCAATAAATGTTACATACATCTTAGCACCACCATTGTTAATTGTAGTAACTCCATGAATATCCGAATGCACAAGTTGGAAAGGCATAGTAGATCTAGATATAGATATCTTATAAGGTAATCTATGTGGTTTTGATAGAGCACATTGCTCACAAACATAATTCATGCTAGTTAGAGATTTGGGAAGACAAGCATCAAGTTTGAACAATTTAGCTTGCCTCTTTCCTTTTGCAATCACTTCACCTTCCTTCTTGATCAAACAAACATCTCCATCAAACTCCACCTTAAGACCCTAGTTAGCATTTGACTAACACTAAGAAGGTTCTTAATATTGATGAAATGAACAAAACATTCTTCAGATTCACTTTCCATGAGTAGAGAGAGAAATAGGAATTGTGCCAATCCCTTTTATTGCACACTCACCAGCATTGGCAGTGTAGATCACCTTCTTGTCACCTTCATATGCCACCAATGATGAGTAATAATCCTTATGAAATGTCATCTATGAGATAGCTCCACTATCAATCCACCAAGGATCAATATTTCCATGATTGTCCAAAAAACAAAAAAACATAATAAAGGAATCATTTGAGTTTTGTCATCAACACCATTGTCATCTAGAGTTAGATTGCTTTACTTCTCACCCTGATTTCTTTTCTTCTTAAAGCAATCACTAGCAAAATGTCTTTCAATTCCACAATAGAAACATGTTAGCTTTGATGTTGTGACAACAAAAGAAAAAAAACTCTAAACTATCAAATCAGAAGCCGATACAGAGTCAAGACCAATTATCGAATCCATAGTCAAAGAAGAAGATGTTCTGTAACTATTACAAATACATTGATCATGAGATTCAAGATTTTAGCATATTGAAAGGGAAGAACACCAACAACAAGCAATCATATCCACATGCAAATATAGTTGCAATTACAACACAATTTCAAGTTCTTGACATGGATAAATGAGCATTTATGACCAGAGATCAAAAAGCACAAGTTGATAATGCTTAGTTTCTCAATTCAGGAGCCACTCAAAATATGACCAATCATCACAAACATTTTCATTCCTATATGTGTTACGGTACAAAGACCTTTGTTCATCTTGGCAACGATAGTACACACACTATCAAATGTGAAGGCATTGTAAGTTTGAAGTTCGGGCATGATCAATTTGAAGAAACTTAAGGTTTCTTATGTCAAAGCGCCTATGTTTTGTGTTCCATTGGATCCACATTGAAAAGACAAGATCAAGAAGTCTTTCTTCGGCTTTGTCACACTTTCTTAAAAATCGACACATGGCCAAAATATGACTTAGAACATATTTCCACGGACCTTCAGGTTTTTTGCATTTTTGGAATTATGCGCCACATAACCAAAATGACTTAGAACATGTTTTTTGTAGACCTTCGGCTTTTTCTCATTTTCGAAAATTTTTGACAACTTGTTCTGCGCATTTTTCGCAAAACATAAGGGCGTGAACAAACAATACAAGCAATGAAATGCCCAAAAAGGGCGGAGGAAAGTGACAGGCAACCAAAAGCAGTTGCACTTAGCATAAAATGTTCTTTTGATTACTACACATTACATTGACTAATCTCTTCGAATGTTTACATATAGAATCAACGTGAGACAGAGCAGTGTGCAACATGTAAGCTAGTAAATGTGTTACTAGTTATTCAGAGCATATAGAGCTAGTATTTGAGTTACTAGTCACTTGTAAGAGAGCGTATCTCTCTTGCGGTAATGCGTTGTTAATGCACAAAAGTTTTGTTTTTAAACTTATTTCTGATAATAAAAGCATTTTTCCCTACGTGTGCAATCAGTGAATTCTTATGATGCTTGCTTACAATAGTTACAAGTTTCGTTGTTTTTCAGTTTATTGTGTGTTGTTAAATATTGTCTACAGTTGCTGAGATGATGATTCTCCTTGCTGTGGGACATGGGTATCTTGATGTTTGTCGGGATAGTCGCAGGTCGAGGCCTGTCAATGGTGATGGGAGTCGTTGGAATGACCTCTTGCATTGGTTGCTTTTGCTTGAAGTCGAAGAATTTGTCTTCGAGGAAGATGGCATCTCGACTAATTGAGATATGGCTCGTCTCGACATCGTAGATTCGATAGGCTTTGTGTGATGTCGAG
This sequence comes from Diphasiastrum complanatum, assembly GCA_029204225.1. Taxonomy (NCBI): domain Eukaryota; kingdom Viridiplantae; phylum Streptophyta; class Lycopodiopsida; order Lycopodiales; family Lycopodiaceae; genus Diphasiastrum; species Diphasiastrum complanatum. Next base: position 79,733,766 of record CM055092.1, read on the forward strand.
TATCCAATGAAGATACTCCTGTAGCTGATAGGGTCAATCTTCGAAGAGAATCTGTACATAACAAAGACAACCAAACACTCGAAGGTGTCTTAGTTGTAGTCATAGAAAGCTTCAAAGGGAGTCTTTGAGTCAAATGCTTTGGTACTCGAATAGTTTTGCAGATATCAAGCTGTTGAAACAGCTTCAACCCAAAAATTCTTGGTGAGCTGAGCATTTGACATCATCGATCGTGCTACATTGAGAAATGTTTAATTCTTCCTTTTGGCTACTCCATTCTGCTGTGGTGTGTAGCTGTTGGTGAACTAATGATGAATGTCGAATGATGCTAGATAGTCGAACATTTCGTTTGACAAGAACTCTCCACCACTGTCTATATGCAGAGTCTTGAGTCGTTGACCAGTCTATGTGAATGTCTTAGACTTGTTCTTAATGAACATAACACTGGTAAATCTCGAATAATCATCGAAAAAAGTGATAAAATATAGTGCTGAACCCAGAGAGGGAGTACTCATAGGGCCACACAGATCACTATGTATCAATTCTAGAACGGACTTAGCTCTAGTGGCTTATCCCTTTAAGAATCTTGATCTAGGTTGTTTGTCTAGTAGGCACATCTCACAGACATGTCGAATGTCAATGGAGGCAACATTAAAGTTTAAATCCTTGACCATACTATTATGATGCATATACAAGATTGATCTCATGTTTAAATGTCCTAATCTTCAATGCCATAATTGGGCATTTGATCCTAAGAAGGTTGCTATGATCGTTGCGTGGCCTGTGCCAGCTGATTTGACAGCACTCCGTTTTGTTCTTGGATTGGCAGTATTGCATAGAAAATATGTTAAGAAATACTCCTATATTGCAACACCTTTGACTGATTTGACTCAAAAGAATAGATTTGGTGAGTGGACTGAACTACAACAAGCAAGCTTTGATAAGTTGAAACAAGCTATTGCTGAGTGCGTCACTCTAAAGATGGTAGACTCTCAAAATCCCTATGTTATAGATACGGATGCGAGTGACATTGCTGTGGGAGCTGTTCAACTAGTTTAGTCATATTTTGGTTAATTGGCAATTTAGGCCAATATGCATTTTTAGACTTAGAGATAGATATTTCAAAGTTATATTAGTCTAAATGTTTTTGAATTACCACTTTTGGAAAGTGACATAAAGTAAGTAGGTGAGTTTGGACCCATTCAAATTTGAACGACTGGTACATTGATTCTAGTCCATATTGTTAGTAGGGTTTGGATCTAGAAGTTTCTATGGAAGGAAACCACATTCAAAATAGGGCATATACCTATTATAAATAGTGTACAAGCGTGGGAGAACATGATTATCTCTCTCTTGTCTCATTTCATGCTTGTACATGAGTTCTCTTGGGTTATCTATCCATTGGTGCACTATAGTGTTGAATATTTTGCAATTTTGTGTGTAGAATGCAATTGTATGTTCATTATTGGATCCACACGTGTGGAATACAATACCTTCATGTTATCGTACAGATATCAACTTTATTATTTCATATATTTGATGTTTGATCAAGACCTTGTTGATTTTGCATCTCTTTCATCAAGTAGATGTTGATTTTCCACATTGCAACTGGTGTTAATTGTGTTTTCTTCATAACCGAAGATCAAGAGATGATTTTGGATTTTAGTGATTAACATGTGAGAGTCAGTCCCGACTTAGTTAATAATCTCTATACTTGGAACATTTATGTATGAATATATGTTTGTTTAACGTAAGTGTCCTTCATCAAATATTTGCAAATTTTTTTATTAACAATTATGAACAAATGATTTTGCTTACCAACTTCATAAGAAGTGCTGCAAAAGAATCCTGGGGTTGGATGGACTCCATTTTTAGAGCAGAATGGAGCCAATACACAGGATCCATTTTGTCCTGATTTATTTTTTTTTGCATTTTGATGCCCTCACAATAATTCTCAGGAACAAGTCCTCGATGTATCCCTCGGAACAGGTTTACTCTCAATAGCCTTCCCCTGAGGGATATACCGACGTCCTTCAATATATCCCTCAGAACAGGTTCACTCTCAACGGTCTCTCCTGACAAATATACCGAGGTCCCTTGATATATCTCACGGAAAAACACATTCTATAAACAACATGAAAATGTTATAGAGATACCTCAGATTCCGATTCAATTATCGAAGTTATGCTAGCAAGGCATACATCGTTGGACATACTAGCGTTTATGGACTTTTTTTTTTTTTGCTTTAGAAAAGCCTCGGTAATAGGGTCAGAAAACCTCTAGAATATTGTAGTATTTTAAATGGTGAATGATATGGATTGGACTTTATTTGATTTATGTGAAGCACAACAAGTTGTAATGTTTGTGCGGGCATTATAGATATTTTGTCTATGATAATAAAGTCTGCGACAAGTATTGTTCTGAAACGCACATTAGTAGGCATTAGATTTCGTATATATAAGCCATTCATAGGGATGGAAAACATATTGTGCACTGTCATTGCATGTTTTCTAAGTCTTGATGCAGTGATGCCCATAGTAGCACAAAGCATTATAGATCTATTCATTTTTTCAAGCGAGTATATGAGATATTTTATCAAGTGTGTTTTTTCATTTTTAGGCGTACTTGAAAGCAGAAAAATACTTGAAGTGTTTGACATCAAAAGTGAATAGATAACATGTTATTCGCTTGTCAATGAGGTATTTTCAAAAGATTGAAATTCGTGTAAAATACCTAATGCACTTTTGGTATCAGTTGCCAAAGATGTCTCATTGTTGTTTGCTTGTTCAGATACAACTTGAAATGGCTCATGACAAAATGATCTCTGTTGCAATAGAATGGTCATGATCTGTTGGCGTTGCTCATCTTGAAGCACCTGTTTATTTTTATAATCTTCAATGTCGCACGTGTAATATGATCCATCTATATTAACAAAGCTCATGTTAGTTAGGCCTATACATGTACATATTGATTGGATGTAGCAAGATTTTGTTGTTCAAACTAACAAATTTTCAATGCAAATCTGGTGGATAATTATCTATGTATTGGACTACTTCACTTCTTTTGATGATAGGGATTTGTAAACACATGAAACTAATTTATGTTAAAAATGTTGGTTTTGTCAAAAGGTTGTTTTCGTAGTTTGTTTGTAAAGAATTGAAAGGTCGGAAGGGTGAGAGCCAATCGAGAGTTCAGCTTTACAACTTTTATGTCGAAACTGCAGGCAACAAGAAGAATTTGCCTTGCCTAAGACCTTCTAAACAACTGCGAGGTAGGATTGTGTTGCAGACTTTGTTGTATATTGTACAACTATTCTGATTGCATGGAATATAGTTTCAGTGTATCAATTTTCTTGTATCATCGTGGGTTTGATGTTGATTACTGCTTAATGCGATGGATATACTCTGTCATTTCATTTATTGTCTGTAGTACATAGTAACTTAGTCGTAAGGATTGTGCTTACAGAGGTGTTCTATTTATAGATTAGTGCTGGGTAGTTAGGTGAACATTTTACTTCCTAACAGTCACCATTTGCGAGAGTTGACAATCTTTCGATAGCCGAAAATCCCATGACTCGACCAATCTTTCGACACCCTCAACTCAACAATCCCTCGACACCCTTGACTCGACAATGACAACCGACAATTGACACTATCGACTCGACACTCTTCTGAAAACACTCAAGGACTATGGTTACTACTACTACTACTATCGAACGGGACTTCACGTCCGCTTCACTATATGAATTGCCCAAAGGTTGATGTGTGATAGAGTAACTGCATTTTATATATATACATAGTTAGATGCACAGATACACATACAAAAACAACTTAGATGTACTGATCTATTAGATCACATTCATTGCATCAGTAATGTCTTTGTTGAGATGCCTAGCACTATCATCCAATTCTAAACTATTCTTCTAGGCTTGTATATCATTAAGTAGATTTCCTTACAACAATCTCATGTACATTCACGCATCTCTAATATACTCTATGTTTACAACGTATTCGTAGGTTCATGAAACCAAAAAGAGATTGATGTAAGGATGCAACAAGAGAAATAGAGCTTGATCTAGACAAAAAATTTTGATAGTCAGATTATAGGATATGAAAATAGCATACAACAATGACTAACACCAAGAGGGATATTATTCTACTTATAGGATAGACATATTAATTGTTGTGTTAATGTATTTGGATAAATGGTAGTGGATAAGATGTTTTGTTCATGTTGCATTTTTCCATGACAATCATCCACAAAGAAATGAGTGATCCATTATAGTTGGCATGGAGCACCTTGCATAAATGCGTAAGTTCTTTCATTTAACATGAGTGTCCTAGAAATGAATGGTATCTAGAAGTTTGTACATCATGTTTTTTCTTTAAAATGGATTTTTTTTTTGGGCTATGTCCCATAGACAAGTTGTTATATCTATGAAAAGCTCCAAGCTACTCATAGAATGATTAGAACAAGAATCTAAAATTATGTGGATATAATGTTGAGGCTGATTGTTGAACATGCCTAATAATCAACATGAAGTCCCAAGATGCAAGACACTTTCTATTGACAGATTTTTGTAAGTCAGTTGATAATATTGTCCAGCCATTTTGTAAGTAGATGAGATTATTTGCTATTCTCTTTAAACATCAAGGAATAGGTTTGCGCCTCTTGAGGCTATTTAATGTTATAAAAAAGATTGTTGATTTACATCATACATTTTCTTGGGCTTGAAATGCATTTGAATGATCACTGCTACAATTTCAACATAGTGAAGTACGACATCATACCATGGGAGGCAAGTGGGGTGAAACAATGTCAATGTAGATCCAATGTCTACTTTGAGAAGAGCTCACATGTAGTGTGCTCACAGCTGGTGCCATTGTTCTGAGCATAGGTTCTCGTTGGAATCTCTTGATTTTGTTATCCATCACATTCAATGGCCAATGCGGATTAGAGTGGGACTTTACACAAACAATTCAAAATGGTTTGATATAAAAGCTTGGTGACTAGTCATTTGGCTCCTAGTCTCACATTCTATCAATAAAGGATTTAAAGTATCAATACAAAATGAAATTAATGAACACTTTTCATAATAATCATTAATGAAATTATATTACTACACTATGGGTTTTTGATGTTCTTAGCAAATTACTTTAAAGAAACCAATAGCTAAGTTATGCATTTATTGTAAATGACATCATGTGTTTTTCTAATTCTTTACATTTTTCATACACAGGTATCAGAACTGCATTACACATACATGTTGCATTTCAAAATCATAAAATACATTTCACATAGAAAAAGAACACGAGAAATTTTTAAAATACGATATATTGCTTGTGTCAAAGAATGTGTTAAAAAATCGTAGTCTTTTTAAGCTCACCTAATCTAATCACAAATATTACATGACATTTATGAAGTAGAATAGGCATTATGAAATTAGGAAGTTTTTGCATTATGAAATGAAATAGGAATTTGTATTTTTTGATGAGTGTCGAGAGGAGAAGATTTTGCAAAACAGTCGCGATCACGAAACTCTTACATGACCCGGATGGAGTTCAGATGCGATCGCTGGACACTACCAGCTGAATCGCTCTTACAGTCTTACAAAGTGTATTCAGATACTACTGATCTCCATTTATACAATTAATACAACATTCAACAAGTCTCAACCAAAGTGCATAATTCAAAAGAAAAACAAGATAAACTCAGACATAAAACATGTCAGCATAAGCATTCAACATTTAAGATCATGCACACAATAAAGTAATCTATATTAATTCTCTCTAATTGCTTCAGGGGCACTGCATGTGAATCCACGCAGTGCGTTGGCGTGAAAGAAAAACGGTTCTCTCGCGAGTATCAGTCTTGCTTCACTAGCAGACAGTGGATCTTTTGATCCTAGATAGAATTTGTCTTCTCGCATGCAAGTGGAGCTACTGTCTGTGTTTGTCTCGATTGCTTACTAGCATCAGACTTCTTCACTCACTCGTACTTAGTTACACACTGTCTATCCTATATGATATATGTCAAGTATTATTCAGTAAGTACAGTCTCTCTATGCAAATCTAAGATTAGAGTGATTAACCATCTACAACTAGCCAGAGAATTACAAGAGTGGCAGTTTAGCCATGACCTAGGGAGTATTTGCTGACATCATGCCATCAGATCAGATTTCTGTACTTCTGGGTACTTGCGCAATCTCTGCTGGTACTCTTTGGAGCGTGAGGGCAAGAACAGCTTTTGCAACATTTTTCGTGTCGCATCATTGGTTTCGTTTCCACCATTGGTTCCGTTTAGCTCGTCTGCCTCTCTCTTGTACTGGACCGCAAAGGAATCTCGTTCGTGGATCCTTCATGTTTGCGAACCGTTGGTCTTCGTCTCCGTTGACTTTCGTGTTCGCGAAACTCTTCGTGTTTCGTTTCTCCAGATGTTCGAGTTCGCGAAGATCTTCGTTAGGTGAGGGGGTGAAAGCTAGCAAGGCTTTGTAATCAGAAACATATTGTTTCTTCAGCTCCCTCTCAAAGCATGTAGCTTCATGATCCTGAGACTGCTCCTTTGCCTCTCAAAGAGTCCTTTGTCCAGGGCTTTAGTGATGATGTCTGCAACCATATCTTTCGTTCCTATGAAGGTGGTCTACATCATTTTCTTCTCAATCAGATCCCTGATCAAGTGATACTTGATTGCAATGTGCTTCGTTCTGGAATGGAACACGGGATCTTTCGTCAGGTGTATTGCAGAGGTGTTGTCCATCTGCAAGACCGGTGGCTCGTTCCTTGTTTCGCCCAATTTGTCCAGGAACTGCCTTAGCCAAATTATTTTGTTGGCCATCTTTGTTGTTGCTACATACTCTGCTTCGCAGGATGATTAGGCTACAACGGTCTGCTTCTTGCTGACCCAGAGAACTACTGCTCCTGATGCAATGGTGCATCCTCCTGAGACACTTTTACAGTCATTCTTGAGAGATGCCCAACTAGCATTGCTATAGAAAAGTATCCTGAGACCTGCACCACGACAATAACACAAGCCATAATCCCTCGTTAATTGAAGATATTGCAAAATTCGTTTTGCAATCTTTCAATGTGTCGAGCTTGGATTCGTGCAGAATTGGATCATCTTGAATACTGCATAAGCAATATCAGGACATGTGTTGTCCGCAAGGTACATTAGTGAACCTATCAGCTTCTTGTAAGGTGTGAGCTGCATCTGTTCTCTTTCTTCCTCAGTCTTTGGACTATCTTCATTCGTCAGATTTGTCCCTGAATTGCAAAGGTGCGAAGACTCCAATGCTCACAGGGATGGTTCTGACGAATGAAGATAGTCCAAGGACCGAGGAAGAAAGAGAATAGATGCAGCTCACACCTTACAGGAAGCTGGTAGGTTCACTGATGTACCTTGCGAACAACACACGTCCTGATATTGCTTATGCAGTATTCAGGATGAGTCAATTCTGCACGAATCCAGGCTCGACACATTGGAAGATTGCAAAATAGATTTTGCAATATCTTCAATTAACGAGGGATTATGGCTTGTGTTATTATTGTGGTGCAGGTCTCAAGATGCTTTCCTACAGCGATGCTAGTTGGGCATCTCTCAAGGACGACTATAAAAGCATCTTAGGAGGATGCATCATTGCATCAGGAGTAGCAATTCTCTGGGTCAGCAAGAAGCAAACCGTTGTAGCCCAGTCATCCTGCGAAGCAAAGTATGTAGCAGCAACAAATATGGCCAACAAAATAATTTGGCTAAGGCAGTTCCTGGATGAATTGGGCGAAACAAGAAATGAGTTACTGGTCTTGCAGATGGACAACACCTCTGCAATACACCTGACGAAAGATCTCGTTCAGCATCCCAAAGTCCTATAGGATCTTCTGGGTATATCTGGACTAGTGAAGGTATAACTTACCTCCCTCATAGTCCCTTTCAATTTGTAAGCCCAGGTAATACCTGGCTTCTCCCAGATCCACTATCTCAAAATGTTTCGAGATGTCTGTCTTCACCTCAACAATGAGCTGCTCACTCCTGTATAATATCAGAGTGTCGTCCACATATACAACCACTATGATGATTTGCCCATATATAATTCTGACATACACATTGGAGTCAACCAACAGAGGCTTGAATCCCAATGATTTCAGGGTTTGATCTTTCTTCTTGTACCATTGTCAAGCTGATTGCTTCAGACCATAGATGCTTCTATGCATTCTGCATACATAGTCAGGAAGTGAATTCGAGACGAATCTTGGGGGTTGATCCATGTAGACCTCTTCGTCTAATTCGCCATGCAAGAAGGCTGTCTTTTTGTCCACTGTGGATCCTGAGGTCATAAGCTGCTACATATGTGAACAACAGACGTAGGGATGAATGTCTGACGATAGGAGAGAAGGTTTCAGAGTAGTCAATATTGTATCTCTGAGAGAAACCCTTCGCTACCAGTCTTGCCTTGTATTTCGTCACACTCCCGTCTGGTCCATATTTGAGTTTGAAAACCCATTTGCACTTGACAGCCTTGCGCTTATGAGGTAATGGCTCCAACGTCCATATTTGGTCCTCATGGACTCCATCTCTTCGTTCATGGCTTGGATCCATCTGTCCTTTTCTGGTCTTTCAATCGCCTCCTCAAATGTCTGTGGTTCGCCACTGAACCCGCAAAATTCTTCTGATGTGGAAGCTGAGCTGCCTGGGACATATCTTGCTGGCACTCTTCATGGTCTCAAAGACCTTCTCGGAGATCCTCCTTGAACAGCTATGCCTTTGCCCTTGTCTGCTCTGCTCGGTCCGGAACCATCTTGGTTTACAGGAACTGCGGCGACAGGTTGCCTCTCGAAGTTTTCTTCGTCTGATTCGTTGCTCGAATGGGAGATGACTCGAAAATCTTTGTTTTTGTGTTCATCCTCTGCTCCCTCTGACGTTGGCGGCAGGTCATAGTACCGGTTTTCCAGAACTTCGTAGTTGACAGGATCTTCATTGGCCATTGTCATGCTCTCGTCGAATTTGACATCCCTCATTGTTTTCACAATGTTCGTGTCTGGCATGTAGATTTTGTAGTATGACAAATTATTGTCATATCCTACCAGAAATCCCTGCTCGGCTTTCTCATCAAGCTTCTTGAGAAACTTATCAGGAATATGTGCATATGCTGCACAGCCAAATATTTTGACATGAGACAGGTTGGGCTTTCTACCCCACCATAGCTCATGTGGTTTCGTGTGAGGAATACTAGACTTGCCTGTCCTGTTCTGGATGTATGCAACTATAGCTACTGCTTTAGCCCATAGTGCCCTTGGAGCTTTTGAGTATGCCATCATGCATTTGGCTGCTTCCATTAGGGTCCTGTTCTTTCGTTCAACAACACCATTGTGCTATGGTGTGTAGGCTGTAGCTCTTCTGTGAATGATACCACGATCGTTGCAAAAATCAATGAAGCGATTCGAGATATATTTGCCACCTCGATCCATTCTGATCTGCTTCACTTTGCTGCCTGTGCATCTCTCTGCCCAATTCACATATTCTGTGAATTTATCGAGTGCTTCAGATTTATTCTAAATAGAGTACACTCTGGCAAACTTGCTATAATCATCAATGAAGGTTATGTAATAATTTGAACCTCCTACTGAGATCACGTTGAATGGACCAAAGATGTCAGAGTGCACCAGTTCCAGAATCTCTGTCGTTCTGTAGGAGTCTTTGACGAATGGTGTCTGTGACATCTTGTCTTTCAAGCATGCATCACAGGTGGTTGAACTGGTTGCATTCGAGATGCTGACCCCTGTTATTGCTCCATGATGACTTGCCTGGTACAGTGTCATTGAGTTCATGTGGCAGAGTCTTCTAAACCACAAAGTGTCCGGCGAGTCGTCATGGGTCTGATGCATTTGATCTCCAGTAGGCGCACCTTCAGATGATATAGATTGTCTTTTCTTCTTCTTTGAGCTATGAGAGTGCTGGTGCTGGCATCAATCACATTGCATGCTTCATTAGAAAATGTCACACGCATCCCTACATATGCTATTCTTACTACAAAGAGCAAGTCTTGTTGCAGAGTTGGCACAAATAGAACGTCCTCGAGTTGTCTGTCTCTGCCGTTGGTGTTGACCTAGAGTGAATCGATGTTGTTCACTTGATGTTTTGATCCATCTCCAAGAACTATGAATCTTGAGGGATCTGCACTTCTGAAATCAAACATTATTCGCCTTGATGTCACAAAGTGCGAGGTGGCTCTTGAATCTAGAATCACCTCATGTGTGTCAGATGTTGATGCTGCACACAGGTCTTCACAAATGTAGGTGGTCAAACAATTTCTGCTCGTTCTTTCTTCGTCCATTTTCTAGCTCTTGGGCTCCTCGACGTAGGAAGAACTATTATTGTTCTCCTGTCTGTTCTGTGCTAATTTGTTCCTTGGGTTCTGGCGGCAATCCATGGCTGCATGACCCTTCTTATGGCAATGGATTGTTACATACCTATGTAATTAGCAGTACTTCAGACCCCTAATAGTCCATTTAGTGTTGGGGCTATATGACAAGGTGCCCTTAGAATTAAGGATATGTGCCCCTGGATAAGGACAGACAAGTGACTATACCTTAGTTGGAGGTATGGGGTCACGTGACCCTTGGATAAGGGATACCCTTACTATTAAGGGTAGGTGCCTTAGATTAAGGTACTAGTGTCCTTGATTAAAGACAGGTAGGTGTCTATGCCTTGGATGGAGGTATGGAACCTAGTGAGGTGTTAGAAAGTCATTGGATGACTATTTTTCTAAACCTTGGGTCTCAACCTTGAAACATATCACTTTATTGGTCTAGGACCAAAGTATACTTGTACAACTTGGGCAATGGGACCTAGTAGGAGGGCGCCTTTCTAAAGTGTCCGTTGAGTTCCGAACTCCCACAAGAAAGGCATTCAAAGAGTCAAGGTTATGGAAGGAGTCTCTTGACATTCCATAAGCCTATGGAGGCTCTTGGAGATTCTTTAACTCCCGTAGGCTTCTCTCTCTCTCTCTCTCTCATTGGATGAGCATGGAACTCCATAGTGCATTGGAGGGGTCCATGGGCCATCTATATGAGGGTAGTAGGGCGCCCATTGAGGAGGGGAGATCTCTCTTGTTTGCTTGGCTTATGCTCTAGTGTTGCTACTAGTGTGTAGAGTGCTTTCTTGTGGTAGTATGCTTGAGGTTTGGATCTTGCTTATGGTATGGGACATAAGTAGGGTTTGGATCTTGAGTATGCTATGGAGTGTTGTGGTATGCTTGTGATTTGTTTATGGTTAGCAAGGGGGTGCTAGATAGGTCTTGCTTGGAGCTTGGATCTAGCTATGGTTGGGTGGTGAATACTTGAGGCCAGTTTGTTATCTATCTTTGTGTTTAAGAAGTAGGGACACAGGTGGAGGAGAGATCCTTGGAGGCTTGCAGATCCTTACTTGTAGTTGGAGACATCCTAGCTTGGAGTTGGGGAGCATCTTGAAGCTTGCAGGTTGCTTGGAGGACATTTGGAGGCTCTACCTTGGATTTGGAGGACTTCCTCACCTCTACTTGTAAAAGTGGTATTAGAGCTAGACAAAGGATGGTAACCTTTCTAACCTTCTTCAAGTTCTATTAAGATCACCAACTAATTTTTTTTTTTTGGGGAAGATTATAGGCTTTTTTAGTTGTAGGAAGCTTGTAGTTGAAGTACCCAATGAATCTAGTTCTCTTTGGAAGAGAGTAGTGATGCTTATAGAATTGTTTAGGGGCTGATTTTTGATAATGTTAGAGAAGTTTTAAAGTGGGCTTTGGGTTTTTAAAAGTTATGTAAAAAGATTCGTGGGATAGGTAGAGGAAGTCTTCCTCTACATACACAAACTTTTTTTGACAAAAAGATTGATTCTAGCTATGTGTTTTGATCAAAACTAGTGTTTTTTTTGCATAAATGAAGCGTTTGAAGTTCTGATTTTCATTTTGAAGTTCTGTTTTGTAGACCTGTAAATCTGAAAATCAGATCTGAAAAGTGAAGTTTTCATTCAAACTTCATTAGTTACACCTTTCTATCTCCTAGTTTCATGAAGATGACAATGTAGGAAGGGAATGGTAGTGTAACTTTGTGCATAAAACAAGTTTTGAAATTCTATTTTTTGTCATTTTGAAGTTCTGATTTTCAGACCTGTAAATCTGAAAATCGAAATTTTCATAAAGCTTCATTAGTTATCCATTTCTAGACACTAGTTTCTTGGTTTTGGAAATCTAGAATAGTGAGAAATGTGAAAACTTTGGTTGCTTTTGAAATGACAAATAGAATTGGAATGGGAATGGAATGAGAACTTTATGTAAACATTAGCTTGGATTAGTTGATTGAAGTTTACATAAAGATTTGGTTTTCATTTTTGCTTTTGATTAAGGCAAATGTAGCTTGTTGTTGTTTTCCTCTTAAGCTTGGAGTAAGCTTGCAAATAGTAGGCTTTGATTGAGCTTACAAACAATAAGATTGAATGATTAGAAGTAAATGCTTTTTATTTGCATTGGATATAACAATTGAAGCATTTCTATCATTCTAATTTGAGCACTTGTTGATGTATTTGCATAATAGGAAAACACACAAGCAACCCCAATGGATCAAACCAATGAAAAGCCAACATTTGATCTATCAAACCCATCCAATGTGGCACAAGCTCTTGAACTATTATACCAACAAATTCAAGCCACTAATAAGCAGCTTCTTGAAACTAATCAAAGAAACCAAGACTTAGAGTCTAGGTTAGCCAATCAGAAGAAACATGTAGTTCCACCTCCTGTAAAAGTGTTTAAGGGGGATAAGAAAGATAGGAACTTACAAGTGGTAAGTTCTTGGCTGATTGTTTGGAACAAATACTTTGCCATGAACCAATTCCCTGAATTTGAGAAGTTATCCACTATCACTATGTTCCTTGAAGAGCCTTAGTTTGGTGGGATGACTTAGTTGCAAAGGGCAATCAACCTTGTACATGGGATGATTTTTGCAAGCTTTTTAGGGATTATTTTCTACCACTTTTAGATGACTATGAACACTTCCAAAAGTTGAGTCATGTAACCATGAATAAAGGTTTGGAACAGTTTATTCAAGATTTTCATGAGTACCTGAATCTACTTTATAGTGATATTCCGCCTAAGGTACAAATGTTAATGTTTATTGATGGGTTACCAAAAGATTATCAAGTGGATGTTCGTAGGAACCATCCAAAAACCCTAGAAGATGCTATTAGGGCTGCAAAATACTTTGATGACACACCTAAGCCACCTAGGGGTCAATAGCCTAATGAGCTGAAAAAAGGTTTTCAATTTAAGAGGAAGGATAGGGAAGTTGTTAATGAAACACATCTCAATTCCAACAATCCTAAGAAAACCAAGAAAAACTTTAAAAAATATCATGGTGACAATGATAAAGCTGAAGCTCGTAAGAAGAACCTGTGCTTCAAGTGCAATGGTGAGGGTCACCTTGCACGTGATTGCGTCAAAAAACAAGCTTCAACCTCATGTAATCTATCTCGAAGTAATAAGATGGATGTTTCTTTCCTTAGTTCTTTAGTTTTTGGTCCTAATGACCTTATTTGCATTAAAGGTAAAGTTAATGATCAAGTTGTTAATGTTCTTTTTGACACGGGATCCACTCATAACTTTATTAATGTAAATTTGGTGCAGACGCTAAACCTTCCTACCAAAAAAAGTAAGAAAAAATACCGTGTGACAATGGCATCGGGAAGTAATTCCGATTTGATGGATTTTATTGTTCCTGATGTAGAATTGTACATTCAGGATTACTCTGAAAAAACTAGAATTCCATGCTGTTCAATTAGCTAATGTAGATATTGTTCTTAAGCAACAATGACATTTTGATAAGAACAAATCATTGAGAATTGATTTTGTTGAAAAATCTTTATCTTTTATGCGTGAGAATTCTTTAATTAAGATCAAGGCTAGTTTAAGTGTTGACACAAAAAATGTTAACCCTTATTCTAAACAGGAACTTAATTCTATTATGAAGAATTCTGATTTTAAAGCTTATTTATATTTTCGTAATGATATCATTTGCTCCAATGATGAAGAACTTAACATAAATGCCATGAATATACCCAGTGAGAACACTACAGAATTTGAAGCCTATAATGAACTTAGACAGGAATTCAATGATGTTTTTTTAGACCTTCCTGTAGGTTTACCACTAGAAAGGACAGTTGATCATAAAATTGGCCTAATACCTGGAGCAATTCCAATTGCACAGCGTCCTTATAGGATGAGTGCATCGGAAGAGGCTGAGGTAAATAGGCAATTACATGATTACCTGAAAAAGAGGTGGGTACAACCTAGTAAGTCTCCTTGGGCATCACCAGTGGTTCTGGTGGCCAAGAAGGATGGGACTATAAGGTTTTGCGTCGACTATAAGAAATTGAACAAGGTAACCGTTAAGAATAGATATCCACTACCGTGGATGGATGATCTAATAGACTATCTTGGTGGTGCTGGGTACTTTACCAAGATAGATTTAAGATTGGGCTACAATCAGATACGCATTAAGGCAGAAGATATACCAAAAACCGGGTTTCGAACTCGCTTTGGTCACTACGAATTTTTGGTATTGCCTTTTGGTTTGACCAATGCACCAGCAACTTTCCAACAAATGATGAATGATTTGTTCAGGCCATATTTGGGAAGATTCTTAGTGGTATTCTTAGATGATATTCTAGTGTTCAGTAAGACTTTGGCGGAACATAAAGAGCATCTTAGGATTGTCTTGGACATTCTAAGAAGGGAAAAGCTCTTTGCCAAGGAATCTAAGTGTGACTTTTTTGCTAAGGAATTGTCCTACTTGGGGCATAAGATTTTCGAACGGGGGGTGGAGATTGAGGCTGATCGTACCCAGAGGGCTATTGATTGGCCTATTCTCACCACAGTTCGGGAAATCAAGTCTTTCTTGGGGTTTGTGGGATTTTTTTGTCGGCATATTCCTCAACTTGCTCGATTGGCATTTCCCCTTACCCAGGCCTTGAAAGGCTATAAGAAGCTAAGCCGGAGGGCTAAGAGTCCACTAGTGGTGTGGACGGAGGATATGAATAATTGTTTTGAGTTGCTTAAGAAAAGTGTCACTTTGGCACCAATACTAATCATTGGCGATCCTAATAAGACTTTTGTGGTTAGGACCGATGCCAGTGATTATGCTATTGGAGCTGTTTTGATGCAGGATGGACATCCTATGGCTTATGAAAGCAAGAAACTCAATCCTGCTCAGTCTAGGTATTGTACCTATGAGAAGGAACTGTTTGCAATTGTTCATTCCTTGAAAATTTGGCGACATTACTTGTATGGAGCCAGATTTGAAGTTTTGACGGATCATCAAACTCTTTGATATTTTTGTGATGCTACAGATTTAAAGGGGAGGCAAGCTAGATGGGCTGAGCTGATGCAAATCTTTGACTTTTCTATACGTTATTGTAAAGGAAGTCAAAATACTCTAGCAGATGCTTTGAGTCAGTTACCGGTTATTAATCAGTTGTGCTTTACTGTTATAGAACCGGAGTTGTTTCAATCTCTTCAAGGACTATATGAGTCCGATCCTTTTTTTGAAAAGTATTGGCAACAAGTACTTTCGGGGGTCGATTCAGGTTTGCAAGATTCCTCAAATCAGGGAAAGACTAAAACAGATTTCCTAATTCGAAACAGGATTTTGTTTCGTAAAGTAAAGGTGTGTACCGGAGAATGACATTGTAAGGGCCCAAATTTTGCATGAGTGTTATGATAGTCCTTGCGCAGGACATCCGGGTATACAAAGAACACTTGACTTAGTTCGAAGACAATTTTGGTGGCCTAAGATGAAAAGTCAGGTAGAGGCCTATGTACTTAAATGTAATAAGTGCCAGTTAAATAAAGTAGAGAGGCTAAAAGCTAGTGACCTATTACATCCTTTAGATATTCCTATCGGAAAGTGAGAAAGTATATCTATGGATTTTGTGGTCGGGCTTCCACGTACAGGGAAGGGCCATGATTCGGTTTGGGTCATTGTTGACAGACTTACGAAATTTTCTCAATTTATCCCAATGAAAACTACTGTTAAAGCTTCAGAACTAGCTCAACTGTTTGTTGAGAAGCTTTTTCGATTGTACGGGCTGCCTTGCGATATTGTCAGTGACCGTGACCCAAAATTCACTGGAAATTTTTGGCAAGCAGTATTTGAAAAGTTGGAAACAACTTTAAGTTTAAGTTCTACAGATCATCCGAAATCAGACGGTCAAACGGAAAGGACCAATCAGACGATGGAGGATATGCTTTGAGCATGCTTATGTATGGTTTTCAACCTCGATCACCAATTAGTGTTGGCATGAAAAACCTACGGGTGCAAGCCACAGCTGGTTTCCTTGTGGATATGCAAGAAATGTTACAGCTGACTAAAGAGAGCATAAGAAGTGCCCAAGACAGGGCAAGACACTATGCTGATCTATCTCGGAAGCACAAGGTATTCATGGTCAACAACTGGGTGTTTTTGAGAGTCCCTAGTCACTCAAGGGGCTTGAAAACTATTAAGTGTGCAAAGTTGGCACCTAGGTATTGCGGTCCTTTTAAGGTTATCCAAGTGATAAACAAGGTCGCATACAAACTAGAACTTCCAGCTAACGTTGGAATTCATCCTGTTTTCCACGTTTGTAAGCTGAAACCCTTGTTGGGGGTTGGGGAGACCCTAGTCCCTGTGGAAGATCTAGTGGAACTTCTTCATGATGAGTCCGTGAGTGGACCACCTGAACCCGAGGTGATTGTCAATAGCTGGCAGAGAACTCTATGGAGTAGAGTGCTTCAGGAATTTTTAGTCAGGTGGAGGGGCAAATCAGGATACCTGGGAAAAGGAGGCTGATCTCCAGAAGAATTTTCCAAATTTTTCCCTACAAGAAAAAATTTAAGTTTAGGGGGAAGGAATGTTACATACTTATGTAACTAGCAGTACTTCAGACCCCTAATAGTCCATTTAGTGTTGGGGGCTATATGGCAAGGTGCCCTTAGAATTAAGGGTATGTGCCCTTGGATAAGGGTAGACAAGTGACTGTACCTTAGTTGGAGGTATGGGGTCACGTGACCCTTGGATAAGGGGTACCCTTACTATTAAGGGTAGGTGTCTTAGATTAAGGTACTAGTGTCCTTGATTAAGGGCAGGTAGGTGTCTATGCCTTGGATGGAGGTATGGAACCTAGTGAGGTGTTAGAAAGTCATTGGATGACTATTTTTCTAAACCTTGGGCCTCAACCTTGAAACATATCACTTTATTGGTCTAGGACCAAAGTATACTTGTACAACTTGGGCAATGGGACCTAGTAGGAGGGCGCCCTTCTGAAGTGTGTCCATTGAGTTATGGGACATAAGTAGGGTTTGGATCTTGAGTATGCTATGGAGTGTTGTGGTATGCTCGTGATTTGTTTATGGTTAGCAAGGGGGTGCTAGATAGGTCTTGCTTGGAGCTTGGATCTAGCTATGGTTGGGTGGTGAATAATTGAGGCCAGCTTGTTATCTATCTTTGTGTTTAAAGAGTAGGGACACAGGTGGAGGAGAGATCCTTGGAGGTTTGCAGATCCTTACTTGCAAGTGGAGGCATCCTAGCTTGGAGTTGGGGAGCATCTTGAAGCTTGCAAGTTGCTTGGAGGACATTTGGAGGCTCTACCTTGGATTTGGAGGACTTCCTCACCTCTACTTGTAAAATGGATACACTTAATCTTGGGATTGAGCCAACACGTATCTATTGTATGCCCGTCTCTTCTGCATCTCGTGCAAGTTTTCTTGTCTGTATCTTGTTGTTTCGACCTCCCTTTGGTCTTCCAACTGCTCTTGCTGGTCCCCTCTGCTTGCTGGTCACGATCCTGCTTCTGGTTTGACTCTCTCTTAGGCTTGAATTGTTTCTTTCATTTTTCTCTGTTGTCGTAGAGGGCCAGGTCAGTATCATCCTTGTGGTGTTCTCTGGTCTTGACTTACTCTCGAATCTCGACAATCGCCTTTTCGAGGTTCATGGTAGGATCTTTCAGGGGCAGGGTTCGTGTCGTCTGAAAAGATCTGAATAAGGCTCTCAACAAGTATGTGAGCTGCTTCTCAACTGATACTGCATTTTCTGCTCTTGAGTTGTGTAGTGACAGAAATAGATCCTTTATCTTTCTTACGAAAGATGTGAGGTCTTTGATGACCCTTCTTGTGGCAATGGATACACTCCATCTTCGGATTCAGCCAACACGAATCGACAATATGCCCTTCAAGTTTGCATCTCATGCATACTTTCTTGTCGCCATTTTGATGCCTCAGCTTTTCTTTGTTCTTCCATTTGCCTTTGCTGGCTCCTTCTGTTTGTTGGTCTTGATCCCGCTTTCCATTGGACTCCCTCTTAGGCTTGAACTGCTTCTTTGGCTTCTCCTTGTTGTTGTAGAGAGCTTGGTCAGAGGCGTCCTTGTGATCAAGGTGCTCACGAGCTTCGACTTCTTCTCGAATCTCGATCATTGCCCTTTTGAGTGTCATCGTTGGATCCTTTGCTAGCAACGTTCAGGTTGTCTGGAAAGATCTTGGTAAAGCTCGTAGCACGTGAGTGAGTTGCTTCTCCGTTGATATTGCATTTTCCATTTTGGATTTGTGTAACGAAAGGAACAGATCCTTCATCTTTTTGATAAAGGAGGTGAGGTCTCTGCCATCCCATCGTAGGTTTGTCAGCTGATCTTCGAGAAGTATGATTTGGCTGCGTGATCTCATCTGAAATCTGGTAAGCAATATATCCCACATCTCTCTTGCATTAGAGAGTGTCGTGAGGTCAAGCGTTAGGCTATCTTCGATGGATGATGACAACATGGCTACTGCCTTGTCGTTCTTTTCTCTCCATTCTCGTAGCTCTTTGTCGGTGGTTGTAGGCATTTCTTCGGTGCCATCTACCCAGGGCCATAGCCCTTCTCCCTTTAGTATGAAAGAGGTCTTCACTTTCCATGCTAGGAAGTTGGACCCTGCTGAGTTGAGAATTGTGCGTATCTTTGACTACATGCTGCTTATGGATGCCATTGTTGTGAACTGTTCTTCAGTCTGTTTTTTTGGTTTCTTGTTCTGAATACTTGTATCCTGGATCTGATAGCTCTTAAGTATGACTCTGTATCTTTGGAGATAATGAGAATGGAGTTGTATTATCTACTCTTTTGTTTTAATCTTGTTGTCGTCATGGTATGGCCGTTATTGTATGTCACTCATTCTATTTCAATCTACAACAATGTGTTAGGATTTTTCTAAAGATGTGGAATGTGGTTGGATTAACTTTATCTATCATACTTGTGAATGGCATTATGTTAGTTTGGATTGAGTTGAGAGGTTGTTTCCGATGGATTTGTTTTCATTAGCACAATAATTAGCCTTGGAAGTATAGTTCCCTTAGCTGTAATTAGCATTAGGTAGTTAGGTGGCCAAACACACCCCTAACATGATCAATGTATTTATTTCACATTGAACATTGTTAGGCACTATCAATCATTTGATGAGCTCAAGTTGTAGGAATGGCTGCTTCACAACTTCCTGCATTACCCATTAGTGACAAGATTATAGCTAGTAATTTACAACAGGCAATGGGTGTTGAGTAATATTTTGGAGTCTCATGTTTCGCTAAAGCATATGAGATTAACTACTTTTTGCCATCGACAATTCTCATTCCATGAATTCGCATCCTTTTGTGCATTGATGGGTTTTTCCATCCTTACTTAATAAAAGCAAGACTTTCTCAAAAAATGTGAAGTATTGTCTTTGGAGAGGATCCCCGCTACCCACCAAGCTAGCTCCTCAGTCACATCCACAACAAGTGTTTAAAGAGGAAAAATAAACAACATTGACTTTTTAACGAATTTAAAAAATAGAGAATGTAATGAATGCAACGTTCCAAATGACATATAAAACATCATTTAGAACTATGCCATGAATCTTTTGCATACAATTTAGTTTACTTTCTAATCACACTTATTTTGAAAATTAACTTAGATCCCATCTAGTTATGAACATAATCTTGATAATTTGCAATTGAGGAAAATGTCCCAACAAATATCCGAAAAGGTTACTAATCTAACACTAACTCTACTTTTGAATCAATTTTGAACTCGCCTTTCTCTGCCTTACAAGAATACTTCAATTTGAGAACCCGGTCTACTTGTTGTAGATAAACAGTATGAAGGAGTACTTTAATGCTCCACTCTACCTTAGCCTCTAGCACATTGTTTGGCACTTCCCAAAAGGTCTCGGCAACAAATGATTCTTTATCACATGCAACTATTCCGGGATTCAAACTGGATGGAAGCTCAGGGATGCTGCTCATTGTAAGCCCAGTTGCCCTATTGACTTTGAACTGACTGCCATCTTGTCACCTGTGGATTTCCCAACTCCAGGTTACTGACCTTGTGGAGTGTGGGCCAGTTATCTTGGCAGGTGACCATGCAAATTCAAGAGAATTATAACTAATTGCTGTTCCTTTTTATCTTTGATTACTGATAAATGTAGAATTTGTATAACTCGAATTTCTATTAAGAATATGGTTTGAAGAATATTCTTAAAATCCAATATTTTTTCCTAAGAAAAAAGATTTTAGAATGATTCTTATATTTCTAGAGTTGTGTGACATACGCCAATACTCTTTAATGATTTTAGAATCCAGTGAAATATGATTGACTTGAATCATAAGATTTTATATATTTATGATTGATGGATCATAAATAGGTACTTAGTTATTATCGAAGGATTATAAAAAAATATTTCAATTCTTAGGAATAATGAATAATTCTTGATCTTTTACCTCATCATAAATAATGAGTAAAAAATTTAGATCATTGACTTGAAAAATCTAGATTTTTTTAACCTTATCATAAATGAGCTAAAGTGATTATGCCTACCCTTCACACGTGGGAACATGCTCTACACATGTGAGATTTCACTATGTACATGAAATTGCAAAATGATCAAGCTAGATTTTGCCTATTCTTCACACGAACAAGATCTACTCAACGACGTGTTAAATCTATACCAATGTGTGACAAGAGGTGTGTATTTCCCTAACAACATGATAATTGCTATCATAGTCAACAAATTCAACCAATAGATCACAAATAGATCTATCATGCATTGATTAAAGTCACCTCCAAAAGCACATCGTAATAGATGAGTGCCAAGAGAATCGAATTCACAACCACAAGGACACTTTGTTAAACATGTTATCATTGGATGTGCAAGCCCCAAATGAGCGCAAAGAGTTGTATCAAACTAATCTAATAAAATTCATAATAGTGGAAAAAATGCACCTGCACTTGGATTGATGCAAGATTTGAAGACGAGCCCTGACTACATCTTATGGAGATTTGCTAACTAGTTTGGTAAATGTAGAAGAGTGAAATTTGCCAATAAGAAAACTTTGTAAATGCACTCGTTGACCAACGAACACTTCAAAGGGAGGCACTTTAGTTCACTCACATAAAACTCTAGAGGAACTTTAACTAAGAAGTAGTTGAAGCTTATAAGAAATATTCCATATAGTCTTCCAATTTTCACAACAACGAGATGACAACTTTGAGCACTGACTAGTACATAGATTCTTAAAGTCTTTAGGAACCTGAGGAAAAACTGTGTCTCCTTCTTTGGATTAGGGTCTCCTATGTTAATGATTATGGGCCGAGTTGTATTGGCTAGTGAAAGATGATATGTTTGAGAAGAGTTGCAAACTCAATAGTCAAGCCTCCATTTGCAATGTTTAATACTCATTGATGGAGGAAGAACACTTACAATAAAATTGTCTTTTAGCATGGTCATTGTGCACTTATTTTGCTCATAATTGCACTTTGTAAAACACCCCAAGCAAAATTTTGCACTTAACATCCCATATAGGTGTAAGTAACACTTATCCAAGTCAAACTCTTAAGGGAGGGAGTAAATTCTTCTAACAAGCAACAATTAACACTTTTCCTTCGTGAATTTAATTGGAGTAAGAAAAAGAGTACCTAATACAAAGGCTCAAGGATTATGGAGGTAACATTTTCCCATAGTTAACTACCATACTAGTTAGTCGAATTTTCTGCTAAAAAGTTTTAAGTAGTTTGAAAGACCAGCAAAGAGCTATATTGTTTTTTGTTACATTTGAATTTCATTTGAGATTCATTTAGGAAGTTGTAATTTCATGTTATTCCTAGAACTAGTAGTTTTTGATCATACAAGTCAACTTGGAAGTTATGGCCTTTACTTTGTAGGCCGATCCTTTATCAATGAGGCTTAAACATAAGGCTTATCCATATAATTTGTAGCTTTTTCTTTAAGGTTCAAGACTTCAACTTAACCCATCATCAACTTAAAGTGATTCATTTCTACATTATTGTTTGATTTCCTTTCTAAAATCAAAATTTTCTTTTTCTCAAATGAATTGGAGGCACCTCCACAAGCCAAATGATTCCACCTTCTCTTCTTCTTCTCTTATTTTTTCAAGATTTTTACATGCACAAAACTCTACAGAAAAAAAAGGTTAGAAAAAAGAGGCAAAATTTGCCGGAAAAAGGTATGCCTCAATCCTCCCATCTTGGGCTACCACACTCGACCAGAGGCCGCTATGCTCTGACCAATGATCTCCCCCCCCTTCCCAAATTGTCTAGATTCTTGTTTAATTCCCTTGATATGTTGCCTCCAAGTATGTTAATTTTTTATGGAATTACTTGTTATAATGCTAACCATCTTTATCACCCTTGACCAAAGGCTCTTTCTTGACATAATAGAATAGACGCAGAGGATACTGCCACCCCAATAATTGTGTAGATTCTTGTTTAATTCCCTACATACATGTTACCTCCAAGTTTGTTAATTTTTATGTAATCACTTGTTGTTAATGCTAAACGTCTTTATTAGCTAGTTTATACTCCCAAGGCCTAACATTTATCAAGAGCACATTGTAAGTCTTTTTAAACAAAATATGTTCCACTCCATGTAAAGCTTTTTGATTTGGCCACAATAGGATGCTAGGATGCATGGATTTGAGATCATGCAAGTGACTCTACCATGGGGATGTTTGCTTCACTTCAACAACTTTGTTTTGCCTGGTATTGTGATGTTCTTTTCATTCAAGGTCTGAAACTAGTTACTATTGGCATGCTTGCATCATTGGAAGTCTACTCCAACAGGAAGCTATTCTTTGAGTTAGTTTCCTTAATAATAGATAGACTTGTATGATCCCTTGTAAAGAGACATTTTTTTTGGAAACGATAGGCAAGCTTTTAGTTAAGATAGGATGGGCTTTGCATTTCTGTAACTATTGATACGTGGGAGCATATATTCATCAAGAGTTTACTTCGTAGAATGTGCAAGGTTGAGACTCTTTTAGTTTGCAGCATTCTCATTTGAACTTCCATAGTTTTTATTTAGTAGATTCTGTTACTAGTGAATCCCTCCCAGGAACATATATATAACATATTTGATGGTGTTACATTAAAGGGATGATGAGACCACACGTCTGCGATTGGTTATGGATGAGCTGCAATTTGGTGTTGTGAATTGCTTCAATGAACCCAGTAAGCGAGGCCACTTCATATACCGCTTGGAGGTTGAGGCAAAACCATCAGAATCATGGTCAGACAGGTGCACACGCATGCCATCACCAAAGCCATTTGTTGTGCCACAAATATTCCAGGAGCAGCAATCAACGACTCTTGGGGTCCAAATTCCTGTGATGGATCCAAGGCAAGAAGTTCCTTTTTCATTTCAATTGGAACAATATTGAGAAAGTTATTATTAATTTTGTGTGGCTGGGTCAAATTTGGCCATTTTCATTTCCACTTGGGAGAGAAACACCACATTTTACTTCTAAAGTTTTGTATAGTTGCAAATATTTTTGCAAATTCTTCATTTTGAACAATTATTTTTTTTACCAAAAATGGCTGGCACCAGAATGGCATCAACCAATCAGTTGGTTTATTGTTGGTTTTTTGAATTTTTTTTACATTTTTAATATCTTAATACTAAAAAAAAATATTCACCTCCCCTCCTCCAGAAAAGCCATCATGCATATGACTTAGATTTTGCTTCGAACAGGAATACATATCATGCTACACAGTAACACAGACAGAAAACACTCTCCACACCAAGCTCACGTAGCAACTGTATTTCTCAAAACGAAAATACACTGTACATATATTTCTTCACTCAGGCAACCCATGCATGGTCCAGGTTGCCATTGATGGGACACGTGTCCCGTCGACTCACCTCTTGGCGAGCCAACTGATCCTTATCTATTGATAGGACCCAAATACAGTAACACATTGATTCTACTTTAATTATAACTCTCTCCCTTAAAGTAGAGTCTCTTTTTTATACAGTCATATACGTAGCTTTAAAATCAACAAGATTTAAGTATAGAAAGCTTTGATCTAAAGTTATGAAAACAAGTGGCTTAGTGAAAATATCAACTAGCTATTCTTCCGTACTACAATGAATAACATGAATTTCACGACTCAGCAACCTCTCACGTATAATGTGATACTGAATCTCAATGTGTTTGGTTCTCGCATGGAACACTAGATTCTTTGCTAGCTGAATGCCACTCTGATTATCGCTGTGTTGGAGGGTTTGCGGATCCCAAGACAACCCTAACTCTAGTTAATAAGTGAGAGGGATTTGGCAGCCTGCGTGTGTAAGTCAAACCCAATGATCACATAGTTATCTGATTAATTAGAAAGTCAATAAAAGGACTTTAGGTCTTTTTGTAGGACTTTTAATGTCGCAGGGCCTAAATGTCAAGTTAGTGAATAAAGTTGGTTTTCCCTCCAATTTTGGATGGTTCCCACTCTTTTAAGAATTTGAATAGTTAGGGAGGCAGAAATGGACCAATAGGATTTAGAGGCCAGGGTCCTCCTCTTTATTATAAAAAGGGGCCAACTCAAGTTTCTTACACATGTACATATCTTCATTTTCTCTTGTGAAATGGATTTATGAATGTCCTTGCTCTCTATCACTTTTCCTCCATCTCTCATGCTTTTATTGTGTTTGCTAGTTGTTGGATCTGATTGTTATTGGGATTGCATGTTTTTATACTTTTTTGAGGAAGAAAGGGAGAGAGAGAAAGAGTAAGCTATCTTCTGCAGTGAAAATGAGTTTAAATAACTCTCTCCCTAAGCATGATTACGCCTATCAGAATGAGTAGAAACTTTAGTGATAGAAATCACAGTCATTCTAGATTACGTAGCCAAACTATAAAAGTAGATGAAGTGCTAGAAGAATAATTTGTCACGAATTACAAAACAAATTATCTGTCACGAATGATTCGCGAAGAACTAGACTGTGCTCTATTGATAATTAGTCGCGAATTGTTCGCGAAAGACAAGAATAAAAATTAATCGTCAATTACCAGAAAGAACAAATAGAACAATCAGACAGAGTAGAGAATACGTATAGCAATATTGACAGATCTAAACGCAGAACAAATGAACTGTGTCAGATTAAGCATAACAAGTATACAAGTCAATAGTGCGGTAGAGCACAAGACAATAGCGGATGAAACCGTGTGCTCTACAAAACTTATCTATGTCTATAATGAGGAATAAAACCTCCTTTTACTCATTCTAGACTTGTCTTGCTTTTCTTCTGTTCATCTAATTTCATCATGTTTAGAATACACAGATGGTATGTAATATATACAAAATGATACAGTGTGCAGATGTGAAAGTACAGAGTGAATGTGCTGTCTATAAGAGATCGTGGGTGGCTGTAGTCGTTGTTCAATCTGTTAGCGCAACTGCATAGGACGAGCGCGAAAAGGGTGTGACGTCATATGAACGTTCATGATGATGCAAAGGTGTCTCACTCTTACAAATGGCCTTAGGATAAGATTTACAGAGTGCCTTAGCTTTTAGGGCACTTTGCCATTTAGTAAGGCAATGTCCCCTTTCGTCTCTTACACAGTGTCACGAATAAGTGTCGTGATTCGTTCGCCATTTATTCGTCTGTGTGAATTTACGTGTAAAAATGCAGACTACGTGACAGCTTTAGAAAATATACAGCATGAATGGAGGCAGATTAAAATTGGGATTTAGGAGAGTAGAAGGAGTAAATCCAATAGCAGAATGTCCAAATAAAAGAAAAATTGTACCATTATGTCGTGACTGTGGTTATGGACATTGTTATAAGGAGTGTCCAGCAAAATCGAAGTCACCATCGGCTATAGCTCTTGTAAATTTGATAACAATCAAACAAAGACCAGTAGCTTAGAATAAACCAAGTGTACCCTTGATGGTGGTCACCAGAGCACAGAAGCAGAAAGAACCGATAGCAGATCTAGTACTTGCTGATTCTATACCATTAATTGATATACCAACAACATCTGGAGTCTATCCAAATCTTTATGCAGAAAAAAGAAGATATCAAGATATGAGGCAGTGGATTAAAATCTGCAAGAAGAAGAGAAGCTTGAAGCTACTAGATCAACAGCCGAAGTTTGTTCTTCACCATTGTAGTCACCGAAAAATTCACATACAAATATGAATGCTCAATTGCATCATCACGAAGAATCTTTCAAGATGACTGAACCGAAAGCACCACAAACATAATTGCTCATGGATATTTTGTCTAGTAAAATCAATATTTCATTGGGAGAGTTTCTGAAGTTGGCGCCAAAAGCTTAGCACAAAAGTTAACTCAAGCTGAACCAGAAGTCCATCAGGAGCCACGTTTTTGTACTAGATTTGGAAATCTAATGAAGTACTCCATGTCGAAGTAGCTTGGAAAAGTGAACAAAAAAAATCACCCAGCTGATCCAACAAGAAATTTTTTTAATGAAGCAGCTATAATAGATGGCAGTTCGAGAGTTGATTTGATTTCCACAAAGCTATGTGCAAAATGGGGCCTTAAAAGATAAAATCTGCGACTTTTCTCATTAAGCTAGCTGATCAAACAACAGTTCGTCTGCGAGAAATGGTTGAAGATATACCTATCAGAATTGTCGGAGTACAGTTCGTTATTACTTTTGTAGACCAAGTCGTTGACGGGATAACCACTACCTCAATATATAGAGAGTAGGATCCTATGCATGAGCACATGCAATTCCCATGCAGGTCAACTATAAATAGGTCACAGCTTTTCATGCATACCTCCTGCCTATATCAGTCACATGCACATGCACTACTCCATATGTATCAATTAAAGTGTCCTAGTCATCTCAAGGTCATTAGTCACCAATAGGCCTTGATGTGGAATAAAATCTAGGCGTGACCAATAATCTCGAACATGGAGGGCCGGTCTACCATATTATGACTATTCTAGGTCCTTTAACCGAATATGGCTATAACATTCTTCTTCCCTTAAATAGGTTCTGTCCTCAGAACGGGAAAAAGAAAACATGAAACTATTCCTTAAGCTTTCAAATCTTACCCATGAATTATTATTCTTAGTTCGATCTTTCCATCTAAATAAACACTTAGAGATGCAACAATTCTTTAATTGCTTGCCTCTACTTGTGAATACTAATTCAAATTCCAAAAGATACACTAAGCTATAAATCCTCCAAATGGGTAGATCTAATCCAAAATAAATACTCATGACCTTCATGTAATCCCAAGTACATGAAATACTGGGTGATTTTACTTTATTTCAGAAATCAAATAAAAAAGCTAAAGAAATTCCATGTCAAATACTTGTAGAAAATAATGCTTCTTGGTACAAATATTCTTAGAATATCCAAATATTCTAAAATACCACAATTCAATCATCTAAAATCTCTAGGAGATCCATCAAGTCTCAGACAATTATAACTCAAACCAGAGTACTATAGTTACTCTAATGAGTTACCAGCCCCATTTCTAGCATCATATGCAAAAATCAGCATCTATCTGTATCTTAATAGATTTATTTGTCTCCTACAAAACTGGAGATATAGACTGAACTTTGTACACAAGCACTTATAGACTACAATCTTGTAAGGTAAGCAAATTCCTCATAAGAGAGCAATTACTTAATGAAAATGCCCGTGAGATCTACCACAATCTCAAGTATGTGCTAGAGTAAAGAAATTTAGAGTTCAACCAACAAATCTAAATTCTTGACTCTCCCATATAGAATTACTCATTATCTTAAGAATCTTCACATTCCCCTATATTCTTCAAATGATCTTTAAGTATCAGTTTATACCCGTCAATCATAAACATTTAGAATCTTATGATTCGTCAATCATAATTTCAGGATTCTAAAAAGATATTAGAGTATATGTATGACATATAGCTCAAGAAATATTAGAATCATTCTGAAATCTTTTCCACAAGGAAACTCACTGGATTCCAAGAATATTCTATCAAATTGATCCATAATCAAGTTATGAGCTCCAAATCCTACAATCAACAAAGAAATTAAAGACCTTTATAACATTCGTCTTTAACAATATAAACTTTATACAATCTCCTAGAACAACATCTAGAAATTTCAAAGTTCTGCTGAATTCCCAAAATTCAGTTTACCATTCTTGGCACCATTAGGATCCGGTATCCAATTGATCCAATATCAGAGTGCACAACGGAAGCGTGGTGGGCCCATAACCCACAGGTCCCAGGATCGAAACCTGGCTCTTATACCAATGTAAAGACCACTAGGACAAACCCCTAAGATGAGGATAGGAAAACACAAGAGAGATTGTGGAGCAAACCCACCCAACCAATCCTAGATCCCTCCTAGAGAAACCTCCTGGATCTAGCCCCCAAGCCATTCCAATGTGACAGCAAGAGGAGAAGAGCTCATCAGGTAACCTAGACCAAATCGTCGACGGGATGACCACTACCTCAATATATATAGAGTAGGATCCTATGCATGAGCACATGCAATTCCCATGCAGGTCAACTATAAATAGGTCACAGCTCTTCATGCATACCTCTTGCCTATATCAGTCACATGCACAAGCACTATTCCATATGTCTCAATTAAAGTGTCTGGGTCCTCTCAAGGTCATTAGTCACCAACAGGCCTCGATGTGGAATAAAATCTAGGCGTGACCAATAATCTCGAATACTAGAGGGCTGGTATACCATATTAGGACTATTCTAGGTCCGTTAACCGAATATGGCTGTAATAGAGGCCGCCCTTGCTGCCATAGAGATAGCATCCGGTACCTAAGCCTCGCCAAACCATAAGCAAGCCAAACAGGCTATTAAGACTTATATTGACATTACCAATGATTTGCACTGGACTAATGATGGCTATCTTCTAGAATCCATTACTGATCTGGCCATTCAGGCTGCTGCTTAGCTCCTTAACAATTTCCTGATGGTTGGCAACCTCAAGAAAAATTGTATTACTTTCCAGATTTTGCATAAGATAGTGAGTCTCATGCCAAGATAGCCAAGGCTCCTTTGGAACCATATAACTGGTTCAAGACCATTTTTGGAGAGATCAAATGAGCCATCAAGAGCAATACCAAGCAACAATTTGTTGTTGGCCCTTTGTTGTCACTCCTAGCAGCCTCCCACCTTGAAAATAAAATGATGGTTTTTGTATGGATTCCGTGCTTTCTATCTATGAAAAAGCACCAGTCGAGTCATCTCAACAAGCATCCAATTGACATTGTCGACATCGTCCACGCAGCAAGATTGTCATTCCTGACTCGTCTTTCGCATCACGACATTGTACTAGGCAAACATCTTCAGCTGCGCTTCTACCCCCTGTTGCTATTCGCACTGAACTACCTATTTCTCCCACCTTTGATGCTTCCCTTGCCTCTGCTTCCTCTCATGGACAATCTGTGACCATTGGGGATACCATTCCCATCACAACTGCCCAGGCCGCCTCACCCCCACAAAAATACACTATTTTTTTTTTGACTTTTTCAGACTCTTAATGGTGTCTAATCCCAAAAAACTTCATGGAAGCCTTAGGACAACAATATTACGCCTCTGAAAATGTGCATGCAAAATATTAGCCAAGAATTATGAGAAACTCCAAAATTAGTGCAAAATTCATCAAAAAATCATGTTTTTTGATCAATTTTGACCATTCTTGTGGATCAAACCCACATGTAAATACAATCAGGCCACATATACTGTAATTCAATTACATGCAAACACCAAAAGTTCTGATTGCATTCAATCATGGTTCATATGGCCCATTTCTAGCCCAAAATCACTATCTTTGACTATAACCATGGCATGAAATCATTGGAATCAATCATAATGACTTGGAAACAACAAGTACAATTCTGAAAAACATTCATGCACAGTAGCTTTGATGAATTTCAAGCCAAAACATGGAATACTGGCTCAAAAACTACAAAAAATCCATCAAAAATCCATAAATTTCCATCATTTTGTATGGAAAAATTCCATAATAATGATCATTAGGCTGAAAGCAAACCAAAATGTGAGAATCCACTCACTTGGAGGTCAATTTTACCACCTGGAAGTAAAACGCAAGGAGGAAATATCAAAAAGCTAAGAAAAAAACAAAAAGCAGCTCCAACTTCTGATTGATGCAAAGCCTTGTTCTGATACTACTGTAAGGATCACCAAGTGAATATCCAACTAGATCTTGTTGCATGCAACCAAAAGGACACATGTGGAGCAAAATCACCCATGCAACTGAAAATAGCTAGTCTTTACCCTAACCACTTCACTCCCAAGCCATGGTGAATGAATGCAAGAGAGGAGGAGATCCTGGCTTCATGGATCAGAAAATGATGTGCGAGTTTTCATAGTATATATTACACTGGAGTAACCGGATATCCATGTCAGGAATTATTCCGAATCCCACATTCTGGACATGGACGTGACAAAGAAGTCCAACCACCAAAAAGGAGACACAAGATTGAATGATCAGACCTAAGAAAAGAATTTGTATTACCAACAAACTCTGTGGAAGATGAAGTTATCTCTCCCAATTGACAAACTACAAAAACAAAGGATCAGTTGTTGGAATTTATGTTTTCATTAAGTATCTACTATTGTTACTGACATTATTTTTGCAATCCTTTAGGGTCCGTATCCATGTGTGTGTGTGTGTGTGTATGTGTGTGTGTGTGTGTGTAGGACCCAGAATCGCAATTTTTTTTTTTTTTTTTTTTTTTTGGAAAAATAGCTTATTGCTGAAATTTTTTTAGGGGATCAATGGTCAAACCAGCGTTTTGCCTCTCATAAGTGCAGTAGATGAGGCACAAACAAATCTTATTTTCAGTAGCTATCCGGTTGTCATTTGCTCTGGTTTTCAGTAAATGTTAATGCTACAGTTTGGACTATCAACTGTATGGATGATGATCACTTTTGCAATTGGTTCACTGGAGATGTGAGTGCAATGTACACACAGTTGGGGGCATAAATATTGGACCCTTCTCGGCGCGCATTTGGACCCCATTTTTATCTACAGGGGGACGGTGGCATTTTTATCTACAATGTCTATATAGCAAGAAGCTCTAGGGGGTTCGGGGACAGTAGCCCCCTGGTGGGGGGTTTGGGGGGCAACGCCCCCCAACGGCGGGGTCCGGGGGCTGCCGGTAGACCCCGGCCCCGACGATAAGGCCTCTTCATGATTTGGCCTTCCAACTCCCCAAGTGAAAACACACTTTTTGGTGTTTCGCACCCGAAACAGTCGACAAACTACACAATCATAATCCCCTCGATCAGAGCTTTCATCTGATATCTATATTGCTAAAAAAAATTCAAAAAAAAAAAAAATCGATTCTACACGATTATGGGAAAATCTCGAATCGCGATTCGGGAATCGCGCTGCAACTATCATATGTATATGCATATATAACTTCTAGATTTTGAAATTCTGGTCCAGACCACTTTCTGCACCTTACACTATATTGTAAAATAAAGCCTAGTTTTTGAACCATTATCATATAGCATGAAGTTAGAAATAAATTACTATATTGCGAGAGGCATGACCTTTCGATAATCGCTTCATTTTGAATGGATGTGCTCATGGTTTCCTCTTCGACTATATATGTAATCTTTCACACATCAAATATATGAATGGCTTGAAAAAGATAGAGTATTCAATTTTGTGATTATTATCAAGTCTTTTTTGCTTGTTTGTACATCTACTATTGAGTTATGTGTGTATGACATAGGTTTTAGACATCTTCTTGAAGTATAGAAAATAAATGGAAAGGACATAACAGTTCAAGATGTCTATTTTTGATAGGACTATGGGCCTTTTAAGACTACACTGCCCATCAAGTCTTAAATTCAAAATGGATTTCTTCCATTGGTCCAATGAGGAAATATGGGTCTTCTCTCGTTTTGGACTTATGTTGAGTTGTCAACATGTGGCATATGATGTGGCATGGGACCCTTGCCATGTAGGGGCAAGTCAAGCTATTTTTGGACCTGAGGACATTGCCTATCATGTTGAGTTTCCAGGGCAAGTTAAGATAAATGGACCAAAGATATTGCAAGGATTCAAATTGACCAATCAAATTGCGGCCCTCTATTTAGCACTTACTAGGATGGACAACACGATGGTGGACATACACAATCCAAGGCTCGAGCTTGTCCCCTTTGTTATCAAATCATCCATGGGCTTTTATCATACAATATGGCATTATCATGCTACATATACATTTTTTCAAAGATACTCCATAGTCTAAAACGTAGCTGAACTCAGGCAACTAATAATATCTATAAGTGCAATGAAATTTGGCTAATGAGCAAATGAGACCATGATCACTTTTGTTGTGTTCTAGATCTTGGTTAGTGTTTCTATCTTGGGCGAATTTATTTGAGGATATTTCTAAAATGCAAAACTAAGAAAATGAAAAAAAGATTGTTCCATATGGAACATGCAGAGTGTTGCAAAACTCGCTCTGTACATCGATCAAAATTATCTCATTATGTATTCTACAGATCTATGATTCTAACTGCAACAATTAAGGGTGTATCATGTTTTGTAAAATTGGTGGTTTTCATAAAAGATCAAGCACATAAGTTTAAAATATAATTATGTTAGAGATAATTGATTCAGTGTGGGACCCTTCCATGACATCATTCAAATAAGGAGATGATAGATGATATGATGACTAAAGGACTAAGTAGAAATAGATTTGCTATGCTTAGGGACATCATATGTTTAAAATTTATCCATTTTGAATTGAGACATGAGTTGAAATGATATTTTGGTGATCAATTTAGAATAGTTTTCAGCTTATATGTGAATGTCGACCATGCATACTCTTTTTACAATGAATGGCAAGGATGTTTTGGGTGCCTGTTTTTGGCATGATCAATCATGCTTGTTTTCTATGTGCTTGCTAGTTTTCTTTACCCGTTTGTGATTTAGATCTTGATCTGTTTTTTTACCCATTGGGGCGCACAATAGATTCGATTCAAAAACAATCACACATTTGTTGTCTTTGCATCTAGACCTCTCCCATCATGCCTGCATCTCTCTAGTTGAAAGTTTCATACGTACCTACTGTATGTCGTCTTAAAGTATACTTCTGCAAAGGGTTCTTGTTTCTTTCCCTCAACAGGTACACTAAATTGCTGCTTATCATTGGGTACCTTGACATCTTTTTTTTCCCATATCCAAACCGCTTCAACACCAACCCTCCTAAACCGAAAATGATGTCCTACAACCAATCAAGTAATCTTAAAATTTCCCAATTGATCTTAGAAGAAGCAAGAAACCAAAAGTCTCAAAATCGACTAAAATGTGAGCAGTTAAAAACTAAGCTACTTTAAATGTTTTTTATTGAAGGTTGTAGACTACTTCAATTTTTTACCAAGTTTCAAATTGCAAAAGAATTGATTTCTCAAGGGAATTTCAACAATGTGTGTGTCTGTGTGTGTACAATGAGTGCAATTTTGAACTTTAATACCTATGTGCTTTAGACAAAGCACATGCTTCACAAACCTTTTCCTCCTTTTCCATGGATATTGGAAGGCCTAGAGCAAGCTCCTTCTTGCACATGGCTTCCATAGACTTGGTGTTGATGTGACCAAGCCTCTTGTGCCATAAATCATTTGTGGTCATCTTGTCCTCCTTGGCTACTATTACAAATTGGTTAGAATCAACAAAAGCATCAAGCTTAAACAACCTCCCAAACCTTCTTCCTCTTGCTATGATCTTCCCATTCTTCTTGATGTTGCATACATTAGTAGAGGACTCCACAATGAAACCATGATCTAAAAGTTGGCCAACACTAAGCAAATTCTTAGTGATGCTAGGAATGAAGAGAACACCATCTATCTTAGTCTTCTTGGAGGATCCTAAGCATAAGGGAATGGATACCACACCTTCAGCTTTACATTCATGATCAATTGCTGTAAAAATGGACTTTATATGTCCTACATAAGGTGTGAGTTGAGAAAAATACTCCCTTTTATCCAACATGTAGGAGCTAGCCCCATATCTATCCACCAAGGATCTTCACCTTTGACATTTGATGATGAAAAGGTTGACATCATGAGTGAGTCCTCATGATAGCTCTCTTCCTCCTCTTTTTCAATGTTGGCTTGGCTTTGATCTTGCTTCCTCTTGAGGCATTCCGAGGCATAATGCCCCATCTTGCTACAATAGTAGCACTTTATCTTTGATTTGTCCTTCTTGGGCTTGACTTGTGATGATGAGGATGTGGATCCTCCTTGATCTCCATCCTTTGCTTGCTCCTTTTTGAATGCTCCTCCCTTGCTCTTTGCTTTTCCTTTGCTCTTGAAAAATAAGGCTTTGTCATCATCATCATTGATGGAGGGCCTCTCCATCCTTGATTTGATATGAGCCTTCCTACTCTCCTCGGCCGTCAACACACTTTGAAGGTCTTCAATTGTAGGCAAGATTCCCATGATGGCATAGTAAAATCACTACATAAGCCATTCAAAACTATTTGCACAAGCTCACTCTCTTTAATAGGTTCACCAACATAAGTAAGCTCTTTGTTCAAATCTTTTACTCTCAAAACAAATTGATGTCTAGTCTCACTCCTCCCTTGGAAGCATTGAAGAACTTGGTTCTTGAGGGAAAGTAACCTTGAGGTATTCTTGGACTCATAGATCTTCTTAAGAGTCTCCCAAGCCTCTTGGGCTGAGGTACATGCTCCTACTTCTTTGAGCAAATGATTTGCAACATTCATCTTAATACAATGAAGTGCAAGCTTGCACCTCCTCTTGTATTTAGTTGCTTCTTGTGGATGGATTGGCTCATCTTCTTCTCCATTCACAATATCCATCAAATCTTGCATGATCATGATGGATTCCATTCTTAACTTCCAAATTGAATAATTTGAAGAGTTCAATCTATCACTAGAATCCAAAAGATAGGCACTTATGGATGCCATCTTTAATGATAAGGAGATAGATTCAAAGAAACAAGATACATTGTACAATATGTGATCACTACTAGCTATCCCACTCTCTTTGGGACCTGAGATGAATCACTCTCTGATTTCTCAACAAGATCTAAGGTGATCTTGAGCTTGGTCTATTTTCTAGATCCAAACTTACTATAGATTTGATTAAACTAGTCTCCTCCTTGATCTCGACTTCACAAGAAGGGTGAATCCACCTATACTGAACCAAAAGCACTTCATAACACACAAATGTCTTACAAATAAATCCTCTTAAGTTCAAGTTGAATCACATTGACATATTCAATCACAAACCTATCCAGAAACGAGTAGAATAGAAACACAATTTTCACTAGTTTTGCATTTCTAGATGAAAACTCATCAAAACACTTGATCTGAGCCTAAAACGTATATTTTAGGACTTTAATAAGCCTAAGAATGACCTAATTAAGCTCTCAAATGGCTGATACAAACTTCTAAAGAGTGGTAGCATTCAAATCCTTATGAAAATCCCTACTAGGAGACATGTACTCCAAGATTCAACTCATAAGAACTTTCTAATGTGGTTTGGTTGAATGAAAATGGGTCAATCTCGGTTCTTGCAGCTATAACTAATCAAAACAAGTTTTCTTTAACTTAGAATTTGCTTTGCACAGGAACATAGATAATGCTACACAGTAACACAGACAGAAAACACCCTCCACAGCAAGCTGACATAACAACTGTATTTCTCAAAATGAAATTACACTATACATATAGTTGTTCACTTAGGCAACCCATGCATGACCCAGGTTGCTGTTGGTGGGATGCGTGTCCCGTCGACTTGCCTTGTGGCGAGGCCAACTGATCCTTATCCACTGATAGGACCCACGGTACAGTAACACAGTGATTCTACTTTAATTCTAACTCTCTCCCTTAAAGTAGAGTCTATTTTTTATACAGTCATATACATAGCTTTAAAGTCAACAAACTTTAAGTACAGAAAGCTTTGATCTAAACTTATCAAACTTTTCTCCAGCAAGTGACTGAAAATATCAGCTAGTTGTTCTTTTGTGCTACAATGAACAACATGAATTTCACGACTCAACAGCCTCTCACGTATAAAGTGATACTGAATCTCAATGTGTTTAGTTCTCACATGGAACACTAGATTCTTTGCTAGCTGAATGCCACTCTGACTGTCGCTATGTAAAGTCGTGAGATTTTTCTGCTTCATGCCAATTTCTTTCAAGATTTATCTGCTTCATGTCAATTTCTTCCAAGATTTCTTCATGTGCTGCACTACACATTGCCTTATACTCTGCTTCTGTGGTGGAAAGAGCAATTGTACTTTACTTCTTACTAGACCCAAAAAAACAACTACCACAAAAGTGGAATACATACCCTGTGGTGGATCTATGATCATCGTAGTCACCTCTCCAATCCGCATCCACATAGCCACACAACTTAGGTAAACCATCATGCTTCTTGTAAATCAAGCCATACTCTGAAGTGCCTTTCACATAACGCAAAATGCGTTTAGCTGCCTTCCAATGCGTTTCCGTAGGTGCTGCCATAAACTGACTTACAATGCCAACAACATAGCATATACTGGTCTAGTCGTGGTAAGGTAAATCAAGCTCCCTACTAACTGTCTATACAGCCTAGCATCAAATGACTGTGACTCATCAAGCTTAGAAAGCCTTTTACCTGGTTCAATAGGAGTATTCACTGGTTTGCAATCCTGCAGCCTAAACCTGTGCAGCAACTCTTTGACATACTTCACCTGTGTTAAACCCACTTCGTGTCCTTTTTGCCACACCTCTACTCAGAAGGAAATAATGCATCAGGCTTGGATATGTCATCTCGAATTGTTCCATGAGGTCTTTTTTGATCATGTCTATCATCTCTTGATTATTTCCCATAATAATCAAGTCATCAACATAAAGAGCAATCAAAGAAACCCTACCATCAAAGCATAAGACATATAGATTTGAATCAGAATGTGTTCTCACCGTCCCCTTTGAACAAAAGTAGGCATCAATCCTGCTATATTACGCACGTGGTGCTTGTTTAAGACCATAAAGCGCTTTCTTCAAGCGACATACTTTATTTTCCTGTCCCTTCGCTACAAAGCCTTCAGATTGATCCATGAACACCTTTTCTTCCAACTCACCATTTAGAAAAGCAGATTTCACATCCATCTGATGCAAAGGCCAACCAAAATGTGAAGCTAAAGCAACAAGTAGATGTAGAGTATTCCACTTACATACCGGCGCAAAGGTCTCCTCAGAGTCGATGCCTTTACTTTGTGCATACCCTTTGATCACCAATATTGCCTTGTGCTTTGCTATACTTCCATTTGCATGGTATTTAGTCCTGTATACCCATTTGCAGCCAATGGGTTTCTTGCCAACTGGTGGTTCTACTAAGTCCCATGTGCTATGCTTAGCAATTGACTCCATCTCCTCTCCCATGGCCTTGACCCAAATGTCATCATCCTTCGCTTCACCATAAATCGAAGGTTCTTTGCTTTGAATAATGCTAGGTAAGAGAGCATAATTTTCTTCATACCTTTCAGGTTGAGTATTCTCTCTTGTTGATCTTCGTAGCTCTCCTCGGCTAGATGATCCTGGAAAGTCATCCATGTTGCGGCTCTCCAACAATCTCTCAAACCACTTAGGGAGCTTCCTGTCAGGTAATCGACTTCTCGGTGAAAATGTATCCCACGGTACATCCTTCTCCTTGCGTTTGTCACTTGCAATTTCAATCCTTCTTGCACCAAAAGGTTTGTCCCTACCTCTCCAACCTGTCTCTTGAGGTTGAGTAGTAGTATCTTGAGATGTATCCTCATGTTCATCACTCGGAAGGTCAATGAATGGATCATCATCAGGTGGTAGCCTCACTATACCATCTTTCCCACTGGATGTGTCTATCTTCTCAACATCCTCGTCTTCATACATCTTGGATTCATCAAAGATAACATCACGGCTTATATGGATTTTGTTTTTCACTAGATCAAAACATCTATAGCCCTTCACACGATCATCATATCCTAGGAATATGCACTTGATAGCTTTCACATCAAGTTTATGTCTCTCTTCCTTAGGAATGTGTACAAAGGCCTTACATCCAAAGATTCGCAAGTGGTTCACCTTTGGCTTCTTCTTCGTGAATGCTTCCTCAGGTGTTATCTTTGGTATGGCAATGGTAGGACTTCTATTTTGAAGATAGATTGCCGTACTGCATGGTTTTGACCAAAAATCTTTTGGTAGTTTCATCTCAGCTAGCATAGATCTGGCACTTTCCACAATCGTACAATTCTTGCACTCAGCTACACCATTGAGAGCAGGAGTATGAGCTTGCATAAATTGTCTTTTAATCCCACATTGATCACAAAGATCATTGAAGTCATTAGACTTGTACTCACCTCCACTACCTAATCTTAGGACTTTGATCTTCCTACCTGTTTGATTTTCCACAAATGCTTTGAAGCTCTTGAATTTGTCAAATGCATCTGATTTCTTCTTCAAGAAGTAGATTCACGTCTTACGTGACATATCATCAATAAAGGTCATGAAATAGAAGGCTTTACCTAAGGACATGGTCCTCATAGGCCCGCATAAATCTGTGTGGATTAAATCTAGGATGTTCTTTGCTCTTGCAACACCCCCTTTATTGAACTTCTCTCGATGCTGCTTCCCATATACACAAGATTCGCACATCGATTTCAAGTGATCTTCTATGGTAGGCAATCCTGTTACCATATCCAATTTTCTCATCAAACTGAGGCTTCTCAAGTTCAAGTGACCAAGGCTCTTATGCCACAACTCTTTGCGATTGAATGGACAATACAAGTCCATGTTGCCCCTTGATTGTAGCATTCAACCTGTACAATTTTGTATTGGGCTCCCTTACTCCATCTGCAATAACTTTGAACTTTTGGTTCACATCCTTCACAAAGCAACGATCATGGGCGAATTCTACTTTCAACTTTTGATCAGTAATGACTCCAACAGAAAGTAGATTTTTCTTCAAACTTGGTACGCAAAGTACCTCCTTGATCATCCTGCTTTTGCCATCAGGTAGTTGGATTGAAACGGTGCCTATCCCCTTGATCTTGCACACCTCACCATTTGCTTGTGAAACGGACGTTCCATTATCCAACACTTTCAAGCTACTGAACCAATTCTTATTACCTGTCATGTGTCTTGTGGCTCCCGAGTCAATATACCATGCTTGATCATCTTGATTAGATGACAATGCAGATATGAAGATGCTAGAGTCTTCAATCTCACCCTCATCGACAAGGTTACCTGCTTGTTTTGGTTTCTCCTTGCCTTGTTCCGCCAGGAATTTGCGACATTCACTCTTCCAATGGCCCTTTTTACCACAATGGAAGCACTTGCCTTTCTTCTTAGTCTTACTTTAAGATCCCTCGTCCTCCTGAGACTTGGCAAATTGTTGTTTAGACTTCTTCTTGCCCTTGCCCTTGCCTTGTTTTTGGCGTGTCGCGAGTGCATGATCTTCAGTACTTTGACGTCTGGATTTCACCATTTCTCGCCATGGCTAGTTACCTGAAACGCTGCCAACCACCATATATCATTTTCTGACTGGACACTGAATTTGAAATCTTCTTGGTTCTCTGTTTGGGATAGAGCACCATTCATGAGAGTTATACTAACCCTTTTCATCTTCTGCCCTTTCACAATTTCTGACTCATCTAACTTAAGTACTATGATTATTTTGCCACTCACCTTTTCATAGGTTATATCATAGAATGTGACGATGTATCTCAGCAAGTAATTTAGATCAACAAATAAATTGTTTGATGAATTATAGAATATCGATCTTCCATCAGTTTCATACACCTCCTCAATATGAAATGGAGTTCCAATGATCTTATGCATACCTATGTTTAATGTATCCCTCTCTTTCTTCAAGTGGTATGTCCTAGGGATTGGGACTTTTCTAATTTGAACTTGCTTAAAAGCTTCTCTAATTA
The DNA here is from genome assembly GCA_029204225.1 of Diphasiastrum complanatum. NCBI lineage: Eukaryota > Viridiplantae > Streptophyta > Lycopodiopsida > Lycopodiales > Lycopodiaceae > Diphasiastrum > Diphasiastrum complanatum. The sequence goes on from CM055092.1 coordinate 79,774,005, forward strand.
GTTTAAATATTGTTGCATATGCTTCCCTACTAATACCTGCAAAATCACAAGCACCCTGAACTATAGTCTTATCTAAAATATTTTGAATGTCCACCATCAAAGACTCTGTAGTAAACTAGGGTTTCAAACTGACAATTGGCAAAAAACTATGGATGATCACCGAATCAGAAGGCAAAAAGCCTTACCCTATCAGCGACCTACCATAAGAAGCTTATTGCAATTGACACATCTGTAAAATACTGAGTATTGAAGAAGTTACAAACATATTTACAAATCCTATGCGGGCTGGGTTTTCACAAAAGCGAAGAGAATAATCAAGCCGCGTAGTAGAAAATGCTGAAAGGCTGCCAGAAGATCAGCGATCCACCATAGGACTCCAATCTGCTATCTTATGGGCTCCAAACCTACCAATAGATCACCTACAGTAGGGCGTTGGCTCTCCAAGAATGCTCCAAACCCTAACTGAAGATGCCAAATCTCACACAAGTCTTGAAAGTAACTGCTCTGATACCAAATGTTGCACACAAGCTCACAAACCCTAAGTAAATACACAGAATTATCCAGCAAATCCGTCACTTTATTAATCTCAAGCGAATGTACATAGATCAACAAGCAAACATGAGAGCTCTGCTGCAAGTCTCCTCCCAACCATAGCTGCATAGGAATACCATAATCATCATCATAATGAGGAATGCCTGACAAGGCCCACCCTATATCCCCTCAAGCACCCCTTAACCCTAACACATCCTAACGTCGACACATGGCAAATTCCGTGCATAGCCGACACTTGCCACTTGGCAGTACCCTAGCACATAGGCAAGCTAGTAGGTGGACAGTCTGACACGTGTCACTCATGCATTGGACCAAGTGTCCCAATGAGCATATGACACATGTCCTATTGACCCGTCCATTGACCGTCTAACAAGTGTCACTCATGCACTGGACCAAGTGTCCCAGTGAGCATGTGACATGTGTCACGTTGACCAGTCAATCCTTCCTACTTTTTAGGAGGTCAGTCCAGCAGACTCTCATGAGACCCAGTACCCCCTTGGCCATTTCGTATTTAGTCACTATAACAAATATTTACATTGCAATTTACAATTGTCTCAACAAGCCAGTGACTTAGCCATTTACAATTTAATAATTACAATTTACCATACATTGGGCAAAGGGATTCAAAGTACATGTGACAATAGCAAGGGTGCAAGTGGGTGTACTATCTCATTTTTAATTTGCATGTTGCTAAGATCCATTACTCTTGGGATTCTTTGTGGTTTTATGGAAATTGTCCTTGAAGGCCAATTTGTGATGCTTTTTTGGAGCTTTTTCTTGTGTAGGTCAAGTCTTTGTTAGATCTGAATTTTCCAGCAAGTGTACTTTCATTTTAGGGTTCATTAATGATGAAATTAATGATGAAATTAATGATGCATGCCGGTTCTCTCCAATGATTTATGATTCTAGGCTATGTAATTGCTTGATTTTTCATGCTTTTTGGCACAAAATAGATAGTAAGAACTAAAATCTAGCAATATCAGATCAATTAGATGGTTGTGATTTTGTAAATTGGTTTGCATGTGTTAGAGAAAGAGTTGTATGTCATGAATTTCCACTTTATGATGATGAAAAAAATCAGAAAATAGCCAAAAATCATCATTTTTGCATGTTTTTTTCATAAAGTTGGATAGTAGGCGGCTGTAAAACACCATGGAGAGCTTGTACAGAGGTGGACCAAGTCTTTTGAAGCTTTCCCTGAAGTTAGAACCAAGAATTACAGGAATTGAACTTGTAGGAAGTCAAAAAAGCTAAAAAATGACCATTTTTGGTGATTTTTGGGGGATGGATCTCTCCGAATCCATAAGAAGATCATTTTGGAATTTATTACAGCATGATTAGCATTCCTTTTTACCTTCCCAGCAAGTTATCAGACCTGTGAATTGATGGCTGGTATGCACCATCTCCATCAAATTTGAAGTTATTTTGACTTCTACAAATCAAAAAATCTTCGTTCTCAGCCTATACTGCATCTTAGGATCAGTATGAATGCTTCATGAAAGTCTAATTGATTGTTTAAGATTGTTGGTAGCATCAATTTTGGGCTAGGATGGGTGTTTGAACGTTTTTGCATGATTCCTTCTTGTGGAAGTGGGCCGTACTACAGTTTTCTGGCAGTTCTGATCTCGCACGTGTGAAGCCTAGGTGGTAGGTTGGCATGGCAAGCATCTTGTTCACTTGGTCTCCCTTTGTACTGAGCTTTACAACACCCAATTTGGTGTCCTGTAGCCAAAGTTATGATTATTTGAAGTTTTGCAGTTTTGTGAGTAAAATTTGCAAAATTTGGAATTGTTTTGATTGCATGCCAGTCATTTCCCCAATTTGTAGTACTGTGTTTGCATGGATTAGTTGCATGCTGATTCTCAGAGTGATTCTGACATGCATGAAGGATTTACAATCGATTTGAGTGGTTATACGCATGTGCTCTGACAGTTGGGCCACAAATCAGTGTTAATGGAGGCCCATAACACACTAAATGGAGATTAGACAAGGTATGAGACAGTGTATGCATGTGTAGAGTAATCAATAGTAATTCTATGAATAGGTGGTCCATGCATAGAACTCTATTCTAGGTGATTCTATGTACAGGGAACTTAGGGCTATGCATGGCTATGTGCCCAGGATGCTTTTGGCTCTATATATTGAGGCCAAACTCGCCCTACTCCTCATTGTGATCATTAATTCATTGCCAGGGATTCACTCTACATTCATGCTTCTTGTTCCTTGGCTTAGGGGTGAAGCTTCTAGAGTTGATTGGTTGCTTTTACTTGGTTGGGTGGTTGCTCCATAGTGTGTTATCTTGTAAGCTGGATCTTAGAGAGCTTCCCTTACAACATCGCAGCATGTCAAGCTTCGAAAGAAGCTGTATGGATTAGGTTGTTACTTCACGACTTACATCACACTCAGTTCAATGCTACCACCATTATGTGTGACAACTTGAGTTGTATTTCACTGTCACTGAATCTCAGGTTTCATGGCAAATCGAAGCACATAGAAATCCAGTATTATTTCATTCGGGAGAAAGTTTTCTTAGGGCAAGTGATCCTTCAATATTGCTCCACAACAGAAATGGTCGCAGACATCTTCACCAAAGCGCTTCCCAAGATCAAGCATCAAAAGTTCTTCAACATGCTGAACTTGACGAAGATACCAAGGCACCAACCGTGACCTTAAGGGGGACTGTTGAAAATTAAGCCCACAGTTGTCTCCTTGGAATTACAACTCAAACAACCAATTTATTTGAAGAACATCTACAATGGGCTTTTGGCTGATCTCCAGCAAAGGGTAACCAATTCTATCATAATTTCAAGTTCATATGTTAAGTTCAATAATTTGAAGTCATTGAAGACTTGGCCATCTTCAAGGACTTCCACAAAATTAGCATTTAGAACAAGTTTGCAGAAATACATTACTTTCGTGACAGTCTACAAAAATACTCTAAGTGTCGTGACAGTCTGCAAAAATGAGCTATATTCGTGACAGTTTCGTCTTTTTTGCATTTTCTTAGAATGCAAAACTAGCATAGTTCAACAATCTAAACTATTTTGCCATAGTTTCGCCTTTTCGCATTTCCCTGAAATGTGACACTTTAGGCACAGTTCAAAGTTCAACCATTTAAGGGCACCTTCAAATTTTTCACAAAATGTAAAGAGCAAGAAAATTCTCGAAGGTCATCTACTTCAAGACTTGAACTGTTTTAGGGTATCTTCGACTTTTTCGTAAAAAACCCGAAGAGAGAGAGAAAAAACGAAGGTCGTCTATTTTGAACGAAGGACGTTCCCAGCCACTTCTCGAAATTTGCGAAGTGAGAGAAAACCACTTCACGTAAAATACGAAGTGAGAGGATTTGTGACATCCTCGTCCACGTCAACATTCACAATTCGTTGACAGTATACACTATGTACAATTGTCACAAAAGCCATATACTTCCAAGTACAACGACTTACCTGATTAGGTGACAAACATTTAATGTAGTTAATACATGGACGCAATCTATAAATAGATAATCCCAGCACAGATTACTTGAAGCTTCGTCCATAAGACGTATTATTTGAGCCTCCAAGTTACACCGCCATTTTTGGTTATAACTGCTATTTTATTGTGCTTCAGTGTAATATAGCAGCAACACGCTTTTCTATCTGTGTATAACGTAGATGAATTCTTGTTGTGATTGAATACACTTTATCGCTATTTGATCATGCTTGTTTACTCACTCTGATCAAAACACGGATGTCTACAACTCCTTCGCTTCTTATCAGACGATGGTTGTTTTTAACGCCTAAGCAACTCGCCATATCATGCTCTTTCCATCTATTTCAGAACCAAACTTCACATTGAATCCATTTTTCAATAATGCCACACACAAACCATTTCTAATCTCTTAAGTGGACTGTACTCTTGTTTTTGTGAGTATGAATTAATTTTTAAGATCATGTTGGGCAATTAGAACACTTAAAGCTGTAATTATATTTAGCATAAGCTTTCTATTAATGGGAGAGCTGTTCCACAATATTCCTGCTCTCTTCTCTGTTCGCGTTCTTCTATCTCCCTTGTCCCATCAAACTATAATTACAGAATTCGAAGGCGTCAAGGACTGTCATGATTTTGCACTTTGACTCAGTCGATAAGACACATAAGAAAAAATATTAAATTCACAATCAAAAGATAAATAACAAAAATCATTCACACAATTATGTAGTGATTTGAAGAACATATAGTATATTAGATTGCGCAATTATACATGAGATTGCTATAAGAAAATGTACTTATCAGTAGACAAGCTTAGAAGAACAATTTAGAACTGGAGGATAGTGCTAGGCATCTCAGCAGGTGCATTATTGATGCGATATATGTGATCTGATAGATCAATACATCTAAGCTGATTGTATATGTATTTGAGTTTCTAACTTTGTATATATACACACAGTGCAGTTACTCTATTACACATCATTCATTAGCTGATTGTACAATGAAGTCGGGATGAAGTCTCATTTGATAGTAGTAATGACAGTTCTTGAGACATTAATCAATTTTTTTGTGATTTTGTTAAAACCCTAATTTTGATTAGATCTCTAGATTGTGAGGTTATTGAGCTTGATTTGAGTGTGTTTCAATCTTAGGAAGTGGCGAGATTCATTAATTGAGGATAGATCATAGGTTGATCAAGATTTCACTATTCTATGTGTTGATTTGCTTGGTGTAAGTGCTAGAAGAAAACTGAGAGGTTCCATATCTTTGTGATTTATTTTTGAAAGCATTTTTTGTTGTTCAAAAGCACGTTTTGTGCATTGAAACAGGTGAAAGAGAGGAGTTTGAACCTCTTCAAAGGAGTGTCGAGGCGATAGTTTCGATTCTCAACTATTGAAGGATTGTCGAGTCGAGGGATTTTCGATTATCGAAGGATCCAACTCTTGTGAGTGGTGACTCTTTGACATTCGTTTGACTTATTCGTTTGACTTTGTGTAGTGTCGAAGTTGCATGTATTTATGTAGGTTCTTCATCTAGAAGCAGGTTCCAGAGTCGATAACTACGTCTGGGACTCTGTCGTGGATACCTAAAAGGAATAGGTGGTAACGTATACAAAGCCAACTGGATTGAAGGGAGTTAAGAAAATTCCAATTGGAATTAAAACTCCGACACTATTTGTTTTCTCTCAAACAAAAAGAAATTGGATTTTTATATGTTTAGTTTTAGAATGAAATCTAGGATTGAGAGTAAGTTATGGCATCTTTCTTTGAACACCTTGATCTTGAGTCAAACTCGTCAACTCTTCGCACCTTGTGACATATTATTGAAGGATTTTGAGTCAAATGTTTTTCAAAATTTTGAGTCAAATCTTGAGGAACCTTGAGTTGATAAGTAATTATTCCTAATATGACCCTATTCATGATCTCCACACATGCAAACATGCTTAAGGAGGATCAAGACCTTCATGACCTGCTAGTGATAAGTGACATTTTCACTATTCACGATCGATAAAGCAATTGGATCAAACAATTATACAATTTGATTACAAAGCTGGTTAACTTCACATAGATCTTTGTATAATATAAATAATAAGCATAAGTTCATGCAAAAAATAAAAAAGATGCAATAACTACAAAATGACAAACATGGAGTTTGTCATTAACTATAGTTATAAAAAGTAGATTAAACACATTAATAGACACAATACACAATTCTTACATTTTACTAGTTCTCATAGGCTAAAGTAGTAAAAGGATTGAGTAATCAAGTAATAAATATGTAAGAAACAATAATGACAAAGTACATCAACTAATTGTTTAACTAGAGTGAAGGTATTGTGTCAACAAATCGAAGGTGTTTGAACTACCGAATGTTAACAGAACTTGTTTCCACTCTTTCTGAAGCTAATGACTTGCCATAACAGTTTTTGCAAGTGGTTTTCGAGAAGCCCAACTAGATAAGTGACAACGTAATATGGCTAAGTTCCAATTGCGATATGTGACCTAACAACTGTCCTCAATTGTCATTTGCCTTAGCCTAAACGACATTCATAAACTAGTATAAATAGTTGATCACTTTCTAGATTCACTTCTTCTTTATCTACAACAGACCTTTAGTTCTTCCTCTAACACATATTGTTCCTAGAGATTAATATAGCACCTTGCTAGAAACAAATACTACTTATTAGCAAAATTGTCAGACAGAGACAATCATATACTCATAGATAGTTTGGAATACGCGGTTGCATCCGCTATTGTTTTCTACTCACAATTCTTCTGATTTATACATGCTACTTACCAGATTGAACATACAATTTTATCATGTCCAATATTATGTCAAAATGATCGAATGCTTCTCTGTTCTATTTGTAATCTGATTATGTTATCTTATAATTTTGTTTGAAGTATTCAAATATTTCAATACATCAATGTTTATTCTGTTATGTTTGTCTACAAAATCAATCTAACAGATTATGATGATTTCAAAGTTAAAATCACTTAGAATTCGAATGTGACAATAGTTGCAATAGTTTTGCTTAATTTGAAAGGCGTACTCGTGCATTAGAAGAGGGATTATTCCATAGAGCCTGATAGTGCATATATAGAATACAATTATTTCTCTATCGAACATCCTTTTCTTCTTCCAACATGGTATCAAAGCCGTAATTCATGGTATCAGAGCTCTATTATTCGATACCCAACATGGTGTCATAGCAGTAATTTCTGGTATCAAATCATTTATATTGATTTCAAATTAGAGCGTTACATGGTAACAATGTCTTGATATAATCAGATACTATTTTTCATTCTTAAGTCATCGAGTTATTGATAGACTAACTTCCAGATGGATTCACAAAGCAAAGCTGGTATCACTGTAGATAAGGTAAATGGATCCAATTATTATTTGTGGAAATTTAAGATGAAGACCTTGTTAATTGCCAATGAACTATGGGATGTTATCACAAGAATCGAATTAAAAATGATACAACCAATTCCAAATGGAAATCGAAGGATGGTCAAGCTTTCGCACTAGTCATTCTCGATATTTTAGATACCCAAATCGGCCATGTATCTTAAGCTCAAACTTTGAAAGAAGTATACATCCTGAGTGCACTATATGATGTGAGGGACGTTACTTCGAAGTTGCATCTCAAAAGGAAATTCTTCTCACTCAAGATGACTAATGGTGATTCGCTTCATAATCACGTTAACCAGTTCAAAAGTATCTTGCAATAGATGGCAATTGTCAGATCAAGTATCGACGATCAAGACTCAATTATGACATTGTTATCGAGTCTGACACCTACATACAAAAACTGGGTGATGATCATTATGACACACTCAAATTTAACTCTCTCAAAAGTAATCGCTATGTTGTTGTAGGAAGACAATCAAAGAAGCTGCATTGAGAACTCTTCAAATTTAATAACATCATCTATATGTAAACAAATGTGCTAACATAAGCTCTAAGCTATTGACTCCAAAACCAACAAAGAGTCAAAAGCAATTATCGAATCCACAACCGAAGAAGAAGATGTTCTATAAGTATTGTGAACACACTGATCATGAGATCCAAGACCGTAGGATATTGAAAGTGAAGAACGCCAACAACAACAAGCAATCGGATCAACAAACAAATGTAGTTGCAATTACATCGCGATCTCTAGTTCATGACATGGATGGAGAGTTTATGATTAGAGATAAAAAAGTGCACGTTGGGTTTCTCGACTCTAGAATATTCAAGATCAAATACGAAGCATATGAAAGTATCGATCGAAGAAAAGCTTGACTTGTCACACGAGGATTTTTTCAGATCCCAAATATCGATTATACTGAGACTTTCAATCTGGTAGTAAAACATTCTTCAATTAGATTTCTACTAACGTATGTTGCTATAGCGAATCTGGAAATACATCAGATATATGTACAAATAGTGTACTTGAATGGAATCGTAGACGATATCTACATCATATAGCCCGAAGGTTATCTATTAATCAATGACAAAGAGGATACTCGATAATAGGTTCTCTTATGTACGCGATGATATGTACTAGACTAGGCATAGCTTTTGCAATCAGTTCTTTAAGTCAATATATGTCTAGTCCTGGTGTTACACATTGGAAAGCTCTCAAAAGACTTATGAGATACATTCGAGCTACTATGGACCAATTCATACATTATAGAATAATCAATAATGACAAGCTCAATATACTCAGTGGATATTCGGATGCAAGTTTGGCAAGAGATGTAGACACTCGTAGATTCACATCTAGATTTACATTTTTCCTCAATGGTGGTCCAATTTCATGGAACAACCACAAGCAAACCTCAACTGCTCTATCGTTTATAGATGTGGTTGCGAAACTTACTATCGGACATTTGTCTAAAACAAAATTCTCCGACAATTGTCTATTGTAATAATCAAAGTGCTATTGCTTTATCGACCAACCCCAGATTTCATTCTAGGAGTAAGTACATTGAGATCAAGTATCACTATATCAGAAGTAAAGTTTTCGACAAAGAGGTTAGCTTGGAGTACTGTCGAACATGAGACATGACAACTTACATTTTCATGAAGGAGATGAGCTTGGATGCACACAAAAGATTTTGTGCAGAACTAAGTTTGAAGGCCAAAGCATGAATAAATGTTGGATTTGTCTAATTTTTTTAAACAATCTGTGTGTCTCTACGACATTTCGATCATTGTGACTTTGAAGCTTGGATCAAGTAGAGCTACCATCGAATTATCAAAGATAGCTCAAATTCGATAGACGTAGCTCATGCACCGAGGAGTCATTGGATTCCCAACACAAAATAGATACATTACCAAGAGTTTGAACAATCAAACATCCATAGAGGTTTGGACCAGACATAAACCATCTTTCAAGAGTCTTAAAGTTTTTGGTTGCATTGCTTATGCTTAGATTTCAAATGAGCAAACTCTAGCATCAAAATCATATTTGTTGTTTACTCAACAATTAATAAAGCCTATAAGCTTTATAACCTACATAGATGCATGTTTTGGGCAGGAAACATGGACACTATAAAGTCCACATCATGCTTATTCAATAATGATCATATTTCATGGAACAATAGAAAACAAACTTCTAATGCAGTATCCTATACTGAAGCATAATATATTTCTACGACTCATGCTATAAAAGAGTGTGTATGGCTAAGACAATTATTCTTTATGTTGGGCTGGCTCAGATTAGTCCAACTCAAATATTTTGTGATAATCAAAGTGCTATCGCACTGATTCCAAGAGTAAATATATTAGATTAAATATCACTACGTTAGAGAGAAAGTCTTAAATAAAAAAGTAAGTCTAATTTTCTGCTAAAAACACAATTCATGGCTATAGACATTTTTACTAAGGCTACAAATTTAGAGAGCCATAAGAAATCTTGTGAGATGATTAGGCCATGAGAAAGGAATTACAAGAATCCTCATGAAGGGGGAGTGTTAGAATTTCTACCTAATTCTATTCTTTTGAGGACCTGAAAAGTATGCAGAATTACAAGGCATTCGGAACAGTTTGCAAAAATACCAAGATTTATAGAATAGTCTATAGAAATACAAAGGATTACGACACAGTGCATAAATACACTTGATACGATTACGACTATTTACGACTACTTATGACTATCTACGACTCCTTGCAACCTTACGCTTGCTTACGAGTTTTTACATCTAACCTTACGCTTGCTTACGACTTTACAATCACTTAAGGGCTTTAACGTTCGTTTATGACCTTACACGGGGGTATGTTTTAGGACTACTTATGGGCCTTTACGACTACTTACGAGCTTATGCTTGCTTACAATTTTACGACTACTTACAGGGAGGGCCCTACAGATTCAAATAAGCTATAATCTACTGTTCTTTGTTGTTCTTTGTAAGCTAGTTAGATTTATTAGTTTTGCTTCAACTACCATTCTTTAGTATGAAGTAGTTAGCTTTGCAACTAATAGTGCAAACGTAAGTCTAGAAGACAGGCCCAGACAGAGAGCTAGAAGAGCCTTGTTCCAACACCCTGAAATATTCTGAGTAGTTAGATAGGAAAGATGACAAACTTAGCATCAGTTGTTTGCACAATAAACTTGGGCATCTCAGTATTGTTTTATTTGTTTTCATACTAATCTGAGAAGTCCGTGCAACAACTAAATGCTTTGCTTCTCTTCTTGCTCTTCTACGATGATCATTATGATGTGTTAATGTTTTTCGACAAGCTCCAATGGTTTATTTTTTATAACATTCAACAAGTCATCATTCCACATGGTGATTATTTATGGCGATGTGGCCAAGACTATAGTATTGCTCCTAAAACAATACCCCTTAGTAGGAGACCACTCCCTTTTCTTTTCATACTACCATTCCATTTGATCTTGTGAACAAATAGAGCCCGTTCACTTAACGTAACCACCCTCCCAACATTTGGAGAGCAAGTTTTTTTTTGATGTCAGTGCCCTCACGTTAGCAGCAAGCTAACTGAAAAACCTACACTTGATTTCAATACCTCCTCGTTAGCAACAATGTTTTTTTTGATGTTAGTGCATACGTTAGCAGCAAAGCTTCAAGCTACTGAAAAACCTACACTCGATGTGACACTTTTAAGTGAAAAAAAAACCAAAGTGGAATGATGCATTAAATTCTGTTGGAGTTCATCTTCATCGGTTTCAAATCTACCAAGCTCGTAAAGTCATGGTTGGAACCAACAACTAGGGTCCCCTATAAGGTCTTTTTTAATACATTCAAGGAGGTGAGGGTGTTTCCACTACTTCCTGCCTCCTCATCTGGTGCTGGCCAGTGCCGTGCATGTGGCAAAATACCCTGACGCTTCCGGTTGTGTGCTGCTACCTCTCTTCTTCTTCCTGGCTGGCTGGCTGGCTCGCTCGCTCTTTGCGCTCATTTAGGTTTTGGATTTGACGCGAGGAGGAGGAGATTGCCAGAGCGATTGATCGATCTGGGAAGTATGCAGGCGCCTGTGCAAGATGCCATCACGGTTGCGGAAGAGCAGGAGAAGTGGCTGGCAGATGCTATGGCACTGGTCCAGCATCACGCCTTCTTCATGCACCGAGCTCTCGTAAACACCTTCTTTCCATTGCCGCATTTTACCACATTCTCTGATTAGTTTACGATCCAATATCCTCCTCACATAAATCTGCGCCGCTTTGCAGCAGTTGCTTATGAGAACAAGGAAGGCCAAATCTCCTTTTGAAATCTGGAACTCTTTCAATTGTTCCACATCACATTTTATGAATTCAATTGGCTGCTTAAGGCTTTGAGCTAGATCATTTATTATTATTCATTATGATTTGCAGATGATCCTCTAGCTACAGATGTTTACTGGACTAGTGCCAGCAAACGTTCATCTTGCCATTGAAACAATGCCATCTAGCTCCCTGGAGTGGCTTTACATATGGCCGTTGTCAGGTTGCATATTGGCATTGGAGTAGTTAAATGTAAACCTCGATCTTTTCAGTGAAATTCGTTTGAAGTGGGTTTAAATTGCTTAATTGTAATTGTGATTGTGAGAGAGAGAGAGAGAGAGAGAGAGAGAGAGAGAGAGAGAGAGAGAGAGAGAGATATCGACTACATTAGATCACCTTTATTAACGTCCTGGGAGAACTATTCTAAGATAAGCTTGAACTGATAGAAGAGTCCAGTAGATAAGATGAGCTTTAATAACATAGTAGACTCGAGGTCTCGGCTGGTCGTCTCCTAGAGAAGAACGACGTAATCTGAGCCTGAGAGCTAGGATGTGGCTGGTGAGTTGATTGATACATATCCTGTCATAGCAAGACCATCTCTCGTATCATAAGCGCAACACAGCGAGGGTCCTCATATGCAATAAGCGATCTGAGTGTAGTAGGCATGTCCCGGAATAGGCAGTGGTATCTCCCTTTGATCGCATAATATATGGGGCATCTGAAGATGAAGTGCTCGTCGGACTCTACCTCATGTAAAGAACATAGCTGGCATAATCTCTCCTCTCATGGTGAACCCTGGAATCTGCCGGTCTCAATAGAGAGAGAGAGAGAGAGAGAGAGAGAGAGAGAGAGAGAGAGAGAGAGAGAGAGAGAGAGAGTGAGTCTACAAAAAACAATAGAGTTTCAGTTTTGTTCTACGACCAATGATAGAGTGTAAGGTGAAAAAGTGATAGATGGTGGAATGCATTTTGTGAAAACCAACTTGGCCTTTTGCAAAGCAATAGATAGAGATGCCAAGTGCATCTAGTAGACAGGAAGCTTGGGAATACCATGATAATTGATGTCCTTGACCAAAGATATATAAGGAGAATGTGAGTGATATTCATGGGTAACACGTCCCACTGTTGGCATACTCAATGACCCTTTGTATATATCTTATAAATCGGAAGATAGCCTCAATTTGCAATGGAAGTACTGCAAACTACAGAATGATCTGATGTGGAATTGAGGGCGTAGCCCGTATCATATATGATAACACGGTGGCCTGTAGGCGTGAGACATTGGCCTACTTAGTTGAGGTAAGCCTTGTGCAGCAAGTCTTTGTAGCATACAAAGCCGTATGGTAACTAGGGCATCATATAATCGACACTTACTTGAGGTGTCCCATACATGACGTCTGAACACCTCTCCAAGTTGACTAGGGAGGCATGACCACCCTTGTCGAGATGTAGCTGCATGTCTCATACTGAGGGTTGGATCTCTAAAAAATATCCCCAAGTATGGATGAGATGATAGTATCATGATACGACCTGCAGTTGCTAGTTGTCTAATGTGAGGCTCTAGAGTTGTTGAAGACCGTGCTCTTAGTCTTCTTAGTGTTGACCTCTATTCCCCTTATGGTACAAAAGGAGTGGATGCTGTCCCAGTGTTTGTAGCCCCTCCCGACCGACAGAGCAGTACATGTGTCACATTATTACAGGATTAATTAGGATTATTGGGCCATGCCTGTGTGCTAAACCTAGGGGACCTAGTAAAGTCAAGTTAGAATTTAGTTAGACTCAAGGTCGAGATTCTAGTGCTTGATTTGGAGCACAAGTTTTGCTATAAATAGGTGCTGGTGCTTTTACCTTCATTAATTAGGCAATTGCTTTTAGGCTGCCTTTGCTTTTGCTTTTGCTTTTCGGCATAGACCAAAGTCTATAAGTATGTAGTGCGCCCTACCTCATTTGCAATGGGACATAGTTGGAGTTTCTCATCACTTGTATTCTCTCTCATGTGTTTGGCTATTGATCACAAGAGGAATCTTGTCTTGGGTAACTTGTATGAGCAAGTCGATTTTCTAACATGGTATCAGAGCGTGGTTCAAGACTCGAGAGAACAAGTAAGTACTCAACGAACGGAGTCAATCATCACATGTAGGTTGATCCAACCATCTTCAAGGTGTGGAGGTGGTGTCCCTAGCCAGCTCTCAAGTTTGATCTTCATCTACAACGGTGGCAGCTTTGCGAGAGGATCTAGTGCGTAGATAAGAAAACTAGTAGTAGATCTTGATTCTTTACTCTACTCTCATAGTAAAGGTGGCTTGACATGGAGTGGGGGGTAAGTCCAAGAGGCCCAAATCCTCTACTTGATGGACCCACTTCAAGAGGCCTTCCCCCCATTTCAGAAGGGGTGAGAGCTGCCCCTAGGTGGCATCCTAGGTGGCGTTGAAAGGTGCCAACCTGGGGTGACACACACACAAAGATTCCTTACCTATTTTGGATTTAAACAATTTATGCTTTGCCCTCCAAATGAAAGGGCCTTTCGCATGGAATGATTTGGAAGGACCTGGGCTTTCAAATTGGGGGGTACGTGCAAATTTTGAAATGGCCCTGGACTTTCCCATGTGAAACCACCCTAAGTATGAGAGGTGTATCGATTTGTATGTGTATAACTCGAGCATCAGCAAGCTTTTCCCTAGGAGCATGCATCATGAATTAACTGTTACACTTTTATAATGATTGAGTACTCTGCAACTCTTAACTATCACTCACAGCTTTTGAATCATATGGTCAACTATAATCCATGTACAAAATATATCTGCTTTCACAGCTTTGAGCACAACACTTTTGATAATTCTTGATTAGGCAATGTACAACAATTGCAGGACAAGGGGTCGAGGCCTGGCCTAATTGGCATTCATTTCTTTCATAATAAGTTATACTGCATCTCTAAATGTCTATTATGTATTAGTAACAGCTGTGGGATCCAGTTGCTGTTTATTATCTTAGTGTATTGCTTGTGTAGTTGTGCATTTACTGTTGCTTAGTTGTTAAGCTGCCTGATCAAAAGCCTGGTTGACATTCATTTTATGTGCTAAGAGAATTCTTAAATAGGGTTTCATGGCTAATGTGCAACTTTTCAATCTTTATTGTTACGCTTGCAATATTTTTTAAGTACCTTGGTGCTTGAAAAATATTGCTCCTCATCAAAAGCCTGGTTTACATTCATTTTATGTGCTAAGAGAATTCTTAAAGAGGGTTTCATGGCTAATGTGCAACTTTTCAATATTTATTGTTATGCTTGCAATGTTTTTTAAGTACCTTAGTGCTTTCTTGTCACGGTATCGAATTAAATTGGCTGGTTAGTTTTTCACCTCATAGTCAACGGCATTGATGTTTTTGTGAATCAGGATGCCAACAACTTGAGAGATGCTTTGAAGTTTTCTGCGCAAATGCTGTCGGAACTCAGGACTTCGAAGTTGTCTCCTCAAAAATACTATGAACTTTGTATCCTTTTACCACGAGACTTTAGTAGGTTTTTGATTCTCTGGGTTGTATTTAGGAGGTCTTCATATATTGCAGGGAAAATATACATTTTTCTTGACATGGATCAGACATGAGAACTTTTGATGAACTACGGAAGTTGGAAATATTTTTTAAGGACGAGACAAAACGAGGTCGTACAAATGCTGATTTGTATGAGCTGGTGCAGCATGCAGGAAATATCTTGCCAAGATTGTTAGTATTTGACCTTTCAGTTGTTTCATTTGTTGTGCCATGTCTTTCATTTTTTAACAAAGTATGGTGCTTGTGGTTTCTGACATATTTAATAGGAAGAACCTTGTTTTGAGGCAAAGTTCTTGGGGAGAATTTTCTCTCTTCAATGTAGTATGTCTTGTGTGGTTTATCTTCATAATTTTTTGATTTCAGTTTCCTTTCCTGATCAAGATGTTCATGCCTAATGACAGCCTTGTGTAACATTTTTACCTACAAGCAGGTGTACCTCGTGGTGAATAGATAACTTTGTGCTGAAGATTGCATTTATAAGTAGAGAATTCAGTGTTGAAATGAAAGTGATGTGCGTATATACTGGTACTGTTTGTAGATATCTGCTTTGCACAGTAGCTTCTGTGTACATCAAATCAAAGGAGGCACCAGCAAAGGATATATTAAAAGACTTGGTGGAGATGAGTCGAGGTGTGCAACATCCAGTACGAGGACTGTTTCTGCGCAGCTATCTCTCACAAATCAGCCGTGATAAGCTACCTGATATTGGCTCTGAATATGAAGGGTAAGCAACTGCTTTACGGACTGCAATTTGAGAAGATGAGCACTGGAATAATGGAGAGACTAAAATCTGGTATTGGCATCAGTGAAGGTGGTACTGTCATGGATGCAGTGGAGTTTGTTCTTCAAAACTTCACGGAAATGAACAAACTCTGGGTGCGAATGCAACATCAGGTTCAAAAACTTTCCTTTTGTCCGATTTTGTCGGCTGTTTCTAAATGGATTGCTAAATTCTGCATAAATTATTTTTCAAATCTCATCAGGTGGTTGTCAGTCAAGAACATGGAATGAAAAATAGGGGTTTAGGAACAGTCTTAGAGTATTCTAAAGAGTAGTGGGTTTATGCAGGCGTCTTGTGAGTTTGAGGAATACATACATAAAGTCAGGTGATGCTGTCAGTGCAAAGCTACTACATTGCAAGTTTTCTCGTCTGCAGGGTCCAGCTCGGGAGAAAGAGAGGCGGGAGAAGGAAAGGAGAGAGCTTCGAGATTTGGTACGAAGGAAAAGCCATTGAAAAGTTAGGCCTTTCATCTTCATGCGAGAGGCTAAACGGATGCAACTAATTGGTGCAAATAATAGACGTGCTGATTAAAACTAATATTCAGGTTTCATGTGTTTGTAGGTTATAATGCGGTCTTTTATTTTTGTTCATTTATCTGATGCCAGATGAATAAAAGTTCTGTGGCATTTTTGGCAGGTTGGTAAGAATCTTCATGTACTAAGTCAACTAGAGGGAGTTGATTTGGACATGTACAAGGATGTGGTTCTCCCCCGAGTTCTTGAACAGGTGTGACTCAGATGAATGCAGTCAGTATTATTTGGCTATCCACAAACTCTTGCTGTCAGTCATTTGCAAATATATTCTGATGTAGTTTTATTGTTGTGGGCCCTCTTATTACTTCTTCCAGGTCGTCAACTGTAAAGACGAAATTGCACAGTATTATTTAATGGACTGCATCATTCAGGTCTTTCCTGATGATTATCACCTGCAGACACTGGAAACTCTTCTGGGAGCTTGTCCTCAGCTTCAGGTGTTTCTTTGTTCTGATATGATGCTAAGTAACTCTAGAGACTTTGAGCCTATGTCTTTGGGCCATCATTTGCGTAGTGGGCTGTGAGACCAAATTAATTGTGTAAACATCTGCAGCCTACCGTTGACGTCAAGACAGTCATGTCGCAGCTAATGGAGCGCCTTTCAAATTATGCTGCGTCTTCGTCAGAGGTGAAACTGAATTTTTTGTTATTCAGCAATGTCCAACATTTATAGACCTCCTTACTCCTAACTTCTTTTTGTTTGCCCTACTAATTTCTCACAACACATGCAGGTGCTCCCAGACTTATTGCATGTCGAAGCATTTGCAAAACTTAGCAGTGCAGTTGTGAAGGTAAGAACCAGAGTTGCAGGCCACGTTCCGGGATTTCCCATTAGGGTTTCCCGGAACGCGAATTTTTTTGTTTTTTTGAGATCTTTTTAGTGCCAATATGGGTATCAAATGAAAGGGTTTTTTGAGAGCAGTTCATTTATCTAGTTTGCCAAGATTTTCAAGACCAATGTCATCCAGTTTCGGGCCATTAAGTGATTTTCTACCCACCAGGCATGTATTTAATCGAATCTGTATATTGTGTGAAATGAAATCATGTGCAGAGCAAAGAATTGAAACCATATTGAATCTCTCTCTCTCTCTCTCTCTCTCTCTCTCTCTCTCTCTCTCTCTCTCTCTCTCTCTCTCTCTGCATGTAGAATGTGATAATTACCATACTGAAGTAAACCATGCCGAAAAAAACCACATTTTGAAACACAAACTGACAAGACACAATGTAAAAACGTGAAAATATATAACGTCGGGCTCGAGGCCGTAAAAAAGTACAGTGATGTTTGATAAAACAATGTCTCATAAACACTAACAACTAACACTCGTCCTCTAACTCAAAGTCCGAGTCATCGGAGTCTGTGGAACTGCCAAATAATGAGTCTGTAGATGACGCTGAGGGTGTCATGCGTCGTGGTGAGCCTTTGTCTCTGCCTCTGCCTCCACCTCCACCCTGTCCCCTACCTCTCCCTCTCCCTCCCTCTCTCCCTCCTCCCCCCCTCCTGGCGGGCTCCAACTGCTCCTCCTCTGCTGCTCCCTCTAGGTCGCCCTCTCAACTGTGATCTCATACTCTGGGAAGGACCTATAAACTTAGGGTTGACCTGGGCCTCAACTACCTATGATACTCCAGTCCTCTCTACAAACAATGCCCCCAACCCACTCCCCCCTTGGAACGTCTAGGTCACCCTCGGGCCTCTACGTCTAGGTGCAGGAATGGCTGGCTCCTCCTTTGTCTCAGCATCGGGGTTTAGGAATAAGTGCCAAGCCCAAATGCCTCTCCAACCCGGGCCCCCCGACAACTCATCATCTCCGTCCTCCCCTCTCTATGATGTCGAGCTGCTCTCATGTGGCGTCTCGCAGACCGTGCCTCTGCAGGTCACGATAGATCTCATCCTCGAGCTCCTCCTCCGTAGGTGGTACCCGAGGAGCAGCAACTGTCGTCTGTACCATGCAAGTGTCAGCGTTCACCTGCAAAAACAAACAGGCATGGTTAGCAAACTTATCCATTTGTCAGATAAGTATCCTTGAAACACAAGTACATCAAGCAATACCAAGTAAGTCACTAACTAACTTACCTCGATCAAGCGGTCGTTAGAAATTAATGTTTATTTGATACCCCTTAATGATAGTTTGGCCATGCTTGCGTGCTATTATAGAGGCCATTACTATTTATAATAAATTCGTTTTTTATTGCTTCTACATGTAGGTGGGCGCACTAGTACTAGATTAGGATCTATTTTAGTACTTAGAAATTCACCTTGGGTCTTTACCCAATATAGGTAGTAATTTTAGCAATTAGCTTTTGCTCTTTTGCTATTTGCTTTAGGCTTTTAGCCTTTCACATAGATTAGAGAAACTATATATGTAGGCTAGCACCCCACCACAAGATCATTCCAATATGTTAGAGCTTTGCTCAATTCTCCTATAATTTGATTTTTCTTTAATCTCTATGCTTGGTTTGTGTGAGTGCTAGTAGGACTACTAACTCCATCTAGAATTTGTATCACAAATTCTGACATGGTATCAAAGCAGGCTTTTTGGTGAGAGAGAGAATTTGCAGGGTTGCAACCAGATTTTTTGGAGGAGCTGAAGCTGCATGTGGAGTCAACATTGTCAAGAGGACAATACCGATTTTCTAAGAGAAGATTTGTAGGCTGCTGACTGGGAGCAGACCTTATCACTGACCGGAAGCTATCAAGATCCCAGATCAAATCGCTGGTTTTCTGACAGACCTGTTCGCTTTCTGACAGGCCTGTTCGCTGGTTTTCGGACAGACCTGTTCACTGGTTGTTTGACAGACCTGATCGCTGGTTTTTTGATAGACCTGTTCGTTTCTACAGTCCTGTTTGCTGGTTTTCTGACAAGCCCGTTCGCTGGTTTCCTGACAGTCCCGTTCGCTGGTTTCCTGACAGATCTGTTCGCTGGTTGTCTGACAGACCTGTTCGCTGGAAGTGGACTGTAGCAGAACCTGTTCATTGGTTGATGTTGTAGATCTGTTTGCTGGTTGGAGCAAAATCAGATCACTGACTTGCAAAGTAGATTGCATAGTTAAAAATCAGGTTGTTAGAAGTTGCTATAGATCAGTATTATGGCAGGGTTGAATGATGCTGATACTTCACCAGACAGGAAGCATCCTCCATCAGAAGTTAGAAGATTGCCTAGATGGTACTATGAAACTATCAAGGATAGTGTTATTGCCTAGATGGTACTATGAAACTATCAAGGATAGTGTTATTGTGGAACAGGGAGAGTCCAGTACACATGGGACTAGGAGATCGGCTAGACTTGAAAAGCAACATGAAGGTCAAGATCAACAAGAGGATCATGGGGATGTACATTTTGCATATGGCCACAATATTGGAAACCAAGGATCCATCTACTTTCAGAGAGGTTGAAAAAGAGGATATTTGGAGGAAAGCTATGGATGAGGAGTATGACTCAATCATGAAGAACAAGACTTGGAGACTTGTTCAATTACCTATAGGTAAAAAGCCTATTGAATGCAAGTGGGTCTATAAAACTAAGTACAAATCAGATGGTTCTATACATAAACATAAGGCAAGATTGGTGGCAAAAGGTTATGCTCAACATGAAGGGATTGATTATGAAGAAACTTTTGCACCAGTTGCTAGGTCACTACTATGAGGACAATTTTATCATTGGCAGCTCAGTTTGGATGGGATATTCAACAACTGGATGTGAAGAGTGCATTCTTGAATGAATTTCTAGAGGAAGAAGTTTACTTGGAGCAGCCAGAGGGATACATAGTAGCAGGACATGAAAACAAGGTTTGCAAATTGGACAAGGCACTATATGGACTTATGCAAGCACCCAGGGCGTGGTACACGAGGATTGACACATACTTTTCGGAGCTTGGCTTTCAGAGGAGTAGTTCGGAGCATATGCTTTACGTTCTAACTAGGGATGGTCATATTGTGATTGTAGTGATGTATGTGGATGACCTTGTTATTACAGGATCAGATCATAGTATGATTCAGGTTATCAAGAAAGATCTCTCATCAGAGTTTGACATGAAAGATCTTAGTTCACTACAATATTTTCTTGGGATTGAGGTATGGAGAGTAGCACAAGGGCTATTTATTTCTCAATCTAAGTATGCTCATGAACTTCTTGAAAAGTTTAATCTGTCAGAGTGCAAACTGGTCATCTCTCAACTGAGATTGCTCTCGATCAAAAGGATACAGGCCCCGCTCAAACTTTACCATATCTCGCTCTATGTTCCTCAGAGTTGGGCCTGTTGGCGAAAGAAATAGAACATGTGTCAGGCCACAGACTAATGCCTATACTTATGTAAACAAGTAGACTGACAACAATATTTGCAATACCTGCGCTGAGCCATACACGTTCAGTGTACTCCACGCATCCGCGGTGGAGCTGTTAGAAAACCGACTTGATCATACAAGTAACCCAAGACGAGATTCCTATTGTTGTTAGACAATAGTCATACACATGAGAGAGAACAGCAATGATGAAGAGATGTACTCCAACTGTGTCCCATTACAAATGAAGTAGGGCGCCAGCCTACATATATACTTTCTCTAAACTATGTGTAAGGTAAAAAGCAAAAAGCAAATAGCAAAAGACTAAAAGCTAATTGCTATAATTACTACCTATATTGGGTAAACACCCAAGATGAGTTTTTAAGTGATAAAAGCAAATCCTGTTCTAGTAGTAGTGCGCCCACCTACATGCATGACTGAAAAACGAATTTACTATAAATAGTAATGACCCTAAAATATGACTCACTATAAATAGTAATGCCCCCCCTATAATAGCACGTAGGCATGGTCAAACTATCATTAATTAATCCTAAATGATAACATTAGGGGTACTAAAGTAAACATTCTAGTAATAGTGCGCCCACTTACATGCATGACTAAAAAACGAATTTACTATAAATAGTAATGACCCTAAAATGTGACTTACTATAAATAGTAATGGCCCCTATTATAGCACGCAAGCATGGTCAAACTATCACTAATTAATCCTAAATGATAACATTAGGGGTACTAAAGTAAACATTAACTCTAACAGGCGCTCAATGTCGTCAGGACGTTTGGTAGAGTGCCACAAGGGGTGCAACATGTGGGCCCGCATGGATGGGTTTGTGGAAGAAGTCCCACCTCATCTCCCAAACACTGCGGAGCTCGTCCTTCCTGCGCAAGTGACATTGCAAATGGTTAGTCATCTTTCAAAGGCACGAAAGCAAAGTGAAACTAAAACGAAAAGAAAGTGGGAGCCTATCATTGTCCAAGTCAAATCTCTGAAGCGCCTCACCGATGCGGTCCATGAACTCATATATGAGACTGAGAGTGCACCCCTCTCGGTCTACTAGCCGCAACACATAGAAGATAGGTCGCAGAACCTCTACAAGCTCACCCGACCGTGACCATAGGTCCTCTCCAAACAATATGGCCTGGAAATGCACTGCCTCTATCGTGCGATTCCTGAACTCATCAAATCCCTCATTGGATGCCATCCTCCGCAAATGATCTCGTAAGACGCATAGTCGCTCAAGAACCAGGAAAAGGTAGGCAAAGCGAGTGGGTGTTGGCTTCTTCAGGTTCAATCGCGAGAAGGTGCAGAACAATGTCGATACGCGCTTCTTCCTGGTGACGAAGTTCACCACACGCATGGCCTGAGAGGTGAGCTGAAAAAACATTAAACAAAAATCCGTTAAAAGCTTAAAGTGGTTAGGGGCCTAGAACAACTGACAAGTGGAAAAGGCTTTACAAAGTGTCGAAAATTGTACCTCACGAACCCATGGAAGTGCGACCATGTCGTGAATGAGAAGATCGATGCAATGTGCAGCACACGGGGTCCACACAATACTGGGGTGCTCCCTCATCACCATCTCTCCCATCTGTCTGCAGTTCGTGGTGTTGTCTGTGACAACTTGAACCACATGATCTGCCCCAATCTCTTGCACTACATCTCTGATTGCCATAAATGAATTCGGCCGTGATGGCTCCACGAGCTCGAGTAGCATCCACGCCTCGTAGGAAGACTGTGCCAAGCGGGTGAGATACTAGGATATTGACGACAGATCGCTGACGAGTGTTAGTCCATTTATCGCTCAATATCGGGCATCCATAGCTGCAAAGAAATAACATTTCTTAGACATATGCAAACAAAATGGTACTTTGCAAAGTGAAACAAATGCAGTGGTAAAGAGTAGCAAAGAATTCTTACGTCTCCCACGCTGTGCGAATGGAGCTCAACTCCCATGTGATAGTCTCCTCCTGTCGTAGTATAGTTGTGCGCAATGCCTCTCTCCTTGGAGGCCTCCATGATGAATCAACAGCCGTGATCTAAAGGCAAGTGTCACCAAAGATCCAAGTGTCAGCAACAAGAAAAGAGATGCTACACTCATAAAAGAGTTGGCCAATCCGTTGGGTACACAGGGCATGTTGCTGTCTCAGCCACCCACCTCGGTCCAAGGTCTGCTGCCTGGCCCTAACCCCTCTTTGCTGCACAAAGGGCTCTCTCGGTCTAGCACGCCCACTAGAAGCAACAGATGGGCGCACTGAGGGTGTGTCTGACTGTGGAGCATCACCTGCTGGATCTCTGCGCCCCCCTGTGGCAAGCTCTTGCTCGGTAGGTGGTGCATCATCAGCTCATGATGAGGATGAGAGGGACCTGCTGCTGAAGGAACAATAGGATGAGAGGCTGCATGTGTGCTGGTAGCTCTAGGAACATCCCCCCCCCCTCGTGTGACTAGGCCTTGGCTTTGCATTTGCTCCATGCCCTACACCTGCACTGGACCCTGCACCTACACTAGGTCCTGGACCTGCTCTAGTCCCTGCTCCTACCACTGACCTGTGAATAGAGCTCTGAGATGGTCTCAATGGCTCATGAGACGTACCGTCGGGCTCGTATGTGTCCATCAATATCTCCACCTCTGCATCTGATATGCGAGGGCAAATGGCTATGCCCATCCTCCGCCCATCTGGCTTGGTGAGCCGTAGTAAGTGGGCCTTGACACAATGCAGGCATCTCCATCTGCGGGCACCAGATCCTTGGTGCGTAGCCACATCCTCCTCTGTCAACTCAACCTCTAACCAAATGCCTCTACCAAGGAATGACATCGTGTGAAACTGTCAATGTATCAGACCTACAAAAGAGGAAGCAAACAATCACATGTCAGTACATTCCATTGGTAGCAACAACATTCGGATTCCACACTTGCAATTGCTTACAACAACCCTACAACATCGAAAAAAAACTGCCATTTTGTTGCATCGACAACAGGTTCAAGCTACAAAACGTGTCCTAGACCTTGAACTCATCAAAACAAGCATCCCAGGTGTTACGAGCACGTAACCAGTGCCGAACTCTAGAGAAGACAGGAGGTCAGATACCACAGTCAGGTTCGTGTCCAACGTACACGACCAACAGGGCAAGACACTAGCTCTGACACTAGTTCTTGGCAATCTACATCCTTACTTGGCTGCATCACTAGTTGAATTACACTAGCATCTGTTTGCACCTGCAAGAAAGGATCATATTCTAGCAAGGCATTTTCTAAGTCCAAGATTACTAGTTCATGGTAACTTGGCTTGTTGACATCTGCTATTCTGAAGCGGTTTTCATCCTGCTCTAGACAAGACAAAAAATCATCAATAGTTTGTTGAAACTCCCCCTCAAGGTGAGCTTTTGGAATCATTTCCTTCTTTATAGAAGGTAGCTGCAGGTCTTCTGGAACCTGCATGCAATATTTCTCCACAATGGGACATAAATTCATAGGCACATACATAGACACTGATTTCTCAGTATCATTCTGCATGCACTTGGTGGAGGTTTGTGCACTATAGGCACAGTTGTATTCAGGTTCTTGATGAAGAACACTCGGGCTTCTCATCTGGAAAGCTCTTTCCTGGTTGTCTGCTTCTATCAGCTACATCTGTAACTGCATGTGTTTCTGTTTCTTGCTGTTTACCTTTGAAAGCATTTTTGAAGCTATCTTGTGGCCTCTTGTCACAAAATGCTGCTGCATGTCTTGTCTTCTTACAAAATTTACAAGAGATATAAGGATTGAAGAAACAGGAATTTTTAGAATGTCCAACTTTACCACAGTGTTGACATTTGTTGTCCTTGTCCTTGCCTTTTTGTTTGTTGTTTTGCTTCTGGCCTGCATATACCGCCTGGTGTAGGGAATCTTCCTTTTGCTTGGATCCTTTAGCTTTGGCTGTGTCATCATGAATATGGAACTCCTCTTCTCTCATCAGCTTCTCTCGAAGTACAACTACTTTAGCTTTTTCATAAGTCATATCTGCCTGCATGGTGATGGATGTCTTGAAATTCCCGTAAGAGACTGGAAGACCTCTCAACAAGATAATTAGCTTTATCTTCTCCAAAATTACATGCTCAGGTCCTGCAAATTCTAAATGAAGAACAACTTTTCCAAAGACTCAATGTAATCACTAGGATCTTCTCCTATCCATCTATGAGCTTAAAGTTGATCAGTACAGATGTCTTGAAGAGAAGGATGCTTAAAATCTGTCCTGATAGCATCAATAAGATCAGAAGCATACTTGGATATGCAAGCCTTATCTTCAAGGATAGAGATAAACCTATTATGCCAATAGCCGTGCTATTAACAATCCTCCATTGATCACATTCAACTTTATTACCATCCATTAGAGTTGGTTCAGGATATAACTTAGCAACTATTTCCCAACACCCTGGATGTTGCCGGAGTTGATATTCTATCTCTCTAACCCATGCATGATAGTTTGAAGAGGATTCTAGATAAACAGTTTGAGCCATGATGAGAATGCTCTGATACCACTGCTGCAAACGGGGTGGCCTAGAGTATGAAAAAACACAATCTAGACACCAAAGTTTAGCGGAAGCTTGAGGATCTTGGATCTAATAAGTCCACAAGTTGCCTCGAGGCTTATAGTAGGCCTGCCTAAAACCCAAAAGGGTAATGACGCTATATGGGAATGCCATTTGGGAAAGAGGCAGTGTCCTTCGCAAGATTTTTCCAGACTTTGTCTTAGAGGACCAAGACGGTTCTTAAGGAGGGGGAGGGAGTGTCATGAGCACGTAACCAGTGCCGAACCCTAGAGAACACAGGAGGTCAAATACCACAGTCAAAGTCGTGTCCAACGGACACGACCAACAGTGTGAGTAGTGTCTCCCGGCATGGTCCATAGCCATGGTGGGCCTAACACAGCCTAGGGACCCTGTTAGCAGGATAGGGCCCCACGTTGGGTCCCGACGTGCAATTGGCCACATTAGAGCCACGTGGCCGACACTTGGCAGTATGCATGCTACCAGGTCTCACACTGGGCTAGGAGGGGCTTGCTCCATGTCAAGGAGTAGGCAAGGTTGGGTGGATCAGTTAGTGTTTGCCCTACTGTGGTGTTTAGGTCTCTAACACTAGGCATTCCTATGGGAATGAAGAAACACAGTGCAACTTTAGACTGCGTCAAAAAATAGGACTTGGAACTTGGTTGAGCTACCTGATGGTAAGACGCCTATCACTTGCAAATGGATATACAAGATCAAATATGGAGCTGATGGGCAACTCAACAAATACAAAGCACGGTTGGTTACGAGAGGATTTGAGCAGCAGGAAGGTATTGATTTTGAGGAAACCTTTGCACCCGTAGCTAAGATGGTAACTATACGTTCTGTCATTGCTATTTCTGCTTTCTATGGTTGGAAGATCCAGCAAATGGATGTTAAATCTGCTTTTCTTAATGGAGTGCTGGATGAAGTCGCATGCCTACAAGACCCTAAACCCTAAAAAACACGTGATTTGGGCATGCCATTGAAAACTTTCTCTACAAGCGATAACAGCCGAAACTAATAGCAAAAGCATGTTTGTGGGCAGGATGAAACACGGTTTAGCCTGAATCTGCACCTCAATCAGATGACTATATGACAATTTACAAAAAGAGCCAAAAACACATGGAAAAGGGGCATGAGATTCACATCTTTTGCTACAAGCAATAATGGGCAAATTAACAACACAAGCATGTTTGTGGGGTTCAATATAGATGAATTGAAATTAAAAACCATCTCATTACGTTGCCTATAGCTCATTCCATGAGCTTCCAAGATGTGACTGTTTTGGAGAGAAACGCCATTGCCTCGTTGCTGCCACCGTGTTGATCACACACTGAACATTGCTCCAAGATGGCTACAATCCACCATCACCCTCTTGTAGGAAATCAAAGTGCCAAGATCCTTCTAACATTCAATCTCCATATACAAGAAGAAAAAGAGGAAGAAGAAGAAGAAGAGGGAGAGGGTTAGGCGCCCTCAAGGAGAGAGAAAGTAGTAGCAATGCTTGAAAGGGAATGAATTACAAATGAACACTGGGTACATATAAATAGGCCTTCCAAGGGCCTAGACTCTTCCAAACCCTAAGTTCTAGAACCTTCCAAGACCCAGTACTAATTATAGGGCACCCCCAAAAGTCAAGATAGGGTCCCTTAACATAATTAGACTTTACTTGGACCCGCGAATTACTACTGGACCAAAATTGGGTCCAACTCAACTAAAACTGACTTAACATGGTCTAAATAATAAACCTAACCCATGGTTACACAAGTCTCAACCTTTTGGGTCAAAGTAACCTATGGGAAACTAACATTATCATTTATTTCTTCTAACACCCTCCTTAAATGATAATGTAAAAAACATAACATGACATGACGTATGAAAAATTGCAACAAAAATGCAAAGTGTTGCATGCTGCCCAAAACTCCATGTAGCCGAAAAAGAAAAGATGTAGCTTGCTGTCCAAGCTTAATGCCGCCAAAAAAAACTTCAGCTTGAAGTAATCGAAGTAGCCAAAATCTCAGCCCCAATCATGCCCGATGTAGAAGAGATGTAGAATACGAATTGCAGTAGCATTAAGTCGAAGAGTGAAGACAAGCATGCTCCATCCAAAGTAGGTAACCAGAAAACCAGCCACAAGCCGAAATATGGATTTGCAATCCATCAATGGTTCCCACATGATTCCATAAGTCTTCTTACCACAAGAAACATAAAGAAGAGTATGATACTCTTTTACCATCACATCCTCCCGAATCTTACTATCAATGATCTGCTCACCAACACTAGGTAAGACAACACCGTCATCATAAGAAGTACGCATCAAAACATGAAAATCAGCATAAGGTACTGATTTTGGTGAGGCATGTGTGTTTCCTCCAAGGTAAAAAGATGCTTTGCTATCCCGCAAAGACTCGGACAACCAACAAGAGGCTGTAGCAGGCTGTCCAACAGCCACAAAATCACCAACACTTTGCTCTCCAAAGTGTTCCAAATGTGGACCTTGCTGTCCAAAAACCTTCCGCAGGCCGTTCCCGATGCATAATAGGATGCTCACGATGTAACATAGATTGAAAATGATCAATAAGCCATGGCTGAATCTGGTGTCCACCATCTTCAAGAAAAAAACCAACAACTTGCCACTTTGAACACTCAAAAAATCCAGCAACACGCCACTTTGAACCAATGTACTAATTGACATGATTTTTTCCCCTCCTCCATTAGTACAAAATGGCTTCAAAGAATGCTTGATTTTAGCCTTTTCCAAAACATTATCTTGAGAAGCTTGCTCATAGAGTTCTTCACTAATGCATCCATCATTTGCAACAAATGGCTCAAGAGAAGAAGAATGTTTTACCATACCAACATTCCGATGCAAACTTGTACTTGTAGAAAGACAATGATCAAACTTTGCATGACTTTGCTCTTCTATCTTCAAAGAGGATGAAGTAGAGAGGAGAAAGCATGATGATGAATCCTTTATTCGGTACATCTTTAAAAGTGTTTCCCAAGCACTTTTAGAGGTCTTGCAAAATCTCAAATGATATAAGATAGATCTTGTTACCGATAAAATCTTGATCATCACGTCGATGCAAAATCTCAGCTTGCAACTCCATGAAGAATAGTTGGTGCCATCCAACATATCTTCACCTGAACAAGTACGAATCGCTCCCAAATCTCTTGCCATAAGAACCAGCCAAGAAGATAAACTTTTTCAAACCCTAAATGTGCCCTAAAAGACACAAAAATCAACAAGTATCAAATCCGACAAATCAGCACCGGAATGTGTCGAAACCACACATTAGATGGATGTAGGAACTCGCCCTCCTACAAGCCTTGTGTGCTGAAAATTTCAGCCTGAAATTGCATTACAATCTCAAAAACCAGCAAGCAAAGAATTAGGTTAGCCTCCAACAAAGCTTTTTTCGAACCCTTCTTTCTTGTCAAAAAGTGTGAACAATACACACACGGATAGGGCTGTTGCAACACCTTACAAATGGTAATATGCTGTCCAATTTTCAGCCTCGGAATGTGATCGGATCATCACAAAAAAATTAGCGCCTTCTTCCACACCTGGAAACAAGCAAAAAGAAGCGGATCTTCACTTTGTAAAATCAGCAAAGGTGCTGATTTTTTAGCCAAATCAGAAGAGTAGAAATTGCTTGTAGATGGGCGCCCTCCTGCAAAGGAGCAAATCTGAAAAATAGGGCAACAACGGACCAACGGAAGTAGGATAAACCTACACGGATGTGGGCGACCTAAAAGAAGCCCCGAAGAAGATAATTAATGGCGCCTTCTTGCAACCTGAAAAATCAGCAAACAACAACCTGATTTTTGGGCTCCCAAAATCCTGTTATCTTCCTTGATGTGTGGCGCCCTCCTGCAAAACGGAAAAGAGTCAAAAAACGGATCTTCACTCCAAAAAATCAGCAAAGTTGCTGAATTTTTGTGATCCCTAAGTGAAGACGATCTTTTTTGGTAGGGCGCCCTAAATCAAGCATAGAAGATCCATGGCTCTGATACCATGTAGGAAATCAAAGTGCCAAGATCCTTCTAACATTCAATCTCCATATACAAGAAGAAAAAGAGGAAGAAGAAGAAGAAGAGGGAGAGGGTTAGGCGCCCTCAAGGAGAGAGGAAGTAGTAGCAATGCTTGAAAGGGAATGAATTACAAATGAACACTGGGTACATATAAATAGGCCTTCCAAGGGCCTAGACTCTTCCAAACCCTAAGTTCTAGAACCTTCCAAGACCCAGTACTAATTATAGGGCACCCCCAAAAGTCAAGATAGGGTCCCTTAACATAATTAGACTTTACTTGGACCCACAAATTACTATTGGACCAAAATTGGGTCCAACTCAACTAAAACTGACTTAACATGGTCTAAATAATAAACCTAACCCATGGTTACACAAGTCTCACCCTTTTGGGTCAAAGTAACCTATGGAAAACTAACATTATCATTTATTACTTCTAACACCTCTCACCATCACCATCTCTCTCTATCACACTCCAAGAAAGCAAAATTTTTTTTATGTGGGCCGTGAGCTGCCTGCTCGCGGCCCACATAAAAAAATTTCCATTTTTTTTGCACGTTCCGGGACCGCGTTTCTAGCCTTGGAACACTGGCGTTCCGGATCGTCCGATCCGGAACGTGCTTGCAGTGGATCGCGATCCACTGCAAGTCTGGTAAGAACTATTGTTATTACCAAATATTACCTAGATGACCATGAAGTAAGTTTACGTTTTGCTCTAGTCAATAAGGACAATCATGCAGTGGCCATGATAACACTTGTTATTCTTTTTCGTATCAGCTATCAAAATCTAGTAGACCAAGAAAACAATGCTTATTGGTTGACGGCTCCTTAACCTCACCTCAAGATCTGGAGTACTTAACTCAAGTCTCAAACTCACACGGATGCACATTGATATACAAAAAAAACACACTAGTCACCATCTTCTAAATTGTCAACAATGATTCTCACTGTACAGATTATCCCCGAAGAACCTTCTAGCTTAATCATTTGAACTTCTACTTATGAAACTCTTGCTAATTATTTTACTGGCAGTTTGATGAGGTGGCAGCGCTGCCTGCCACGCAGGCAGCGCTTCCTGCTGACTTGGCACCCTCCCCTGCTGAAGTGGTGCCCTCCCTTGCCACGTCCCCTGCTGAGATGGCAGCTGATGCGGACCTTGCTGTGGCTGTTGCCTGTGTGGCAGCCGTACCTGCTGTACCTGCAGCTGCTGTACCGGATGTACCTGCAACTGCACCTGCGGCTGAATCTGCGGCGGTAGTTCAATCTGCTCCTACGCTCCATGCCGGCTCTTTCTCTGAGTCCATCCTCCCCACACCGATCAGCACTAACTCCTCACTCCTCAAGGTACCACTACCCACAGCAAACATCCCATATATGCCCTCTAAATCGATTGAACTTTTTTCCTCTTGGCAAATTGACCAAATCAAGGCAGATTTTCAGATTTTGTGGCAAGAAATCTCACAGCTGAAAGGAATGGTTGCCTCTCTGCTCAACGACAAGAATATGTTGCAGTCTAAAGTTGCATCACTCGAACAATCCATCGGAACCAAGCAAGCTGCAGTTTCGGAGTCCACCACCAATATGCTAAGAGAGCTAGAAACCAATATTGAGAAACAGCAAGAAGAGGCCCTCTCTTGGGCATCCGTTTTAAAAAAGGGCACCAAACCAAGCGCGCCTATCTCCTCGGTTATCTCAACCACCATATCGGAAGAGAAATTTCGAGACCAAAAAGCCCACAACATTAGAGTTCGCGGGATTCCGGATACACAGGATGCCTTGGCTGAAGCCAAACGCTTTCTCGACACCACTCTCGGGCACAGGACAGATGGACTAGATACCGCATGGAGGACCACTCGAGATGCAACCACACTCATTATCCGTTTCACCTCTCTAGAGGGTCGTCGAGATGCTTTGCGATGCAGAGCTAAGTTACGTGGCACCACTATCTATATGGACGATGACCTTACATATATCCAGGTGGAGGAGAGGCGTAAGGCCTTTCAGGTAGCCCGTGAGTCTGGCAGACGAGTCATTTATCGCGATCGACGAGTGTGCTTTCTTGATAGCGCTCCTAGCAGCTCCCAGTGCTAGGTATTTGGGGTCCCCGGGTTCGGGAGTGCCCCGGGGCCCCATCCACACCATCTCCGGATTGGAGTATGGAACTGCGATGGTATACACTCATCTTCCATAGCTGTTGATCTGATTGATTTCATCGCTGGCAGAGATCTATTATTTTTTATGGAGACTCACGAGAGTCAGGAGAGAGGATTACCTATTTTTCCAAGATACAGATGAGATTCCATATTCAGGCCTGAGACTAGATCAGCTAGTGGTCGGGGATCCGGAGGGGTTGCATGCCTATACAAAGAGTCTCTTCACTCGAGCATCGAGTTCATCAGACATGACGAGCATGCACGCTATATCTGGATTCGTACTGTTGGACAGGACATTGGTTTGGACAGGGACCTCTTTGTGGCAGCTTGTTACTTTCCTCCAGAGTTTTCATCCTTTGCAGAGGGCACAGGTTCACCATACCTTGATTTGTCACCTGATATTATCAGATTTGCAGAGCGAGGGCATATTTTCCTCACTGGGGATTTTAATGCTCGAACCTCCTCACGACAGTCCGAGTTTTATGACATCACCGACCAGCTCCGCATTCATGCTCTTGACAGCGACGAGGTGGGAGTTACCAGGGTTTTAGAGGCCAGCTTGGGACCTATTACCCCCTATGGTGAGCATTTGTTGCAGTTTGGAGAGGCACATGAGTTAGCCATTTACAATGGCCTAACTTGCTGGCCAGATTCCGGCAGTTATACTTGTCATCCTCATAGTGGCGGACATAGCGTTGTGGACTATCTCATGGGATCACCATCCTCCATACCTCTCATCTCTGATTTTCACATCTCCCCCACCACTCTCTCTGATCACTCCTTTCTCTCCTTTGCTATCGGCCGCCTCCCACCCCCTTAGTTATCCTCACATCCCCTTCTTACCCGGGCACCCAGGTATACATTCAGCTCTTTATACGCACCAGTCTATCAGGAAATTCTTACTTCCCTACTCCATTCCTTTCCGCACGATAGTACACTCGAGACTCAAGCAACTTTCCTTAGCACCTCTCTTCATGCTACTGCTTCTCTAGCTTTTCCATCTAAGGCCCATAAAGGCAAACACACACGTCGCTCGTCGCTACGCCCTCCACACCCTCCATGGTATGATACCGAGTGTCGCTCTCTTCAGAGCACGGTTGGAATACGGATGTTGATGCCAGAAGGGCTCTCACCATATTCGCCAATAAATATTTCAACTGCCCCGCAGTCATGAACCTCACCTGCTTCGCTCTGCTCGACGTTCTTACCGTCGCACACTTCGTCGGAAAAAGCGTGCTTATGATGACTCTGAAGGAAAACGCCTCGTTGACCTTCTCTTCAGTTCTTCTTCAAGCGCCTTTTGAGGTGAGTTTATCCCTCCTACTCCACCACCTCTCCTGGAAGACCTTCGCATATGGACCGACTACGCTACCAGTCTATATACCATACCTACTGACGCACCTATCTCTATCTCCCCTCGTCCCTCTGAGTTCACCTTCTTCACCGCTGACATGGTACTTGCGGCCATCAAGAAAATGAAATCCCATAAAGCAAGAGACATTGAAGACCTTGAGTCTGAACTCCTAATCCATGCTACTGACCTCCTTGCTCCCACACTAGCCAGTCTCCTCAATTCCGCCGTTGTCTCTAGCTTCCCTTCATCCTGGTGCACCAACATTATCCATCCTATCCATACAAATGGTGATCCCATGATTCCTGGTAACTACCGCACTATCATGATCGGACATGTCCTCACTAAGCTTTATGGTACCATACTCCAGTCTGCAGTAAGCTCAGAGGCGGAATCAAGGAGATTACATGCATTGGGACAGGCAAGTTTCCGGCCTCATTACTCTACCACTGACCATATTTTCACACTTAGAGCCTTGATTGAGGAAGCTAAGCACAGGAAAGAAAGGGTTTACTGCTGTTTTGTGGACTTCAGGAAAGCCTTTGATTCTATACCACGCTCCCTACTCATTCAGAGACTTCGGGATCTTGGTTTCTCCACGGATATTGTTCTGGCAGTGATGGCTCTTTATGAGAAGGTCTTGGGATGCTTCCGACATGGTAGTGGTATCTCTGATCACATTTGGAACACGATTGGGGTGAAACATGGATGCTCTCTTTCGCCGGTTCTTTTTGGATTGTACATTGATGAGTTAGGGCGAGCCATCTCACAGTGCGGAGGAGCTGGCTGTAGACTTGGCACCATCTTGATTGCTATTCTCTTGTATGCAGATGATGTGGTACTAGTATCCACGACCAGAGAGGGATTACAGAGGCAGCTAGATTGTTCACAGGGTTTCTGTACCAGATGGGGATTGGGGGTGAGCACTGCGAAGACCAAGGTTATGGTCTTCAACACTTCTCGAGCCTTCATGCAGCGCCAGGAGCTCATGCTTGATGGACGGGCTTTAGAGGTAGTTTCCTCGTATACATATCTGGGGATACTCTTTTCTGGTCCTACTTTCAGCATGCGACAAGCAGCCACCACTCGACTTGGGAAAAGGGGCATTCCTTTCTTGTTCAGCTTGAGCGGTTCTGCTCCAGGAAGTCCATCAGAGATGCTCGTAGTAAGTGCAGACTTTTTGACACTATTGTCACTCCCACAGCCTTGTATGCAGCAGAGACATGATGTATAGGTCTGCCATCATCACACTGGGCCAGCATTTCACGATTACAGACCACCATACTAGCTCGTATGATTCGGGCGAAGTCCTCGGTTCCGCACGAGATTCTTCTTGCAGAGTTTGCCGTTCCACCCATTCAGATAGCTGCAGCTTTCCAGCTCATCACATATATTCAGAGAGTTCAGGATCTACCAGATGCAGACACGAGGTATACACGGGCCTCGCTTGCCTCCTCACACTTCCTTCATGACTAGGGCTACCGACTGTCGTGGTTCTCACAGGCATCCCATTTCCTCCTTGATTCATTTGGCATATCCATCACAGAGCTCCCCTCAGGCACCCCCCAGTATATCAGGCGCTTCTTATATAGAGCATACCTCGACCGTACTTGGAGGCGACAGCTGGGGGTTAAACCCGCCTATTACTAGACTCGATTCATTGAGCTTGACATAGTAGGGTTCCCAAACTCGGGATTGTCACACAGCCTCAAATTTACATTGGGACAGCTCCGCGTATCATCACATCAGTTGGCTATTGAGACTGGGAGATTCCAGGGTACTCGGAGAGAGGAGCGGATTTGTCAGTTTTGTTCCCTGGATGAGGTGGAGTCAGAGGAGCACTGCATCTTTAGATGCCCGGTGTATTACGAGATTAGAGGGAGATATCATTGTCTGTTTCGTGATTTGCCTGTCACCCTATGCTCCCTCCTAGCCTATGAGGACTCTCGATGCTCCGCACTCATGATACGAGAGATGTTTATTCTATGACAAGGCCTATGTCAGACAACCCAGCGGAGTCATATTTCTCAGCCGCAGATCACTTCTCTCTTCTCCAGGAGAAGAGGACGAGAATTAGTATCTGATGAGGATGAGGATGATGGAGACTTACATGCCCACCGAGATCAGAGACAGTGTTCCACTCATACTCATGTTGCTGCACGAGCTACCCGACTTATCATGAGGAGACCTCATCTTCCTAGACGACGTCATCGACCACCAGCAGTCCTTCATGCTGCATCCCGTATTACATCCTTTTATGGCATCAGCGAGACAGGGTTGGATGATAGTGTCATACCGTATTCATGACAATTAGCAGTATATATGCTCCCACATGTTTCATATATCATCGCATCCTTTTCAGTTTCAGCTTTCAGTTTCAGATCATAGCAGTTAGATTTGTATTTCTGTTATAGTCTTGGAGACGTTTCATACGCTTGTACGGTTACCACATAGATGACATGTACATTTACTAGTCTTAGGCTTTCTTTCTTTCTTTCTCTCTCTCTCTTTCTCTCTCTCGTTATCTCTCTCAGATCCAACAAACTAAACAAAAATGCTGAATCATGCTAAGTGTTCTGAACCAATCACCATACTGCATCGTCCTGAACTGTACTGAAGCATTTTTAACCATATGGAATCGTTTTTCAACCATACTCTCTCTCTCTCTCTCTCTCTCTCTCTCTCTCTCTCTCTCTCTCTCTCTCTCTCTCTCTCTCTCTCTTTCTCACACACACACACACACACACACACACACACACACACACACACACAAAGAACAGTACGGAATCGTTACACTGCTGTGAATAGGATCATCGTTATATATAATATCGGGCCACATGGCACCAAAATGGGGTACAATGATGTTCCATGAACATAATGAAAACTACACAACTAAGGCTCGTCAGAGTCATGGTAGGAACCATCATCTGAATCTGTGCCTGACTGCAGATCCCAAGGGTCTGTAGATGAATAAGAACTGGAGGGAGCCATATGCCGTGGTGTGGCCCTAGCTCTGCCACGTGCTCTGGCTCTTTGCTGCGTGCTCTGGATCCTCCCCCTGCCTCTACCTCTGCCTCTGCCTCTCTCCCCTCCTCTGGCCCCCCTCTGCCTGCCCCCACCCCTGTGTCTACCCCTGCGTTTCTGTGTGTCAGGTGGCTGTGATCCAACGCCCTGGGATGGCCCTACCCACTGTGATGATGCTTGGCCGACGGCTGCCTGTGATGCTCCACTCATGTCTACAAAAAGCAAACTCAGCCCACCCCCCAGAACCTCTAGGTCTCCCCCTAGGCCTACGTGCAGGAATGGTTGGTTCCTCCTCTGTCTCCGCATCAGGGTCCACCAGCAAGTCAGCCAAGTCATCCCCCTGTGCCTCCGCCCCCATCTCCTCATCCTCCTCCGTATCCCCCTCAACCCACTCCTCCTCCTCCTGATAGTCAGCCTCAAGCTCCTCCACCCTCCAAGCCCTCATCACCCCCCTCCTCAGCCCTATCCCTCTGCATGTCTGCCCTCCTCGAATGCCGTAGAGCCCGTGTGTCAGCCTGCGCCTGTCTATATAACTCTCTATAGATCTCATCATCCATCTCCTCCTGTGTGGGTGGTGGCTGAGGAGCAGTAGCTGCCGAATCCACCAAGCAAGTGTCAGGGTTCACCTGCAACCAAAAACAATACATTGTTGTCAGCAATTCATTGCATAATTCGAAAGCAATTCAGTTCGTCAAAGCATAGCAGGAAACAGGGGGTGATGATGTGACTCACCTCGAGCATCTGTCCCCCTCGTGTGCGCCTCAACATACGGTCGTTGGTGTTCACAAACACCAACCGCCTACACTGCTCGATGGACAACCTGTTCCTCTTCTGCGTGTGATACAAGGCCCGGGTGCTCCAATTTCGCTCGCAAGCTCTTGTTGAACAATCCTGTGCAAGGACTCTCTCGGCCAGTCGTCGCAGGTCACCTGTGCCGCACCCATGGTAGCCCCACCATGAAACAGGCCTCAACATATCCTCCGATTCTGCTCTCCATCGAAAGGAAACTGGTAGCGCTCAAAGATCAGCAGCTGGTATGCAATGTTAGTGAGCATCGGACATGTTGGCAGAAGAAAAAACATGGCTCGTGTAAGTCCTCTTGAATTCACACACTAGCAATGAGCACACTACAGTCACTACTGCAGTACTTAGCCTACCAAGCAATTCATCACACGTACCTGGTCCAGGCCATACGCGCTCCGTGTACTCCACCCATCCCCGATGCAGCTCCCGATCGTCCCGATCCCGAGTCTCGCGCCACAAGGGGTGCAATATGTGGGCTACGGCGTGGATGGGTCGGTGGAAGTAGTCCCATCTGGCCTCCTAGATACGTGAGATCTCGCGCCTCCTGCAATAGACAAATGACAACAATCATGTAACCATAGCTGCCATAGCATAAAAGAAATGGATCAGACTTGAGTGAGAAACAACAAACTAGACACTGAAGAGTCATACCTGTGCTCGACCAAGGCTGACGTCAGAATCCCCTCGCTGATGCAGTCCATGAACTCGTAAATGAGGCCGAGACTGCACCCCTCACGGTCTACCAGGCGCAGCACTCTGAAAATGGGTAGAAGGACCCCTGTAATCTCCTCAGCATTTGTCCAGAACTGCTCACCGAACACAGTGGACTGGAAAAACGCCGCATGTGGGACGTCCATGAACTCTCGGAAGGACTCGCTGGAAACCATCCGCCGCAATGCGTCCTTCACTACTACTAATAGCTCTAGCACCAAAAAGTAAAATGCAAAGCGTGTGGGTGTTGGCTTCTTCAGGTGGTGTGAGAAGGTGCGGAATAGGGCCAGCACACGCTTCCTGGTAACAAAAGTGACAAGGCGCATGGCCGTAGAAGTGACCTGCAACACAGACATCCAGTAAAAAATTTAGACAGTAGTTGAGATGTGTTTAGCAGCATGGAGCAAACGTCAATCAAGATAGCATAGCAAATGGAGAAACCAATACCTATCTGATCCATGGAAGTGCACACAGGTCAAGGATGAGCAAGTCTATGCAATGCGCAGCACAGGGTGTCCACACAAGGCTGGGGTGCTCCCTCGTCATAATCTCTCCCATCTGCTTGGAGTTCGAAGCGTTGTCCGTGACAACCTGAACCACATGCTTCACCCCAATGTCAGCAATAACATCTCTAATAACCTCCCATATGAAATCGGCTATGATGGCGTCACCACCTCGAGTGGCATCCACGCCACGTAGGAATACTGTGCCAAGCGGGCAAGAAACCAAGACATTGATGACGGATCGCCGACGAACGTCGGTCCATCCATCACTCAATATCGTGCATCCATACCTGCCACAAAACACGCATTAGCCAAATGCAAAAATTGCGCCACGAGTCAACCCTAAACGCATGCAATGGGTTTATGGAAACAAAGTACTTACATCTGCCAAGCTGAGCGAATGGAACTCAGCTCCCGCGTGATGGTCTCCTCCTCCTGACGAAGCATCTTGCCTCGCAATGCCTCTTGTCTGGGAGGCGTCCATGTAGCATCCACGGCTGCCATCTGTGCGCAAAACTCCCTGAACACCCAAGTGTCAGCAACAACAAAGGAAATGCCGCACTCGTAAAAGAACTGGCCAGCAAGTCGAGTGCACCGGGCCTGCTGCTCTCTCTACCACCCGCATCGATCAAGGGTTTGTTGTCTGGGCCTAACCTCTCTCTGCTGTGCACATGGCGCTTGTGGTCTAACATGCGAACCGGATGGCTGATCTGTGGGTGTATTACTCTCTCTGGG
Source organism: Diphasiastrum complanatum (assembly GCA_029204225.1). Classification (NCBI taxonomy): domain Eukaryota; kingdom Viridiplantae; phylum Streptophyta; class Lycopodiopsida; order Lycopodiales; family Lycopodiaceae; genus Diphasiastrum; species Diphasiastrum complanatum. Next base: position 79,812,727 of record CM055092.1, read on the forward strand.
TCGAACCATGTGCTGCATCTGCCGCCGAAGAAGAGGAGGGACGAGAAGGACCCGCTGCTGCTGATCCAACCTACTCATGTGACGCTCTCCCCTCTGAAGTAACCCCTGTTGCTGCGGGTGGAACTGGAGTGGCCCCGCCTGGACCACGCACTGCACCTAAACCCTGCCCAGAACGTGCTGTACTAGGCTCTGCACCCGTAGTAGGCCGTGCTTGCATACCTGTGACCCTTGCCTGTGAACCTGCAGCTGCTCCTGCCCCCAGTCCCAGTCCCAGTCCCTGTCTCTGTCCCTGTCCCTGTCCGGAAACCTGTGATGCAGCACCGTGCCCTTACATAATAGACAACCTCTCTCTCTCTCCTCATCGAAAATCCTGGGGCAATCAGATATGCCCAATGCCCGCCCACCCGGTTCTCTGACCCTCAGTAAGTGAGCCCTAACCCTGGTAAGTGATCCTGTGAAGAGACCAACACAATGCAAGCATCTCCATCTACGGATTCCCGAGCCATGGTGTGTAGCCACATCCCCCTCAGTAAGCTCAACCTCGCCCCCAAGGCCTCGGCCCTGCACCGGCATCGTGTCAACACGAGATTAAACCTGCGAACAAAAACAAGCAAACAATTGTTCAGTAGAAGAAAACACACTGCATTGAAAAACATTACCAGCCTAAAACAGAGCTGAACACATCCGAGCGCGCGTCACATTAATTCTAGTAAGATCATAGCAAGTGCCAAAAAACACACGAGACAGGGCGAGGGATAGAATAATACCAGTGCGAGCGAAAACGGGCGACTGACGCTAGCATGGGAGTCCTTGCAGGCGTCTAGGAGTCCAGTGCAGGCCTAGACCACGCTACTGCGGATGCTTGCACGATGCTCTAACCCTAAACTCTAAAAAACATGGAATTAGGGCAAGAAAATTGAAATTTGTGCTACGGACGTAGACGGGCAGAACGGAGGTCACAGGAGTCTCTGCGGGCATGTGGAAATGCATTATAGGCTCAGACATCACCTGAATCGGTAGCCCAGAAGCCATTTTCTGAAAATGGCAAAAAAAAACAAGCATCTGGATTGTGGTGTTCAAATCTCGCAAGGCGTGCCGTAATGGTTGAAACTGACCCCGTAGGAATCACCGTGGGCATGAAGAAAGGTGGTCTAGAGCCAAACTACGCTTGATTTGGTTGTCTACAGCTCAATGTCAACACTTGCAAAAAAACAAACCTACACTTACCAAAAATCAAAAACTGATCGTTTCTATTTGCGCGAAGCTCAGATCCCGTTGGCACCGTGCACACCACCTCCGTATCGCCGAGTAGATGCCTTCCGACTATGCACACGCCTCGATCGGACACCCGTAGCTCAAAACAAAAAAATTTACCTCCTCCACGGCTGGCGCGATTCTGGCCGCGAAGAGGTGCAAATTTTTTTTAATATATTGTTTTTTTTTAAATGCGCTTCTGGGAGGAGAAACGCGTTTCTCAGAAACACGGTTTCTGAAACGTCTCCTCCCTGAAACGCGATTCTGTGCAACTATGTAAATTGAACCTAGCGTTGTGGCCTTTGTCTTGCTGTAGTACTTTGTGCAGGTTCTTATACGCATGTCTTTGCTCCTACCCTTTTGGTGCAAATGATGATCGGAGTAGAGAAGTTTTAGCATATACTTCATTCCTACACACGATGAATTTTCTGGCCAAGAATTTGATGAACTTGTCAATGACACTTGCAGTTTTTGTTCACATACTATTATAGATGTAAGATGGTTAACATTCAAAGGTATCCTGTGGGGGCTATTGTGATTAAAATGCTACATTCCTATTTTTTTGCCTAAAATGTTAAACTCGACAACCTTTTCTTCTCCAGGTAATAGAGGCACAACCTGACATGCCTCTGGTCGGTGCAGTCAGTCTTCATGTTGCATTGCTGACGTTCACGCTGAGAGTGCATGTTGACCGACTTGATTATGTGGACCAAGTTCTGGTATGCATGAACGTTTTTATCCAATTCCGTCAAATTTAATTGAAGTCTAGGATTAAGATTGTATATCATATTTGCACCTTATTGCAATGTAGGGGGCTTGCGTGAAAAAATTGGAGGGAAAGGGGAAGGTGAAAGATAGCAAGGCAACCAAACAGATTGTAGCCCTCCTTAGTGCTCCTTTGGAAAAATACAACGACGTTGTCACAGTGTTAAGGTTGACAAATTATTCGAAAGTTATGGAGCATCTGGACTATGAAACCAATAAAGTCATGGCAGTTGTAATCATTCAGAGCATCATGAAGAACAACACCTCCATTAGTTCCTCGGAGAAGGTGCATTTTACTATCTATAGTACACAATTGTGATTCTTTATTTTTCTTGTTGTACCCTTTGGCTTAGATTTTTCTTGACACTTGACCAGGTGGATGCCTTATTTGAACTTTTGAAAGAGTTGATCAAGGATAGTGAAGGAGCACCATCGATGGATGAGGTAAATTCATAGCTGTTTTTGGACAACATTTTTCAAGCTGTGCAGAAGTACTGCCACATCTACAGAAGCCACTAAATACGAGTTTTGTTAAAAATTGACAATGGCTTATCATTGCTGCCTCTTTATTCAGAAAATTCATAATCTGTATTACATGCATACAAACCAAAGTTGTGGTCATAGTAGTGGAATCATCATCACATCGTGTCATGAACCATTAAAACCCAGAGTTTTGCCACTCCCCACTCCTTCCACTGAATTTTCATCTTCAAGTGCTGCACTGGACTCTTTTTTTCGTATGTTGGTACTATCCTAGACATAAAATTGATAGAGGTAGCTGCCAAAAGATTGAGGGACTTTGTTCATTATATACCTTAAGGCTGCAGTTGATTGGTCTGTGGTCATTGTTGCTAGCCTTCATGGTAAATCTGGTCCCGAGTTTGTCAAAACTCAATGATTTACTCTTTTTGTGAGTTTATTGGAAACTAATATTGGAATATCAGACCCGTACATGAATAGAGAGGTTGGTTTTGTACTGCATGCCATGGTTGATAAAGCTATATCTATGACGCTGTTTTGAACCATAGTTTTGTGGCATATAGAAGGATACATGTGGAATGCTGTTCGGTATACATGACCTTTGACTTTGAAAAATTTGTTCAGAACGTTTTTTTGACATTAAATTCTTTCTAATTTTTTTATGTTCCATATCATGGAACCAAATGCACACTGCCAAATCTATGGAACAGGTATCTATGGTTTGAACTTGTACAGTTCAAATTTTCTTGTCCATTATTTCTGCCAGGGGTAATTTCGAAGTTTATGCATATGGTTGACTATGAGAGTTATATTGTAATGACGACAGATAGATGAAGATGATTTTATGGAGGAACAGAATTTGGTGGCAAGGCTTGTGCACATGTTGGTTAACAAAGATCATGAAGAGATGTTTAAGGTGATCTATTAGTATGTCATAATTGTTTTTGTCTACAGTAGGCTTAATCTTCCACCAAGTTCTTGACTTCATTGTTGTTGAGTGATGTGCTTGTTATTCCATTGACTAGTTCGTGTCATCTAAGATGGATAGTATTTCAGATGAGAGGTATCTGTGTATGATTCATGTTGTATGCAAGTCAATATTGAATCTGTTTAAAGGATCTGATATTTGGCTACTTTCTCACTTGCACAGATTTTGACAACTGCAAGGAAGCATTTTGGTCAAGGAGGTCCAAAGAGACTTAAATTTACCTTACCTCCACTGATATTTGCTGCTTTAAAGGTGTTTTGCCAAAGAACAATTTATTTGTCCTTTTTCCCACTTGCAAATAAATACTCTCAGAGTTAAGGGAAGCCTTGACTTAGTGCTTAAATTCAGTGGCTTTCAGGAGGTTGTGTTGTTTTCACGGGTAAAATGCCAAGTTTGTAAGCACTGTAGCTCCCATTCAACAACAAGAGCTGGAAAGATTACCATAGAGTATTCCTTTATTACTTTTCCAACTTAGGATAAACGAAACACTAGTTGGAAAGTTTTTTGGTGCATTTACTGATATTTCACACTCTGTATTTGTCAGCTTGTAAGATGCTTACAAGGTCATGATGCTGGTGATGAAGCTCTGGTGTCTCCGAAGAAAATTTTTCAATTTCTCCATCAGGTTGGGTTTGAAATCATACAAATTTTTTGTGTTGAGCACAGTACGATCGGAGTTTTAGAAGTATTCAAGGATAGAATAAAACCTGCTGGAATGTGGGGTGTGTTCTCTTGATTAAGGTGCTGTGCAATGTACACTGTATCTAAACTAGATGTTTCGATTGCCTAGGAACGAGTTATTAAGGAAAGTTCCATGATGTGTTTCTTATTAGATTGACATTTACAGGATTTCTCTTTTTAATTCTGGAAACATGGAGCTACTCTATACTGATAACCTTAGTAACATTGGGCTACTTTATCTGAACACCTAGCTGATCATTGTCGTAGCACTGAAGAGGCGGTGACCTGACATCCAAGCAAATTGCTATTTGATATTCATTTCTAGGGTTGAAGATTGCACGTCTCATTGGTTATGTCGGGATACTATTCTAGACTTAAGATTGTTATGTAGTATTCCACATTCACATCAGCTTGTATCTGCCTAACAGTATAAGAATTGCTCTGCTATGTATGCAGAGGCTTCTTCTTTTCCACTTATTGGTTGCTTGATTCTTTCACTGTTGTGATGTATGTTTTGACCTTAGTTCAAGCTTGTGCATCTATATGATGTTGTTGCATATTTTGAGGGATGAAGTGGAAACCTTATAGTCTGTCACAATACTACTCTCAAACATTGTTGTTTCCCTTGCTTGTCGAAGGATAGATGTTGGCATTTTGAAATCTGTCCAGTATTACTGGATGGTCTATCTAGTACAGCTTTTCTGTCAAATGTCTGGAGAGATTCTGCTGTCTGCCTCTATAAGTTGTGGATAGAGTCAGTTAGTGCTGTTTCATGATGCCTGCTTATGGTCCTTAACCTTGAAACCTTACACTTGAATTGGTCAGTCTTTCTGGTTCAGTAGTTTACAAGGATGATTTTGAAGTTTTTATGATTCATTCAGACTGTAGAGGCACTATCGACAGTGCCGGCTCCAGAATTGGCTTTACGGCTATATCTGCAATGTGCAGAGGTATGCTTTTCCGTCTCTCAGTGTCAAGTTTGTAAAAGCTCAAGAAGCACCTAAATGCACATTTCAAATTTGAAATTGATGACAAGAGCTCTAAGCTCTGACTTTTCCTGTCATATCTCAGTATAATTTTGTGTCTTTTATTCTGAGCAGGCAGCTAGTGACTGTAGTCTGGAACCAGTTGCATATGAATTCTTCACTCAGGCTTTTTTGTTGTATGAAGAAGAAATTGCAGTAAGTACCGCAAACCTTTCTTCAAGTTAGAGTTTGAATAGTCTAATGACAATATCAGTTATTGCAAATTTTTTTTAGAAGTTCTTATTTGACTAAAATTGTAAAACTTCAAGTGTTCTTTTTTTGGGGTCTCAATGGAGATTTTGCTTACAAGGTTATGTAAAATTATCATGAGGAAATTCTTGTTTCCAACCTTGAAAAGCATGTATAAGCAATCACATGAAAGAGCGCATAAAGTACCTAGGAGAGTCGCTCTCCTCACTCCTCTTGTACCTGTGATACTTCGGGAATCAGTGATAAAGTTTTATTCTTAATCTGTTTTTTGTAGCTTGTAGCCTAATGAGTAATCACTAATGATTGTAAAGTTGTAAAGTTAGCTAGAGTTTAGTATAAGTTTACCACATCGATTTGGGGATTGGGTAGATATGCATCCTTTTTTTAATCCCATACATGGGCAGTACACCGAGTTATGGTCGAGGCAACCTAGACTCTCATTTGGCTAAGCATTTCAAGCACTCCAGACCTTGTTTTCCAACTCATATAGTGCACTAGTTTCTCGATTGTCTACTTTGCAAAGACTTTGCCATTGCCATCATTGCTCCTGACAATTCTTAATCGTTTATATCCCTTGAGCTTCGATATACAGCCCCTGAACATCATTTGTTTCACGAGCAAATGCTCTAGCCTGTGTCAATACTAGTGGACAGCAAAGTTGCATATCTCATTTGAGCTATTGGATGGTTTTATCCTTTGGCTAACTGTTCCTTGTTAATGGGATTTCAACTCCATAAATAACGTTCATTTTTGATGCTTGTCTTGATGTCATATGTATCTAGAAACTTCTAAACCTCCTGAATATGTGGTGTGAGTCGTAGTTAAATCATGAATGTTGGGGGCCTTAATTTCCCTCTATTTCACCTTTGATAGTGTAGTCGAGGCCACAAAGAGAGAGAGAGAGAGAGAGAGAGAGAGAGAGAGAGAGAGAGAAGAAGAAGAAGAAGAAGAAGAAGAAGAAGAAGAAGAAGAAGCAGCTTTATTAATGCCTTTTCATGCCAAAAAGCATATAAGACCAATAAAAGAGTACATGTCAAGTATGTGGTAACTATGGGAGCGTATATAAACGTCTTCAAAAAAATTATGCATAAAAACTTTGAACTACAAATTGTCCATAAGAGAGAGAGAGAGAGAGAGAGAGAGAGAGAGAGAGAGAGAGAGAGAGAGAGAGAGAGAGAGAGAGAGAGAGAGAGAGAGAGCTTTATTAACGTCTTTTCCATGCCAAAAGGCGTATAAGACGAACAAGTACATCAGATAGGATGGCACCAAGACGGAGCAATGCTATCTGAGAGAGAGTGGTTCACGAATTATTAATATTACCTTCATAAATCAGATTGTAGTAGCATTTTAAGTACAATGGCTTTCCAATGTTCAAGAGTGTTGTAGCTATGACTTCCTTGTGTAAGCCCCCATAATACAAAAGTTTTGTTTTCTAGTGAGTTTGATGAATGAGACTTTTCAAGCAATTCTCTTTTGCACCTAGTAGAGAATGATAGTTCCATTTGTGTTGATATTTTAGATTGTTGTTTGATATCATAATTTAATCAATAGGTCATAATATCAGCTTGGTGGATTGATGATGTCTTATATATTTTACACATTGCTTGACAGGACTCGAGGGCCCAGGTGACCGCCATGCAGTTGATTATAGGGACTTTGCAAAGAACTTATGTTTTTGGAGTAGAAAATCGGGACACCCTTACACACAAGGCTACAGGAGTAAGTCATCCACCCAAATGTGCAGCAAATTATTTGTGCTCGTATGTTGGCCATCACTATCCCTATTTCATTATTACACTTATGTACATCGTGAACATTTCAATCTTTTCAATTTGAGGAAGGCATTAGAAATGACCCTATCTTCTCAACTTGAGTTTTACTTCTTTAGATACAATAGCAAATCTGATTACATTTACACTTATACACTTGCCAACCTAACATCAAGATTTGTCCTTTAAATCATGTGCGGCTAGAAGCTGCCCAGTTTTTCCTTTGCTTTTGAAGACATGTTAGCAACTCAATATGTAGGCAAGGTTGTAGTAGCAAGTAGTTCTTGCTATGTATGTAGTTGGTGATAAAGACTTGGTGGTGGTGTGATGCACTTGGACTGGAAACATGACAATTAATTAAGGGTAGCATCCAACAAAATCGCATGCGTATACTTATGAAATCTAACATCAAAATACACGTATCTATATCAGATTGACATGCATCGCTCACTTGAGTCTTGGGAAAGAGAACAATATGGATTCACAACCCTTGCAACACTTATCTATCTCACAAGGTTAACATGCATCGATAACTTGAGTCTTGGGAAAGAGAACAATATGGATTCACACCCCTTGCAAAAGCATTCAAGACCTTCAAGCTAGGAGAGGATGGGAGTCCTCAGTGCCATGATCTTACAAATATGCAACATACAAGAGCAATGGACGTCAAAAAGATTAGAGAAGAAGGTCCTTTGGTCCATGCCAGCCTCCAGCTAGCTAACCCTATTGACCATCCGCTGGCCACCATGGGTTGACTTGGTCAGTTGCACGTCAGATCTACACAATTTGTTGCACGACTACTGGTGTGTGTGTGTACTCATGAGATCACGTATAGTGACACACCCAAGGAACTATAATATTGTTGGGTGCCTAGATTGGTTCGGTATGAATCAGCTGAATGTTGCCTACTCACCTGTTGTGGGTCATGCTCAATACGAATAAGAAAAGACTACTATCAAGTTTAGATCTATAGCATATAGTAAGAATGAGCAAAAATCACTTTTTTGAAGGGTGCCAAAGCGTTCAACTTCATTGTTTTGGTGCACAAGCCTCAAGCAATAATAACAGGTGTGTGTAGCTTGTTTCAGAGGTTCAAAGACATACAAAATATGCTCCTCTTGCAAAGACATCAGATTTGAAGCACCAAACGGCCAAAGAATCATAAATAGCACTAGTTTTTTGTATTTTTTTGGCATTGTTCAGCTTCTACTGCTCATGTCTACTATCCACAACAATGGAACACCCTCTTAAGTACCCTATAGAGTGTGCATGCAAATTTAATGGTATAGAAATCGAGTCTACCAATCAAAAACATGAAAATTTTATTAAAAAACCATGTTTGTTGACCAAATTTTACTTGGTAGTCACCTGACCCACTTGGTCATTGGTCTTTCTAAGGTACATTAGGGCCATGATTGGGGCTTAACACTCGCTCTACTACCTAAATAATACTTTATTGGAGGTTGGCTAGGGAGAGTGTTTGGAGATATGTTGAGGCCGTATATTTCCTCTGGGCAGGTTGTCTTCCTCCCTAGTACCTATTCATGCAATCGCTTTTAGCAAATGTGCTTTGGAAAAATGACATGCATGAAGTCATTATCTAAGAATAGCACTTTTGGCCATCCCCCCATGTGACATGCAAAGTACCATCAGAAAGATCTCGAGCTTCTCTTTCCAACGAGCTATGGCTCACTCTGATTGGATAAGATTTGATGCATACTTTTTTCTTGAATGATGTTTCTTTTCATGCTTTATGGCACAAAACCCAACTACAAAAGTGCCAAATATGGTCCCTAGTTGTCCCAAACCCTAACTACACTTAATCGCTAGTAGATTCAATGATATAGTGTCCGAAAAGCAAAAGATCACATTCGAATTGCTTGAACTAGCACTCCCTTTGATAGATTGACTATCCTACTAGGTAGACAATACCTTTGTCTACCCAAGATGATCAGTCCTTCGATCACCCTGTGACTCAGCGTCGCTATTGCCCCCCATTGTGTGTGAAATCGCCGTCAAGTACTTTATGTTATATTCTTCATTACAAGTTTTGGTATTCGTGGGTGAGCATATTCTACACCATGACTGACTTCTCAGTCATGGTGTAGCAACCATCTAATGATGACAGTGGTTGATACTACCATCTTGGAAAGCTGCTGGTATATCTTCCAACCCTTAGATTTGTGGGAGCCTACCACTGTCACTGCAGTGGTGATGTGGAATATGCTGATCCAGTATTTGCAACTTGAATGAAGGTCGACTGTCCTAATTAATAACTGCAGGATCCAAAAGGTGTGACCTTGCCCCCATATCAATGTTGGATTGGTGTTCATTTTCATCAAGGACCGGAGAATTGTAAAGAATATGGAATGCGTCTCTTCTCTCACTCACACCATTCTCTCTAAGAACGAATGTATTGTAACTTACATCAGATGATTCTAACAAATTGGTATCGGAAATTTTGAGGCGATTAAAGGTTGAAAATAGGCCATTGCTGCCTGTGGCGGGATAAAGTGCTGACAGGTCTTGAAACTGCATAGGAGAAGCCTGTTTGAAATTTGTTTCAAGGACCTATATGGAGCCCCGTGAACAGCCCTGGAAAATTCTGAGAAGCAGGCCCTATTTGTAGTGACAAGTGCAAGAGTTTCATACCCTTTTTTCAGCAATGAGATACTCATTGCAAACATTGCAAATAGTTTGCTAATGGATCGGGCATCTAGGGTGACCTAGAATAGCCTATCTTCTGCAGGTCTGTTTACTGCCGAATCTATCCCACTATGAAGTGGTTTGTGTAATCCCTTTCAAGCACGGAAGCCCAGCGAGTTTAGGAGCAGTTCTATGGCCCAAGAAAATTGGTGAATGGTTGAGGAGATAATTGGTGAGGTCACAGATTCCTGAAAGATTCTCAAAAAGATACCTTGTTCGACTTTAAAACACTCCATAAAAAGTCTTCCAGTTGGAGTTTTAGTTCATTTTTTCCCTAGAAATTCAAGCCTTTTGGAATGCCTTAAGGCAAGAGAGGCCTTGTTCAAAGGCTGTCCCAAAACCAGAAACTAGAATGTTAATTCAACATATCAAATAACTTTTTTCGGAAAATGAATTGACCATTGTTTGGAGGACATTATTGTTAGGGGGAAGTTTAATCACCTAATGACCTGGACTAGCTATGGCCAAACAGTTCGCACCACGAGTACGTTCTACTGTCAAGCTGCCTCTAACATGCACACGACAAGTGCGTTCTTACAACTAACAGGTAAACATCAACAGGAAATGAACTCAACGTAATCTGGTCTGACTCAGAACCATTCGCGAAATACGATGAAACTAAAGACACATTCACATTTAACACTTACAGTACCATACAACACTTTGACAGAGTGTAATGATTCCAGAAAATCAGATACTTGGTTTACAATAAGACTCGTGGAAAAGAGTTCAACAATCTTCGATTTACTTCCACTATAATGGCCAACCATTTATTACATAAACTTGCAATGCTAAACAGCAATCAGAGCTCACATCAACGTTGCTCCAAAGGTCTTACGCAAGGCAACTCTTCTTGCGGCCTGCAACCCGACGTCAACTTTGGACCACTGCTCAAATAATGCCCGGCTCTCACACTTACTCACGCTTGATCACACTTTTGTCTTCTCTACAATCCTATGTCTGTATACAACTTCCTTCCTCTATTTATCCTCCCGCCCATCTCTGCAACAGACCGCCACCGCTTCATACCAGGTTCTCTTTGATGGTTCAGCCGCTACCTCGACCGCTTCCAGACCGTATAAGACTGTAATCGGCCGCTATTACAATCAACCGCTTCCAGACCGCAATTGTTGCCTTTCGGTCTGTTCAATCTCCTCATACAGATCACAATCAATGCCGTTCGGTCCGTTGCCGCTTCCGCAAATAGACCGCAATCATTGGCGTTCGGTCTGTTGCCGCTTACAGACCGCGTTTGTTGCCTCTCAGTTCGTTCTCCCTTCCATCATAAAACTGCCTCAAGATCGTGATAAGGCCGTAGGAGACCGCAACCACAATATGGCCCTGGGGTCGCCTTGGGTCCTTTCACTCGACTGCTCATGACCGCAACATGCCCCCTTGCGGTTGCCTTCGGTTCCTTTACCCTTCCGCTTCAGACCGCAACATGCCCCCTTGCGGTTGCCTTCGGCTCCTTTACTCTTCCGCTTTCACCCGCAACATGGCCCTTTGCAGTTGCCTTTGGTGCCTTTACTCCTTTCGCATTAGACCACAACATGGCCCCTTGCGGTTGCCTTCGGTGCCTTGAGGTGCTTGGGTGTTTACTTATAAACCGCATCGTTGACTTAGCGGTAGCCTTTGGTCAAGTGTGGCTCCTTTGCAGGTTGCGGTTTTGGTCTGTTGGAACTTTTATGAGTATTTCTGCAGGTAAGGCCTGTTGGCTTTTTACGTGCATTTCTGCAGGTTTATGCACTAATAACCTACGAAAATAACATGATGGCCTATCGTATCATTGTTCTACTTATTCTAAGTCAACATTCGAACTATGTAACCCATGCTAAGTCCACATTCAAACTATATAACCCATGTAGATGTCTAACTTCTATCTTTATTCATCATGAACAAAATATATGACTGTCTAAAGCCTACTTTAATACATTGGCCAGAATTGGCCTAACAATTATGGCCTACATGGAAAATGAAAAGTCTTTTGATTTTGATATCATCCGGAGAGCTATGATGAATTGAATATGACATAGTTGATGTGATGTCTTATGAGCTCTCCTAACACTTTGATATTGTTGAATAGTAGTAAATAGGATTGTAAACATTATCCAATATGGAAGTTTAAGATGAAGACCTCTTGTCACACAGGATTTATGGAAAATTTATTCAAAAAATAAATGAAACGTGATTATGTCGATGATTAGATAACTGGAAATGATCAAGACTTGGTGTATGTTGTGAAACCCAATTTGCACAAACATTTTAAAATGATTGATTTGAATATGATGTACTATTAATAGCTTGGGAGTGGAAGTATGGCAAAAGGAGCAAGAGATTGGACTTACATAGACAAAGTATGTAAGAGATTGGACTTACATAAAGTATGTGAGTTGTTCAAGAGGTTTCACATGCAAGAATGTAAACTGGTAAGATCTCCCATTGAGGTTGGTAGGGAGCTCACCAAGTTGGATGATATAGGTTTTGTAGATGCCACATTATATAGTCAACGTGTAGGAAGTTTGATGTACCTTAAAACAATGACGTCGAATATTTGTTTTTGGTAAGTCAATTCATGGCATCTCTTACTCAAGATCATTGGAAAGGGGAAAAGCAGATTTTGACATATCAGGGGCACATCTCTATTTGGGTTGTTAAATGCTAATGGAGATGGCCAACTGAATTTGCATGGGTACGTGGACGTTGATTGCGGAGGCAATGTGGACGATCGGAGATCTACCACAGGTTATACATTTCATGTAGACAATGGATGCTTCTCTACATCGAAATGAGGATTAAAATTCCAAGGACAAATGGAAATGCCTTTCGAATCGCCTTTTCAAACTGTGTTTGAATCGGGAAAGAATCGGCTTCTCCAGGTTCGAACTGGTGAATTGGTTTTAGGGTGTTTTTCCCCCCTTCCCCTTATCTTTCGATTATGTCAATAAGAAGTGCTTTCTTCGTGTTAATGGGTAACTTGCAGATTATAATTCGTGGTTAATTGATGTTGAAATTCGAATCTTGACGTGAAACTTCGAACTTCCAACTGCTGAGTCTTGTCACCTAACAATGCCTGTCATCTGTGGTTTAGGGTTCTTGATCCAACTGTTGCCTGCAGTTTTAGCTATGATCTATCTGATATCATCAGTGACATTAGCTAGTGGCTACCAACTTCCATACATGACTAGAAAGATTGATCATTGTTACTCGTCACTCAAACATTAATGTCACACCATACATATTACAATGTACGATGTACATGGGAAGTTAGTAGTTAATTAGCAAACCTGCAAAAACTCTCAAATCCTACAAAAACTTTCAAAATAACCGTCAAGGCTCTCTCGCTCTCTCTCTCTCTCTCTCTCTCTCTCTCTCTCTCTCTCGCCTGGCGCCCTCTCCATCCCCCTGCTGGCGCTTGTTGATCCATCGCTGCTGCTGGCGCCTGCTCCTTCGCTGATGATTGGCGCCCTCCATCGCGCTGATGCCGCCCTCCACTGCTCTGTTTTGAGCCTGTCCATCACTGATGTAGCTGATCCTTGCTTGCCCATCCCTCAGATCTGCAAAATGCCTCGTCGCAAAGGTGTTATTCCTGATCCATCTTCTGTTTCCATCATTGCCTTACCCTCACAACTAGATCCAACTTCTCCTTCTACTTCTATGCCCGTTGCAATTCCTATCTCTCCATCAAATCCTATTCCCAACAATGAAACTATTGTAGCTATTCCCTTGATTCCAGACACTCCAGAAGTACCTGCTTCTCTCCCCACCTTAGTCCGTCTTCTTCGTGAGGATCAACTCCGTCTATTTGAATACCTTAACAATCACAGAGAGAAACTTGATTCCCATGATTCTCTACTTCTTGCGGTGCAATCGCTCCTTCAAAAGCTAGACACTTCCAATGAAGCACTCAAGAAGGAAGTTGCAGCTATCAAAAGTGAAACTTCTTCCCAAATCGCTACTTCAGCTAAAATTCAGCAGCTCGAAAGTCAAATTTTTTTTTTTTTCGAACCGGCCGAATCGTCTTTGTGTGGCTCCAATGTTAACTATGTAAAAGTTCCTTTCATGAATTTTTATACTGGTTGAAAAGAATGAAATTCATATTTCCTGTAACTTACCTGCAAGTTCATGCCATTAGCAGCTTTGTGCATTTTCTCAGTCAGCTGTAATGTTTCGGAATATTTTTTTCAAGCACAAGTTAATGTGTTATCTTTACAGTAAGACCTGGTACTTTTCCATTTTGCAGTACTCTGCCAAGCTGCTGAAAAAGCCAGATCAATGCAGAGCTGTCTATGCCTGTTCACATCTATTTTGGCTTGAAGAAGATGGCGGCACCCAGGATGGAGAACGGTGAGTTATGAACCTTTCATCACAACAAAAGTCTTGTCTGTATTTCAGGCCGACATGATAAAGAAGACATTCCCTTACACATTTTCATAAGATTTCTTGTATCATTGTTGGAAGTCTTTACTCTATAATTTATGGTCATGTTTTAGTTTCTTGTTATCTGGGTGATTAGCAAGTGTTTTCGCGGTTGTCGATAAAAAGATGTACTTGCTCCTTCATGTTGATGTTTTCCTCACTTTCTGTAATAGCTTGTCCCTCAGATTCTTGGACTGTCCACGTAAGGGTCCCAAATGACAACATGCACTTTTTTTCAGGGTTCTCCTCTGTCTGAAGCGGGCTTTGAGAATAGCCAATGCTGCCCAACAAATGTCTAGTGTAACAAGAGGAAGCAGTGGCCCTTTGACTCTTTTTGTTGAGATCCTCAATAAGTAAGAAGTCTTCAACAACATGAGTTGATGTTAGCTGAACAATTTTCTGCAAAACAAGTTTCTTGAGGATTTGTTGTCCAACTGAGAACTATATTTTACATGTGGTGTCTGCCCTTCAGTAATGCTTTTATATCATCTCCATTCCACGCTAGTTGCTTAGAATTTCGAGAGAGCATGACATCTGATAAGCAATTTGGAACTCTTACTGAGCACAGGTACTTGTATTATTTTGAGAAAGGCATTCCCCAAGTGACTAGCAATTTAATTCAAGGCCTTTTGGAGCTGATAGGCACAGAATTGCAAAGTGAGAACACTGCACAAGATCGGGCTGTGGACGCCTTCTTTGCAAGTACACGAAGGTATATTCAGTTTCAAAAGCAAAAAGGAGATGACCTTGCGGAACGTTATTCCAGTATTCAAGTTGTGAGCCCCCCATGAACTCATTTGGAGGAATGCAATTGTGTTTACCTTTGACTGGAATTTTTAAGCCCACTTGGTGTCATGACTCATGAGGCAGTTGAGGCAATGAGCTGCTTTGCTCTGGCTAGTGAAACTATTTTGGAGTAG
The DNA here is from genome assembly GCA_029204225.1 of Diphasiastrum complanatum. NCBI lineage: Eukaryota > Viridiplantae > Streptophyta > Lycopodiopsida > Lycopodiales > Lycopodiaceae > Diphasiastrum > Diphasiastrum complanatum. Next base: position 79,827,941 of record CM055092.1, read on the forward strand.
AGCACACTTAAACTTGAATTCAACCAGCAACTGAAGCGACAATCATGCGGACCTGGGCTTGTCTCACATGCCATTTTGCAACTATGTACAAATTTGTCATTGAGGAGCTGCAACATGCCTGACACCCTAGCCAACTCGTAATCTTGCCAGTTGTTTGTTGAATAAATTTTGGACATCTGCATCTCCAAGGTTTCAAGTGAAGCTTTTCTGATCTGAACTATTTGATGAAACAAGTGTGCGCCTTTTGAAGGGAGATGGTGGGTGATTATCTTTTTTTTTTCCTGATGTTCTGAACAGATTTGAGTAATTTACTTCAAGTTGTTCTTTTGGTTTTTTTTTTTTTTGGGGGGGGGGGGGTGTGGGGGGTGGTGGACGACGTCTGTGGGACAATAAGTTGTTTTTGATGAATTTATATACGGAAACCTTTCATGTTTGATGTTAGTGGAACAATCTTCCTTGATTCTCACCATTTTGACGTACATTGGTTGTGTCATGTGCAAGGAGCGTTGTGCGGATTGCTCAATACTGATGATGAAAGTATCTCTTGATTTACAATGTTTGATTGAAAGTCAACAAAAAAAAATCTGCATTGAGAAAGCAGGCAATTTTACCTTGCAAGAGAGACTTAGTATTCTCCTATGAATTCCTAGTCTGTAGGGTTTTATTTTTCTGCAAATTAGATTTGATTTTCTACTCATGCTTGCCAGTTTTTCTGATATCTTTGCATTAGACATCAACCAGAAAAGGAAAGACCACAATTAGATGAGCCCACATCTCTGTCCTCAGGTCAACTTAGTACTAACACACTTGCAAAGACTATGAGAATCTCCAATCCTAACAATATGAGAAAAACATCTGAGCTGGTAAAATCCTCGGTCAATTTAAGACTTAAGTTGATTCTAACAATATACATATCCATATGTGGTCGAAGAGTCACTAGTCTATTCTTGACATGTACTGATACTCACCAATCAAATCAGGGAAACATGCAATGGACTACCTATTAAGTGTTATGTATGTGAAGATAATTACTGAATTGTTGAGTGTCGTAAAAAAAGAGAGGTCCAAGACTATATTTCAATATGTAGCGATTGTGGATATCAGCATCCATTCCTAGACTGTCCACTAAAATAAGGAAAAGAACATGATGTCTGGTCCCATCTCTTCTTAGTGTCATAGGAGAGCCAAATTGGCTAGATATATCTTTGTTTGTATAAACTAAGTGCAAGATCTCAAGACATTCTAATAGATCCTACATAGTTAGTGAGTTGTCAAGATCATTATATTTAGGAGAATATCCAAGTCTAAGCTACATGATACTTCTGAAGAATGAAGAAATGAATAGAAGCACAAGAAGCTAGATAAGGAGGTAGTCGAACAACCCATACAAATCTTTGTTCCATACGTTACAGCCTTACTGAACTCAAAAATCCCCAAAACAATTTCAAGAAATGCATGCCAAGCAATATGTATGGTTGAGATTCATCCTTGCTTTGATAAAGATCTAGGCTGGTAAAATGATGTTAAGCTATTAGACGTATTATAGAGCCCGATAAATATGCAAACTTATGTATCATTAAAAACATGCTGAGCCTTATGCAAAGCACTCAAAATTTGGGTAGAAGACAATGAGCTATGTTGTATGACGAGCCTAAGCTTACCGACACAATCAATGCCAAAAACGCTGAATTAAGTCTAATAAGTCAACAACCTAAATGCAAATTAGAGGATGCATTACAAGTCAAACTATCCATTGAGCACACGGTCTTCTCTCATTGATTTGCTATCATTGACAAGGGATTAAGATAAACATCATGTCTACTATATTGCATCATGCTTAGAGAGTTGATGGAATGTTTCATTTAACATATACAATCATATTAGCTTATTAGTGTAGTGTGCTTGGAATGGTTGAAAGCTTATACTTGTTAGAATTGTCGGAGTACATTTTGTAATTGATTGGGTCTTGTTACCTAAATCTTCATGTTGCTATGTTGTTCTACTAGGAAAATCTTGGCTAAAAAAATCTAGGAGCCCTTCATGATGAGGAATGAAACTGAATAGTCTTGGAAAATATAGAAAGTTGTAAAAGTTGACTCACACACATGGGTAGTGAAACGTACCTATCAGAAAAAGATTATAACAAGCTTGAGTACTATGGACTACATGAAAGAAGATGACCTAGTCATTGGAAGTGGGCGGTGATTGAGTATGACTAATAGACAGAAATTGTAGACTAGATGGAAGTGGCAGCCCTTGCATTCCTCGACTCTCTGGACTTTGATATAGATGTTACGTACCCATAAGGGCACGCAATAGGTTACTTGAGGTGACGGTCTCATTTATGGGACGGAACACTGGCCTGGAGCTATAGGTCTATTGGGTGCCACGTGTCTAGAACATTTCTAATGCCTTGAAGTAGTAGAAGGTTAGTACAAGGATACAAAGAGCCAACACTAGAACAATCCATGCCCAACTTTTTAGCCTAGTCAACAATGCTATAAAGTGTATATTGAGAACATGCGTGCTTTGCTATCCTCTAAAGACATGCGAGAACTATTAGAGTATATTTTACAAGTTAATAGAACATGCACATTTTGAATGAAAAATAAAAATGATTGTATTTAAATAGTGTTGGAGATATCTCTATGGATAATGGAGACTAAATTCCCTTTCATACAACACTACTAGAATTTGAGCCGAATTATCTTCAAAATGGTGTCAGCATCAATCAACTAGCCCAAGGTTTCAAAGCAAGAGAAATTGAGTCTTGCATGCCACTTGTCAATCACTTTTTTCAAATTTAAAACCAATTGAGAAGCTGCTGAATTCGTAAAGAAAGTTGCAAAGTGGACTTGAGATTTATGGCTCATCAAAGGCCATAAACGCATCGTTGTAGCTCCTTTGGGCACGTCATGTTCCCATGTGGCACCCATCCAACTAGGAGACTTTAATTTTCTAGTTTTAATCCAAAAATTGAGCAAGAGCATTAGCTTGATAGTAGATTGCAATTTTCGAATCTTGCCTCGAACAAAGTATTATGGATTTGGTGCTATGTAATCTCAAAGATCTACCACATTCCAATTAGAATAACTGAGTGGACGAGGTTGAATATTGGTGTGAAGAAGAACTAGTGCAAGGTTATGTGGGCATAATGTGATAAAACAATAAATTAAGCAACAAGCTTGCATCTAGAATCAACTTGTAAATGCAAAATCACACTATTTTTGGATGGACGAGGTTGAATATTGGTGTGAAGAGGAACTAGTGCAAGGTTAAGTGGGCAGAACGTGATAACAATGGATTAAGCAACAAGCTTGCATCTAGAATCAACTTGTAAATGGAAAATGTGTATATATTTTTCTCGTGTGGTGGAGTTAAACTTTTTTCACCTCAAGGACAAGAAAGAAGTATTTACCAACACACCACTTATTAGAGGATATGAATGCGAGTATCTTTCATTGTTGGCTAGGTATTGGCTTGACCAGACTTTAAAGACCCTATGATTTTTCAAACATGATATTTATTATTGCTATTTTTAACTTACCGAAAGTATATATTGTATAGCAGACTCGGAACCTTACATATGACTTGATAGAGTGACAACTGGCCAACTGAGAACCACCAAGATTTATTTTGGAAGATATTATTGAGAAACGCTAAGTAGAAGGATCAAATGTAATCCAATACCATGAACAGATGGTTATTGGTTTAAAAGAAGAGGCAATAACTTGAACTAGTACGTATCTTAAATATGCGGCTATTGCCCAACATTTGTGTATTGCTTAATTGAAACACAATCATTATAAATAAAAGAGTATTGATGTTAATCACTCTCTCTCTCTCTCTCTCTCTCTCTCTCACACACACACACACACACACACACACACACACACACACACACACACACACACACACACACACACACACACACACACACACACACACACACACACACACACACACAATTGCTAATTCTATTTTAATTACTACTTTGATAAGCATGTGGTTGTGAAAACCTAGATTTTTCTTTCGCTCATTTGACTAAGAAGTGACTTGTCTTTTATGACTTATTTATAAGCACCCAGCATATAATTAACTATTGCCAAATTTTGATGTGACAATAAGAGTGAGGTCGTGTGAATTTTTTGTGGTTTGATGCTTGCTACTTGACTTATCATATTTACTTGATAGGTAACATGATTATAGAATATGGTTAAGGAAGAAGCCCTAGGACCTTCAGAGTGAAGCATAGACTCTTATAATAACTTTGTGCAATTTAGTAGGTTTTGGCCAAAATCATTTCCAAATGCCATAGCATAATACAATTGTTGAGTTAAAAAACATTTTTTACTCAACATAGAAGTTTACTAATATCAATGATACATGGAGAATGTTCATTTTATTTTATATTATTGTTAATTTTTTTTAATTTAATGAATTTGTCATCGTTTATTTAAAATGTTAATCTAACTCTCCTACTTGCATGTGTCATTAACATCATTTGGTTTTTTAAAGACCTAGAAAAGTTATGACCTAGACCTAGAAAAGTTATGACCTAGACCTAGAATACACAAAACATATAACCTAGAATACCCATTGAGACCTAGAAAAGTCATGATATGTGAGTAGCTATGTTCTGACTTGAAAGTTAAGGGGTTTGACGCCTAAAATTAGCATGAAGCTTCTTTTTCTCTTGGCTACCAAGGTAAGCTTAGGATTTTCATTCAAATTTAACCACAAGATATGAACTAATTGCTGGGTGGTGTTGGTGAGCACTTTGGTTCTCTATTTTTTTAATAGATCCTAAGTTATTGAGTGAATTGACAAATTGTTGAAGAGTCCAATGTGCAATCAAAAGAAAATATAAAAAAACTAGCAAGTAATGTGCATCATACATACCTCATTCACATAGGTGAGCTTATGCAAACAAAAGGATCTAAGTAAAGTATGTTCAAACTAAAAGGATAATCAATCAAGATTATCAAACATGATGAAGAAACAAGCTTAGGAGTTGATATGGTAACATTTAAACAAGTAGAACAAGTTAAAATCAAAGTGTAGTGATGTAAAGTTTAGGAAGAATAACATAGTTTATCTAAAATCTATTTTATTTAGGTGTCACAATGCAAGGGTAAGCAATGATCAAAATTCAAATTGCATGATAGATCCAGAGAAGAAAGAATTTAGAATCAAAGATATAAGAGGAAAAACTCAACCTAATTACTATTGAGTGCAACAAAGTGTATATTTTCAACAATATGTTTCTACACATATTTTTCTTTATGTGTACATACCACTAATAATCGTATATTGTTGTACAAGAGGTGGAAGGGCCCGGTTCAGGGCTTTTTTTCCTTGGGAGGGCCCTTGCATGAGGGCAGGGCCCAAGCATATTGGAAGGCTTGAGGTGCCCTTGCCCTTTCGGATGTAATGCCATGTTTGAATTTTTTTGACCTTAAATCTAATGAGAATGACATGATCTTCTAGTAAACATCCCATAAGGTTTGTTGATTACATAGAGAGTGATGTAAAATCTATCCCGTAGGCAATAAGGTTTTACTAATTTGTGTCAAAGGTTGGCAATAGATGTTGACATCCTTAATCAACTTGATGATTGAAGGCAGTTAAACTTTACAAATTGCACATGCATGATCGTAGAACAAGAGCAATTAATTTTGATTGGAGCTTGATGTTGCTTGATGAGGATAGGGTAGTTAGGAATGGAGAAAGGTTAGGTTAACAACCTAAAAGATTATCTTGAAGAAGACAAGTTTAGTGTGGAGAGTGGCTTCGTGATTGACAGATGCATGGACAAAAAATGCATGTCCACTCTGGCAAAGTCATTGCGAATTAAGGAAAATTTAGTGCAAATAATCACTAATAGTCTAGTTCATAGTTCCACTTTGATTTGAAACGCGTTTCAAATTTTAGTAGAAACACTCAGAAACGTGTTTTTATGTTGATATTTTTTTGGGCAATATGGGTATCAGATGAAAGCTCTAATTAAGAGCATTATTACTATGTAGTTTGCCGAATGTTTCGGGTACATGATGGTCAGTTTAGGTGCATTAACTCCCAGGTTTAAGCTTTAGCTCCTTTTAATATAAAAAATTAATAAAAAAAGAAAATTTTCCAATGTGTTCATAATAGGATTCTCTCTCTCTCTCTCTCTCTCTCTCTCTCTCTCTCTCTCTCTCTCTCTCTCTCTCTCTCTCTCTCTCTCTCTCTCTCTCTCTCTCTCTCTCTCTCTCTCTCTCAAATCACAACAAACTGAACAAAAGACATGCTAAATCATGCTGAACAAAAACCATGCTGAATCAGAACCATACTACATCGTACTGAACTCTACTGAAACATTTTTCAACCACTCTCTCTCTCTCTCTCTCTCTCTCTCTCTCTCTCTCTCTCTCTCTCTCTCTCTCTCTCTCTCTCTCTCTCTCTCTCTCTCTCTCTCTCTCTCTCTCTCTCTCTCTCTCTCTCTCTCTCCAACCATAAACCATAATACTGAATTTATCAAACTAAAACCATAAAGAACAATATTGAATAATGACACCGTTGTGAATAGGATCATCATAATATATAATATCGGGCCACATGGCACCAAAAATGGAGTACAATGACGTTCCATGAACGTAATGAAAACTATACAACTAAGACTCGTCGGAGTCATGGTAGTCAAAATCATTCGAGTCTGTGCCTGTCTGCTGATCCCAAGTGTCTGCAAATGAATCAGAATTGGAGAGAACCATACGCCGTGGTTTGGCCCTAGCTCTGCCGCGTGCTCTGGCTCTCTGCTGCATGCTCTGAATCTGGATCCTCCCCCTGTCTCTACCTCTACCTCCGTCTCTCTCCCCTTCTCTAGCCCCCCTTTGGCTGCCCCCACTCTTGTGTCTACTCTTGTGTGTTTGTGTGTCAGGTGGCTGTGATCCTATGCCTGGGATGGCCCTACCCACTATGATGATGCCTGACCGATGGTTGCATGTGATGCTCCACTCCTGTCTACAAAAAGTGAACTCAGCACCCCCCCCCTTTTTCCAAAATCTTTAGGTCTCCCTCTAGGCCTATGTACAGGAATGGTTGGCTCCTCCTCTGTCTCCGCATCAGGGTCCACTAGTAGATCAGCCATGTCATCCCCCTATGCCTCTGCCCTTGTCTCATCGTCCTCCTCCGTATCCCCCTCAACCCACTCCTCCTCTTCCTCATAGTCAACCCCGAGCTCCTCTCCACCCTCCGAGCCCTCATCTTCTCTCTCCTTAGCCCTCTCCCTCTGCCTCTCTGTCCTCCTCTGCCGTGGTAAAGCCTGTGCGTCAGCCTGTGCCTATCTATAGAACTCTCTATAGATCTCATCACCCATATCCTCCTGCGTGGGTGGTTCCTGAGGAGTAGCAACTACCGAATTCACCAAGCAAGAGTCAGGGTTCACCTGCAACCAAAAACAATACATTGTTGTCAGGCAGGTATTTTGAAATTCATTAGATATTTTGAAAGCAATTCAATTCGTCAAAACATAGCAAGAAACAAGGGGTGATGATGTGACTCACCTCGAGCATTTGGCCCTCTCCTTATGTGCACCTCAACATATGGCCATTGGTGTTCACAAACACCAATTGCCTACACTGTTCGATGGATAACCTGTTCCTCTTCTACGTGTGATACAAGGCCTAGGTGCTCTAATTCCACTCACAAGGGGATACTAAACAATCTTGTGCAACGACCAATTGCCGCAGGTCACCTGTGCTACGCTTGTGGTAGCTCCACCACGTAACGGGCCTCAGCTGATCCTCCCTCAGCCAACTCTGCTCTTCATCAAAAGGGAACTGGAGGTGCTCAAATGTGATCAGTTGGTGAGAAATGTTATTGAGCATTGGACCTGTTGGTAGAAGAAAAAATATGACACATGTAAGTCCTCTCGATTTCACACAGTAGCAATGAGTACACTACTGTTGTATTTAGGTTACCAAGTGATTTCTCACACATACCTGGTCCAGGCCATACGTGCTCCGTGTACTCCACCCATCTTCGGTGCAGCTCCCGATCGTCCAAGTCCTGGGTAGAGCGCCACAAGGGGTGCAACATGTGGGCTACGACGTGGATGGGTTGGTGGAAGTAGTCCCATCTAGCCTGCCATGTCTGCAAGATCTCATCCCTCGTGGAACAGACAAATTACAATAGTCAGTGCACCGTAGCGTAAAAGAAATGCATCAAACTTGAGTGAGAAACAAACTAGACATTGAAGAGTCATACCTATGGTCGTCCAAGGCCGACGTCAAAATTGCCTCGCCAATGTGGTCCATGAACTCGTAAATGAGACCGAGAGTGCACCCCTCACGGTCTACCAGTGTAGCACTCTGAAAATGGGTAGGAGGACCACGCCTAAACCTCCAAGAACATGGAATTAGGGCATGGAAATTGAAATTAGTAATACGAACGAAGACGGGTGAAACGGAGGTCACATGAGTCTATAGGCATGTGGAAATGGATTCTAAGCTCAAACATCACCTCAATCGATTGCCTACAAGTCATTTTGTAAAAATGGCAAAAAAACACATGCATTTGGAGGTGGCATTCAAATCTTCATGGACTCACATGCATTTGGAGTGTGGCTGAAATTGATGTTGTAGGAATTACCGTGGGAATGATGAGAGGCTCTATTTGGTTGCCTACAGCTCAATGGCAACACTTGAAAAAAAATCATGCCTACACTTACCAACAATGTAAATTGATGCTTTCACTCCCCACGAAGATCAGACCCCCCTGGCACCATGTGCACCACCTCCGTATCGCTAAGTAGATGCATGTCGACTATTCACACGCGAAGATTCGACATCGATAGCCCACTAAAATTTTTTTGACTCCTCCACAGTTAGCGCATTTATGGCGGCGAGGAGGAGCACAAAATAATATATTCCGTTTTTTTTTTTCTGATCACATTTTGTGGTTTGAAACGCATTTCGTAGAATTGCGGTTCGTGAAATGCGAACCCAATGAAACATGTTCTGCTACAACTATGGTTCGACTCTAGTTAAAGAAGTTGAAGTTGGTGAACCCGTGACGGTCTTGTGCTAAAAGCATTTGTGTCAAGAAAATCATTACAAATTGGAATGTAAAGTTGAAGCAAAGAAAAAGCTTGAAACCACACCTTTGGAGGAAAAGATCATGCCTAATAGCACAAGCCTCCTTTGATAAAAAATGACTCAATTATTGCAAGTATTTTGACTACTGTTGTGCATGAACATAGCAACAAGCTTGTTGGGGATGCTAAAGAAGGTAATTTCTTTATTGACTTGAGGGAGGAGACAATACAAAATGGCACAAATCAAAACTAATTTCTCCCATATTCAAAATAGAAATCATTCGCTGCAGTTTCTATACTAATTGTGTTCAATATTGAGAAACCAAACATGGGCCAGATTCATTAGGGTCATAATTAACTTCTTCTCCAGAATGTTTTTCCCATAGATCTCACAAGATTTTTCATAGATTTGTAGGTAACATTCTGGGATCGTGGTTCCATCATCATTGGCTAGTAATAGTCTACTATCCAAGGATGCTACAACCAAAGAGGCAAAGCTGGATAAGGAGTTGAGAGTGTAGTGTTTGAGAGCAAAGGCCTTTGCTACACCAATTGATCATAGCCTTAGGTCATGAATCTACAAGCTTTGAATGACTCAAAATGGACAATCTAGTTGTAAAATAAAAAACCAACGTCGTTCCCCTAAACTTCAATTCAAAAGTTGGATGGTGTTTTTCTTTAAAAATCTTTTCCTTAAAGCCACGAGGATCCCAATTGGTGAAAGTACTTTTGAAGGGCGCCTATTGTCCTCAATCAAAGGATAGAAAAGGAGTGTACTCTGCAACTTTCTTTGATCAAAGAGTTTGCTCTGTTGTAGAGAGAAAGTAGATAGGGTTTAGTTCTTTACCATTCCAAAGCCAAGGAAGTTAGTGGCAACATAATATAGCATTTGGGCAATCCAGAGACGTTATTGACAAAAAAGTAAGCTGATTTTTTAGCATATTATTACTTGGAAGGAGAAAAAACTAGTTCCTACTAATCCACTTCATTCAAAAAATTATCCGAGTGAAATTTCTTGCAGACATGGAATTTCCACACAAGAAATGTGAACTTTGTGATAACCTTATTTTTGTTGTTATCAACATTCATCAATTGAGAGAACATAACTGATCTTTAAACATGCTTCTTGAAACAAAAATAGAGAGAGATTACACAATTTCACATAGTTCCTCTTGACAAGCCAAGACCAAACCCTTTGAAACCTTTATTCACAAACTTGTTGAAAGTACAATGCTTAGGACCATAAATGAGCCTACAAAAGACTCCAAGAGTGATTGATTGATTGATACACCAATCTATTGCAAAACTAGTAATCAATTTCTTGATCTAGATTAGCAATTTTGGATCACAAAATCAAGAGCAATCAAACACAATGATCAAACATGTAAATCTGACCCCACACGTGTGAAGTACGACCTCCAATACGGCATGCTATTGGATTTTGAAAGTGATCAAGTTTAGTTCACAAACAATTCATAAAATTACAAGACAAGATGACATGAACTTTGATGGCTCAGCCTTTGTCCTTGAGGACCTTCTTGGAGCTCTTGGGTTTTGAGGTTGATCCTCAAGATCTTTCTCTCTTTGATGCTCCTCCTCAATCCTAGCAAATCACACTTTGACAAGATTGACACTTGAGTGATCTCCTCCTTTGCCATGTTCACACTCTGAAAAGCAACATTTAAATCCCTTTGCTATGCAAACAACATTCTTCAAAATGGAACAAACACCATGCTTGAAGTGGACATCCAAACCATTATCCATAAGTTGAGTAACATTTAGCAAATTTTTGGTGATTGATGGTACATAAAGAACATTATCTAGATCCATTCTTCTAGAAGATTCTAGACACAAAGGGATGGTTCCAACATGATCAATTCTACATTCTTCATCACTTGATGTAAATATGGACTTTTGTAAAGTTGAGAAATATTCCTTTTCAAATATCATGTGGGAGCTAGCCCTACTATCAATCCACCGTGACTCAATTGAGTTGCTCTTGCTTGTTGTTGAGGATGTAGATGCCATAAAGAATGATTCTCTTCCTCCTCCTCCACTTCATGTGCAAGGTTCCCTTGTTTGCTCTCCTCTTGTGCATTTTGCCTCTTCAAGCATTCAGATGCAAAATGCCCCTTCTTTCCACAAAAGAAGCATTTTAACTTGGACTTATCTATCTTGCTCTTGGCCTTTGAGCTTGTTGCTTGATCCTCCTCCTTAGCATAAAATCACAAGACAAATGTGGAAATATCGAGATTGCCAATGTGCTCTCAAATCTTGATCTTGCATCTATGGAATGATGGATTGATAGTATAAAATAGCTCCTCCTTGGATGTTAGGTGAAAATCTAGCATGTTTCAAGGAGACTAATTGACATGTTTTTCCTAATATTTCAATCTTACCCGACCTTAGAGTTATGCCAATTTGATGGTTAGGTTACTCAACTACTTCCATGATTTGAGGAGTTTGCTCGTAAATTCTAGGGAACTTGACCAAATTGTCTAACTAACACTTATGATTAGGATCTAACCTACCTAGGCCTATTCTTCATATGGGTAAGCATCATCCACACGTGTGGGACCCACCTATGTACAATTTTACAAGGTTTATTCAAGCTAAATTTTTTAATTTTGACAATTTCTCACAAAAATAAAGCTGAAAAGTTCATCCAGTACTCGAAAGAGCACAATACAATAAAACGTATTTCAAGACATCTAGCTGGTACCTACCACCATCCCACCACACACATTAGGGTTGTTTTTTGGACTAAAAAAGGGCCTCTTCCTTGCCTACAAACTGTCTTGCCAGAGGAACGAAATGAAGAGGGAGCAGACAAGCATGAGAAGAGAAAGTAGGAAGGCATGGGAGGAGAAGCTGAAGAGCCTCACCACTAATATAGTTGTATCTAATTGAAAGTAGGGTGGCCATTTGTAACCGTAGGATGAGAGGCATGTGATCTTGGCCCTTGAAAAGGTCATAAATGTAGCTGAATGTTTAAATTTTCCCACCAAAAAACTTTTTTAAGGGTCATATACTTTGCAATGTTTACCATACCAAGCATAAAGAGTACAGTAAAGTAGAGTACCATTCACGAGAGAGAGAGAGAGAGAGAGAGAGAGAGAGAGAGAGAGAGAGAGAGAGAGAGAGAGAGAGAGAGAGAGAGAGAGAGAGAGAGAGAGAGAGAGAGAGAGAGAGAGAGAGAGAGAGAGAGAGAGAGAGAGAGAGAGAGAGAGAGAGAGAGAGAGAGAGAGAGAGAGAGAGAGAACCTTAAGATTGGTTTTCAAATATCCCCATGCAACCAAGTCAATTCAAATGTTTTTCACAACAGGAGAAGAGCATTCAATACTTCACATTGCCTAAGAATAGAGCTCAAAGCAACTTCTAAGATTTGGTGAAGTAGAAATAGTGATGAGAACATATCTTCTTATGAAAAAAGATTTTGTGAATAAGCTTTGGACATGCAATACTTTATTTTTGAAGAGCAAAAAATTGTAACCTAGAAACTCATTGCTAGGCTGTGGCTTTAGCTTCTCTACTAGGCCTTGTACTTCACAACTAGGACATGATTGATTAATCTCTATACAATGGTTCATGTAGAGGCCGCTTCATAAAACCATCAAATTCTCATGTATTATGTGAGACAATTTATCTTGGCTTGCAAAAGGATCAAGTAAATAGCAACATAATGTAATTGTGCAAAGATGTGATTCACAAATTTTTACTTCAAGTTTGCACATACTAAATCTAATGGAATGGAATCAAGAGAATATTCTTAACAATGCCCATAATATCCCAAGTGCAACATGTTTGTTAATAAGTTAAAGCGATGTGAGAATGTAATGGAGACTTGCACATGATGATGTATTCTTATCGTAAAAAAAAAACAGATGATTAATTAGAATCATTACGATATAGATATTGTCTAAGCTTGCATTCACGTGGAGATTGCTCTTTCTAGGCATGGATAAGATAACTCCAATGTAGCATACAACTAGTGTTACAAATTAATTGAGTACCATACTCTATTGTGCCAAAATTTCCAATCAATCAAACATTAGGTACTGATTGTGAAGTAAAGTTGAATAATGTCGAGCACTCTTCTTGTACTTCATAGCACATTCTGTTTTTTGATTGTGTATTGGATGCTCCCCTATTGTAATTATAACGAAGTATTATTGAACGTGGGAGGATGTTCTTAGTTTCATGGGGACAAAAGCGAAAACAGGGAACTATAGAAGCTCTCTATACTTAACCAAGAACAAATATACCCATGATTTTTTAGATCAAATTGACATGCATATAGATTTTGGCAAATAATTTAGATAGGACAAAACAAGAGGTAATTTCCCAAGATGTCAAAATATTTGTATACATTGTGCAAAAAGTCTAGTAACTACTTATATTGCATGATTGAGCTAGCTAGACGATGTGGCTTTTTGAAGCTCAATCTTAAACCTATATCCAACAACAACCACCAAAAGTGAAAACCAATACAACGACAACACTAGTTTACCAACTAGAGCACACAAATATCATGTGAGTGATTGCATGCAATAGATCACAAAGCTTCTCTACACTTTTAAAAGCTCTTCATAAAATTTTCTTGACCTTTTAACATGACCTCTTTCTTCTATAAGACACTTGGGCCTGAAATTTCTAGTTGAAAGTTGCAAAAGGTGAATGTTTGTGATCAATCACAGCTGTTGTTACACTTTACAAGTGACTAGAATAATACGGCTATGAATCATGCATGACAAAATGTCACGATTGATGCATAATAGCAAGTCTCAACTGATATGAACCATGTACTTGAGTAGAATGCATGAAACTAAAAGTAACATGAGAGGAATATGAAATAGCTATAGCCTATATTTAGTCTCCATTTTTCCCCAGCAAAAGTGCAGGCATGCGCGGAACGTGAATCAAAACTAAAACCAGTACACTCCAACGATGTTTGTGATTTTGCTTTTTCTACCAGAAAAACTCTTCACATTGGCATGTCCTATTGTTATATGACATACATGGTCCACCTACAAATCAACTGACCTGTGGAAGATAGCAAAGGTTCAGCTTCTGTATAGCCATTAATCTTTTTCAAAGAAAGAATCCTCCCATGAAGCAGCTCAAATGAGAATATTGACAAGCTACCACCCTAGAGTGGATCATTATTGGAGAAGCAAAGACTCCATATGAGCAAAGAAGTGGCTACACTAAGAGCAGCAGCGCTAGTAGCAGAAAAGACAGATCAAAGCAAGGAAACCAGAAAGAAGTAAGACTTATGGCGTATGTGAATTTTGAAATAATAAGATATCTGAAATTATGCATAGCCATTTGTTATACGGTTGTAAAGAACGAAGTTGATAGCTATGAAATATGAAATTCATGACTCTCAAAGTCAAAGATTCCTAAAAGAGGAGACCCTCCGTATGTTACAAGAAATCGTACACTTCGTAGTAAATAACGTTGTTATTATTGGCGGGCCCAACTTTCAAGGTTTGAACTTTGAGGCAAGTTTTTGCCAACTGGTGGACTGCTAGACCAACAATTCAATTCCAGGATTCGAGCAATTTTTTTCATCAAGATTGAGATTTCAAACTCAGAACCTCAAAAATGTTGGCAGTGGTTAATCATCTGCAGGAGAAGAAAAAACATTTAGTAAAGGGCAAGCATAAGTAAATGAACTTGTCCTGGTTCCTGCGCTAATGCTAATATTAACAAATCCCACAATCTCTCCTATAGCTATCCCGCCATTGCACTCCCCTTGGGGGAATTCCATAACTCCCCTCGCCCCATCATTGTAAGGTAGCAATAGCTGTATGCCTGCTCTACTTGTGACAAGCCAATATCAACTTCTGTGCTATGCAGCTCACAAGGTGCATATGCAACACCCTTTCCTCCTAGGATTCCATAACAGGTAATCCATCAGTGGGGATCCATTTAAAAGCATGGATCACAGGACAAGGGCATACCTGCTATTACCATTTTGATAGCATGAGAATCCACATAAGCAGGAAGGATCATTCCCAGTGGGTTCAATGTGATTGTTGCAATAGGCATGTTCACATTACGCAAGGCCGGGGAAGCTGCCGCCAAAGCATTCTTCCATCATTTTCTTCAGATCTTAGCTCAAAGTTTTGAATGCACATTATCCACCTTCATACTCCCATGCTCTCTTCGCATTCTTCCCTCGCATACCCCATTGGACATACATATCTGCAACACCATCAGCACCATTGCAAATCCACAAGCACTCATCCTGTTGTTACTTATTGCATGTATGTCCCACTGACATTCTAGCACTACACTCCATGCAATTACCAAGCACCTGTCATGTACTAAGGCAAGTCTTCAAACTTTTAAGCAGTTCCTTGAACTTGGACCTTTTCACAAACTTCCTTGACAAACTTGAACACATAGCTTTGCTTTTGCTTGGCAAGGGCAAAAAGGTGATAACCAGGAATAAGAAAAATATCGTAAGTTGTAACCTTGAAAGCAAACTAAAATTGAGCATGTTAAGAGCAACCTTAATAAATACATAAGATGATCCAAACTAAGCAACCCTATTATCTAGTCCCCGTAAGAACACATCCTAGAAACTGAACCAACAGGAATGGCAACCTTTGGGGGTTAAGAATATTGAGGACCAGCAGAACTCATCATGACAAAGTAGATAATTTCGCTCATCTTAATTAAGCATGTGCTTGTGGTGGAAACAAAAAGTCCTTTTGCAATTTCCAAATATACAACTTCATGTACAATCTGGGTACTGGATTGTACATGAATGATGAGATGCAGCAGCACTACCTATAAAGAATTCAAGAAGCTTTGTTTGATTTTTGTAGTAATTATATGATTCATGAGTAGCTGAATTTATTTATAATGAGGAACTTCAATTTATGCTATGCCTCCTCTTCATCTATACATTGGGCCAGTTGTGTGATCCAAAACTTTGTTTCTATTACAAGCTGGAATAAGCACAACCTGCGCTGTCAATCCAGCCATATCTGAGACTAAGATGAGTAATATCATCTTAGCAAAAGGGTTAGCCAAGTAAATTGACGATGATGCACTATACCTGTCAAATCGAATGTAGCAATCTAGAATGCTGTATGCAAACTATAACTGACTTGGTTAAACCATTTCCAGGAGCTTGATGTTTCCCATCGAATTTGCTGCCACCAAAGTTTGAGACTTGGCTCTCCAACAAACACTAGAAACAAACTGACCACTTTCATCTTCAGTCTTTTGACCCAATATGGGATCTGCAGACCCAAATTTGTGTGATGCCATGGGCATTGGAAATGACTGATGGTACACAAATACCTGGACAACATCCAGAAGGATTTTAAGGTTAAAATCAATCCAGCGAAGTAAGGACCACACTCCATGAAAGTTCAAGTTCAAACTTCATACAGAGACTAAATAGGAAGTTAAATGAAACATTGCTATACCTACTCTGATATACCTGCTTCAAGTACACAGGAGTCCTACGTTAAGCTTGATAACACAACCTGGAACCCTGCTAACCCACCCTTTGAAAGACTGATCCAAGGAACATCATAAATCTTGGCAAACTCCCTTATGTTTGTGAAAATATTAGTTGAAAATCCTTTTTCCTAAAAGTTCATGCCTGAATGTGTCTAAGACCGATGCAATGACTATTACATGGAGAAAAACAGCATCAGAAAGACATGCAAATAGTGTTGAGAAAAGAACACACACTAGATAGTTTGAGTACAAGAATGTAGCATACCTCGTTGGTTTCAGATCCACATGCAATGTAGCCATCCGCAACTGAGAGTCCAACAAAGTTCTGGACAAAAGGAATAGTATTTTCACTTGTCATGGAAAAATACAATATTAACTAGAAAAAAAAAACACATGCAGCAGGTCAGCAGCTGGAAAGAGTTTTTTAACTATTAGTTGATCCTCCACTTGTCTGCCCATCCTGGAATCATAGGTCTTTCTCAGCAAGCTGAGGTAGCCCTATGATTCCTGACTAAGATGTGAATAGAATCATTTAAAAACTGCCATTGCATCCTTGATTCTCTGATCGTTTTTCTTGCACTATAGTTCAGAGAAAACTATTCACTCTTCTTATGAGCAATTGCATCTTGAGCTGGTAAACCTAGCACCATTCACAGAGTGATGCCAAAGTTAGTTATATCACACCATCTGTAGCCAAGATTTGTTGGAAGTAATGTTGAGTTGTTACCCCTAAATGTTTGATTAGGATCATTAACGCCAAGCATGACAAAGGGCCTATTTTTGATGGTGATAGACTAAGTCAGAACTTAGACTTGGACTTGAAAAATAAGCTCAGTTATGTTAAAGGTCAAAGGTTGACTAGGGTGCATGCATATGCACACTCATGAGAAGAGTGACATGTGTACATGGATGGAAAAGCAAGTTAAAAGCATGCATATGCACACTCATGAGAAAAGTGACATGTTCAGGCTACTCTTTACAGGACATCTACAGTTTTGAAGTATCATTGGCATAAAGTATCTCTTCTTCAAAAGCTAATAGTGCACTCAAGTTTTTACCTTTTCATTTGTATGCCCAGTATATGTCAAAGTACAAAAGTTGTGGAAACCTCCAACTTTGCTGGTCTTGCAGATGTCCCACAGCTTCAGTGTGTTATCTGTGGAGGCGGAAATAAGAGTTGTAGAGTCTAAGAATTTTACATAACTGACTGCTTTGTTGTGATTCCCTAGAACGCATAATGGAAATCTCGTGTGCCGGAGATCATAACAATATATCTTGTAGTCAGCAGAACCAAAAGCTAGCAGATGGGCAGAATCAGTTGGAAACTGTACGCAGCAGATATTTGCCTTCATCCTTAATGTACAAATGCTTGCTTCCTGCAAGACAATGAATTGCAAGGTCTGTGTGCATGAGCTAAAGAAAGAATTAAACATTATCTTATATAACATGTTTCTTATGACACACAAGGTTTGCTCCAGTACAATAATGTGCAATTACCTAGACATCCAGTTTTGACTACAAAAACGTTGAGCCACCAAGTCTTTTCCTTTAGAAAATTACCATAGATTGGGTATTTACTATTTAGTATACGGCGTTCAAGATGCAGAAAATAGAAAGTTTCATTTAAAAAGACCATGTTCAACCATATGCAAAAGTAAACTGAAGTCTTACCCTATGTTGGGAATTTGATAAACGGCGTTCAAGATGCAGCAAATAAAAAGCTCCATTAAAGGAGACTGTGTTCAACCATATGCAAAAATAAACTGGAGTACAGCCATATGCATACTAAAAACGTGACAGCTCTCACAAGAACTCACATGATTGATGCTCCAAAGCTTAACACAGCCATCATCACTACCACTGGCCAGCTTTGTTGGGTCAGCATGGGAAAAATCAACGGACCAAGCACGTTTCTCATGCTCTTTGTACATCATCAGGGTTTGGCTCGTATGAGCATCCCAAAGCTACATAAAATAGAATCACATCACAAAGTGTTTGCAAAACATTTCAAATGTGCATTGCAAACTTCACCAGAGAAAAAAATTGAAAACGTTTTCTGAGAAAATTTCATAACTCAAAAATAAATAACAAATTTCTGTTGTGTGAGTAGCCTCACCTGCACCACTCCATCATAGTCACTTGATGCAATGTGATTTTTTATGTAACTATTCCAGCAAATGCTACTTAATTTGGATCCACTTGTCATCTCAACAACAGGATAGTGGATATCCACATCTTCATTGAGTACAGCATCACATTCAAACACCTTGATCCTCTTGCAAACTCCCGCAGTAGCAAAATATTCCTGATCTCGATCAAAACTAAGCGAACAGACCATGTTTGCTGTGTTAAGAAGATCTCCGTGCCTCAAAGAGGCCTTCACTTTGAACTGACTATAGTGTGCATACTTGCATAGGTTATTGAAGAAAGAACCTAGACGATCTTCTATATGACCACCTTGTTCTTCAACAGGAAGAGACTTGTGATCAAATTTGCATATATTAAAACCAGACAAAGTTGCACTTCGAGGATCTGTTGCATTCTCCTGGATGCATGACAATGCTTTCCCTCGCTCTGGAAGAGGTGGATCAACTTTCCACCTCATAGCAAAGTAAGCGTGTTCTAGCTGTTTGAAATTGTTCATTAGTTTACCACTTTTCAGTTGCATATCATCATACACTTTGGCTTTGCTAATACAACCTAGATCTTCTCTATCAACAGATTTCAATCCAGAGAATCCTTCAGTTCTCATGCTTTTTCTTAATACGCCTCTCTGCTTCAAAGAAAACTGCCTATTGTTAATCTCCTCAATGTCTGCCATGAGACAAGCAATATCTTTGCAAAGTTTCTGGGCGGCTTCTTCTTTCTGATGCTGCAACCTGAGAAGAAAATCAAACAGCAGCTCCAATTCTAGCTCTTTATCTTCAATATCTACTGGAGCCTGTCTTTCAGCCAAAGCAGTTTCTACTTCGTTTAAAAGTTCACATTGTAAGACCTCCCTGCCAAACCACCAAATGCATGAGGCATTACCTTCCAAACTTCATATCATGGAGAGGCAACTAAAATTTTTTATTAATATATTGAATGTGAACAGGACACAAAGTAAGTGCCTCCATTCATTGCAAGGCAATGGAAAAACTCCAACCACTCGAAGCTAAATGCAAACAGCAAAACAGGGTGTGTATGCATACTGCATGTGTGTGTGTGTGTGTGTGTGTGTGTGTTTGGGAGATTCAAAAATTCAAGAAAAAGTAGAAATGTGAACCAAGCACATGAAAAGTCAGGCTAGTCTTGATAAATTAAGCCACGTATGCTTATTATTAAGTGGGAAAAACGTTCATAATTTAAGCCTGCAACCACAGCATGCAATGTTTACCGCTTAAAACTTCCATCATTGCTGATGAGTCAAATTTGTTATGGGTAACAAACATGCATAAGCAGATCCAAGCATTCTAGTGAGTAGTCGTATCTAAAAGCTAGTAGTAAAAAAGTGGCATGTCTCCACCAAAGGCTCCATTTCTCATCACTGAATGGAACTCTTCATTAATGGTAGGTGGACAGAAAACAGGCAATCAAGGTTGTTATTTATAATAAGTAAGGGTACTTGATTGGTGTGGGAACATGCAATCAGATTAAGCATTAATACTGGTCAACAACCTCCATGAGCACATGCAGACCGGTTTGAACATGGCAATATCAGGAGTCGGGACCAAACCTGACAATTTCAATAAAGAAAATGATCATTCAAGTGCATTACAGGAACCGCAGTATAACCTGTTCATCATTCCGAAAAAAAAGACCATAAAGATATAAAGTTACTATACGACACTGAAGGCTTCTCCAAGGCGACAATATTAAACTCCACAAAATGGCCAATTTAGCAATCAGAATGTCAGCAGTTCATATCAACCCGGTATTGCGCACATACAGAAATACTAAAAAAAGACCCCTTAAACAAAAGCTCCAACGATGCTTATATCAGAACATGGCCCAGGGAAATCGTGCTTTTTGACATTTGAGGAGGTGTGGAACCTTGACCGCATCAATAGATACAACTGGGAGGACAATTTTGAGAATAACATAAGTGCGTAACATAATGGCCAAATCAATCGGCCATGTTTAGTAAATGACTGCATAGAGGCAGTTAGAAGCAGATCAAGTTGCTGATCCTTATATAAGGCTACTTTTATTTGCTCTATGTTATGCATCCAATCTTGTACAAACAGACAGACCGACCGACATTTTTTCACATGTCTTCTGGTGATAGATAGTATACTTGACCGTGCATCCTCTTCCCAAATAACAGGTATAATCCCTTTTGAGGTGTAAAATGCTGCCAATAAAAATTTATAAGGCTACTCCAAAACTATATCTATGATTAGATTAAGCATTAAAAAAATGAGACAGGTAGCAAGAAACAAACAATCCTAGCTTGAGGATGGCAAAAGAAGACCAACAAAGTGTCAACTCGTCGGGCCAACCGTAACTGAATAAACACCAATGAACATAGCTAGTCTAACGTTCAAAAAGGAGTTTCTGTATTACCTAGCTTTTGGTCGTGATCTGGATTCAGGATGTAGCAACCAAAGACAAAGTGCGGCTTCCTTTGGAAGCTCAGACAGGAGGCGTGGAGGGAGAATGCGATGGCGGAGATTCGACATGATTCTTGACCACTCTGAACCCGAGGAAAACGTACAAAACAGCTGAAAGTACCACAAATCAAAATCTCGTTAAGCATGGCCCAGAAAAAAATGGCAAGTTGCACCTAAAAAAGAAATTGCAAACTTTTTCGGTTATTCTTTCATCATTTACAATCACATCCTTGACGAGTTCTCAATCCCGTGATCTAATCAATAGCATCACCTTCCTTGGAACTACAAGATTTAAACTGTGCATTGAAAACGCATCTGCAGGATCATAAAGCCAAGTCGAGAATTGATAAGAAAGCTACAAGAAACTCCTATTGAAGCATATACAGCGCCAAAATAAGAAGCAAAAGTAACACGCTGCCAACAATTGAGATTAATAAACAGACTACAAAACAGCTTTCCTCCAGAAAAAACTAACCCAATACCTCAAAAAAAAGAACTCCTAGCCTGTATATATCTGAGGCAACTGAGCTTGCCGCTCCACCAAGCTCTTCGGGGCTTGTATACAATGTTTCCTCTATCAACAGCACTTGTCGAAGCGGAAAATTATTTCCAACACTACTGCTGCTATCCTCACTGAAATCGCAAGGTAAATCATTTCTTGAGATTTTTGTGTCATTTAGCTCTGCTCCAATTCCCGAAACCATACGGGTGCCACAAGCAGCACCGGAAGAGCGTCCTTCTAAAGGCTCTGACCCTAAACTGCCTGCCCAATCCTTCAACCACGCAGATTGAATTGATGTTGCACTCACATTTCTAGCAACTTCCGTATTTCCTTTTTGACAACCATGCACATTAAGACAATCTTCCCGTACATGACCTGATTGATTTATTTCTGGTGCATCCATTGACAACTGAAAGCTGGCACCGCCAACCACCCCAACCCCTCGGTCTCCTGAAGTAATAGGTTCTCTGACACTGATTTCTAAATTATTCCTTACAGTTTCTTCACGGTCACATTCTAGTCTTGAGACAGGAAAGGCCGATGTTGGCCTTCCAGTTGAACGTTTAGAGGACCTCTCGGAGCTTGAGCACGACCTTGAGGCTGCAGAGTCAATAAACTTAACACGGTGTGACGATGATAGTAAGAAGCACGATGGCCGTACGTTACGTAGGAGGACACCTTGTGAATGAGCAAGATCCACAAATTCTAGAACTTGCCTAAAAATATGCAAACTCTCCACTCGGTCGATCACCCTACCAGGCCTTGTAATCCATTCGCGCAGAGAAACATCAACTTCAACATGAGCCTTCCTATCTCGAAAATTCCCATCATTCATGACCAAATGAGCTTGCTCCCTTGATAAGCTCAAAAACTGGGTACCACGATCCCAATTAGCCAATGAAGGTTCTTTTCACGAAATCTTGGCTGCTTTTCTATATTTTCCACCGGTGCGTCTAAAATTGCATGATCAAAAGCACTACCTGGCCTATGTTTCGTAATACCAGTTCCCGAGTTAAGATCATCTTTTCTGGCTTCGGCGGCATACAATGCTACGGCTCGCCTGTTCTAAGTGCTCGCCGTGCTCATCATTGACGGACAATTTGTTAGCCCGCCAGTGTCCATAGCACAAAATTGTGAACTTCATTGTGCCATTTTGTACGTTTCTCAAAAACTGAATCGAAAACGTTTATTGTTCAAGCGTTGCGCAATAAAGAGAGTAACAATGTTGCGATATCAAAGCAGTACTGCCACTTGGATGCCGATCATTCTTAAAATGATAGCGCTGCTTGCAAAATGATATGAAAGATTATCCTGATGTCCTTCGGGTTGTTAAAGCGGCACCAGCACCTGCTTCCTTCGAGACATTCAATACGGAACTACCACAAATATAACAGATGCCAGAAACCATACGTTAACTTAGACTTAAATGCAGATTCGTATTGTGATATCGCTGCTTGCATACTGATACGAAAAAATATCCTGATGTCCTTCGGGTTGCTATGCGGTGCCAACTTTAGAGACATTTAATGACATAACTATTACCTAAACATCAGAGGCCTGAAACCACAGCTTTCCCTTAAGCCTTCAAAGCAAGCACCCCTTTACGATTATTAAAACTGCAACAAAAACAGCATAACAACACCATTCCTCCACCGTTATAGCATACAGCTAGCTACACACATTCCATCTCTCCAAAATTAACCTCACAAAGGTTAACATTAACCTCAATCTTCCAAAAAGATCACACGGATGGCTCATTAACAACTCTTTCGGAAAATTAAACGAAACAGCACGTCAACTGCATTGTTTAGCGTCAAATGCATGTCAAGAAATGTTTTATTATGATGACATAACAACACCATCCCTCCACCATATAACATCCAGCTACAAGCATTCCATCTCTCAAACCCTCACGAAGCTCAACATTAACCTCAATCTTCCAAAATCATCACACAGACGCCTCATTAACCACTCTTTCGAAAATCCATCCGAAAAAGTATATCAACGTGGTTTAGCATCAAATCTATGCGGATAAATGCTTTATTATGACGACAACGCCATCCCTACACCATACTTAAATCTAACTACCACACATTCCGTTTCTCAAACCCTCACGAAGCTCAAAATTAACCTCAATCTTCCAAAAACATCACACAGACGCCTCATTAACCACTGTTTCGAAAACTCAATGGCAAAAGTATGTCAGACGTATGGTTTAGCGTCAAATCTATGCCAAGGAGTACATTATTGTAATAATCTACGATCCAATCACGCCATCGCAGGAGGGGCTCGCTTCCCTGCCACTGGTTGGTGATCGTTATACTGCAGTGCTCGGGAAAAACGAGCGGATGAGAAAGACACGAGATAAAACCATCCATACGTACATACATCGAGAGAGAGAGAGAGAGAGAGAGAGAGAGAGAGAGAGCACTAGCACAAGGAACACAAATGTGAACTTTGTTCCCACATGACGCACTTTGAACACACCAGCCACAATGGCACTTGCATTAGAGCCTCCTCCCTTTTTGGTGTGCTCTCTTGTTGAACCTCCATGGGGCTTAAGGCATGGCCCCAAAAGAGAGAGAGAGAGAGAGAGAGAGAGAGAGAGAGAGAGAGAGAGAGAGAGAGAGAGAGAGAGAGCGTGTGCGTGTGCCTATGCGCACCTTGTTCAAACACAACATGGAAAGGGGAGGCGGAGGTGACGTAGTAAGCTGCTCGCTCGAAAACGAGCGCGGACGAGGGGTGCTCGAGGCCTACAAGGTGAGTTGTGTGTTATAGGGTGAAGCGATGCATTGGGGGCGGAGGCGAGGAGTGAGAAAGCATCGATGATGCAGGAGGCATTAGGATGCGGGATGCAGTTGCATCATTCTTAATAAATTTATTAATGAAAGATCACATCATTGGTCACATAAGCGATGTATTGGCGAGGGGTGCATGGGATGCGCTTAGGACTCAATACCAAACGATGAATCCTTCTCGTATGATGTTCTCAGGAACCAAGCTAAATAGCATATGAATGGAAAAAAAAATGAGACACATGATTATTCTTCATGCAAATCAAGGAGCTACTAGATCAACTTATGATGATTGAAGAGCCGATAAAAGATGTTGAGTTGGAGGATAAAACCATGAGTGGCGTGTTGAATTTTTTTTTTTTCAAATATTCATGAGTGGCAGCGCATGGAGGGAGCTTATGTATATGAATCCACAAGTGTGTGTACTATTATTGTACGGTTGTTGTACAAATAGAGACAATAGCATATGATATCGAAGTGTTTATTTCTTATTGAGTTTTCATCTTCTATGTGTAGTTGATGCATGATTTCTACATTGGTAATGAAGATAGATGTGCTCTTCAAATTAGCTAAAGATCAAAGTGCATAATTAGGTCATTTGAGACTTGATTTCTTCATAGAAGATCAGTCTAAGACTACCTTTACATTAGACTGGGGCACTTATCAATTACTCTAAGTAATGATCTTAGCTTAACAAATGAATCCTTAGGCATGGATCTAGTGACCAAATCACCTAAACAACTCGATGAAGACACATGTTGGAGTTTGATTTCTTTGGCTTGCACCTTCTCCCTCCAAAATGATGAGCAATCTCGATATGCTTGCTCCTTGCATGAAAAGTAGGATTGGTTGTTGTTGGATTTATCTCCTCTACTCTCCTAAATCCTATGTTAATCTAGTTCCATTCACATCACTGCAATTTTACATGCATTGCCGCACAGTCTATAGGAATACTCTATCACTGAAGACATGCTAGAGAATGGCACCCGACTTGTCAAAGTTGGACGACTTATCGGGGAAGGCCAACTAGGCCGACTTATTGGGTAGTCCGATGACTTGTCGACTCAACCGACATATCGAAGAAACCCGACTTGTCCGACATATCGACTTGTCAACTACTCCAACTTAACTGGCCATGACAACGACTAGCTCGACTCCGAATAGTTGAAGCCTTCTCATGCTCACTTCCTGTACCGTGCAACAACTTGGACAATGACAACAGCAGCCACGATCTCCTCCAGATGGCACACCGGCTCCACGCCATCTTCTTTGTACACTCATTTGCACAAACGTAAATTGTATATAGATGACTATTGTAATCTAATTAGAAAGCAAGTAGTCAATGAGACAGACACTATAGATGCTTTCATGCATCAATTGCTTCCTCAGACTGATTGTCAGTAATAAGTCCATAGCTTTTATAGAGCGGAGTTAGCTTCCTGAGCACGCGGTTTTGCTCACTATTGTCGTGTGCTCATAGCATCAAATTGATGTGTATTTCTATACATTAATCTTATTCAATCACTGTCTTTTATTGCGTTCAGAGTTCTTGTCAGGATTGTACTACGTCTTCCTGTTTGACATTCTTATTGCTTTGTTTGATTGTTTGCTCTTCCGCTTCCGCAAACAACCGCGCAATTAAGCATACTTTAATCTTGTGTTCGCCTACTATAGTAGTAGTGCATGCACCAAGGGAACTAGTCGACCATTGCTTCCGCATAATAGTAGGATTGTTCCGATCCGATTGATCGACCGGCCCGATCTGTCGTCGTGGACCCATTCCACATGTGAAGGATTTCAGATCATTCAAGATCCAAATCCATGTCCCTGATCTTTAGTTAAAAAGAGACCAAACCAACATGCCAGCATCTACATACAAAATGAGATGCAAACTCTAGGAGATCGTAGAAGTTCCCAAATATAAATAAAATAATTTTTTTTTAAATATATTAGTGTTTCGTCGGGCAACATGTGGAAATGCTATTGGTTGTTGAGGCTTGCCCTTTCAGCTCATCACTGCCCGAAGAGATCCAAAAATATTGAAAATGAATATGACAGATGGTTGAAATGAGAAAATCGATGTACCATTAATGTATATGCATTGTCAAATCATGGTTTACAAGGTTAACTAGAGTTAACTCCTAGCACCAAATAGTTCAGTGTTTCAAATCTTACAATACAATCTAATCCCAATTACAAAAAGTAATCAATGTTGTTTTACCACGAGTACTGATTAGAGAAGAAGATGCACACCTTTAGTACATGTAACTGTCCATCTCAAGCAATGATTAAATATTTGACTATTTACACCAGAGACAATATCTTAAAGAATATATTTCCTCTGGAAGTATTTTCTCTCTCCATATCAACAAATGGTTATCCTACAATGTGTTATTTTTTGGCCACTCCATCTGACGTTGAGAGCATTATCGATGGGTCAATTGATTATTCACTCTTCCGTATTTGCTGGCTTGTAACTATACTCAAAACGCAGTCCACTGTAGCATCAGTCTTTTTTCGTTTATTTTTCTTCATTTGTTTACTTGTATCCTCATCATTTTTGAATTGTGCCATGATGAGCAAGTTCAACAAGGGCTATAGGATCTAGCCAATCTTGCATACATAAACCTCACAAACATATATAGGCAATGACACATAAAGACCATATGACCAAGGAGGACCAAGTCTGCACTGCAATGCACCGCTTGAACCATATTTTTTTGTCTATGGTATATAAGGGATAATTTTAACGTCGGTGCAGCAAATAAAAAAATACTCGCAAAACTCGCAAACTCTGGAACAATCCATTCATCACTTCCAAAACTAGGTAATGGAATTGGGACTATTTGTTCAAAATCTCCTTTTGTATCAAGAATGTACATTGATTCATAAAAAAAGATCCCACTATCAACTAGATCTTTTGCCGTTTTACCTCTATATTGCAGCTGTCCAATATCAGTGTGAATAATATCTAACACACCTGCTAGAGATCCACTAGGCTCTCATTCCTTTATGTTGGATGGATATAAATTTCCAAGAGAAAAATGATCAGATTGGCAAGTTTACTAATAGATATTAATGAATGACAAAAATCAAAGTATTGTAAAATATCAATATTCATAGTTGTTTTTTTTGTGATCCTGGCGGTTGAATCCTTGCACATTTATCTCTGAATGCATATATACATGTCGGACTAGAATTTCAGAAATAGATTTACCTCTTCTTTTTCTTGGCCCTGTGCATATGGTCTTCGTCCTTGTTATAATTTCCTGCATTTCATTAGACAACTTGTTGTTTTGAATATCTTTTGCAATCCTGAGCACATCCCCGTACACCGCAAATATTTGCCAATAGAATGTCTTAGTTAATCTTGCATTCAATATAAAACGTACATGGCCAAAATCCAACATTGCATATTTATTGCAAACAACACAGCTAAAGTTCAAACCTTGCTGCCACTTGCAATTGAGTAGGGTAATGGAGGCATAAATTCGAATTGTTCACAGCCACGCTTTGCGGAGTGGATGGCACTTGGACCTGGATCCAGTAGATTAGATCATGCATGCTCTTTGCCCTTACGACCCGACTTAGCGAATTGTTGCCTAGGGACATTGCTGGGAAGTGAGACTTTGGTATCATTCAATCTGTCTCAAGCGCAGATCCCATCTCAACCTCTATGTTATGTACCTCATCTTCAGCTGCAGGGGGGTTCAAAGTGCCTCTTGAATGCGACTTGTAAATTTCTTTCTCATCAGAAGGACATGAATTTTTTGGAAAATCAATCCACCATGGATTGTTCCCAATTTCCCATTCACTTAGACCATTTCTCTTGGAGAAATGGTAAAGGTCGCTATACATACAAGTATCCTTGTCTTCTTGTTAAGTCCAAAGCATGAAATACGAGGGCATCTTGTCCAATTTATTTAATCTGACTAGGTGTGCAACATACCTACAAACATATTAGTGATTCTACCACTGCATTAGATTAATCAAATATTGATATAAAGAATATAAAACTTCAATTCATGTCACCTCCAAACCACTCTTTTGGCACTGCCCCTAATCTTTGGTTGCTCCTATGCCTCCTTTGACAACTCCATATCTGGCTCAATGGTCACAAACATCTTTTTCTATATTGGAGTTTAAAATCTGTGAAATAATCTTTGAGTGACTCAGCACCCTCGATATGCAATGGCCCTACACATTCACAAATAAATTATCAAGTTGGATTATGTTAAAATCAAAGTAAAGCATCACATTGAACTCAAACTGAGAGATTGGATTTGAATTGGTACTCACTCAATGCCAAACATTCTTGAAGCACTTTTATAGCCATATCCAGTAAGTGCTCAAGCCAAGTTTCCTTGGTTACCCATAGTCGGAAATCTTTATCAGTCTTTGGAATTCCAAACTGTCTCGATATCAAGCCCATGCACCACTTGAGCCACTTACACTTGGCTTCATTTGAAACCGTGGAACATCGAAGATGGTGCAATTTTTCAAGACCAAGAGTAATACCCATTCCCGAATTCTCAGTGCCTGTAACTAAGTCAAACCAGTCTGGGCCAAGAGATGGATTGACAATACCAAGCATCTTACCCATTTTTGTATTCCACTTGGTGTGCATCACTGCCTCCGCCTCCTTCAAAGTCTTGTGTGCCTTGTCAAGTCCAGAATTGAAGTTTTGATGTGCTTCAGCCAAATCCCCATTTATGTCATTCTGTCATGATGAAAAATACGAGAAGTTATTTTTCGATACACAAAACACATGAAAGAACAACACTGCAACCATTTTCAATCAAGTAACTTTTTGGAAATAGACAAGTCTAAAAGGCATACCTCGTATAGAATACGAACAAGCATAAAGCAAGTCAAAGGGTACCACATGGCATTTCCACGCTTCCACTCAATGGCCCTAAGGCTTTCCACTTCTGCCAACTCACTTTCAG
This sequence comes from Diphasiastrum complanatum, assembly GCA_029204225.1. Taxonomy (NCBI): domain Eukaryota; kingdom Viridiplantae; phylum Streptophyta; class Lycopodiopsida; order Lycopodiales; family Lycopodiaceae; genus Diphasiastrum; species Diphasiastrum complanatum. The sequence goes on from CM055092.1 coordinate 79,857,340, forward strand.
AAAAGGTACTTGTAAAATATTCTATCAAACATTTACAAAGTTGACGGACTATAAAGCTGATCTCCCAATTCAGTCTTGACCACACCAATTTCGTTCAACCTACCCAAACGAAACACAAGTAAAAACTCAAAGCTAAAAAACTCTTACATTTGTAGTCAGAATATAATATACCTCCCCTAAATGTCAGAAGGTTTCATATACCTGTTAATACGATTCATAGATGACAATAGCGTCATGCTTGTTTGAGCGTCTGGCTGAATGAAACTAGCACGAACACAAACATGCTTACTGATATCAGATCCAAATTTTTTATGTATAACCTCCATCCAAGCTGAAAGCCTATGATTTCCGTCCCAACAAACAAACATCCGACCAGGCATATCACTCCAATCATTGTTAGTTAAGAGTGACTGGTCAAATTCTGAGCTCATTTTCTCCCAAATGGCATTCCACTATTTCTTTCCATGGTCTTTCACTAGAACGGTATGCCCTGTAGATGTGGTCATGGATAGCACAAAATCACCCTTCTCCATGATGTAACCATCCCACTTTAATACATCTTTCATTTTTAGTTGCTACCTACCCACGATTCGAATGGCTTTATGTGGCAAAATACGACACAATGGAATCAAAGGGGGAGGAGATGCATGCAAAACTTTGAAACGAGATAATGTAATAGAAAGCATATCCAAATGGAAAGACAAAGGAAACTTTCCTATCTCGTCTCCCAATCTCTTCCCTCCTTTTCGCTTTCCATCATTTGTTTCTTCCAACTCAGGTTCAGTCACCACAACGATTTCTGATGTTTCTATCTCATTTGCAACCCCCAAAAATGGCACTTGCGCTAGCTCTTCTACCAATGTTTGTGGCGGCTCTTCCACAATCACTTACAAAAAGCTAAATAGCAAAGAGCAACTTAAATAGCATATAAAGTTAATACTGTCATACGGGTTACATGTTATGCACTAGCCAACTACCTCACTTGCCTGAACCGATTCCTGCACATTGAGATTTGTAGATTGACTAGAAGCATTGTGGTCAGTCGATCCCCATTTTTTCCTTAGCCTTGGTGCCATGAGTATATATTGTGAAAGATTTCAGATCCTTAAGATCCAATCTACTTGAATGATCTTTGGTTAGAAAGAGAAATACACTACCAATTTCACCAATGTAGAAAAATCAGCATCTACACACAATTTGAGATGCAAACACAAATACAACTTGATCAAACTTGAATGAAATGATTATGTACTATTGCTGTCCGTACAAAACCAGCAAGCTACTGTATTTCACGCGTGTGGATCCAAAAATAGCAAATATAGATCATTCTACACAGAATTGCAAGCAATCACCAAGATAGTGCACCAATGGATAGTAGAACCCAAGAGAACCATGTATAAGCATGAAATGAGATAGAGAAGAGAGAAGATGACTCTCTCCACGAGTTACATCCTTTTATAACAGGTCCAAACCCTATTTGGCCACTTGGCTTTCCCACCAAAATGCTAACCCTACCAATTTTGGGTCTAGATTCAATGTACCCAACTTATTCAAATTGAATCTACTCAAACTCACATTCTATCTTTCCCACACTTTCAAAAAGTGTTTATTCAAATGAAATTTAGACTAATAAACTTTGAAAAGTCAACCTCTAAGTCTAAAACAAGTTTTGGCCTCAATATGCCAAATATGGAAATATTGCAAAATTTATTTGTATTCAAGAGTTTTACCAACATAAAAAATAGTACCAAAATAGTACAAAATTTGTAGAATCAGTAGTCGACTTCTGGAGTAATACTACCAATTGGTCTAACAACAATAAAGTAATACCAAAAAAACAGAATCGGGACGTGTGCAAACTGCAAATACGACGAATTCTAAAAAAAAAAAAAAACCAAATGTTGTAGATTCTAAAATAAAAATGGCACACACTATAGATCTCTAATTTGGATGATTTTAGAATGAAAATGAGACATGAGATATTAAAGCACCTATTTTGGTAGTCTATATTATCAAAATTGTTTCACGATAAGTTCCAGTAGTACCAACACAAACATTCAATGCCCAAAAGTTCCTTGAAATATCAAAAAACACCAAACAGCTAATTGCTAGTATATCGAAAACGTTCAAAAACTACCAAAACTATCAAAAGCACCAATGAACAAAAAACAGCAGTACTTTCTGCACACCATAAGAACAAAATATTCCATGAGGTCCAAACATCAAAAAGAGAAGTTATTTGAAAATAATATAGAGTACCAAATTTTAGACAAAAATAGATCTTACACAAGTTTTCATAAATACCAAATAGAAAATAAATAGTTGTTTATAAGCTTCTACAAGTACCAATAGTCCCAAAAGTCCAAATGAGCAAAATATCAATTGAGTAAAAAACTACAAAACAGTTCCAAACAGCAAGAGGTGGAGTGTGTATCTACAGAACCAAAGAATAGGAGTATCAAAAATCAGTTTCAACAGTGCAAAAGATCAGCATTACCAAGAAAACTACAATAACTTATCGTGTACCAATTCTGATCCTCCTGACTATCTAGTTAGGTTCTTTTATTGTAAGTATCTCATGTTTATTTTAAAATATACGAAATAAGTACTATTTAGATTATCGTGACCATGGTTTCAGCATAAAACTATAAAATTAGGTACTTTATCTTTATATTTATGTGTTCGCACCTCACATACAATCCTTTGTGGTCTTTTTTGTACTATTTTAGTGTTGTTTACAAATTGGTGGAATCCAAGCTTTAGTTACTACTAAGAAGGTGTGTAGCCCTTGTTTTTTCCCTGTTTAAGGTGTGAGAGATTTCAACTAGTTTAGACTAGTTTAATCATATTTTGGTAAATTTTCAATAAGAGGCCAAAACTCATTTCAGACTTAGAGATAGACTTTTTGAGGTTATATTAGTTTAAAATACATTCAATAAACACTTTTTGAAAGTGTGAGAAAGTTGGTAGTCGAGTTTGAGAGAGATTCAAATTTGAACTTTGGGTACATTGAATCTAGTCCCAAAATAGTAGGGTTTTTCATATTGGAGGGAAATCCAAGTGGCCAAATAGGGTTTGGACATCTATAAAAGGATGTAACTCGTGTAGAGACATATCTTCTCTCTTCTATCTCTCATTTCATCATTATACATGGTTCTCTTTGGGTTCTAATACTCATTGGTGCACTCTCATGATGTTATTTTGCAATTCTATGTGTAGAATGATCATTTATTGTTATTTTCGGTTCCAAACATGTGAAATATAGTAGGGTACTATAATTGTACAGACAGAAAACATATTTATGTTTTGGTTCATGTTTGATCACTATCTCTTAGAGTTTGCATCTCATTTTGTATGTAGATGCTGATTTTTCTACATTGGCAAGATTGTTGGTTTGCTCCTTATTGTAGCCCAAGATCAGGGACATGGATTGGATCTTGAATTATCTGAAATCCTTCACATGGTATCAAAGCTATTGTGTTTCAGTTTATGAAAGGATCAGCCATCTTTAGCAAGGATTTGGAGGAGTTACCAATGCTAGAGCATGCTAGATTGATCTTTACTCAAAAATCAGCATTTTTGCATGTGTAGAATTGATCTTTTGTAGGTCAAAACTCAATATAGGGTTATATACTTGATCAATTCCGATTTCACACTTGGTTTACTGGATTTAGATGATTTCTGGTGTATTAGGAAGGTCTCATTGGAGTTTATAAGAAGATATATCAAGTTTCTAGAAATTGCATGTAGAATTTGAGATATTCAATTTTTTGTGATTTTGTCAAAGCCCTAATTTTGATTGGATCTCTAGTTTGTGAGGTTACTGAACTTAATTTGAATGTGTTTCAATCTTAGGAAGTGGCAAGAATCATTAGATTGAGGATAGATCATAGGTTGATCGAGATTTCACTATTCTATGTGTTGATTTTCTAGTTATAAGTGCTAGAAGAGATTTGAGAGGTTCCATATCTTCGTGATTTATTCTTGAGTTAATTTGTTGACATTCAAGAGAGTGCTTTGTGCATTGGAACATGTTGAAAGAAGAAGATCAGGTCACTTCAGCATGGCTACAAGTGGAGGCTTTATGTTGGAGAGCAATAATAGGCTTACCTTAATCAACTATTCTACTTGGAAGGTGAGGATGGAGTCCTTATTGGAGATGAATGAGTTGATGGAGATTGTTGCAGGTGTGGAGGAGAGACCTTAAGAACCTCAAGATCAAGTGAGGTATGATAAGAGAGCTAAAAGAGCTCTACACATGATTAAGATGAATGTTACCAATGAACTTCTCAAGGAAGTTGGTAAGTGCACATCATCTTTGGAGGCTTGGGAAGCTTTGAAGAAGCTTTATGAATCAAAGTCTACATCAAGAGTGCTTACTCTTAGGAGGCAAATCTTTCAAAGTTTTCAAAATAAGGAAGAGAGTACTCATGCTTTTGTTTCAATGATGAGTTAGCATGTATTGATGAAAGCATTAAGGAGGTAGAACTTGTTCAATTTATACTTAATGGCTTGTTGGATGATCATGCTAATCTTCTTCAAAGTTTTGCTATTAAAAAGACTTTGCCAAGTATTGTGAATTTGCAAGAGATTTTGGTGAATGAGGAGTATAGGCTTCAATCAAGAGGAGGTGGATCTACATCGACATCTTATTATGAAGAGGATGCTATGTTCATCAAAGGCAAGTTCAAGGGCAAAGGCAAAGGCAAGTGGTCTAAAGGGCAAGATCAAGGTGAGACCTCCTCTTTCGGCAAAAAGAAAGATAAGTCTAAGTCGAAATGCTTTTATTATGGAATCAAAGGGCATTTTGCAAATATATGTTTGAAGAAGCAAAGAGATGAAGGTAGCAAGAAGATCAACTTTACTACTAATGATGAGGATCTAGGTGGTGGTGATTTCCTTTTGATGTGTTCTTCAAGTCCAATATCAAGTGAAGGTGACAAAGATTCATGGTGGATTGATAGTGGATCTAGTTCACACACATGACTAGTCACAAGGATTCTTTACTTCTTTGGTCACTTATGATGGAGCCAAGAAAGCAATTCACATGGCCAATGGTGGTGAGTGTGTAATTGAAGGTATTGGTTCAATTCCTATTTGTCTCTCTACTAATAGGAAAGCAAGACTTGATGGTGTTCTTTACATTCCGTCACTTTCAAAGAATTTGCTAAGTGTTGGTCAAATGATAGAGAAAGGATACATGGTAAAGTTTTGGTGGTGATGCTTTTTCATTACAAAGGAAGAAATCTTGGTTGCTAGGGGCAATAGACAAGGTAGACTTTTCAAGCTTGATGCTTTTGTTATGGCTAACAAAAAGGATGGAATGTAAAAGGAGATTGGTCTCAACTTTCCAAAGTTACCTTTTAGCATCAATAAGATTGGTGGATCTTATGCAAAGTCTAAAAAGCTTCCTTATGCTAGATCTAGGTCAAGATCTAGTATGCTTCTTGGAGATGTTCATCTTTGTGCTAACTTGGCTAGTCTTGAGGATAATGATGGAGTTTCAATGGTTCTTCATGGAAAGTGCAAGCATGCAAAAGGTAAGGAAATAGCTAACTTCATCAATGGAGGTGAAGGTTCTTCCTTGGAAAAGAATGTTGCTAATGATTTCTTTGATCATATAGAAAAGGATTTTGCTAGGTGCATTCATGAAGGAGGTGGTTATTCTACATTCTTTTGTGATGAGTCCAAGGAAGTCATTTTTGCAGCAATTGGAGTCACATGTCTTCATAAAGAGAGTAGATAAAATGGTTCTATCAAGAGACTTGGTGAGGGAGATAGTCACATGTCAAGAAGAAGAGAAGTATGTGAAGAGTTCAAAGTAGGATGTACTTTGAAAGATTTAATTGAGAATGATAGTGAGGAAGAATTATTATCATATGAGTCATTACCTAAAACATTTAGTAGAAGTTCTTGTTTGAAAGAAGAGAGTACTTCAATCATTCTTATGTTGAAGGTACTAATCATTTTTTTCATGGCTTCTAATGTTTTTGAGATTTCTACTTCTTATGATGCAATCATTAAGAGGGAGTCTTATGAAGGAAAGATCAATGGAAGATTGGTTCTTGGGAAGATCCAAGTCATGGATCTCACATCTCTTCATCAACTCAAAGGATTCTATGATTATGAATTGATCACTCATGATCGAGATGGCAAAATGTTGGTTGGAGAAGACTACATGGAGCAAATCGAGATGCAATTTCTTCAAGGCAGGGGAGATCTCATTGGTGAGCTTATTGAGGTTTGTTATGAACTCAAGAAGGCTGAATTTATTAGGTTTGATACTCATCTTCACCTACTCTACTTCATGTTGGATGGAAAGTTTGGAATCTATCTTTTGATTTATGATGGTGACATTGGTGGCATTTTATTAACTAACCTTTGTGAAAGTTCGAGATCAAGCATTGATGAGATCTTGTTGGATCTACATCATATGTTTGAGAGGGATTATTTCCAGAGGTTCAAGTATGAAGATATTCATATCTTTGATATCTTTGATGATCAAGAGAAAGGTAAGAAAGTGGAAGCGACTCACTTTGCTTTACTCACATGTTTTGGAGAATCTTCTTGTGTAGATGATGCTATGCAAGTGGATATTGGTTCTCATGGTTTTCATACTGGAAAAGAAAGTAATGGATCTAGAAAACAAAGTTTGTTCAATGACTTTGATGGTCAAGTTGATGATCAAGAGGTTGGTCTCAAAGGTCTTCAACAAACAAAAGGAAAGGTGGCAATTTGGAGCTAGTCAAGAGCATCAAAGGAAGGTTATTTGGCAAAGATGTTTTGGATGTGTTTTTTAAGCTTGATGAAGACTCAAGTAAGGTCAAATGAGCAGCAAGAAAGTGTTGTTCAAGTTTACTTTACTTGTTCTATCTCATGTTTGAGCTATTTCATGTGGATATGTGCAAATTGTCAAGATATGGACAAACTAGCGACATCGTCTTGCAATATCTTATTGTTGGAGTTGTACTAGCATTATTGGCTGGTTTTGCTGATGGAAATGAAGCTATTGGAGGTTCATTATGTCACTCATTCATGGCCAAGTCATCAAGTATTGATGATATCTTGTGGCAAGATGGCGGTGGAGGCTCATTCATTGAGTTTTACGTTGGAGACATATCAAGAAAGGACAAAGTTGGAGGAGACAAGCAAGCAAATGGTCATCACTCACATTTATTGTTTGGTTGCTGTAATTTTGAAGAGAGTTCAAAGTTTGAAACATGGAGGAATCATTTCATTCACATTCTATTTGGTTCTTCATGTTCTAGTTATATCTTGATGTGTAAAATTGATGTAAGAAATAGTGAAGCATCCAATTTGGACACATTTTCTATATCAATTATGAAAGATACTTTAGAACCTTAGAAAGGAGATCTATACTTCGGATGAAGATCATTCTAAAGTTGGATCAAAGTTCTATTGTCAAAACTATGCCAAAACTAGTTGAAGAGGGAGTGTGAGAGATTTCAACTAGTTTAGTCTTTCCATTGAATTTTCGTATATCCCAAACATGGGAGTGAAAGACACACAAATTGTGAACTAATAAACACACATGTTCAACTCAGTAGTGTTGAAAAAAGTAGTGCCAAAAGTATCAAAATGGGATTCATGCAGACATACAATACTACCAAATTTGATGCAAAATAGTTTCAAATATGTCAGATCTGAGCTCTCAAAATAAGGAAAGAACCAAAAGTCCCAATATGTACCTTCAATATGTTCTGCCATAGTACCCAAGAGCTGACATGATTGATGTGTAAATAAAGATCGATAGTTTCTACTGATTGGTTAAGACCTCTAAAACCAATTATTGCTAAAGTAGGGCCAATCAGTTTAAAACTAAAAACTATCTATCATACCAAAATTGAAGAATAGAAAACCAAAGCTGGTACTCTGCAACATGAAAAGACTCAGAAAAGTGTAGATCCAGGGTTCTTCAGAGTAACAAATACCGTTGTTGGGATACTCCAAGAGTACCAAAGCAATCAGCACCAAAAGAAACTTACTCTTTTCAAGCCCCTTGAAAGCCCAAGCCCTGGCCTCATCGGTGATCTTTTCGCTGCACCCTGGTTTCACACAAAAGTCTTTGGTGCTTATGGTCACAACAAAACATAATGGATGGTAAGAATGCCCGCAGGCAAACATAAATGATTCGAGAAGAAAGGTGGAGTCCAAAGACTCATCGCATGCAATGCAAAACCCAAGGGGTCTGCCCCGCCCACCACGTGGGGTCTCGAAAACAAAGTGAAACTGTGCCTCTGGCTAATCCTCTCTTGCATGAGGTTCACAAAATCAGTGTGCCCTTGAGCATCCTTCCATTCTGACTCCAGCTTTTCGTATTCACTCTGAAATAAAAATCTGAATTATTACAAAATAGCACCAGACAATAAACAATAGTATCAAACCATAGCCAGCATTGTATATACTATACAATAGCTTCAAAACTATCAAGCAGTTAAAAAAAAACTACCAAACAAAACATAAAAGTGCCAAATAGTACTATAAAGCGAATCTAGAAGTACCAAAAGTACCAAACAGGATAATAAAAGTACCAAACATTGCATGAAAAATGACAAATAGTATCAAAAAGGAATTTAGAAGTACCAAAACACCATAAAAGTATAAATCTACGGTACTAAAATCAACAAATCATAAAAGTACCAAAAACTCCATAAAAGTATAATCTAGAAGTACCAAAAAGTACCAAAAAACAACATGAAAATTATGAAAATCTCCAAAGGTTTCATTATAATGACACAATACGTCCATAAGCTTCAAAAGTGAAAGATGAAAGATCTTTGGTTAGAAAGAGAAATACACTACCAATCACACCAATGTAGAAAAAATCAACATCTACACACAAAATGAGATGCAGACACTAATAGAACTTGATCAAACTTGAATGAAATGATAAAGTACTATTGCTGTCTGTAAAAAAACTAGCAAGATAATGTCTTTCACACGTGTGGATCCGAAAATAGCAATTATAGATCATTCTACACATAAAATTGCATGCAGTCACAAGTATAGTGCACCAATGCATAGTAGAACCCAAGAGAACCATGTATAAGCATGAAATGAGATAGAGAAGAGAGAAGATTACTCTCTCCACGAGTTACATCCTTTTATAATAGGTCCAAACCCTATTTGGCCACTTGGCTTTCCCTCCAAAATGTTAACCCTATGATTTTTGGGTCTAGATTCAAAGTACCCAACATTCAAATTTGAATCAAAACTCGCCTTCTAACTTTCTTACACTTTTAAAAAGTGTTTATTCAAATGACATTTAGACTAATGAACTTTGAAAAGTCAATCTCTAAGTCTAAAACCAAAGTTGGCCTCAATATGCCAAATATGGAAATATAGCAAATATGATCAAACTAGGTGAATCTTTCACACTCCCTCTTCAACTAGTTTTAGCATGGACTTTGATAACACTCCAAGTGATGTCCTATGCTTCATAAACAAGTCCTTTCCCAATGATTTGGTGAAGATATCAGCTACACATTCCCTTGAAGATGCATGTTGAAGCCCCACCTCCTTTGCAATGACTTGTTCTCTCACAAAATGATATTGAACCTCAATATGCTTGCTCCTTGCATGAAAGATAGGATTGGTTGCCAATCTTTGGGCTGATTGATTGTCACAAAAGATGATTGGGATCTCTTAAAAATCCAGCAAGTGAAGATCCTTGATCATCCTCTTGATCCATACCATCTCCTTTGTGCAATGTGTAAGATTTTTTGTACTCAGCCTCACTAGATGACAAGATAGTGGCTTGTTTCTTCGACATCCATAATATAGCTCCATCACCTATGAAAATACAATGAGCACTAGTGGATTTCCTATCCATTACATCTCCAGCATAGTCCGAATATGAAAATCCAAAAAAATTAGGTGATGATTCCTCATACAATATGCCAAAATCTCGAGTTCCAATGATGTACCTCAAAACTCGCTTTCCTAGTTTCCAATGCTTCTCACTAGGATCTTGCATGAATTGACTCAATCTTCCAACACAATAGCTTAGATATGGTCTAGTAAGAGTTAGATAGATGAGTGAACCAACTAGCTTCCTTTAGAGAGTAATGTCCTCAAAGGATCTTTCATTACCTCTTATAGTTAGCTTCACATGAGACTCCCTAGGTGTATCACTAGCTTTTGCATCTACCATATAAGTATTTGCTTGCTTGCAACACATCCAGCTTGGTTAGCAATAACACAAGCATCTAGTTTGAACAATTTCTCTTGCCTTTTACCTTTTGATTGCACACTCACATCATTGGCTGTGTAGATCACCGTCTTGTCATCTCCATATGCCAACAAAAAAGTGAAGTACTCTTTGTGAAAGGTCATGTGTGAACTTGCTCCACTATCAATCCACCAAGGATCTAGATCTTCATCATTAACAAGCATACATAAAGACATCACAAAAGCATCATCATTTGCATCTTGAACATCCAAACCATCCTCATCAAGAGTAAGATTGCCTTGCTTGTCTCCTTGATCTCTCTTCTTCTTGTGGCACTCACTTGCAAAGTGTCCTTTGATGCCACAATAGAAGCAATTGAGCTTTGATTTATCCTTCTTTTTGCCACTTTAAGAAGCATCCACTTGATCTTGCCCTTTAAACCACTTACTTTTGGTTTTGCCCTTGAATATGCCCTTTGTGAACATAGCATCCTCTTGAAGTGTCGATGTAGATCCACCTCTTGCTTGAAGCCTATATTCCTCATTTATCAAGATCTCTTGAAGATCCATAAAACTTGGCAAAGTCTTTTGAATAGAAATACTTTGAACAATGTTAGCATGAGCATCCAACAAGCCATTAAGAATCACTTGAATAAGCTCTCCTTCCTAGAGTCAACACTCTAGAAGTAGACTTGGATTCATAAAGCTTCTTCAATAAATCCCAAGCTTCCAAAGATGATGTGCACTTACCAACTTCCTTGAGAAGCTCATCGGTAATATTCATCTTTATCATGTGTAGAACCTTCTTGGACCTCTTGTCATACCTCACTTGATCTTGTTGTGTTGCTGGTCTCTCCTCCAAGCCTACAACAATATCCAAAACATCATTCATCTCAAGAAGTGATTCTATCCTCACATTCCACAATGAATAGTTACTTGAAGTAAGCCTATCATTGGCTTCCAACATGACTCCAATTGAGGGTGACATGTAGCAATGACTTGATCTTCTTTTTCAACCTGTTTCAATGCACAAAGCACTCCTTTGAACAACAACAAATGCTTTCAAAAGAAATCACCAAAATTTGAAACTATCTCAACAATTCTCTTCTAGCCCTTATACCAAGCAAATCAACACATAGAATCATGGAATCTTGATCAGCCTATGATCTATCCTCAATCTAATGACTTTTGTCACTTACTAAGATTGAAACACACTCAAATGAAGTCCAGCAACCTCACTATCTAGAGATCCAATCAAAATCAGGGTTTTGACAAAATCACAAAAAATTGACTATTCCAAATCTACATGCAAATGCTGAAAATTTGATATGCAATCTAGTAGCCACCACTAAGGCTGATCCAATGATCCAAAAATTGGCCAAATCCAGTATGTGAAATCAAAAATCGGAATTGATCAAGTTTGAAAACCTATATAGGGTTTTGATCTACAAAAGATCCAATCTACAAAAGCAAAAAACTCGATTTTGGTGTATAATCCCCTCTAGCATGCTCTTCAATAGATAGTAGAACCCAAGAGAACCATGTATAAGCATGAAATGAGATAAAGAAGAGAGAAGATCACCCTCTCCACGAGATACATCCTTTTATAACAGGTCCAAACCCTATTTGGCCACTTGGCTTTCCCTCCAAAATGCCAACCCTATCATTTTTGGGTCTAGATTCAAAGTACCCAACATTCAAATTTGAATCTACTCAAACTTGCCTTCTAACTTTTCCACACTTTCAAAAAGTTTATATCCAAATGACATTTAGACTAATGAACTTTTAAAAGTCAATCTCTAAGTCTAAAACCGAAGTTGGCCTCAATATGCCAAATATGAAAATATAGCAAATATGATCAAACTAGTTGAGTCTTTCACAGGAAGGACATGGATGCATCACTTATGTTTATGTCCTTAAATGCATTTAATGGTTTCCATTCTACTAGGACTCTTCATGTTAAAGCAAAATTTAATGGTAGAGAAATCTATATTTTGATTGATAGTGGAAGTACTCATAACTTTTTCGATAGTCATTCGATTAGGAGTTGTAATTTAGCATCTAGGGCTCTAGGTGGGACATAACACTTGCAAGCTAAAATCAAGGGCCAAACTCCACAAATAAAGGATGTTGGTGAGTGACCTAACTAACAAAGTTGGTAAACCTAATGCTTAGGTAAGATTGACATGTTTAGGTCAACCTAATGCTAATTTGACACATGTAAAAATGTTGTACCTACTCAGTCAGCCATGGAAAGGATTTCCTTTGTACTATCATCATTCATTCCATTGATGAGAGATCAAGATTTTGGAGTTCATTGACAATCTCAAGTTTCTATTCTATTTGTGTGATCAATTTTGGTGATGAATGCAATCTAAAGTTGATTAGGATCATTATCTGTCCACAGGCTGTTGTACTGTAGGCCGTACCCCACATTTGATCTAGTTTGTTTTTTGGTTAATTGGCAATTTAGGCCAATATGCATTTCATACTTAGAGATAAATCTTGTGAAGTTATTTTTAGTCTAATTTCATTTAAATTACCACTTTTAGAAAGTGTGGGAAATGTAGAAGGTCGAGTTTGGGAGATTCAAATTTGAATAGTTTATTCATTGAATCTAGTCTACGTTGTGGGTAGGGTTTGAGACCTAGAAGTTTTCTATTGTTGCTAAGATTAGAGAACCACATCCAAATTGGATATAGGCATGCTATAAATAGCCTACAAGCATGTGAGGAGATACATTCTTTGTTAGCCGATACAATTTTGAAAAAAAATTGGCATGTAAAACCCGACTATTAATGGTAAAATCAGCACAAAGTTGCCTATAGATAGGGGTCCAGCCCGCCCAAAATGTGGCTAGAGCAAATTTTTGGCCTTAGAAATGGCCCATAGAATAGGTTACGGCCTTAGAATTGGCTCGATTATAATAGCCGGCATTGTCGAGCGAATTTTCCAATGTACTTTGTTATTTTTTATTAGTATAAAAAATTGTCTATTGTGTTTGTCAGGGAACCGGTTGCCTTAAGAAAACCCCAAGTCATGAGTGCTCACCAAAAACTAGACACGAAAAAGCAATAGAAAAATCGACTCACATCAAATGACAGAAATTGTGGGGCAAAGTGAAGGAGTTGGTAATGGCAAAGTATGGGCAAGTATTAAAATCTCAAGGCAAGTTGAACAGCATCCCGACAAATCACCTCGACAGCTTGAGCCATGGGCCATGGACACGCAAAAGAAAAATGCAAAGAAGAGGTCAAACTTGCTTGATAAAAATATCCTACCTAAAAATAGTAGGGGTTGACCACAAGTAGTCATAAGGACTACCCAATTAAAAAAGGTAATCAAGTGAAGTACTTACCATTTACACCACAACAAAGGAAGGTGGTTCACACATGTAGTAACACTGTTTTAGTAATATTGGGAGAATTTCTTGATTTTTGAACAAATTAAATTTTTCTCTATATTCTCTCTAGTACATGCTTGTGTTCTTGAACTTAAGTTCGAGTACAAGACCATGTGCTCGAACGTAAGTTCGAGCATAGGCCTTTGTCAAATTTGAGCCATTGAACTTAATTTTGAGCATATGACCTCATAAAAGAAAAGACTGGGACTCAGGATTGTCCTAAAATTACAAAAACAGTGTTTAGTACCTTTGTGCACCTAGATCCCACACTATCTTTGGAAGGGATGGGTACCACCTCAAGTCACCTCGAAAATCAATGCTTGGGTACCTCTCCAAGAGAAGAAAGACACATGTCATGAAGGGTGTGAAGAATGACAAGATTGCATTATGAAAGGGAGGTTTGGAGGGATGTCTATAAAAGAGAGAGACTCTTTTGGCAAAGAAAAAGAAGAAGAAAAGGTGAGAAGTTTGGTATGATGAGTGAGAGAATGAGTTGTTGATGTTCTTGATAGAGTTGGTTGTTGTTAACCATTGGTGATGGTGTGAACCTTTTGTGTTGAGAGTGTGTGTTGAGTTTCTCCTATGGATCAAAGGGTTGTGGCTTGGTTTTGTTGAGAGGATGCTGTACAGTAGAATGAGGGAATTTTACATCCCAATGTTCTGCTTGGTAGGAATCAAATATTTAATTGAGGCCATACTTGAAGCCTTCCCTCGTTGGTTCATAGAGGCATTCAAGTCCTATTTTTGAAGCTAATTTGAGCTTATTGTCAGTGGCCACCACCACTAATTTTTGGGGGCAGAATACAACGGTGGACAATTGCATGTCTGCTATCAATCCATCGCAAATGAAGACCTCATACCTCAAGATGGTAGAGCTCCTAGTCAGGACTGTGAAAACTCTTACGATACCCACTACTCAATAGAGGTTGGTAGAGGAATAAAGTGTGCTGCCCACCAAGTCCTATCAACACTAGTCTCTAAAAGTAATGGAGAACTTTGGTATGATAACAATGAAATCTTTCTTGTGGATTGAGAAACTTTTTTGTGGACTTTTGACCATAGATGCGCCTAATGAGAAAGTAGATATGGCTAGAGACAATTTGGGACTTTCCCTAGGCACAAGCATTTACTTGGTAGGTGAGGATGAAATGCCTCCTCTAGAATTAGAGGGGAAGAAGACTCTCTATGAGCTTGATATATCAATAGATACACTAGAGGTAATGACCGAAGGACTTACCAGTGCCATTAACGTGTTTTTAGAGGCCCTTGATCAAAAAGAGTATGGAAGAGAAGACCTTACATCGATAGGGCTAGACATGGACTCTGAAGACAAGCATGTCATACTAGAAGACTCTTGATCGAACCTCAGCTAGAGCCACAGCCGGCCGAAGGACCACAACTAGACCTAGGAGGATTCTCATATGCAGAACTAGACCTACCTATAGAAATTTCAATACAAGATGCTAGTCTATTGCCTAGAGAACCAAGTCTAGCCAAAAATAGTAGGAGTTTAGCAAGAGATTCACCTCCCCTACTCCCAAAAGTAGTTGACACTCAGGAACAGCCACCACAAGAGCTCGCGAACATAACTTTCCTTGAGGATCATGAGGACAACACCACTGACCTACAAATAACAATAGCGCTATCACTACAAGAATGGAAAACATAGTCAGATACCCACACGGATGACCGCTAGCCAAAAGTAGAGATAGGTGAGCCCTCGACACATTATGATAGTGAAGAGGAGATGCTTAATTCAGTTGAGAGTTATAGTGATGGATAGTGGGAGACCATGTCGAGAAATGAAATTGAGCCAACTCCAGAGGAAGAGGACACAGTATCTGAGTGGAAAGCCATGTCTGAAAGTGAAGTTCAATCAAATTCGGATGAAGGACTTGAGGAAGAAGTCACAAGGGAGGACCCAAGCTTTGAGTCAATGGCAGAGAGTAAGATCGCATTGAACTTAAATTCGATCGAGATCAACCATGACAAGAAGACTGTTGTGGAAGAAATTTTAGATGAGCATGAGGATCTACCCATAGCTCACCTGACTGTGCCAGCACCTAGCCCTATGCCTATCACTTCGAGAGTAAGGAGGGTGACTAAGCCAATAGTTGTCCCATATGAAATTGGGGGATACCTGAAATAGTAGGTCTCCTATCACAATTTCACGGGAATGAGGACGAAGATGCCCATGAGCATGTGGAGGATCTTGAAACACTAATGCTCGTGAATAGGGTGAACCCTGCACATCAGATGATGTTGTTCACTACTACCTTAGTAGGAACAACCAGGAGATGGTACCATGCTCTACCTAGAGCTTCCATCAGCACACTTGAGGAGTGCTATCAGAAATTCTTTAGAGAATTCGGAGGCACTTATAATCTAGATAGTCTGATATTTGCCCTAGCTACCATACAACAAACATCTACAAAAACTGTGCGTCAGTATGCTAGACGATTCGGAGGATGAGTGCACCAGCTGGACCTGAGTTTTACAATGGAATTACCTCCGTAACTACTACTTGACAGCTTTTTGAGAGGATTGTTGAGTAATATCCAGCTAGTGGTATGCCAATCTAGAGTCTCATCATTGCAAGAGGTTATATCTAGAGCCACGATTGTAGAGGAAGCACACATCGCCACATGTGAATGTCAGGCCATGAAAAATCTGATGCTAAATAGTAGCCGACAGACACTAGGGTGCGAGTTGCCAAGTATGAGAGAATTATGTCATACAGGACTACCACATGACACCTACGAGAGGACTGGTGGACTCTCAAAGTTTTTCGAAGCAGAATGTGCTGAGGAAGAGAGAGTGCCAACTAGCATTGAGTTATTACCTAACTTTGTAAAAGATTATGGAGGGACACAGGGGAGTGGGTCAAATTTACACCATTATTGGCTAGCCAGTTAGAAAACCCAAACTAGAATATAGACCTGTGGTCTAGATATCATAAGAATACCTCTCAAGATAGATGAGTTGAGACCAGTGACAACAGTCCCTTGACACACCCAATAGGAACACTCATCCCTAAGGGGACTAGGGCAAGCGTACTAACGTTCACCCAGAGTGAGTTACAAGCAACAGACCCACCTAGGAAGGGTAGATGGAAGGGTGTCATTGGCAGGTGAGTCTTGGGAAGGCCATGAAGTCTAAGGAGGCATGACCAATGATATTTAGCAATCAGGCGAATCAAGTTGTACCTCCTGACAAGGATGACGATAGCAATGCAAAGGAGCCAATATGTGCTACCCCACTAGACCCACCACCTAGATCCAGAACCGTAGATCCAACTCCAGCAATTTCAGAGAGTGAAGCTATTAAACCACCTATCCCTGATGACACTAATCAAGAGGAGTCATATAATATACTGAACATATTCAAAGATCACGTGACCATGGTGAGCATGAGTACGTTGATACACAATAATGAGACTGGGTACCAAAACCCTACCCAAGGAATCCAAGAGATGCTAGTTGATACTCTCTATTGGGTGGTTGACATGCCGGGCTATGATTTTGAAGTTGAAAATAAAGATTCTGAGTCTGAATTTAAAGGTAAAGTAAGAAATACCCCAACCATGGATAGGACCAAAGGTGAGAAAATCTATGATATGGCGGGAAGAATATTCTAAGCTACATGTACGGATCTCTCATTTCTACTATGGAGTTCAGATATATATGAGAATCACATGTATCAGATGAGAAATCTGAGCTCTTTGGCCCCTAGCCCTATACATCATGATAGCTACCACAGAGGATGAGTACCCAGACAACAAAATCGATGTTGGGTAGATGATATGATGACAGACTATACTCTTACCCTTGATTTTACCTATGGGATAAGGGAAAATAGGAAGGATCAGCCATATTTAGCAAAATTTTGGAGGAGTTACCAATTCTAGAGCATGCAAGATTGATTTCTACTAAAAAATCAAGCATTTTTCAATTGTAGAATTTTTTTTGTAAATCAAAACTCAATAGAGGGCAAAATAATTGAAGTAGGCCAATTTCACTCCATACTTGGTGGAATGTGGCGACTCTAATTGCTATGAATAGCTCTTATTTCATTCTTCAAGATAGTATATCAACTTTGTAGCATTTGCATATAGAATTTGCAAGATTCAATTTTTTGTACCTTTGTCAAAACCCTAAATTTGATTGGATCTCTTATGTTTGAGATTTCTGGATGTTTTAAGAGTGTGTTTCAAGTTTAGAAAATGAAAAAGTTCATGCGATTGTAGTTTGATCATTTGTTGATCAAGTATCTTCCATTCTATGTGTTGGATTTGCTAGGTTTGGTGCAAGAAAGAGATTTGAGAGGTTCCATATCTTTGTGATTTCTTCTTGAGTTCATTTGTTGACATTCAAAAGAGTTCTTTGTGCATTGAAATAGGTTGAAATAAAGAATCAATTCATTGTAATATGGCTACATCAAGTAGATTCATGTTGGAAGGCAATGATGTGAAAGATTTTAACTAGTTTAGTCAAATTGGTCATATTTGTTTATTTGAAAATTGAGGCCAATTTTCATATTAGACTTAGAGATTTTCATTTCAAAGTTATTTTACTTCAAATGTATTTGAATTACCACTTTTAAAAAGTGAGGGAAATAGTAGGCGGTCAAGTTTAGTAGATTTAAATTTGAATGTTGGAGACATTGAATCTAGTCCACATTATTGGTAGGATTTTTGATATGGAGGGAAACCAAGATCATTAATGAGACATGGATCTATTATATATGGATATACACACGTGGGAAGAGAATATTTCTCTCTCTCTCTCTCTCTCTCTCTCTCTCTCTCTCTCTCTCTCTCTCTCTCTCTCTCTCTCTCTCTCTCTCTCTCTCTCTCTCTCTCTCTCATCTCATCTCATTTCATGCTTATACATGAGTTCTCTTGGGTTCATCTATCCATTGGTGCACTATATTGGTGATATCTTGCAAGCTTGTGTATAATGCTCATATTATGCTATATTCGGATCCACACGTGTGAAATATAGTAGCTTACTATTTTTGTATGGACAGAAACCTCATTTCATCTTATGTTCGATGTTTGATCATGTTCTTATTGAGTTTGTATCTCTTTCATTAATTAGATGCTGATTTTCTACAAATGTGTAGATTGTGTTGACTTTCATACCAAAGATCAATAGGACAAATTTGGATCTTATGTCAAAGTACAGCAAAATGGACCAAGAATAGATCTGAATCAGATCCACAAGTGTGATTGGATGTTAGATTAGATCAACCTATCAATCTACACAAGATTAGATAGCATTTAGATCAAATCTAGATGAATAAATCTAACAAGAACAATTATTATTGATCAAAACTTGTACTTGATGGTTTCACATGTGTGAAAACCTGTCAGAGTATGGACAGTAGGCTGAAATAAAGTATATTAAGCTTAGAACCCAATCAATGCATAAAAACACAAGACAAATAGAGAGAAAACACTAAAAGTCACATAGGTTACTTTATAAGAGATCTACATCTAGATCTACTATGCCTTTTCAAGATGTGCATTTGGATATTCATGGAGTTACTACAATTACAATAGGTAGACAAGAGTTTAAACTGAGAGATTCGAACATTGAATGCTATGTGGTCTTTAAATTAGTTGAGATAGGCCTGCACGCACTATCTATTGATGTCTAGCATTTGTCAGTATGAACCTCATTTTGATTGCTCGTCATGTGTTGCCCCACCCAAGCAATTTTCTTGATAGCAATGTTACTAGAATATTAGATTTACATTAAGCATAAGTAGAATATACATGGATTAGATGTTGGCATGTCTTGAACAAATTTTATTATATTTGTTCAGAACATATGGTCTCATAATGATTACTTATGATGTGGTATAGAGTAGCTAGCTACAGTGTGTATATGTCATCGATGATGTCATCATCATCAGATAGCGATTCATCTCATGATCGCAACAACAGGTATATATTGTTATTAATATTGACATCAATTGCACTTTATTTGTTATTTGAATTTGAGTGTATAATTTTTCTTGCAACTTTATTCTTACAATGACATTTGATTGGAATTATGAATTCTAGGGAAATTATTGTACCTCCACGTGATTTAGAGAAAGAAAAAGAATTGAGCTCTATCACAGGAAAAAAAGAGCAATCAAGACTAAAGTACAATGAACAACTATTGACTGGTTCATCTTCAAGCTCTTCCATCAGTCGACGTAGACCGCCTATTGATCCATCACATGTATGTATATTGAATTATGTCATGATTTTTTTTATTTGTAATAGTGATGTAATCCGATTTGCTCTTTGGATATAGTATATTGCTCTTTGGAAAGACAAGCCACCACTTCATCACAAATGAAGGTTGAAAATGCACTAAATGTACAAAGACTATTTTGTCAATTTTTGTCACATTTTACAATACGTCACATGTTAGAATTTGTCAATTTTTACTTGAATGACATTGAAAGAATTTGTGCAATTTGCAATTGGATTATTGGACCAATTTCAACCAGAATATGATGAGAGGATACCATGTACCTGCCAAAATGCAAAGGCCTTAGGATTCAGACAAGGAGGATTGTCAACGATCACATTTGGGCCAATGGAGTGCACACAGAGAATCCAAGAGTACAAGAGGTAAACTCTTTAAAGTGTTTTTTGAAAATGCTTTGATCTTTGACCCTTATGACACTTCAAGTATAGTTTGGCCAATAAATATTGAGTGATAGGATGAGTGCCACGATACTTTGAAGTTAATCTCTCACTTGCTTCTGAAAGGAAAAATCCAAATAGAATATTTAGATGAAGTTAATCTCTCACTTGCTTCTAAAAGGAAAAATCCAAATAGAATGATTAGATGAAGTTAATCTCTCACTTGCTTCTAAAAGAAAAAATCCAAATAGAATGATTAGATGTAGTTAATCTTGATTTCCATATTCAATCACCCATAAGAGACTCATTCACGTCCGAGAGAGAGAGAGAGAGAGAGAGAGAGAGAGAGAGAGAGAGAGAGAGAGAGAGAGAGAGAGAGAGAGAGAGAGAGAGAGAGAGAGAGAGAGAGAGAGAGAGAGAGAGAGAGAGAGAGAGAGAGAGAGAGAGAGAGAGAGAGAGAGAGAGAGAGAGAGAGAGAGAGAGAGTTAAAGGTAACCAACACTCCTAATTTTAGGAAGGTGTGTAGCCCTTATTTTCTTCCGTTAAAGATGTGGTTCAAATGTTTTTTTTTGGAAGATGAGTTCCACAAAAAAGCCCAAACGTCGCAGAGAGGGAGCATGTGGTGACATTCTGGAGTAGGATATAATCGTGTGGTTTGGGAGTTTTGATTAGCACTCTATAATGTTCTCTCTATTTTTCTCTTCATGTGTCTTTAGGGTCGGTGTGGGTAGGTGTGTGTGTGCATGTGTGTGTGTTTCATGCTACTAGTTTACGGTTTGTGTTATATATTAATTTATGTTTCATGCTTGAGAGAGAGAGAGAGAGAGAGAGAGAGAGAGAGAGAGAGAGAGAGAGAGAGAGAGAGAGAGAGAGAGAGAGAGAGAGAGAGAGAGAGAGAGAAACTGATACATCTAACATTTTCAACTTTTGCAGAAGAAGGACCATAAGTTTGTTTCAAGAAAAAGAGTTGCAAGAGAGATCGAGAATATTATTGATAGGATAAATCACATGAATATTGATTTTCGATCATCATTGGCCCTAAATGATGCTCTTGTTGATGATGACCCCCTGCATGATATAATTAGTTCATCAATGCCTTGTGATTCAATCCATGTCTTACCACCCAACCACACCTATCCTAGATGTTGCACATGAGTCCTCCACGATACTCCACGTGGATTCCACAAACTTGACCACCCCTTTATAAAAGAGAACACGTCTTGGACGTATTATGACTAATTTGAAAGATAATTGCAAATTACTACACACTGTTGATGTGTCAAAAGACATTCTAGGTTCTTTTCAGACCTTCCTCTTCCACCTAGCTTGCAACCATTAGTAAAAACTTTTATTAGAAGTAGATATTCGTCTTGGCCACTCCAATCACCATTATCATTAAATGGAACACCATTTACGTATTGGGGTCGAATGGACATGATCATGCCTAGTGAACACTTTCCTAAGGCTAGTTTTGCATTGAGTAGTATTGAGGTCCCTTTAAATAGTGTTGTGACATTGATGCCATATGCAGGACCTCAATACAATTGGGGTGATTGGCATGCTTTGTGTCGTCACCAATGGAGGATGCAAGTATATGGCTTAAATTCAAATCCTTGTTGTTTAGAGGAGCAACGCATGCAAGGAGGCAACATCTCAATAGAAAATCGTACATACATTGATGGACGTCCAGATGTGCATGGAAGACGAATAATGCTCGTAACATTTAATCTAGACAAATGACGAATTATGCTCCTAACATTTGACATATTTAATGACACAAACCAAATACAATCAAGATGCGTGGATTATACATCTCTACATATCGACAAAATTTAAATCTTCACATTTGACTTATTGTCTTTTGCAAACATTTGGGTAGAGGATGGTTGAAACTATACTTGATGAACAATTCCTCCCCAAGCCTGATAGATCTAGTGGCACAAACCATTACATAAGTGCCCTCTACATTCCTAGTAAAATATTCTTCTTTTCCATTGGTGCGTTCTTTGAGTTCATTGAATGTTAACAAGTTGAAAAGACAAATCTGCCTAATAGATACATTGGTATGTTCATACTTTTTAAACTAAGAGGTAATTTATATTCATATGCGACATTTAGATCTATCAAGTATTGGGAGGAAATGTTTATCAAGCATTGTTTCAACCTACTTCTTGTTATTTGATATATAGGATTCTTCATCCTCATGTAGTGTTGGAGATAATATTCCTCATAATGGTCAACGTAGACGACGAATGCAATACAACGGTCCACATATAAAGCAATTACCTCGTCGTCTACGTCAAGGCTTAAAAGAGATGATGAAAATTGATGAGCACATTAATTAAGAGACTAATGCATCTGAATCTAGCTCATCTAGATCTACTTCTTTGCAAACAAGTTCCAACGATGAAAATGAGCTTCCAATGAATGATGAATTTGAAGTCATGAGAGACATGTTGGATGATATGTGCGAGAACAATATTGTAGCTAGACACAATGAACAAGATGAGGAGGCACTTTTGTCTAAAGAAGAAAGAAAATTGTGAGAAGAATCAAAGACCGCATTGTATCTTGGAGCAAAGACATCTCGTTTGGCGACTTCTCTACTTCTATTAAATCTTCAAGCCAAATATAGATGGAGTGACCAAAGCCTCACATCATTATTTGAGTAAATTTTTTTTCAACTACTTGTCATTTTTGCTTTGAAACAAAATTTACAATTTGGACATCGAGTGATAGTTTTTTTTTACAATGACTTCTTTTGTCATGTACAGACTATTGAAAAACAAAATTCTCCCAAAAGGGAATGTCATGCCTGAGACAAGAGATGAGGCACGAAAGATGTTGACTAACATCGGGATGGACTACAAGCAATATCATGCATGTCCAAAAGATTGTATTTTATATCGAGGAAGGTACGAATCACTCAAGATATGTCCCATTTGTGATACTCCTCGATATATAGATGATTTGCAAGGGGCAACCATTCCGTGCAAAGTTTTACGACATTTTCCAGTAATTCCATGATTGCAACGTTTATTTCATTGTAAATCTCTTGCACAACTTATGAACTGGCATGCACACCATACCTCTACGGATGGGATGATCAGGGTACCTTCAAATTCACCTGCATGGAAACACATCAACAAAGAGTATCCAATCTTTGCCAATGAGTCAAGAAATGTGATATTTGGTCTTGCAACAGATGGTGTGAACCCCTTTGGTGTACGAGCAACTACGTGGTCCATTTGGCCTGTTTGCTTGGTAAATTATAATAGTCCTCCTTGGTTGAGTACAAAAAAGGGACACATTATGTTGGCACTTTTAATTCCTGGCCAACGCAAGGTTAAGAACATGGATGTGTATCTTGAGCCGCTTATTGACCAGTTGGAAGATTTGTGGAAGGGGATAAAAGCATATGACATTTCGCACCCCTTACATGAGAGGGAGTCTACACTACATGCCATTGTAATGTGGACAATGCATGACTATCTAGGATTAGGTGAATGCTCAGGTAATCATTCAAACAATGTCTATGTTGTGTACATAGGAGTTTGTTTACAGTTACATACAACTAGTAATTCTTGACATTTGCACTATATTGGTGATATCTTGCAAGCTTTTGTGTATAATGCTCATATTATGTTATATTTGGATCCACACGTGTGAACTATAGTAGCTTACTATTTTTGTATGGACAAAAACTTCATTTCATCTTATGTTCGATGTTTGATCATGTTCTTATTGAGTTTGTATCTCTTTCATTAATTAGATGCTGATTTTCTACAAATGTGTAGATTGTGTTGACTTTCATACCAAAGATCAATAGGACAAATTTGGATCTTATGTCAAAGTACAGCAAAATGGACCAAGAATCGATTTGAATCAGATCCACAAGTGTGATTGGATGTTAGATTAGATCAACCTATCAATCTACACAAGATTAGATAGCATTTAGATCAAATCTAGATGAATAAATCTAACAAGAACAATCATTATTGATCAAAACTTGTACTTGCTGGTTTCACATGTGTGAAAACCTGTCAGAGTACGGACAGTAGGCTGAAATAAAGTATACTAAGCTTAGAACCCAATCAATGCATAAAAACACAAGACAAATAGAGAGAAAACACTAGAATTGCTCCAAAACCAAGATTTAGCTTCCATGTCAATTATGGACAAATGAGCCAACATATATACACAAGAGCTGATGCTTATTCAGCTGGTTTGTCATGTGTGAGAGTGCCTACTCATTAAAGGATCCACCAATAATCATCAATATGGCACATGGACCAAGTTTCCTAACTTATAGCCACCTCCCCTGATTTTAGGCAATTTTTCTAATTTATAGGGACTTGCACAAATATCTACTACAAGTTGGATCTCACCTACTACTGATGTTTTCACACATGTGAGCAGTCCCTGGCACATGTGAGATCACTTCTATCCATGTGAAATAGCTTTTCCGATCAATAAAATGATGCCAAGTGGCATATAGCTAGAAAACTAGATTTTGGCCATTTTATCCACTAGATCTGAAATGAAATGGTATGTACAACCTATATGACTCATCTCAATGATAAATGCATTTATTTCACATGTGGGAACAGGCTCCACACATGTCTAATAATGATATGTACTACTCATAATGGTATTTACAAGATTTGATCAAGTTAGCTTTTGCCAATTTTAACATCTTAGTGATTCATATTTCTTCACAAATGATAGGCTTACCTCTACAAATTATTCTACTTGGAAGGTGAGAATGGAGTCTCTTCTTGAGATGAATGATTTGATGGACATTGTTGTAGGTGTGGAAGAAAGACCCATGGCACAACAAGATCAAGAGAGGTATGACAAGAGGGCAAAGAAAGCTCTACATGTGATAAAGATGAATGTTACCAATGAACTTCTCAAGGAAGTTGGTAAGTGTACTTCATCAAGTGAGGATCAAGGTGAGATTTTCTCTTTTGGCAAAAAGAAAGATAGATCAAAGTTAAAATGCCTCTATTGTGGTTAAAAGGGCATTTTGCTAGTGATTGCTTCAAAAAGAAGAGAGATCAAGGTGATAAGCAAGGAAATCTAACTCTAGATGAGGATGGTGTTGATGTTCAAAACACAAATTATGATGCTTTTGTGATGCCTTCATGTTTGAGTGTTAATGGTGGAGATATTGATCCTTGGTGGATTGATAGTGGAGCAAGATCACACATGACTTTTCACAAAGAGCATCTTTGTTGGCATATGGAGATGACAAGAGGGTGATCTACACGGTCAATGATGATGAGTGTGCAATCAAAGGGATTGCTATTTCTCTCTATATAAATAGGAATGTTCATTTCAAGAACGTTTTGCTCATACATTCCATTACTAAGAACTTACTTAGTGTTAGCCAAACGCTAAGCAAGGGTCTTAAGCTTGAGTTTGATGGTGATACATGCTTGATCAAGGAAAAGGATATTGTGATTGCAAGAGGCAGAAGACAAGGTATGTTATTCAAACTTGATGCTGGTGCTATTGCTAACCAAGTTGGATGTGTTTCAAAAGAGAAAATGTCAATGCAAGAGGTTGGGCACAAGAGGATGGGGCATCTCAACTTCAAGTTGGAGGTAATGACAAGAAAGCAAGTTGTGATTGGTTTTCAAATTCCTTAACTAGCATCAATCATGTTTGTGAGCAATGTGCTTTGTCAAAGTCACACAAGTTACTTTATAAGAGATCTACATCTAGATCTACTATGCCTTTTCAAGATGTGCATTTGGATATTCATGGAGTTACTACAATTACAATAGTGGTGCTAAGATGTATGTAACCTTTATTGATGATCTTAGTAGATTTTGCTGGATATATCTACTAAAGAGCAAGGATGAGGTGTATGATGTCTTTGTTAAGTTCAAGATTGCAAGGGAGGTCTAGTTATCTACCATAGTCAAGTGCTTGATGAGTGACAATGGTGGTGAGTATATTTCTACCAAGTTTAAAGCTTTTTGTGATGAGCATGGGATCAAAAGAGAGTACACAAGTCCAAGGACACCACAACAAAATGGAGTGGCCGAGAGGAAGAATAAAACCTTGTGTGAAGGAGCAAAAGCCATGAAGTTAGGAGCTAATCTTCCAAAACCATTTTGGGATAAAGCCTTATTGTGTGCTAATTTACTATGCAATAGGTGGCCGAGTGGTATGTTGGATGGGAAAACCCCTTTTGAGGTAGAAGGCCAACTGTCAAGTTCTTTAAAACTTTTGGATGTATTTGCTATATCAACATAACTCTTGATGATAGGACAAAGGAGGATCCATCTTCAAAGAAAAGCATTTTTGTTGGGTATATGAGGTAAGCAAAACTTACAAGATTTACATTCCTTCTACTAATAAAGTGATTATTGAAAGAGATGTCATTTTTGATGAGAGAAATATTCCAAAGGGTTATTCAAGTGGTGATGTTGTGGATCTAACAATCTTGATGTTGATGACATTGATAATGGTACTTTGGATGATGTTGATGAAGGGCCTTCAACAAGTCAAAATCTAAGGAGGACATTAAGGCAAAGGCAAACACTTTCAGGAATCGCTTATGATGAGAAAGGTAATCAAGTTGTTGGTGGAACAAACTATGCTTTCCTAACCTCTTCTGATGAACTTACATGTGTAGATGAGGCAAGGCAAAAAGAGGAGTGGATCCAAGAAATGGATCTTAAGTATCAAGCTCTTATGAAGAACAACACATGGAGATTGGTGGAATTTCCAAAGGATAAGAAAGCTATTGGATGCAAGTGGAACTTCAAGATGAAGACAAACCAAGATGGATCAATCAACAAACACAAAGTAAGGTTGGTGGTCAAGGGATATGCACAAGAACATGGTATTGACCATGATAAGACCTTTGCACCCGTGCCAAAGATGGTGAGCATTCGGGTCACTAATGGTTATCTTGCTATTCTATTTGGTTGGGACCTATGCCAATTGGATATCACTAATGCATTCTTTAACGATGATCTTGAGGAGGAAGTATACATGGAGCAACCCGAGGGCTACATCTCACATGGAAAGCCAAATCATGTTTGTTATTTGAAAAAGAGTTTGTATGGTCTTAAGCAAGCTCCAAGGAGTTGGTATGCTAAGCTTAACACATTTCTACTCTCTCAAAACTTTGTTATGAGTGAGTATGATCATTCACTACATATTAGATTTGCTGGAAATCATGTTACCATTTGATAATCTATGTGGATGACATCATATTGAGTGGAGGCAACAATCAAGATATTGATGAAATCAAGATTGTGCTCAAGAAGGAGTTTGAGGTGCATGGTTATATCTTGGGAATAGTAGTGTTTAGATCGTATAAATATACTTTCATTTGTCAAGAGAAGTATGCTAACTCTAATCTAAATAGATTTCATATGGTAGATGCTAAGCCTTGTGATACACCTATGGAGTCAAATGTAAAGCTAACTATAAAAGGTAATGAAAGATCCTTCAAGGACATTACTCTCTATAGGAAGCTAGTTGGTTCACTCATTTATCTAACCATCACAAGACTAGATCTAAGCTATTGTGTTGGTAGTTTAAGCCAATTTATGCATGATCCTAGTGTGGAGCATTGGACGCTAGGGAAGAGAGTTTTGAGGTACATCATGAGAACTCAAGATTTTGGCATATTGTATGAGTGATCATCACCTAACTTGTTTGGATTTTCAGATTTGGAATTTGCTAGAGATCAAATGGATAGGAAGTCCATTAGTGCACATGCTATTTTCATAGGTGATGGAGCTATCTCTTGGATGTCATCAGAAACAAGCTACAATCTCATTGTCAACTAGTCAGGCCATGTATAAAGCACTTACATCTTGTGCAAAGGAAATGTTATGGATCAAGAGAATGGTGAGAGATCTTCATTTGATGGATTTTTTAGACAGTCTTTTGTGACAACATTTCAGCCCAAAGATTGGCAAGCAATCCTATCTTTCATGCACAGAGCAAGCATATTGAGGTGGCATATCATTTTGTGAGGGAACAAGTCATGGCAAAGGAGGTGGAGCTTCAACATGTTTCTTCAAAAGAATGTGTGGCTAATGTCTTCACCAAAGCACTTGCAAAAGACTTGTTTACAAAGCATAGAACATCACTGGGTGTATTTTCAAAGTCTATGCTAAAACTTGTTGAAGAGGGAGTGTGAGAAATTGTCAACTAGTTTGATCAAGTTTGTTTTTTGGTTGATTGGCAATTTAGGCCAATATGCATTTCATACTTAGAGATAAACTTTATGAAGTTATTTTTAGCCTAATTTTATTTAAATTACCACTTTTAGAAAGTGTGGGAAATGTAGAAGGTCGAGTTTGGGAGATTCAAATTTGAATAGTTTGTTCATTGAATCGAATCTACATTGTGAGTAGGATTTGAGATCTAGAAGTTTCCTATTGTTGATAAGATTGGAGAATCACATCCAAATAGGGTATAGGCCTATTATAAATAGCCTACAAGCATGTGAGGAGATACATTCTTTCTTTCTACTCTCATTCATCCTTATACATGATATCTCTTTGAGGTTCTATACTCATTGGTGCACTATAGCGTTGATATCTTGAATTTTTGTGTGTAGATGCAATTGTTTGATGTTTGTTGGATTCACACGTTTGAAATATAGGAGCTTACTGTTTTTGTACAGACAACACCAGCACTTTAGCATTCACATTTGATTTTTTCAAGATCTATTAGAGTTTATGGCTTCTATGCATTGTTAGAGCTAGATTTCTACATTGTGCTAGATGTGCTATCTTAAGTAACCAAAGATCTTAGAGATTGATTGGATCTTAATAATATGATTTTTCTTCACACCCCCTACTTAAACATTTTTGTCCTCCAAAATGAAGATGATCGTTTACTTTAATGCTCCATTTAAGTAGGCCTAATGAAGATGTCATGTCCAGCAACTTGCTCCATAGTTGTAAATCCAAGGCTATTTGACTAGAACCCACGTAATAACTTTAGTTTGCATTTTGCTTTTCCATTAAAGACACACACACACACACACACACACACACACACACACACACACACACACACACACACACACACATACTCTCTCTCTCTCTCTCTCTCTCTCTCTCTCTCTCTCTCTCTCTCTCTCTCTCTCTCTCTCTCTCTCTCTCTCTCTCTCTCTCTCTCTCTCTCTCTCTCTCTCTCTTGCTCAATCTCTCGATCTCCCTTTGATTCTATTTGCTACATAATAAATAGTCTCTTTAGCTCTATTCTTACTCTCACTCCTTATTGTTCAAGTGTTTATTTTTTATTGTCATAATGTAATTATGTGTTTTCTATGATGAAGTTAAGCTCAAGCAATACTATAAAAGATTGATTTAACATGTATGTTTATTAATTCTAAAAATAAGTCTAATGAACTTTTTGATAGAAATTATAGCATTTATGTCTCCTTTCCCTTTCCCTTAAGGAGATTGGTCATAGGAACTGTTATTTGAGCATATTCCTTGACAAATCGTATGTAATATCCCGCCAGACCAAGAAAGATCTGAAGTTCCAAAATATTCTGAGGTCTCAGCCAACTGAGTATGGCTTTAACCTTATTTGGGTCCATCTTAATTCCATCTGAAGAGATAATGTGACCCAAATATGCTACTTCTTCAACGAAGAATTCACACTTGGATTGTTTATCATAGAGCTTATGCATTTTGAGCAGTCGAAACACCTTTCTGAGGTGTTTTAGATGCTCCTTCCTCGTTTTGCTGTAAACGAGGATGTCATCTAGAAATACGACTAAAACTTACCCAAGTATGGTCTGAGGACACTGTTCATCAAGGTCATAAAGGTAGCTGGAGCATTTGTGAGCCCAAATGGCATCACCTTAAACTCATAATGACCGTGACGAGTCCTAAAAGTTGTCTTCGAGACATCTTCCAATTTTATACGGACTTGATGATATCCCGATCTGAGGTCTATTTTACTGAAAAACTTAGCCCCATCGAGTTGATCAAACAACTCGTCTGCCCGAGGCATAGGGTATTTATTCTTAATTGTGACTTTATTGAGGGCTCTGTAATCTACGCAAAGAAGCATAGACCCCTCTTTCTTTTTCACCAATAGGACTGGTGAGGCCCATGGTGAGCTACTGGTCTGAATTTGGCCTTTCCCAAGATAGTCTATTAACTGCCTAGTTATTTCTTCATCCTCTGTTCAGCTGACCCAATACGGAGGTTTAGAAATAGGTGCTGTACCTGGTACTAGGTTTATTACATGATCTACCTCTCTGCTAGGTGGTAAACCATGTGGCAAATCTTCAGAAAAAACATCTTTAAATTTAGACAATAAAGTTTCTAATTTACTAATTTTCTGCTGAATAGAACTGAAAATAGAAACTTCAGGAATAAACTGAAAGTCACATAAGAATACCTGATGGTTTTTGTCTCCGACTAGCTGACAGAGCTCTGAACTGTAGACCATAGGGCTGTTGGGAACATCATGTTCCCCATGCAACTGGATCTCTCGGCCTTTATGCTGAAAGCTGAGGGTGTTCTCCTGATAGTTTATGTGGAGGGAAGGTCCTAAACTGTAGAGCCAATCTCTCCCGAGAACAATGTCTGTTCGATCCAGGTGCATTATCTGAAAGTTTATTTCATCTTGGTACCCATGAATACCAAGATTTAACTTACTTACCATAGTTTCCCATATTTTTTTATCTTCACTCTTAGCTAATGAAACTATGTACCTATGCTGACTAGGTACTTCTGGTAGTTTAAGCTTTTTAACCAGGGTGTGGTTGATGAAATTATGGGTTGCCCCATCATCAACCATGACTCTTACTGACTGGTTACCAACTTTCCCATGCATACGTACTAGGTCATGCGGCCCAAAACTGAAGGGTCTCGCTAGCATTGCAGAGGTCAGTTGGCAACAATGTTCATGATCTTCATGATACACTTTGATCTCGGAAGCTGCCGAGTCACTGGAGAAACATACAGTCTGAACAAGATGAACTTGTTTTTTATCTTTCTTATATTTTTTAGTGAAAGGCCCCTTGGGACACTGTCTGATTGTGTGTCCCTTGCCCATACACACAAAGCACAAACGTTCTTGTTTGGCTTTCTCAAAATCATCTGGTTTTAAGGGCTGTATGAGTGAAGGGCGTTTCTGAGGAGCTTCACCTTTAAATTTATCTTCTTTCTTTCTTTTTAAAAATTTCTTTTTAAATTGAAAGTCTTTCTGAGAAGGCTGCTCAGAAAGTGGTTGTTGTCTCGCCCTCTTCCTACCCACTGAATCATCATAGATTTGAGCATATATGAGAGCTTGCTCAAGGGTAGTAGGCGAGTTTCTCTGGACCTCTACTTTATATTCATCTTTGAGGCCACGGACAAATCCCCTGATTTTCTGATAGTCATCCATATTTTTAATCTTTAAAATTGCTTCTCGATACTGTGAGATATATTGGATGAGGGACTTGTCCATTACTGTTCTTTCCCAGGCTTCCCAGGCTCTATCAAGTTCATTCTCTGGTAGAAATTCTCTTAGGAAAGCTTCTTCAAAAGCTTTCCATGACCGGGGAGTCTGTCCAGTCTCTTGGAGATTTAACCACCACTTATAGGCCATAGGCCCTAAGGAAAGACTGGCCTCAATAGCTTGCAAATGGTCAGGGGTCTGTTTAAGAGCATGAATGTTCTTCCATTTGCTGAGGAAGGTTTGTAGAATATCTGCATTTTTATCCTTCTCTTTCCCATTAAAAGTAGGAGGTTTTAAGTCTCACCCGAAACTGATGGAAGTGGAGAAGGGGATAACTGAGAAGTGGAGGGAAGGCTTCCTTTCGCGGAACTCAAAATCAAGTTTTTGAGTTCAGCGAACGAGTCGTCCACACTGGACTTGAAATTGGCTAATGCCAACTTCAGTTCATCCACTTCTGTTAGCAATTGGAGGAACTGCTCCTTGGTAACCAATTCGTCGAGTTCTTCGACGAACTGTTCCTGTTCTTCTACTTCCATGGGTTCCTTCCCTTTTTTGTAAGCCAAGGCTTCTGTTTCAAGTTCGTCGAAGCCTCTCTCCGGGGGTTGATCAGATCCCTGAGGAGTGGTCATCTTTGGAACTAAAAGAGAGCTACCTTAACTTCTGAAGGAAAAAAAAGTCTAAACGACTAATTTATAACTGTACAAGGAAAAGGAAAGATGACTTAGCTCTGATACCAGTGTAATAGATCCTAACACCATAGTAGGGCAAACACTAACTGATCCACCCAACCTTGCCTACTCCCTGATATAGGGTAAGCCCCTCCTAGCCCAGTGTGAGGACTGGTAGCATGCTACTGCCAAGTGTCGGCCACGTGGCACTGACATGGCCGACTGCACGTCGGGACCCAACTGGGGGCCCTATCCTGTTGACAGGGTCCCTAGGCTGTGTTAGGCCCGCCATGGCTATGGACCGTGCTGGGGCACACTACTCACACTGTCTTGCCCTGTTGGTCATGTACGCTGGACACGACCCTGACTGTGGTATCTGACCTATCTGTGTTCTCTAGGGTTCGACACTGGTTACGAGCTCGTAACAGGATGGTTGAGTATTTACACCTAACTTCCGTACCAAAGTTGAATTCAACACATCATGAGAGGACCCAGTGTCAAATAGAACCTCTACCACACAGCCGTCCTTGCATAACAATAAGAGAAGTGTTAGGAAATTGATACCCTTGGCGAGCCGATTTTGACGAAAGCGTTGGTGGAGCCGTGTCCACTCTCCTGACCACCGAAACATTCGTGAGGCGTGGAACATCTGGATTGGCTTCCTGCTCGATCTCTTCCACTGTCATAGGGTCATCACCCTGGTTCATCTGATCCACCTGAAAATTGTATGTGGTCCGCATCAAGTTTCGTGGACATTCCTTCCACCTATGCTGTCCCAAACATCCAAAACAGAGGTTCTCCCTCTTTGCACGTTCTTGGTCCTGAGGCGACAACATTGAAGGATGTTGACCCTTTTGGGCATTGGGCTGCCCATACAACCCTTTGCCTTTTGGAGCCCCTGCACCCTTCTTCCTTTGGTCACCTCGAGCTTGCCACTGATTGGTTTGACCTTTAAACTTTCTCTTTTTGTTCCATTTGCCCTTGCGTCCCCAAGGTTGCTGACCACTTGTACCAGCTACCGCAACAGGATCCGGGCCTTTTTTCCCATCTTCATAATACAAAGTTGAATCAGCCAGAAACTTTTTAGAGGACCTAAACCAGATGATAGAACATGCTAAGCGTAGCATTAGGCAGTCCCAGGATCGAGCTAGGCATTATGCAGATGCACACTGATGGGATATGCAGTTCTCCGCTGGTGAGAAAGTCTACTTGAGAGTTCCAGTTGACTCTAAAACCCTCAAATCAGGAGTGTGTGCTAAGTTGTCTCCAAGGTGTTGTGGTCCCTTTACCATCAGTAGGAGACTAGGCGAGGTCACCTATGAACTAGAACTCCCACACAGTAGTAAGGTTTTTCCAGTCTTTCATGTAAGTCAGTTACAAAAAGCCTTAACCAGATCAGACAATCTGGTAGGGGACAGTGTTCTAGTTCTCCCATTGGATCCTCAACAACCTCCACATGAACCAGAGGAGATTCTTGATAGTAGAGAGACGCAGACTCGTCATACTCTATACCGAGAATATCTGGTTAAGTAGAATGATCAGCCTGTTGAGAATGCCACTTGGGAAAGAGGCAGCGTCCTTCGCAAGATTTTTCCAGACTTTGTCTTAGAGGACCAAGACGGTTCTTAAGGGGGAGGGAGTGTTACGAGCTCGTAACCAGTGCCGAATCCTAGAGAACACAGATAGGTCAGATACCACAGTCAGGGTCATGTCCAGCATACATGACCAACAGGGCAAGACAGTGTGAGTAGTGTGCCCCAGCACGGTCCATAGCCATGGCGGGCCTAACACAGCCTAGGGACCCTGTCAGCAGGATAGGGCCCCCAGTTGGTCCCGATGTGCAGTCGGCCATGTCAGTGCCACGTGGCCGACACTTGGCAGTAGCATGCTACCAGTCCTCACACTGGGCTAGGAGGGGCTTACTCTATATCAGGGAGTAGGCAAGGTTGGGGGGATCAGTTAGTGTTTGCCCTACTGTGGTGTTAGGATCTATTACACATCCCAGTACTAGTACACAGTGGAAATGGCTGATGGAAAGGGTACAGAGATTTGGGATAAGAGGGTTGTGGGCATTCCACTAACTGTACAAAGTTACACAGAAGAGTTGGATTTTGAAATAACACGGCTTGCGTGGTTTGATGTGGTGTTGGGCATTTGTTGGCACACGATGCAGAAGCCACACATAGCCTGAGATACTCATGTGTATGAGTTCCAGTTTGATGGTGTGATGCATTCCCTTCGTGGTGAGCGGGATGTGCCTCCTGGACCGCTTGTTTCAGCTACGCAGTTGCGTAGGATCCATTGTGAGTACATGTTGTTTGCTTTCTACTTGATATGTCTACTAATACTAGTCAGAGTAGCATGCAGTGTGTGCAAACCAGTACTATTGCCAATTTGGATCAAGAGATTAGGAGAGAGTTTTCAGATGTGTTCATAGATGATCTTCCATCTGTTTTACCTCCTAAGAGGAATGTTGAACATAAGATTGAGTTAATACCCGGATCATGTCCTGTCAATAGACGTCCTTACAGAATAAGTCTTAAGGAGGAAGAGGAAGTGAGACAGATGGTCGATGATTATCTGGCCAAGGGGCAGATACGACCTAGTTATTCCCCTTTTGCCTCTCCGATCATTCTTGTAAAAAAGAAGGATGGATCATGGCGTATGTGTGTGGATTATCGAGGTTTGAACAAGATAACTGTTAAACATCGATATCCTATGCCACGTATAGATGACTTGCTTGATGCCTTGTCAGGTGCCACTGTGTTCAATAAAATAGACCTGAAGGGTGGATACCATCAGGTTACAGTTTGTGAAGAGGATGTACACAAGACTGTCTTTAGAACTCGGTTCGGTCACTATGAGTATCTTGTGATGCCATTTGGATTGACTAATGCCCCAGCTACATTCATGATGATGATGAATGATGTGCTTAGACTGTATATGGGTAAATTTGTCGTAAACTTTGTTGATGACATTCTGACTTACAGTGCAGGTGAGGTCAAGCATATGGCTCACCTTAGGACTGTGTTGTCTACTTTGAGGGAGAACACTTGTTTGCCAATAGTAAAAAAAGTGAATTGTTTGAAAAAGAAATTGAGTATCTTGGTCATGTAGTGTCTACTGATGGAGTAAGGCCAGATCCTAAGAAGGTTGTTGTGATCGTTGCGTGGCTTGTGCCAACTGATTTGACAACACTCCGTTCTTTTCTTGGATTGGAAGTATTCTATAGAAAATATGTTAAGAAATACTCCTATATTGCAGCACCTTTGACTGATTTGACTCAAAAGAATAGATTTGGTGAGTGGACTAAACTGTAGCAAGCAAGCTTTGATCAGTTGAAACAAGCTATTGCTGAGTGCATCACTCTAAAGATTGTAGACCCTCAAAAGCCCTATGTTATAGATACGGATGCGAGTGACATTGCTGTGGGAGTTGTTCTGATGCAAGAGGGTAGGCCTGTGGCCTTTGAGAGCAAGAAGCTCAACCCTGCTCAGAAAAATTATCCAACTCATGAGAAGGAGTTGTATGCCATAGTTCATGCATTAAAGGCATGGAGGCATTATTTGTATGGATCAAAATTTGAGGTATTCATTGATCATGATACCTTGAGATACTTTTGTAAGCAGCCAAACCTTAGAGGCCGGCAAGCCAGATGGTCTGAGCTCATGCAGGAATTCCTAATGGAGATTCGGTACAAGAAAGGTGTCGAGAATCGTGTGGCAGATGCACTATCTCGTGTGGCGTATCAGATGTCATTTGTAGTCATTGAAAATGACTTACTGTCTGAGATAAGAAAGGCTCAGGAGGAAGATCCTCACTGTAAGAGAGTGGAATAGGAGGTGAGTCATGGCCATGCAGAGTCTCAAAAGGAGAGCTCTTCTACCTTTTTTTCACACTTATCTTAAGTATTCCATAGAAGATGGAATAGTGATGAGAAATGGCAAGGCTCTTATTCCAGCTTGTGAGGTGCTGCGAAAGAGGATCTTGCATCTCTGTCACAATAGCCCTAGTGCTGGTCATCCTAGTGTGGATAGGACCTATGAGTTGATACAACGTAACTTTTGGTGGTCGAGACTTAAGAAAGAAGTAAACCATTATGTGACACATTGTTTTAAGTGTCAAGTTAATAAGGCTGAAAGGATTAAAGTGCCTGGATTATTACGCCCGTTACCTATACCATAAGGGAGATGGGAGAGTATTTCCATGGACTTTATGCAGCAGCAACATAATGCTATCCTAGTTGTGGTTGACAGACTCACGAAAATGGCTCATTTTATTCCAACTAGTAATAAGACTGATGCACCTGGTATGGCTGATTTGTTTATACAGCATGTATTCAGACTTCATGGATTACCTAGATCCTTTGTGTCTGACATGGATTCTCGTTTTACTGGCAATTTTTGGACTGCAGTATTTGAGAGGTTAGAGGTGCAGTTGGGAATGAGTAGTTCTGATCATCCTGAAACAGATGGACAGACTGAGAGAGTTAACCAAACCTTGGAAGACATGCTTAGGGCGTATGTGAGTGAAAGACAAATGCAATGGGAACGTTACCTACCATTGTTGGAGTTTGCCTATAATGATAAAAAGAATGCATCTACGAAGATGAGTCCTTTCAAGCTAAATTATGGTTTTAGACCAGCCAGTTCAGTTACTATAGGTATGCCTCATAAGACACCTAGTGCTATGGAATTTCTAACTCACATGCAACAGATGTTGGAGTTAGCTAAGGAAAATGTAAAAGCGATGATGGATCGGGCAAAGACATATGCTGATCTGGATCGTACGCCAAGAGAGTTCGAGGAAGGAGATATGGTATTTCTCAGGATTCCAAAGGGCTCGAGAACCCTAAAGACAGGAAAGTGTTATAAGTTGTCACCTAGATACTGTGGACCTTGGAAAATTGTTAAAAAGATTAATAGCGTTGCTTATGAATTGGATTTGCCTGTTGGTTGTAAGGTTCATCCTGTTTTTCATGTTTCACGCTTAAAGAAGGTTTTACATGATGGTGATAACTTGTTGGCTGATGGCCTTGTATTGTTTCAGGAGCGTGGGGAGGTGATGCATGGACCAGCAAGAGTATTGGACTGGAGGCATAGACGGTTGCGGAATCATTTGCTCCGTGAGTACTTGGTTGCATGGCATGGACGACCTCTCAGTGATGCTACCTGGGAGACCGCGCATGGGTTGCATGCATAGTATCCAGACTTTGCCATCGAGGACAATGTCATCTGAGGAGGGAAGGGATGTCACATGTACTTTGAATCCCTTTGCCCAATGTATGGTAAATTGTAATTATTAAAGTGTAAATGGCTAAGTCACCGGTTGTGGAGACAATTGTAAATTGCAATGTAGATATTTGTTATAGTGACTAAATACGAGATGGCCAAGGAAACTCTGGGTCTCATGAGAGTCTGCTGGACTGACCTCCTAAAAAGTAAGAAGGATTGACTGGTCAACGTGACATGTGTCACATGCTCACTGAGACACTTGATCCAGTGCATGAGTGACACTTGTCAGATGGTCAATGGACGGGTCAACAGGACATGTGTCATATGCTCATTGGGACACTTGGTCCAATGCATGAGTGACATGTGTCAGACTGTCCACCTACTAGCTTGCCTATGTGTCAGGGTATTGCCAAGTGGAAAGTGTCGGCTGTGCATGGAGTTTGCCATGTGTCGACTTTAGGATGTGTCAGGGTTAAGGGGTGCTTGAGGGGATATAGGGTGAGCCTTGTTAGGCATTCCTCATTATGATGATGATTATGGTATTCCTATGCGGCTATGGTTGGGAGGAGACTTGTAGCAGAGCTCTCATGTTTGCTTGTTGATCTATGTACATTCACTTGAGATTAATAAAGTGACGGATTTGCTGGGTAATTCTGTGTATTTACTTAGGGTTTGTGAGCTCGTGTGCAACAGCTATCCACCTTGGAAGAGAATTCCCATGGATCCATAAAAAATTTCGATGAAAGGTAGCCCTTCTCCATGTTCTCCCATCTTCGTAAGCCTTACTCTGATACCACTATAAGGGAAGCTCCCTAAGATCCTGCTTACAAGATAACACACAATGAAAAACACACTATTAAGCAACCACCCAACCAAGTAGAAGCAACCAATCAACTCTAGAACTTCACCCCCAAGCCAAGGAACAAGAAGCATGAATGTAGAGTGAAACTCTTGCAATGAATCAATGATCACAATAAGGAGTAGGGCGAGTTTGGCCTCAATATATAGAGCCAAAAGCATCCTGGGCACATAGCCATGTATAGCCCTAAGTTTCCTATACATAGATTCACCTAGAATAGAGTTCTATGCATGGACCACCTATTCATAGAATTGCTATTGATAACTCTACACATGCATACACTGTCTCATACCTTGTCTAATCTCCATTTAGTGTGTTATGGACCTCACAAGGATATTAGTTACTTTCGGGTCACATCCAGTATGACATGGCATAACTAGCAACTTGATTTACTGGAGTACCGTGTATCCAAGACTAGGAGTATACTGAATCCTACTTACTGGCCATGGACATAACAGATGTAGCCTATCTCGGTCGAAGAAAGCGCAACTGATTTCTGCTTCCTTGAGTTCCAGGAAATCGGTCCTAATGAAGAAGAGAAATACAATCCATCAACTAAGTTATTACAATGCATATAGGAAAGTGATCTTGTATTCATGTGTCCAAATCGACTATGCCACAAAATAGCATTATCATTTTATACATTTTCATGAGAGATGCTAGCTAATGCAACTAAATTAGAGAGTACATAAAGATTTCCGACTCTAATGCATGTAGTCAGAGTAGTATGTTCTTCGCTCAGATGAGAAAGTAGCAGTGTAGCCCTCATCAGTTATCTTAGAGACTGATAATAGGTTCTTTGATAGCTAAGGAACGTGAAGGACGTTGGAAACACAAACAGAAATATCTTTTTTGAAAGTGATCTTCATTGTTCCTTTGCCTTCCACACGTATGGTGCTTGAATCTCCGAGGTAGATGAATTGATCTCTGTTGTAAGCTGCATACTTGGTAAACCATTCCTTGCGAGAGGTCATTTGTTGGGTAGTGTCGCTGTCCAGATACTAGCTATCACGGTCTTCATTGCTATTGTTGTAAGCCATTAACAAATGTGTATGTTGCTCCACCTATATGAGACATACTAATAGTAATACAGATAGAACACACTTAATCTCTCAGTTTATACGAGCTATGCTTTGATACCAATCCGATGGGACAAGGGAGAGAGAAGAACGCGAGCAAAGAAGAGAGCAGTAATATTGCGGAATCCATTGCAATCAGCTGCTAGATGCAAAACTGTCCAATAGAAAGCTTATGCTAAATATAATTACAACTTTAAGTGTTCCAATTGCCCAACAGGATCTTAAAAATTAATTCATACTCACAAAAACAAGAGTATAGTCCACCGAACAGATTAGAAATGGTTTGTGTGTGGTATTACTGAAAAATGGATTCAATGTGAAGTTTGGTTCTGAAATAGATGGAAAGAGCAGTATGATATTGCGAGTTCCTCAAGTGTCAAAGACAGCCATCGTCTGATCAAAAGCGGAGTCGTAGACATCTGTGTTCTGATCAGAGTGAGTAAACAAGCGCGATCAAACAACGATAAAGTGCATTCAATCACAACAAGCATTCATCTACGTTATACACAGATAGAAAAGCGTGATGTTGCTTTATTACACTGAAGCACAATAAAATAACAATTACAACCAAAATGGCGATGTAACTGGGAGGCTCAAATAATACGTCTCATCATGGACAAAGCTTCAAGTAAACTGTGCTGGGATTATCTATTTATAGATTGCATCCATGTATTAACTACATTAAATGTTTGTCACCTAATTAGATAAGCCATTGTACTTGGAAGTATATGGCTTTTGTGACAACTGTACATAGTGTATACTGTCAACGAATTAGGAATGTTGACGCGAACGAGGACGTCGCAAATCCTCTCACTTCGCATTTTACGTGAAGTGGTTTTCTCTCACTTCGCAAATTTCGGGAAGTGGATGGGAACGTCCTTTGTTCAATATGGACGACCTTCACTTTTTTTCTCTCTTTGGGTTTTTCGAGAAAAAGCCGAAGGTGCCCTAAAACAATTCAAGTCTTGAAGTAGATGACCTTCGAGAATTTTCTATCTCTTCGCATTTTGCGAAAAAGCCGAAGGTGCTCTAAAATGGTTGAACTTTGAACGGTGCCTAAATGTCGCATTTTGTTAAAATGTGAAAAGGCGAAGTTGTTGCAAAATAGTTTAAACTGTTGAACTATGCTAGTTTCGCATTTCGGAAAAATGCGAAAAAGGCGAAGCTGTCGCGAACATAGCTCATTTTTGCAGACTGTCACGACACTTAGAGTATTTTTGCAGACTATCGCGAAAGTAATGTATTTCTGTAGACTTGTTTTAAATGCTTATTTCGTGAAAGTGCATCCCCTTTCCATTTTTGGAGAGGAGACATCCCCATCTTGAATGCTCTATTTGTGTCAAATTGCTTTTGATGTTTTAGCTATCAATACATGCACATTCCATTGCTAGTTTTTACTTTGATCATTAAAAGTATTCCATTGTCCTAAAATAATACTAAAGTTAGCCATGATCTTGGATTTTATTTGCGAGGTGCACGAGGGATACTTTTGTGAGCACCACATCATCGCATACTTGCACGCATTTGTGAGTAAAGAGCTTGTTTCATAATATAAGCAACAATGGTTACTTCTCCTAGAAACTTATGAGATAATGTTGAAGATGCCACGTGGCATTAAGTGGGTCAATTCCAAAATCCGAAAATTTTCTGGTCTCAGAATCTGTTGGTCCAAAAATTTCCCGGGCATGCGGGTATCAAGCAAGAGCGGAGGGTGCCGGGGACATGTGGGGATTAATGAACGGTGCCGGGTGTAATCTCCTCCATGTCAATAAGTGACGAGGGTTGAAGACCTCGGACTACTTTTTCATACCAATTTAGCATTAGGTCAGATTTGATCCATGCAAGACTCATTTCATATATTTTAAGCTGACATACTTAATATTAATTGGTTTCGTGGTGTAGTTGGTTATCACGTCAGTCTAACACACTGAAGGTCTCCGGTTCGAACCCGGGCGAAGCCATACTTTCTTTTTTCCTTTTGCGTGATTTAATCTGCGAGAAACCGTCTGGCAACCCCTTTATCTTTTTGGGCGCTTCCATGACTGTTCCTTGCTTCGGCTGATTTGCGAGGTATGCACGCGCGCACACACACACACATACACACACAATATATATTTGAGAGGTTTTTGTGAAATTATTCTTTTGAAGAATCGTGACTGCTTGATGGCTACTGAGAAACTATAAATAGCAGCAGTAGGTGGGCATCTCATGTAGTAAATGCAGCCCATGAAGCTGAAATAGATTTGCAGCAGTCATGCAGATGGAAAACTTGAGCAGATCAGAAAGGAACTCCAGAGTAGTATTCAACCCAGTATCAGGTCAGAGCACATTTCAGAAAGCATGTAGTGAGTAGCACTAGTTTGGGTTCACTATTGTCAGTCTGAAATAAAAAATCTGATCAAGATTCTCGTGATAGGCACTTAGCAATAGCAGATCTGAAACTACAGCTCAAATTTTGTTGCAGAAGACCTGTGTAGTAAATATCGATTACAGCCTTATAATTTCAGAGTACGAATCCAATGAGTTTGGAGCATTTGACTTACATTGACAGCGAAAAGACAATTTGAGCAGAGACAAAAAATTGAAATGAAAGTTTGATGCTTTGCGAATGCATGATTGACCCAAAAGTACTGGGCAAATTCTTGAAGTGTTCAGCAGGTCCAAGAATGATGCAATTCCTGGAGATCTTTACGTATCATCACTCAAGACTTGAGCAAATTATAAGATTTCTGAGCCTAATTCAGTGTAATCTGATCCTAGGAAGAGATAGGTGCTG
The DNA here is from genome assembly GCA_029204225.1 of Diphasiastrum complanatum. Taxonomy (NCBI): domain Eukaryota; kingdom Viridiplantae; phylum Streptophyta; class Lycopodiopsida; order Lycopodiales; family Lycopodiaceae; genus Diphasiastrum; species Diphasiastrum complanatum. The sequence continues at coordinate 79,899,641 of CM055092.1, forward strand.
CTATTGGTTATAGCTGTTCTTGTGATAGAAATTGCTAAAAAAATAACATGTCATTATTTTTTGACAATGCCATTGCGCTCATAGCACTTTTTTTAGCACTTCCCGGAAATTTGCTTGCTAAACAGTTAGGGCAAGTCTTAAGCTTCAAATCAAATGGATCAATAATTATCTTTCATCGATAGTTCGGATGATGTCCGGTATGTCGGAGCCACATGTGAACGATTCCCGAGTATTTCTGCAGACTGTGTAAAAACACGAATAAAACTGTAGAATTGGATAATAAAGTGGATCAAGATTAAAGATCGATTATGTAGAATAATCTAACACTTAGCACGTCGACTTACTATATTCGGAGGGTGAAAAATATATTCCGAAATAATATTTTTACTCAAAATTTGATTCTCATATGTGTCAAAATAGCTTTTCTATTTTATAATTTACTCGACTACATGCTAGCCAAAAAGAAATTTATTTTTTCAAAAAGTTTTTCAAAAGAACTTCATTTTTTTTAAATAAAAAATTTGCAAGCTAGCACGTCGGCATGCTAGCTTTTACAACTTCATTTTGTAATACCATGTGCTACAAAGAGATGGGACAAGGAATTCCACCTGCATGACTGTATCTTGGCCATACACCAGTTGGAAGGGGGCTTGTTTAGTGCTGCCTTTGTATGCAATTCTGAAAGCCCACAAAGCAGCGTGTAGCTTGTGCTCCCAATATGATATGCTTGCTTCCACAGTCTTTGTTAAAATGTCGCACATAATCTTATTAGAAGATTTGGCTTAGTCATTGTCTCATGGGTAATAAGGCATGCTAAAACAATGGATCATGAAGAACTCTTCTAATAAGACCTTGATGGTCTCGTTTACAAAGTGAATACCCCGATCACTGACCAGCTCCACTAGGCATCTGAAGCGCACAATAATGATCTCGTAAAGGAACTTCTAGATCAATTTTGTGTCTAGTTTTTGCAGTAGACTGTTTAGCAAACATCCAATCACTCTTGTGAATCTTGTGTAGATCCATTTAGGGTCCTAAAGTACTAAAATCTAATAATAATGTCCTTTGTGCCCTCTTGTCATAGGCCCTCATATTAGCAAGAGTCTTTTCGGCCTCAATTCCATGCCTATCACAATGTCCCAGAGCTCCTTCTCCATAAATGATGCTCTTCATTTTGTATTTCCAAATACTATATTTGGATACACCGTCCAACTTCCTAGCTTCACCCAGAATTGACTCACTGAGGCTAAAAAAAAGTGCTCTGAGCGCAATGGCATTGTCAAAAGTCGAAAAAAGGACATGTTATTTTTTTCTTACCAACCCCCCACTGTTTAGTTGGCAAGTTAAGAGAAAAGTTCGCTTCAAAACGGATAATGATTTCCTCCGCACATCCCCAATTACACACTCCCTGAAAGGGGCAAAGGACTTCTAGAGTCCATTGAACAGTTCTTCCTCGGTAATGACTTGGAACAATTAGCCTTCATAGCCTTTTCGTAGTTGACACCGAGGTCCGTATGGCAATTTTCTTCCTCCCCCGAGGTTGCCCCACAGCCATCTAGATGCAATCACATAAGGACACCATCAAGCTCTTTCAAGACAAGGCAAGAATGAAATTGCTCCACACACCCTATATTACCTTAACTTGAAAGTTACAAGAAAAAGTACATAAGTAGAAGCTAAGGGCTTGAAAAGGATTTGCCCAACCATCTAGAACTTAGAGAGATAAATGAACCATAACAGAACTGGCGAGTAACCGTAAAAGAAACAGTTGATTATTGCCTTTCTAACTACACACACACACACACACACACACACACAATCGTATACTTTTGCGGCTAAAGAACTACGAGCTTTTACGATGTTTCTAATCCTGGATTTTTGTTGTGACACAGTGACCAACAAGAAAAGATGTCGTCCACGGTTCGACTGACATTTGGACTTCAAACTATAAGATCATCGTAGTGGTTAAATTTTTGGGACTGGATGACTAGTTTTGGTTATACTATGCTAATTACTCTCAAAAACTTTGTTAAAAATCTTTTTTCGCTCGAGCAGTTTATTCTACTGATACATTATTTCAGAAGCAGAATGTGTTAAGGCTATTTCTAATAGTGCCGCTAGTCGGTCTGAGTAATGGTTGGACACCGGCCGGTATATTTTGCCTTAGTATTTGCTAGGCTTTTTACTCTAAGACTTTAAATGTTGGCATAACTTTTATCAGCTATACGACTTTATGCCTTGTCTTTGTATGAATTAAAATGTTTCTTTGCTCTACTTTAATGCTTTTAGTCTCTCTCTCTCTCTCTCTCTCTCTCTCTCTCTCTCTCTCTCTCTCTCTCTCTCTCTCTCTCTCTCTCTCTCTCTCTCTCTCTCTCTCTCTCTCGCACCCTTGACTGTTTTCGTGTGCTCCTCCTCCTCTTAGTTTGCGTTGAGCCTCTCCTTGCTCTTTCTCGTGATGTGCTCCTTTTGGCTGGCGCTTTTACGGCTTTTCGGTGTGGCGGTTGTGGTCTATTAACTGCGTGCTGGCTTCCTTTGCCTTTGGCCTCAATTTATAGCTGCTGCTGGGTTTGCTAGTTTTCCCTTATGGTTGCTGCGGTGCTTGCTATGTTATGGTTGCAGTTCGGTTCCTGCTCTGTTGCTTTGGCTTCTTGGTTGCTGGCCAGCTCTTGGCTCTGCGTTTGGTGCTTTCTGGGTGATTGGCCATTGCTTTGCAGTTTCTTGCTCTCCCTCTGTGGAACGCTTTTGTCCCTGGGTTCTGCTTTTTTGGTTCTTTTGGTGGCGGTTTGTGGTGTCCTTTCTACTTCATGGTTCACTGGCTGGCCGGTGGTGGGTGTAGTTCTGTGGCCTTCTCTTGTTCCTACCATGTCTTCTGACAAGGTGAGTTTGTTTGTGCTCTTTGTGGGTCTGTGGGTGTTGTAGTTCTCCTTCGTGTTGCTGTCCTGGTTGCTGAATTTTTGGTTTTTCTACCTGTCTAACTTGGTTTTGCTTCCATCTTGTTGCTTTTTATGCGCTTCGTGCACTTGTTTTCTGTTTTCGTTTTGTCCCTAATGTAGACTTGCTCTCCTTGCTGCTTTTGTTACTTTATTTCTTTTTAGTTGGCTAGTTCTTTTGCCCTTGTCCAGAATTATAAAAGACAGTGTAGTTTAGTTGACTGTACTTAAGAACTTCTAAACTGATTACGCTTGTCATTTCAAAAGTTTTTGTTCCTGGTTAATTTCTTGATCGTTCTTTACTAGGATGATTCTTGACTCTTTTGTACTTTGACATGGCTACCTTGTCAAAAGACACAAGAAAAGGGGATTGGCATCTTATTAAGCTGGCAAAACAACATGTAGGCTATTAAATGGTTGTCCTTGCTTGTCCTGCATTAATTGACGTTAAAGTGTTGATGCTACTTATGTTATCTAGAGCATATTCGCTCTTGCATAACAACGTTGATACTTAAAACGTCATCTTTGGGACTGGTTGTTTAACCAAGAGTAGTTATGTCGTTTACACAAAAAGCTACGTCACTAGTGGTTTATTCGAGTGCAAGCATTTATTGTTTGTTCATATTAACCCGCTATCTTGAAGCCTGTCACTGGGCGATTTGTTGGTTGATGCTTCGAGACGAATGTTACCTCCCATTTGATGTTTTGGTATGAGCTGTATTACATATGATTGTACTAAGAATCTTACTTCTCATACTTTGTGGACCTTCGGGAGAAAAACTAACATTTTTGCCTCCCTGGTTTTTGAAGCTTTCTATTAGTGTCTAGTAGTCCTGTTTGTCATCCTCCGTCCATGCTTTTTGACCAGGAAATTGTTAATGTTTTCATTTAAAAATTATGAAAGCCTCTGATTTCTAGACAATTGTTATTCTAGAGACTTCATCAATAAAGGTAATGAAATACTTTGCATCTAGTAATGAGGGAGTTTACATACGTCCACATATATCTCTATGAACAACATCTGACGGATCTTTTGCTGCATGCATATGGTTTGATCTAAAAGGAATCCTATCCTACTTTCCAAAGATGCAGCTATGACAGACAAGGAGATCGACCTTACCAGAAGGATAGTCGAGATCAAGAACCATGGATTGTCTGGATTCGATATAGATGCATGATTCAAGTGTCCTAAGCGATGATGCCATAGTAATGCTTTATTGACTAGAACAAAGGTTTTCAAGGCTTGACTAGACTCAGAATAGCAATGTGCCAATCTATATAAGTAACTCTGCCTCTTGCCAAGAGTGCAAGTATCTTATTACTCGTATCAACTATTTTGCAATGATCATATTCAAATTCTACCTTATGACCTAAATCTGTAATTCTACTTACTGATAATTCTTCTTCTTCTTCTTCTTCTTCTTCTTCTCTCTCTCTCTCTCTCTCTCTCTCTCTCTCTCTCTCTCTCTCTCTCTCTCTCTCTCTCTCTCTCTCTCTCTCTCTCTCCTACGCTTCATTTTCACCTAAAACTCGGATTTTGTGGACAGATTAGTGTGCATTAGTGTTAGATTTGTCGTTTTTCATGTTTTTTTTTTTTTGTTTTGAATGTACTGTAGGGAGAGATTGTGAGGTGGGAGGATCTGTTCCAAGCACCCAATCCCTTTCAAAAATCCAAAAAAAAATTCAAAATCTATTTTTGGCGGAAAAAGGGCGGGAAAACATAAGAGATCTAATAAGTTTTTGTTCAGATTGAAGTAACCTTCGCAGAGCCTTCCGAGGTTCCATCTCACTGAGACAAGGACACATAAATCTTTGTGAGAGTTAGTTCCCAGCAGATTTTGAAAAAAATAGAAAAACCCATAAAATTCAAAAATCCCCTCCCTTGTAAAAATTGAAAAAAGTCTCAAAACTCAAAACTAACCTTCGTAGAGCTCTTTGAAGTTCCATCTCAATGAGACCAGGACAGAGAGAAGTCTGTGAAGGCTAGATCTCAAAAAAAGTGCCTCTGCAAAGGTTCCCGAGATAAAAATGATGGAAAAATCAGACTGAACCTTCGCAAACATCAATTTTTTGAATTTTTTGGCAACCAACCTTTGTAGAGAATTTTGAAGATCCATCTCATTGAGATAGTGACACAGAAAAGCCTGTGAGAGTTAGTTTGAATTATTGATTGATATGTGAGCCAAAAAGTAGTTTTGATCCCTTGCAGACATCAATAACTCTCACACCACTGAGAAGTAACCTTCGCAGATCATCCCATTGTTTCCAAAATGTCATTTTTTATCAGTGGTGAAGTTTGCGAGAGTTAGTTTGAGATATTGGTGAAGATCTGAGCCAAAAAGTGTTCCAGAACCCTCGTAGACAGTGAAATTTTCATCATCTACGAGAGTCAACTCTCGCAAGCTTTTCCAGAGTTAGATACACATCAGATCTAGCTCTTGTGAAGTCTGCGAAAGTTACTTTCCAATAGATCTAAAAAATTCAGAGTTTTTACCGAAAAACAACCTAAATAACCTTCGCAAACATCCATCTCCATTCTATCTTCCATCCCCTCTCTCATCTATTAAATCCATTTCTATTTTACTTTTCCATCCTTACTTCTCAATATTTTTACTTACTCTTTTCTCTTATTCTTCTTTTTCTTCTTGTTGGATTATTCTCCTTCTACCAATCGACTATTCGATTTTAATCTTCATCCATTGTTTAATCCAGTTCTACGGATTTTCCTGTGTCTCTACACAGTCTACAAAGTTACACGAAGTTTACGACAATGTCACATTTTTTGCCTGATAGAAATCTCATGTAAAAACATAGTGTCGCATTTTTCGCTTTTCAGAAGAACCTCGAATGTTAAGGAAAATGACTCTGACAAAGTGTGGAGCAACCCTAAATGAGATTTAAGGGCACCTTCTCCTTTTTTGCATTTTTTTGCAAAAAATTCGACAGTGTCGCCTATGGCTATTTTAGTTCATTTCTGCAGAGCTACAATTGTGGTTCATTTATGCAGACATAACGTTTATGGCCAATTTCACTGCCTATCAGCAATCAATGACATGGACCGAATGGATGTCAGTTGATCACCCGCCAACTGGCGATCGCAATTGACGACCTAATTTCTTAGTATAAATAGTTGTTCATATTCATACAGTTTAATCATCTGAAATCGTATGACTATCAAGATTATCAGAAGCATTTTGAATAGTTAGCTCTCTCTCTCTCTCTCTCTCTCTCTCTCTCTCTCTCTCTCTCTCTCTCTCTCTCTCTCTCTCTCTCTCTCTCTCTCTCTCTCAAGCCTGTGAGCTTGAACACTTATGAGCATTCTAGCTCACTTCTTAGAGTTGTTTTTGAGATTGCTATTGCGCTATTGCTTATCAACATTGCGCTCAATTCAGACTTTCATTTTTAGCCACTCAGAGATAGCATAGAGTATGAGGTTTTCAATCTGCAACTTATTGTACTCATTTACTTCTGTTACGTTTTCATACTGAATCAATACTATCCTTCATTAAGTTCAGTTTTCGTCTCAGAATTTATGCATTTTTGTATTTCTTCGAGACTAATTCACAAACAATTCGTGACTAATTATTTGTCTGATAATTTTCGATGCTTAATTGTTTGGGTACGTAATCACTGTGGTACTCTCGATTTCAAAGTTAGTTACTATAAGTTCGAACGTGATTTCTATCACTATTGTCTTGTTTGAAATTGATAGGTGTAATCATGCATTAGAAAGACGAAGATAGTTTATTCTGCCATGCACAAAAAGTTCTTTTCAAGCTAGACCTATCTTCTGCACACCACTTTTTGACATGGTATCAGAGCGATTTCACTACTATTTTATCTAGTTCCAACATGATATCAAAGCGAAAGCTCTAATACTTGATATCTTTTGCGATATCAAATTGATATCATACTCTTCAGTTCTTTTCAACCTTTCAATATCAGAGAATTGATTTCCTATTGTTGGCATTACCACATCTTAGCGTCATCGATACAATCGACAGTCTAGATTCCAGATGGATTCTCAAAGTAAAGTTGGTCTTATCACAGACAAGCTAAATGGATCAAATTAGAAGTCTTAATTGTAATTTGACCAGGGGAGGTGCCTTAAAATTAAGAAGAGTCCATGAGAGAGAATAACAAAATTTCACATAGTCCCTCTTGACAAGTCAAGACCAAACCTTTTGAACCCTTCAATTTATAGCATAACAGGTAAAAATACAGATGTATAAAGTATAACAGTATAGAGAGTACCATAAAGTGAAGCAAGTTTTGAGACACCCAACTGTTACCTACCACCATCCCACACACAAGTTAGTCGTGTGAGGAAGACAGGTGTCATAGCTGAGCATCAGTTGTTATTCATGTCCGAAACAAGATTCACTAGTTTATTAACTAGGTTGCATTAAAAACAAGTACGTCCAATCTTCCCCATCATTCATTTCATAACTTAGCAATCGTTCTGCCCTTTTGACGAAGCCGTATCAGGGCAGACGCCATACTGATCAATAAAGGAGCAAAAAGAACGTATTAATTTCACATATACATTCTTCATGTAAGAAGCTATCTTTCATTACACAGATGGACAGAGACTGGGCAATGGTCATAGCGCTAGGTGCTAGAGCACCACCGTGCTATACTAGCCCCCACAAGCCTCCCGTAGCAGTTTACCGGGAGTCCAAGTGCCGAACAACTTGGGCAAATCCATGCCGTTCAAGTGTACCATGGTCGAGCTCTCTATAATTACTTGACTTTACTTATATCAACCGGACACAGGATGTAGAAAATCTTTTTAAAAAAAAAACTCATGTTCGTGTTATCTGCTTCGCATGCAGGATCAGCCTATACTTTTTATTACTTAAAAAAAAACATTATGCTCAAGGTTTGTAAATCATCATACATACGTGAGTAAAATCATGGTACCAAGTTAGGTCACCCACTGTATTGGTGATATTCTGTAAAGCGTCATACTTGAATGTGAGTTGAAGTCATCTCTTGTGAACTATCCATCTTCAGCTGCTTAAACGAATCACCCACGTGCTAAGGCATTCACATCGAAAGTATTGGATTAAGTATAGAGTATTCTTGAAGCCTAACAAAGTCATTATCAATAGCTAGCTACTTACTTATCCGTATATTAATCGTATAGCTTTTCATTCTTTTGAGAGCATTTCCCACCATATACAGATTATTAGCAATGGCAATCACTATTACTCAAGAGCATATTAGCACATCCCACCACCTTTTTACTATTTCATTATCCGTAATCATAGCCATTATAATACTAGTATATCAGAGATAGCTCCTATCATCCTCTTTATCAAACCAAAGGAGCAATCGTATGTAGCAACACTACGTACAGATTCTAGCCAATCGAGTATAGTAAGAGCATTCTTATGAACCATATTCATGCTACAGCTTCTGGTAATTCCAGAAACCAACTAGAAAGACAGCGGTCCATCGCATTTTTGAATGCATTACATATTGAAAAATGTAACCAACATTGCTCATACAACAAGCAGATGGTAGATCGCTGTAGTTTAGGCATTAATACTAAGAAAACCAGCACTGGACAGCGGCCAGATCCGCTTCATAGAGGTCGCTGACCAACGATCAACCACTTTTCAAAAACGTTGATAAAGATACTCAACAACTGGTTTGATGTCCAACGCTTTTCATAAACCACATAGGTTGAAAAAAATACCTGAAAAGTTGCCCACGCTTGCTTGCTGGAACAACGATTACTTGTAGTAATATCCAATCCCAATATGCCAATCAAACCTTGCTACTACACAATGGTAATCATAACATCCTGTGAGCATTCATCTTTAGCATGCATGCTTCCTTATCAGCGAGCTACCATTCAAAACCCTCACCTTTGTTTGCAAAATGATTGTTCTTCCAATAGCATCCACGAACGTTCTCGTCAATCACAATCACCGTACGATAGAGCAGGGAGAGAGAGAGAGAGAGAGAGAGAGAGAGAGAGAGAGAGCAAGACAACATGAGGGAAAGTGAATAGGGTTGTGTGAATTCCCTCTTTTTAGAACCAGATGACACTTAGGTGTACTAAGTGCAAATTGTTGCTCACCGTTAGATTGACTGTCCATAATGTGCATAGATCCTGGCCATTGAAAGATTCACCACTTTCCCACCATTTTTTACAAAAAAACTTTTTCTGTTAAGTGGGGTCTTTTATCATAGTAAGGCATTTTTTTTGCCACCACTAGCAAATAAGGTTAGTATGCGATGTTTACATTCCATAGAGGTTTGCGAAGCGAATAAAGTGATATATGTACGTAACAGAGCCCATGTAGGAGAGAGAGAGAGAGAGAGAGAGAGAGAGAGAGAGAGAGAGAGAGAGAGAGAGAGAGAGAGAGAGAGAGAGAGAGAGAGAGAGAGAGAGAGAGAGAGAGAGAGAGAGAGAGAGAGAGAGAGAGAGAGAGAGAGAGAGAGAGAGAGACCCTCCACACGTTGAACTGGGTTCTACCCATGTGTATCTGAGTGGATAGTGTACCAAAGGGAGAGAATCAGTGTGCAAACTCAACGAAAGCCTCAAATTACCAAAAGCTTAGATCAAGGGCTGAGATTTGCTAATCAGGGTGAGACTAGGGCCATTTGATCCAAATAAGCCATTGGATGGCATTGACGAGGGTTTGAAAGGCAACAAAGGGCAAAAGAAGCTGTCCGTTTATTAAGAAAATTTAGCTTGAAAGCGACCCAAGGCCATGAATTTTATGAAGGGTGAAGTTTCTTCAACCCGAAGAAATACTTCAAAAATTGGAAATGCCCTTATCTCCATCTCCATGGAGATGGAGATAAGGGCATTTCCAATTTTTGAACTATTTCTTTTGGGGAGGGCCTGATAAGAAAAAAATAACATGCCACTATTTTGGACTTTTGACAATGCCATTGCGCTCAAAACACTCTTTTTAGCCTACATGTGCAATTTCAAGCTGTTTGGAGATGGCAAACGTGAATGAGTCAGTTTTGGGTATGACAAGAGGGCACAAAGGACATTATTGTTGATCAATTTGTCAGTGAAAGACCATGTGATCATGCACATCAATGATGCGGTTTTGGCGAAAGGCACGTGGGAAGCATTGAGAGTCCAATATCAAACTACGAACCCATCTCGTACGATGTTTTTGAAGACTAAGCTCAATACCATACGAATGGAAGACAATGAGAGTGCAGAATCCTTCTTCACCAGGATCAAGAAACTGAGAGATTAGTTGATTGTCATTGGAGACCACATCAGATATATGAAGATTGTCCATACTGTCATGAGTGGCGTATTTGAAGGATTGCAAATGTTCATGAGCGACATTGCATCGAGGGGAAAGTGCTATTATTGCCATAAGCAAGGCCATTGGCAGGGGGCAATGAAGCAGTAAGGCAACTTAGTTGAAGAGGATGTAGAGGCCTTTATTCAGTTTATGATGATTGCTCCTCTTTAGCCTCCTTAAGCATTCTCTTCCTGCTTTCTAGCTTAAGTCCTGCTTTCTAGCATAGCTAGTGAATCTTAGCGTGTAGCTTGATGGGCCATTTGAACTATGAGACCTTTCACTTGATGGACAAACTAAAGATGGTGAGCGAAGTACCACCGTTATAGGATGAGCGTCACTCAATATGTGAAGGTTGCGTGATGGGAAAACACCATAGGGAGAAATTCAAGAAGGATGGAGTAGCTAGGGCTAAGAGGGCACTTGAGTTTATTCATAGTAACTTGTGCGGCCCAAAAAAGACCATGTCATTGAGTGGAGCCTACTACTTTATGACCTTCATAGATGATTACTCTAGAAGGACATGAATCTACTTCTTGAAAAGTGAATTAGATGCATTTGGACTGCTTCAAGGAATTCAAAGCTTTGGTGGAGAACCAAATGGATGCAGAAATCAAAGTGCTAAGATAAGATAGAGGGAGTGAGTACAAATCAGGTGAATTTGAAGTATTTTGCAAGGAGCATGGAATAAAGTTGTAGTTTACTCAAACTCATACATCGCATAGCAATGGGGTAGCCGACAAAAAAATCACACCATTGTGAAAAGCGCATGATCAATGATGAAGAAAATGAGACTGCAACGTTCTATTGATTCTAGGCATGTAATGTGACAACCTTTTTACAAAATAATAATAAGAGTCCCACTATTGTGATTCCCAATGTGACTCCCGAAGAGGCGCTCCACGTTTGAACCCAAAGCTGTTTTGTACTTTTGGGTGCAAGGCTTACGTACATGTGCAAAAGGAAGAGCAAAACAAGCTTGATGCAAAATCCATAAAGTGTGTTTTTGTTGAATATGATGAAAAGACAAAGGCACACAAGTGTTTTGATCCTGTGGTGTGGAAAATCCACATTATCAAGGATGTGATTTTTGATGAGATGCCCAAGTTTGATGAGAGTGGTGGCTTTAATGGGGATGGTGACGTTAAGAGACTTCCCACTATCTTGGAACAAGATGAAGATCTCATTCAACAGAAAATTGAGCATAAAGACCATGATCGGGAGGATGATCACGATCAAACTACACATATTCGAGAGACAAGGGGGGAGGTACTTGCTAGTTGGATCCAATAAGGTAAAACTAGTTGGAAGCAAAAGGTTGTATCAAGATACTCCTCGGAATACTTTTTCACCAAGAAGTGTGTCACTTGAACCAAAGTTACCTACATGGTATGAGATTGTTATGAAAGATGTGAGAATGAATCAGAGGGGAGAAGGTCAACAAGAGAGAGAGAGAGAGAGAGAGAGAGAGAGAGAGAGAGAGAGAGAGAGAGAGAGAGAGAGAGAGAGAGAGAGAGAGAGAGAGAAGCTCCTTATCAGTACCATGTGAATTATGCCCTTATTGTTAGAATTAAGCAATTTTCACATGGTTTTTGATGTATTTTGACATCTATGTGGATCCACACGTGTGAAATGACACTTGTAATATTCAAATCCATTTTGATTAGCTTTCATTTGAGTCTAATATGACATCTCCTAAATTATAGGAGTTAGGTCCTAGATTGTAGGAATCTAGAAGGTCAACACAAACCACCAATGGATGATGTGGCAAACTTGATAGATCTTATCCAAAGTGGATATGGATGAGTACAATGAGCTGTCCCACACGTGCTGGATGCAGTTTAGAGAGAGAGTATTGTGATTTTGTACTTGATCCATGATGGATCCATTATTGAGCTAATGATGAGAAATCTTGGTTTGTGAAGCAATCTTTGTGTTTTGACTCTCTTAAGCACTTTCTTTGTGGATGAATGCTTAGTAAATGATAAGTAAACAATTTTTCTTACTTTCACCAAAACCTTGTGTTTTTTCAATATTTGAGCTTCAAACAAGTTGTGTAGAGTGAAACTAGTGATGTGCTTATGAAAAACCATTGTTTCCATTATAGATTTATGAGTGAATGGTGTTAGAATCTTATTAAACCTACAAATCCTTGAGAGAGAGTTTGAGGCTTATGTTTTTAGTTCAAGAGTGAAACTAAAACCAATTCTAAACACCATAGGAAGGCATTGGCACTTCCAAAAATCAAATCCAAGGTTCTAAGTGAATAGATTGTGTAGAATACACTTTCCCAAATCTTTTTGAGTTCAAGATCATTATAGATCTTGCTTCTTGAGTCTAGTGAGATTCAAGAGAGTAGCATTTTAGCTAAATTCTGAGAAAGGAAGAAGGGAGAGTCTTTGAATAGTACATTTGTTGTACTTGTTACTAGATAGAATGGGTTCAATTGGAGCCTATCTTCTTGAGACTAGTGAAAGGCTAAATTCTAACTTGGAAAGTAAGAATGGAGTCACTACTTGTGCTCCAAGATATGTTTGATCTTGTCATAGGAGAGGAAGAACAACCTCAAGGAGGGCAAGATCAAGTGAGGTACAAAAAGAGAGCTAGACTAGCATTCCATTGCTTGAAAATAATGTTAGTAATGAACTTCTAAAGGAAGTGGCATCTTGTACCTCGGCCAAGGAGGCATGGAACTACCTCAAAGGGATTCATGAATCCAAAAATACCTCTAGAGTGCTTATGATTAGAAACAAAGTTCTTCAAAGCATTAGAGGGAGTGATGAGAGTGCTCAAGAGTATGTCTTGAATAAAATCTCTCAACAAAGAACTTTCCATCATTGAAAGGCAAAGTCAAAGAAGAAGATCCAACACAAGGAGACCAAGAATGATGATCAACCATCAAGCTCCAAAGTTGGAAAGAAGAACAAAGCTAAACTCAAGTGCTTCTTTTGTGGAAAGAAGGGGCACTTTGCATCCGAGTGTTTCAAGAAGAATAATGCACAAGGAGAGAGCAAACAAGGCAACCTCACTCTTGAGGAAGAAGAGGATGAAGTGGATTCATCCTTGATGGCTTCTACATCAACATCAAAGAGCTACTCTAATGACACATGGTGGATTGGCTAGTTCCCACATGACATTCCAAAAGGATTTTTTCTCAACTCTTGTACCTTTTGTAGGTTTTTAAAAGTCTATTCTAACAGCAAGTGATCAAGTAGAATAGATGGAGTGGGAACTATTCCCTTAAGTCTTGGATCTTTTAAAAGAGTAGATCTTGATAATGTACTCTATGTTCCTACACTCACTAAGAATTTGTTAAGTGTAGGACAATTGATGGATGATGGCTTAGATGCCCATTTTAAGCAAGGTGTTTGCTCCATAATGATGAATAATATTTGCATTGCAAAGGGATTCAAGCAAGGAAGGCTTTTTTAAGCTTGAGCTAATGTTTTTCTTGGAAGTGTGAACATGGTGAAGGAAGAGCTCAATCAAGTGGAGCTTTGGCATAAGAAGTTGGGCCACCCCAACTTCAAATCTGTGGAGATGCTATGCACCAAGGATCTTGCTCTTGGCCTTCCAAAGACACTCTCAAAGTGTGGAAAAAGTTGTGAAGCTTGTAGCCTCTCAAAGACACACAAGCTACCTTTTGATATCTCTTCCACTAGATCTACAAAAGCATTAGATCTTATTCATAGTGATGTGCACTCTTTTTCTCAAAAATCCAATGGAGGTGCATCTATGTATGTATCTTTTATTGATGATTACTCTAGATACACTTGGATTGAACTTTTGGATTCCAAAAGTAAAGTGTTTGAAGCTTTTGTTAAGTTCAAAACTCTAGTTGAAAATCAACTTGATGCTAGAATTAAAGTATTGAGAAGTGATAATGGTGGAGAGTATATCTCCACCAAGATGATAGAGTTTGGTGAATCCAATGGCATTAAGAGAGAACTTACATGTACTTATAGTCCTCAACAAAATGGTATAGCCGAGAGGATGAATAGAACACTATGTGAGTGTGCTAAGGCTTTAAGGTTAGATGCATCTCTACCTAAGTCCTTTTGGGGAGAGGCTATTATTTGTGCAACTTATTTGTGTAATAGATTGCCATGTAAGCCCACTGGAGGCATAACATCTTATGAGACTCTATTTTGTAAGAAGCCGAATCTTAAAGATCTAAGAATTTTTGGATCTACTTGCTATGTTTTTCAAGCATTAGATACAAGAAAAAAGGATGATCCTACTTCTATTAAGGGGATCTTTGTTGGTTATGCTGAAAATAGCAAGGGATATAGAGTCTATAATCCAATCACTAAGAAGATTTTAGTGAGTAGAGATGTTACTTTTGATGAAGGTAACTACTACAAGTTGAATGAGAGAGCTTCTAATCCATCTTATGTCAAGGATCTTGTAAGGTTTGAGGAGGAGCCTACATGTGATCAAGATCTTGAAGATCCATCTCAAGATCCGAGGACTCCAAGGATATCTATGAAGGCCGAGCCCTCAAGGCTCACCTATGTTGACAAAGGTGAACAAAGGGAAGATCTACATTTACTTACCTCTTACACTTTTCTAACTTCTAAGTTTGATGAGCCAAGTTGCTTTGAAGAAGCTATGGAGTCACAAGAATGGAGGGATGCCATGCAAAAAGAGTATGATGCTCTTATGGAGAATCATACATGGAAGCTTGTGGATCTTCCTCAAGGAAGAAAGCCACTTGAGTGCAAATGGATCTATAGATTGAAGTACAATCAAGATGGGAGCATCAACAAATACAAGGCAAGGCTAGTGGCAAAGGGGTTCTTGCAAACCAAGGGAGTATATTTTGATGAAACTTTTGCTCCTGTTGCTAAGCTAGTTTTCATAAGGTTGATTATTTCTCTTGCAACTACTTTCAATTGGCCTCTATTTCAACTTGATGTGACTAATGCTTTTCTCAATGAATATTTGGAAGAGGAGATTTTCATGAGGCAACCCGAGGGCTTCATCAAAGAAGATCAAGAGGAAAAAGTGTGTTTGTTGCTAAGAAGCCTTTATGGACTTAAGCAAGCACCTAGAGCTTGGTACTCTAGGTTGAATACCTTCTTGAACTCTATTAAGTTTGTTGTAAGTGCTTATGATCCTTCTTTGTACTTAAGATTTAGTGACTAAGTTTGTTGTAAGTGCTTATGATCCTTCTTTGTACCTAAGATTTAATGATGGTAAAATTATCATTTTCGTTTTGTATGTTGATGACATTATCCTTAGTGGAAATGATCTTGATGGTATACAAGAAGTGAAAGTAGCATTGTTTAAGGAGTTTAAGATGGTGGATCTTGGTAATCTTCATTTCATATTAGGAATAGAAGTTTCAAGAGGCAAATATTTGAGTTTTATTTGTTAATCCAAATATGCTTATTCTATCTTAGAAAAGTTTGAAATGAAAGATTGTAAAGGAGTAGAAACTGCTATGGAGCAAAATGTAAAAGTTTCCAATAGTGATGATGAAGCATCCTTTGAGGACATCACACTATATAGGAGATTTGTAGGCTCCTTGATCTATCTTACTATAACTAGACCTGATCTAAGTTATAGTGTAGGCAAACTAAGCCAATCTATGCAAAATCCATTGGTTTGTCATTGGAAAAATGCAAAAAGGGTGTTGAGGACATCTCGGCCACCAAGAACTTTGGCATTTTATATGATGGATCTAATCTTGCCTTAAGGGCATATTCGGATGCTGATTTTGTAGGTGATAAGGTGGATAGGAGGTCCACAAGTGCTTTTGTTAGCTTCCTTAGCAATGGCATAGTGTCTTGGCTTTCCAAAAAGCAAGATACTATTTCTCTATCTTCAACTGAATCGGAATACAAGGCACTAACATCCACAACAAAGGAGATCCTATGGTTGAAGAGGCTTTTGGTGGAATTGCAAGTCATGGAGGCCGAGGAGAAGCCAACAATATTTTGTGACAACCAATCAAGCCAAGCATTAGCAACCAATCCCACGTTCCATGTAAGGAGCAAGCACATAGAGATTGCTCACCATTTTGTGAGGGAAAAAGTTCAAGCGCTATATCATGTGTCTTCTTTAGATTGCCTTGCTGATCTACTCACTAAAGCCTTGCCAAAGGCTTCATTTATCAAGTTAAGATCAGCCTTAGGAGTTGTAGATAAATGTACTATAGTTGTATCATGTAAAAATTGAGGAGTGTTAGAATTAAACAATTTTCACATGGTTTTTGATGTATTTTGACATCTATGTGGATCCACACGTGTGAGGACTTGTCCACACGTGTGAAATGACTTGTAATATTCAGATCCATTTTGATTAGCATTCATTTGAGTCTAATATGACATCTCCTAAATTATAGGAGTTAGGTCCTAGATTGTAGGAATCTAGAAGATCAACACAAACCAAACCACCAATGGATGATGTGGCAAACTTGATAGATCTTATCCAAAGTGGATATGGATGAGTACAATGAGCTGTCCCACACATGCTAGATGCAGCTTAGAGAGAGAGAGAGAGTATTGTGATTTTGTACTTGATCCATGATGGATCCATTATTGAGCTAATGATGAGAAATCTTGGTTTGTGAAGCATCATTGTGTTTTGACTCTCTTAAGCACTTTCTTTGTGGATGAATGCTTAGTAAATAATAAGTAAACTATTTATCTGTTATCAGGCCGTACAGTAGCTGTACTTCACACGTGTGAAGCCGTGGATCATCTTTTTTTATTGTTCTTGCGTGGAATCACAAAGATTGTCAAGTAGAAGCTAGATTTGGAAGCTAGTCTTGATATAGATCAAGATCCCAAGCTACCAGTCACTCTTTGTGATCATTTGTAGATTAATTTCAGTCTTTTAACTATGAAATTTGACATTTATGAGCGACATTATGAAGTGTCAAGAGCCAACAACCTTTGAAGAAGCAAAGGAGCTTGAAGAGTGGCAAAAGGCTATGGAGGATGAGATGGACTCGATCCAAACGCATGGTGCATGGGACTTGGTTATTCTTCCACTTGGTAAGAAACCCATTAATAATAAATGGGTGCATAAAACTAAGTTTCATGCTGATGGATCAATTGCGAAGCACAAAGCGCAATTGATGGTCAAAGACTACGAGCAAAGCAAAGGTATTGATTATGAAGAAACATTACGCTCCGCTATGAAACCTGTCTTCCCCACTGTACTTACTCGTGCGGTTTCGTGTTGTGGGATGGTGGCAGGTATCAACTAGACGTTTTGAAAGTGGTTATGCTTTATGGTGCTTTTCAGTACTGTATTTTACTTTTAAGCTCTACTGTACCTTGTTGGATTATAAATAAAGGCTTCAAAGGGTTTAGTCTTGCTTTGTCCAGAGGAACTATGTGAAATTGTGTAAAACTCTCTCTTCTGGAGATGACTATGGCTCTTAGGATTTTATGGGTTGTAGGCTTGATCTGATTCAATGTTCATTGTCCTCCATGATAGCCAACAACCACTTCACACTTTATGAGTGAGGGTAAGGTGCCCAACCACAATGATTTACAATACAAAAATTGGTCTCGAACTGAAAGAAATCTCCGATCTTGTACCAGCAAATCCTAGATGAGGAACAATCAACTTTCATAATCTTTTTGCAGCTGACACTGAGGTTCTTATGGCAATTTTCTTCCTCCCTTGAGGTCGCCCCATAGCCCTCTAGATGCAATAATAAATGGCTCTTCAATCCATGTAGTAACAAGTGCACAAAGTTTAAAAAACTCTTCTACAAATATTGGCCGTTTTTGTAACTTCATACTTCCGAGCTCACCACGCTCAAATTTTGAGCAGAATTTGCACTCACTGATACAGTGGAAGGTTTTTTCTCATCTTAGAGCAAATTGTTGAATCTTCAATTGTCCGATTTGATGCACCACAGCTTCCAAACGAAGGCTTTGTCATGTGTCCACACACATGCAAGCACATGCGTGTGCGCTCACACACACACACACATGGCACATACATGAGAAACTGAACTTGTGAAACTTTGAATCTTTCCCAGCTTGGTAATGTTTGGAGGACAATAAATATATTTTTATATCATGACCATATTTGTAAGTGTTTGAAGGGTAGAACACACGTTGCTCAATGGCCAAATAGTCCCACCCCAATCCGGCGATCAAAAAACATTCATCTCCATGAATGCATCATGGTTAAATGTAATAGCTTTTCTTAATCGTTAGATGAAGATGGGGCCTTCCCTGCTCTGCACCCTTAGCTGAGTTGAGGAATAAGCTGATCCTCTAATTCTAACGTGCATTTGATTTTGGTTTTTTACAATCCACCGGTCACATGTGTTTGTGGGCTTTTGGACTAGAGTCACATGTGTTTGTGTGCTCGAGAGTCTTGAGCTTGCCTATGTGTGTAGTATGCCCAACCTTGTGTTTAAATCCTCCTCAAACACGCCATCCTCATACCACACATGGAACACTTTAATCTAAGCTCAAAAACACTAGAATACAACCTTTTATTTTTTAATATTAGTATTCAATTATTGAATATTAGTAGATATTTTCAGGTAAACACTAAAATATATCCACATTGACGACTTCGTAACACCAACAGTGAAAAGTCTTCTTTCGATGCCCGGTCTCTCATGTACCAGTTTTAGCTCGCCACCGTTGGATATTAGGCACAGTGTTTAGATGCTGCCACGTGTTATGTCGCTTGATGTGTCACGTGGCAGGCATCCGACCAGGCGACCTGAATCCGTGCCCTTTGAGGGCCTTTGGTTTGCCATGCGAACGTCAATTGAAAGGCGAAACCCACCCTTCCTGAGAGTCAATTCCCTTCATATCCTTTTTCATTCGAAAGGTTGCCGGGAACGTTACACGTCAAATCGAGAATTAGAAGAAAAACCCTTCGATCCGAAATCTGTATCTGCCCGTCAACTTCCAAGCCCTTCACGGGTCTTAATGACACTCTAACATTTGAAGTCCTACACCGTAGGATTTAGTCATGAGCGTTCGGATTTTGCCACGTCTCCATAATCAAAATACAAATACTATCCACGTGGCAGAATGACACGTGGAGAGAATCCAAGTGATGTGGCGTCAAAGACATTGTGCCATCAAGATCCCCCATCTCCCTTCTTCCTGCTGCTGTACTATAAAATAATCAGAATGTCTGTGTTTTCTGTTCTTTTTCTCTTCTGCTTTTGCTGTTGGTTGCAGCAATCGAGGTAGGATTCTCACACACAGAGCAGCTGGGTGTGGAATTATAGTGGTTTTTGTTGATCCAAATGGCTGCAACTGCAGGGATTGCTCTGAAGCAGACCATAGGCATGGGCGTTGGCCTTGCAGGAAACCCATTTCTGGGGCAAAGCCTTAAGCTTCCTTCTGTGAATGGTGTAGGCAAAGGGAAAGGGGTGCATGTGAATCCTGCTGGGCTTGCTGTTGTTAGGGCCGGGGGATATGAAGAGGAGCTTGTCAAGACTGCAGTAAGTTGTGGCTCAAAATTGATTTCTCGCTCTGTGATCAGATCTGGCTGTTGCTATGCCGTGTTTGGTTTTTGAGTTGATTTCACTTTATGGGGTTTTTTCTCTGAGCTTTTTTTGCATTGGCTTCTCAATGATTGTTTCATGCGATGATCTTGTGCTTGGATATGCATTCTGTGGGGTTGCATTTGATCCGGAATGGTTAAGCGACAATGATCGAGGATCCAGTAGTCTTAGCTGTGTAAAAGTTGTCTCTTTTAGCAAGGATCTGTCACCAGCTCTCAAATTTCTAGGAAGTAGATCCGATCATGCTATTATCCATCTGTTCAAATTGTTCTGGTTGCTTCAGATTGTGATCAGAGTTCGCTAACATGAGCCTTTGCCCTGTTTCAGAAAAAAATTGCGTCTCCAGGGCGCGGGATACTGGCCATAGATGAGTCAAATGCCACATGCGGCAAGCGCCTAGACTCTATCGGTCTAGAAAATACGGAGACCAACCGTCAGGCTTTCAGGCAGTTGCTTATCACAACCCCAGGGCTTGGGGAGTATATTTCTGGTGCCATCCTCTTTGAAGAGACCTTGTATCAATCAACACTGGATGGCAAGAAATTTGTAGATGTTCTTGTGGATCAGAACATTGTCCCAGGCATCAAGGTGGATAAGGTAAAATCATCCTATCCTTGAGGTTTGTAGAATCTTATATTGTTTCTCACTTGGTTGTAGACGTTATAGAGCGGTCAATGGTTTGGTAAGTTGGATCCTGCAGGAATAGGAATCTGTATTTGGCCTACCCATGAATCTGAAATGACACGCAGATCACCTTGATCTGAGATCCATCAAATCATACAAGAAAAGAAAGATCAGGCAAATTTCCATACTCTGACTCCCACCAGAGATTATTTTTGTTATTCCTCAGGTGTGGATCTAAAACTGAAGGCACCCAACTTGATGTTGAAGATAGTACTTTTTTGTAAAAAAAAAACCATCCCCCACTGACCTCAACATCACTTGTATGAAACCTATGTGATTAGATTATCTAGGAATGGCCAAGTAGGAGAGGTTGAGCTCTAAATCGTTTCGCATAACTTCTTTGAAGGGTCTTGTGCCTCTGCCCGGATCAAACAATGAGTCATGGTGTCAAGGTCTTGATGGACTGGCATCACGGTCAGCAGCGTACTACAAACAGGGTGCAAGATTTGCCAAATGGTATGGTGATTTCTAATTCTGGTCTGATCTAGCCAATTTTATGATCACGTCTCATTTAGATCATGCCTGGAGAATCATTTAAAGGTTACTACTTTACTCGTTGAATCTTGCAGGCGCACAGTTGTGAGCATCCCAAATGGCCCATCAGAGCTTGCTGTGACTGAAGCTGCGTGGGGCCTTGCACGCTACGCTGCGATATCTCAGGTTTATGCCATTAGGATGCACAACTTACATCTATAGATCTGTTCTTGGAAGTTTTCTGAAAGAGGTTATTGGAAAACTTAGTCTTTCGTTTAATCAGCATTCAGATGAGCTAACATTCAACATAGATTGCAATTGTTCCACTTTTGTACTCTTCTCTATGCTTGTGTTATGTGACGTGGATTTACCGGCTTGTAACTTATACAGGAGCAAGCTTGGTAAGTTATAAAATGTATAATTTGTAAAGCTCGTAGTTCTTTTGTGCTACTTGCTCATGCTCAAAGTAAATTTCTCTTGAACAGGATAATGGGCTGGTGCCGATCGTGGAGCCTGAAATCCTTCTCGATGGAGATCACACAATTAACAGGACACAGGAAGTAGCTGAAAAAGTCTGGGCAAAAGTTTTTTACTTCTTAGCAGAGAATAATGTTCTGTTTGAAGGCATTCTTTTGAAGCCAAGCATGGTCATACCGGGTGCTGACGCAAAGGAGAGAGCAACACCTGAACAGGTGGCAGAGTACACTCTTAAAGTCTTGAAAAGAAGGGTACCTCCAGCTGTTCCAGGGATCATGGTATGAGTGCACTATTTCTAAGCATTTCTAACCATTCAGATTTGTAGCTTGTCGATCCTGTAGTACTTTTATGTCTTCTCTTGTATATCTTCATTTGTGAGACAGATTGATTTGAACTCCTAACCTGCAGTAAATCAGATTCAGCCCTTACCAATTTACCCCTTATTGGAGGACGACCCTGTACCTTGTTATTTACAAGCACTGCAAGGAAAACTGCAAGTTCTTAAGCACTAAAGTTAATCATTTGAGGTGTTGCGAGAAGCTATTATGAAATATTCTAACCATATGTACTTCCTGTCAGTTTTTATCTGGCGGACAATCTGAAGTGGAGGCAACTTTGAATCTAAATGCAATGAACCAAAGCCCCAACCCATGGCACGTTTCCTTCTCCTATGCTCGGGCTCTCCAGAACTCCGTTTTAAAGGCATGGAAAGGGCAGCCCGAGAATATAGAGGCAGCTCAAAAAGCCTTGCTTAGCAGAGCAAAAGCCAACTCTTTGGCTCAGCTTGGAAAGTACTCAGCAGAAGGAGAAGCAGAAGAAGCCAAGGCTGGCCTTTTTGTCAAGGGTTACACATACTAGACCATCAATTTTAACAAATGAGCAACTGGAATTGGCCAAGGACATATGATTCAACCAGTCAACAAGATAGTTTGGAGAATTTGGACTTGTGCTGCCCACAAAAATTTACATCGGCATTTGCTTGCTTCAGTTTACGTTAGAGATACTTCTTTTCCCGGATCAAACAATTTTCTTAGTAGTTCAACCTTGCACTTAATAGTTTTGTACTAAACAAATATGAAGACGTAAGTATAGTTTTGTAATTCATTTTGATGCTGGCCATCATGCTTTGCTGATAAAAAGTGTACTGGGCACTGATTCAAGTTACTTCAAATCATGTTTTTGAAGCGCAGTGCCATCATAAATGATATAAGATCTAGTTTCTATGATGGTATGGAGAGAATTTTTATTATTGGATATGTCTCCTTGTACATCTGACAGTATGTATGATTGTCTATGTTCTCAAATATATGCCAGAGCTTACATTAATGCATGAGATTGCAAGAAGGATCTCAGTTACTGAATGCAAGCACGTTTGCCCTGATTGAAGCTACAAAACCTAATACTGCTGATAGTTTCTTCGAATCACTATTCGTTCAAAGAATCGCCGTTTCGAAATGGTCTGATTCGAATGGACTGTTCGAATCAGATTTTTTTTCCGAAATGGGCAAAAAAAACCCAGTTTCAACCGTTTCGAAATGGGATTGTTTTTGCCTAAACGTAAGTGTGCCACTCAAGCTTCATGAACTTAAAAAGGCAACCCTAACCAAGCATAGAAACATACATTTTGAACTAGAATAAGACTTATGTACATTATAATCAATTGTCGTTTCAAAATCGCCATTGGATTCAAGATTGGTCGCCGATTGATTTGATGTACATAGCAATTTAAACACTAAAAAAGCACTTGTTTTTGCTATAATATAAGGCTAGGAAAAAATTCCCTAAAAAAGAAAACCCAAAAACTAATTCGCCGATTCTTTCCTGTTTGCCCTTTTCTAAAAGACGTTTTGAAAAGGACCATGAAACATTGGCTGATACTTCAAAGGATAGTAAATTGCATTTTTATCTCAAAACTACATGTCTGTCTCATAATCAACTCTTTTGCAGCAAGTTGGCAGCTGTTTACAATCTCTTTCTTCTAGATCGCCTATGCAATGTAGAGGCATGGAAGTTATCAAAAGTATCAGAACTAAGCCAACCTACTGAAAGATAATTCACAGTTGCTTTGCATGAGAAAGAATCAGCACACATGTTTATGATATTTATCTGTCATCACTTCAAACATTCATAAGTGAGAAGGGAAAAGAGCATCCTTTCTTGTAAGTCTCTGTAGTTTGAAGTATTTAGCAGATTAAAAGCCTAGATACTTCTGGGCAAGTCTGAATTCTAGTAATTCGTGACATATCACATCCTTTGTCTATTACTGTGTTTATATCAGTTATCCTCAACATTTGTTTTAGAAGTCATATTTCCAACCAAGCATACAACGGCAGGCTGGGTCCTGGCCTCATCCTTGAGAGTTCCTGGCTGGTGGAAAACGATGGTGAAAGCATTCCACACTCCAACAAACTTCAATTAAGATGGGACCTGGAGACCACCCTTGGATGAAAACACTTGCCATTGCAGGTCTGATTGGAAATGCACTCTCTCATTTGTTTTTATCATAAAATTTGACAATTAAATATTATTTGTTTCCTACTTTTTGGAATCTGGATCCTGCAATTATTGGTTCTTCTAGTTACATCAAAATTTCACAGAAGCTTTTAACTTGGGAGCTGATGAGAGCATTCTCCACTCGCATTGGTCAGGGCCATAACTAGTGTAGTGCATTTCTTCACATACCATACCCAAAGAGTATTTAAGGGAAAGAGTCACACTCAAGAAGCATGAAGCTGCCAGGTATACATTAAGTAGCTTCCTTTGCTGACATAAAAAGTCTGATTGATTGGCTGTAAAATTGGGATGTACCATGTTTAATATACACCCTACATTTTAGCTTCCAAAAGTTTCCATGTGCAGCAGATAAAGGCTTGAAATCGGCGAACCTTTTTACCTATTGACTTAACTGCTGGTGTACATTTTAGCTACCAAAACTTGTCACCTTGTGCAATCTGCAGCATACAAAGGCTTAACTAAGCAAAACGATAATATTAGCTGGATTGCCAGTGAGGCACACATACTTTGTATACATAATGTCTTTATGATTTTGAGTTCATGAAACTTTTTATCCACATCATGAGCCTTCAATATTTGACCTTCAATATGGTCTCTCATTCATTGATAGAGCAGATAATTGCAATAGAGCAGACAGTGTACACACAGCAGCCAACTTTGGACGATCATTGTCATTATTAGAGGGCCAAAATTTCAGTACTTTCAGAAACCAGTATTTCCATGTGACAAGAACTTCTGTTAAAAGCCTTTAGTAGAGTACCAATTTGTTAGTTAGCAAGGAACATATGTATCTCTTATACATCATTTTTAATATTTGACAGCCAAATACTTTACAATGCAAAATAATGACTAAATTCAACTACATGACTACATGCACACAGGCTCCATACAACACACAAAGTGACGAGGCCTTCCTCTTATTTTGCAATGAATCTACTGATAACACAAAGAACCAGTACTGCCATGCTATGAACCTGCTGATGCCAAACCTTTTGACTTTCTGGCTGTCAGAAATACAGTTTGTGACTTGGAATTTGGTGCTCGTAGCAACGAGCTACTAATGTTTGATCACTTTTTGTAATCAGTATACAACCTGTGGCTCAAAATCGACATAATCAAGTGAACCCGATTCAACAGGAGGCATAAAATACAAAGCCAAAAGTTCCGATATCATGGCTGAGATGACTGGAATCCTCTGTAAATTCTTTAATGTAGGAGGAACAGTACTTTTACTAATTGCTGCCAGCTTCTCATTAAGTTCCACAAGATGGTCAAGTTTCTCCTTGAATATTGGATTCTCAACATCCAACACAGCTGGGAATATCCTACCTGTTGTTCTATTTGTCTGCAACCAAAATAATTGTATTACCTTTTAAGCTAAGAGTTGGAAGAATCTACTCTGGACCAAAAAAGATATGTTAAGACTTAGCTAAAAGTAAAACCTGTTGCCTTCTACATATGCTGAAACTATGGAAAGTTGCAAGTTTCAACAAAAGATCAGACAAAAAACGCAGGCTACAAAACTTATCTGGCTGAAAGTAAGACTAGTACTGAAATGGGAAACATAAACGGCCTACAAAAAAGTGAAGTAAAGAATGACTGGTGTCCTACTTCGGACTACAATGAAAGAATAAAACACTGGGAGTGTCTCCCTGCTTGTAGAGGATATAGAATTGCCCACTGAAGAACCACATTAGATTTGCGCTGATG
Source organism: Diphasiastrum complanatum (assembly GCA_029204225.1). Lineage (NCBI taxonomy): Eukaryota > Viridiplantae > Streptophyta > Lycopodiopsida > Lycopodiales > Lycopodiaceae > Diphasiastrum > Diphasiastrum complanatum. The sequence goes on from CM055092.1 coordinate 79,925,221, forward strand.
GTGGATAAACTTGTAGCAGTTATGAGCACATCCACAAGTTATCTTGCACAATAAAAGTACGGGCAATTGAACAACAAACCACTGTAACACCCAGGGACTATTTCCACGTTATTGAGTCAAAGGTGCTGACTGCTCAGAGTCAGTGAATGCATTGTTCAGTGCTCACTAGTTGGATAACAAAGTAATCCAATGTTTTGTATAACTAAAAGGTGATCAGATTTTGTTACCTAAGGAACCATAGTAGGTACTTGTTTTTAGAATGTCTAAAGCTAGATACCAAAAACAAGGGTTCATGACTTGCTAGGCAAGAAGCAGCCCTAAACATTACATGTTGACGATCATGCTTGCATAACGACCTATGCCAAAAAGAGCTGCTTTTATTCAGCTTTGGATTTGTATGATAAAACACATGCTGTTTGGGCGAATCATGGCACATTTCCAAAACAAGAACATGTGGTGCTTAGGAGACTTTGGCGTACCATCCAAGGAGGGATCTGGGGGCTAAATCCAAGGTCATCCCTCCACTCCACCTATATATGTGTGTGAAGAAGGGAGACACATTCCCATTGTGCTTCATGTCAAGCACAAAGAATGTGATGTCATCTTCTTGCACAGAGAGAGTCCTATCTCTGAGGTTGTCGGCGAGGGAGAAGTTATATGCTTACTTTTTGCAGAGTGCAAGCATTATGCCTTCCTATTGATTTGTTCCTTTCTATTTCCTTTTGAATTCCTTTGGTTCCAGGTGTAAGGTTTGTAGTTGGGGCAAGAAAACTCCCTCTCCTAGTCTTGAAGCTCCAGCTATGGATGCAAGCTTGTATGTCTTGCATGACTTGATTATGCAACCATGTATCAGTGCAACCTACTTCCTATCCTAGACTCCCTTAAGCAGTGCATGTCGATATTGTTATGGAGTAATCTTTGTGATAAATGCTTTCATAAATGTATGCAAAGAGTTGACTTGTACCCACTCAAGAATAAATCGTTATCACACGTGAGTTTTAGGACAAGGATTCTTGTATGGAAAATTAATATTAGGTTAGCTTGAGTCCCCCGGGCCCCAACCTCATCAAGATTGCAGCTAACCTATGGTTAGTGAGCTAGAGTTAATTAGGGAGATAACAGCAGTTAGTTGGCTTTGCAAGATAATATCCACAAAGTTTTGTGATCTAGGGTTTCCTACACTTCTTGGTTGGTTAAGAGCACAGCTTCGCCGTCTTGGTAAAGAGAAAATGGCAATGGCAAACAAAATATCGGGCACAGTTGGCCACAAAGAGGGCTTTGGGTGGTTTTTCACACTATGAGGTGTAGGTCGGCTTGCAAAACAGCTAGTAATGTTTGGAAGATACTCTAAGCTATTCATGTACTTAACTATTGGAAATAGAGACTTGGGCTAGAACCTTCAATCAAATATGAGGTACAGTAATGGATTAGACTTAATGTCATAATACACAAAAGGCCAAAATACTTACTTCAATGATCACATGCATATCAAACTCCTTGGTATTCAATCCGATTCCTTCATAAAATGCTGATCTTTGACAATCATTGAGATACATGGTTACATAGACCTGCCACAAAGGCATTTGTCAAAACAAGGTGGAACTTTCATCAATTTACATGCACTATACTTTTAACAGCATATCGTCATTACCCCTAAATTTAAAAAGTTCTTACCGACAGGCAGAAAAAGCGAGACCACAACTTTGCCTTCCAATCATTCAAAAACTGAGGTTGGGCCTTCAGTAGTGCAGAGAAAAAATCTCCATGTCTGTTTTCATCTTGGCACCAATTTTCAAAATACTTGAAAATTGGGTAAAGTTGGTAGTCTGGATTGGCCTTCAGGTGTCGATAGATAGTTATGTACCTCCAGTATCCAATCTTTTCAGAGAGATATGTCGCATAGAAAATAAATTGAGGCTTGAAAAAGGTGTATTTCCGAGCCTTGGTCAAGAAGCCTAAGTCCAATGCAAGGTTGAAGTCTGAAAGTCCTTTATTTAAGAACCTACAAAGACCAAGCAAGCCATCAATGCTTGGTCAAACTACAGAAGGTTGGCCTAGTCGAGATACTTACTGGAAATAGATCAAAAGAAATTACATCAACAACAAATGTTGCCTGGAATTCAAACAATGATCTCGCTCAGACTGAAAACAGCAATTTATAACTACTGATGTGAAGAGAAAAGGTATCCATCTTACCCAGCATGCCTGGCCTCATCCCTTGACATCAGAGTGAAAATCTCAGCAACAGCCGGATTTGTTTTCTACAAGCATCAGATCGGTCAGCAAAATGACTACTCAAAAAAAAAGAAAAGAACTTGGAGATACCAACTGTGAACAACGAGCATTTCCTTTTAGATATAAGAAGTCCGGCTAACAAGAAACTCAAGTAAAGTTATGGGCAAGTACTTCTTTCAAATTGGGCTACGGAGGAGAAAGAGATTCAAGAATATTCATCGTGAATCAACATTCAAAGACAAGCAAACTACGTCTTTATTGTCTACAATTCACAACGTGCCCTACTAGCAACTTCACCATGTGTAGAATGACTAACAAGATACTGTAGCATAACTCATAATTGTCCAAACCTTCTATACTAGCCAGCATGTGCCTCCGGAGAAAACAGGGAAAACTCAGGCTACCACGAAGGAGCACACCCTTTCATGGATTTCCTTATAAAGTATCATCTAAGTTGCACCGGAACACCGCTCCGGACCCCCGCGTTCCAGAACGCTGTTTTAAAAAAACCTGTAAACTTTTTTGTGACAGCCGCGAAGCCCCATTTCCAGCGCACTTTGTCGGAATCCATTTTCCAGAGACATTTTTAGTAAAGCAGTATTCATGTCCTGTTTGCTTATCAGCACCAACTCCCCATTCCTGAGGTGCAAATATCTCATTTTTCCTTTTAAGGCTGAAGACCTATGTGTTTGAGACATCTCAGCTTTCAGGATATTATTCTTAATCTACTTCAAACTGTAGTCAGATTTCAGTCCCTCATTCATCAATGGCAAAACACGTCTCTCTCGAATACAGCACAGAAAATGGTGAGGCTTTGGTGGACAATTATGTGGTGCTGTTGTATGCTGTGACATACTTGGGCGTAAACCGTAAACCCATTTCTCCATGCCGCTTTTTACTCAATTGCTGCTTCTAATCCCCTCTTGTGGTAGTATAACCCATTGTGACAAATAGGACAAAGATCCATGATAGACTCCTATTCTAAAAACAATGGATTTCCCACCCCAACACACAGATTAAAAAAAAACCAAAAAAACAAAAAAAGACGAATTTTGTTTTGTAGCGGTATACTGTGCTTCTATTACAGTATAATGCAAAAAGTTGATTTGTACGTGTAAATATGATATAATCAATGAGAAAAATATGCACGAACATTACGTCACAACTACCAAGGTTGGGTAGAATTCTTCACGTACAATGGCATTCATTGCTTGCTTTGCAGATTTTATTTACAATGGACTCAAATCAAGAATGGGTGTTAAAGAGCTTGTGGAATCATACAATAAGTCCAAACAGTAGTCACGTACGATTGTGTTTAGAAAGTTAGAGTGGTAGAAAAATGCGTTCACCTTTATGATAGAAATATAAGACTTAATGCACAGCTTGAGTTAAGCCTTCAAGACAATCGAGCTGAAGGCTTGATAACATCAACCAGTCAAATTCACGTAACATGTTTGATCGATTTCCAGTGTACCATACAACATCATCAAGTCCTAACCAAAAAGAATACAGCGAAAAACGAAGACGGAACTTACTTTCAGTCTTCTGCCGAGCTCCTTATACAAGAGGAAGCCCGAGAACTCTGCCGTGCAAGAACGTTCCAAAAACTCAACGAAAATCTGTCGAAGAGGGCCCTGCAGCTTTTCCGCTGCAGCTTTAAACTCAGCGTTTCTCACAAAGTGTGTTTGGTTATAATCTGCACGAAACTCTGCCAGAAGAGCTTCAAACTCCGCCTCATTAAGGTTCTTATTTATATCTTTGTTAAACAGCTTCTCCATCTCCTCAAAATCGGTTGTATAGAACCGAGGCGTCAGAAGCGATTCCTTAGGGACTTCCTTTGGAGCCTTTCCTGCCTTTTCTTTTACAGCTTCTGCAGACATTACCACACTGAATCTAGCAGTGCTGTATTTCTGTCCAATTCTGAAACATGATCTGGTTCTTGCAGCAAAACCTAATCCGGGTGGAGGTGCAGATATGGCAGAGCTCAGGGCTGAGGATGATGCCGCAGCTTCCTTGCTTGCAAGGAGCGGGGAAACGACATTAGAAACATAGCAAGGCGCAATGCCGCTCGCCATTGCAGATGCTTCCACCAAAACCGAAAGAATCAGAGACAGAAAATTGAGAAGCAAAAAAGGATCGAGACAGAGAGAAATGGATCGCGCTGACAGCAGAAGGAAGAGAAAGGAAGGATGGATGGCACAGGATGATTTGAAGATTGCTGCCGTTGGATATTCTCACTACTGCTCAGATTCTGCCACGTTTACTCATGCTACGTGGCAAAATCGAGGGCCACTTACACTGTGCCAGTAAGCCGCCCCATCAGGCGCCACAGAGATGGGGTTTAAAGTTATGTGATTGGGCAAAACGATTGGCCACGTCATCTTATCTTGATTCGACGAGAGCATGTTTTTTCTTCGACCCCCGCCAACAAATTTTTTCTTATAAGGGAAGCAACCTACAAGTTCCCCATGAACCAGTTTTTGATTGGTAACTAGAGACTTGCTCTTGGAGGTCCAAACTTGTATGAGGACATATTTCTTAACCAAACATTTTGCATGGAAAGCCACTTTGAAGGGGCATATGTGTAGAAGAACATGTGGGAAGTGATGCATGGATTCTTCCTCCTCCCAAATGCCAGCAAACTAGCAAAAGTTTGATTACGCCCCCCGCAAAATCTTGGAATGTCAAGAAGCCTAAAACCTGAAAAACCACAAGAGGATGATGAAAAATCATGGGGACTTGGCCTCCATAAATGTGCCATTGAAAACCATCACAATAATTTAAATGTCGGGGCCACATGGATCTGCTCTAGGGGGGGGCTTCACATGTAATTGATTCACCCAGAAATGACGTAGTCAGAGACCATTTTTTCCCTTTCTACCACCCATGAATTGTTGGAGTTTAATCTTATTCCTACTCGCCTAATTCTATCTTCTGAGTACTCATGTACACTGTAAATACTCACTCTCTACAACAGTCTCCAAAAATGATCTATTATTTGAGACAGTCTGCAGTTTTCATGCATATTTGAACAGTCTACAAAAATGAACTTTTATTCGAGACAGTCTACAGTTTTACACGCATATTTGAACAATCTGCAAAAATGCACGGAGATTCGAAAAATCGACTCCAACCCTCCACATTCGAGTTCGAAGTCAAATAACCAACCAACAATATCGAATCGACACGCTCGGCTGTCTACACCGTCGACTGTCCACTATCGCATTATCGATCTATTGAAATTGTCGAAGGATCGACTCGAATGGTACCACTCAAAATGGACCACTTCCTCTACTGAATCCTAAATAGACTATGTCACCGTTCAAACATGTCACTGTATACAGAAACTGCTCACTATCACGCCCATTGCCTACAGTTTAGTTTAGACTCTTCTTGTAAATTCTTACATCGTGTCTAAACATCAGTTCACAAGAACTGATTAAACGTTAAGTCTAAACTCTATCACTTGTATATATACAATAAATCAAAATAGACAGATATAGTATCAACACACATGATGAAAACATAGTCGAAATAGACAATATTATTATGCAGACTATCTGACTCCTTAGAATGAGATATTCTCGAGAGAGTGAGAGTTATCCAGAAAATAGAGATGTTGTTTTAATCTGTTGGTTGTTTTCGATCAATTGTTTAAGCTTAGTAGGATCACAACGCTTAGCGCACAACTCTTAAGGTGAACTATTATTCGAACACAAGATTTCCATTTGTGATCTCTGATCGTTGTAATTACATCAAGCTTAATTTATAGATTCACTATTTTCTACACATGCTTCGTCATCGTTGAATGCTCTCTCATTCTCTTCTCTCTGTGCTGCTTTGATACCATCATTCCATTGATTGACGTAGAATATTTGTCGAAGTTTGCATGTGTAGGAAAGCAAGAGTCAAGTCACCAAGATCTAGTTATCAATCAATCTCCACAAAAAACAAGAGAGAAGAGGTTGGGCGCCCAACTCTGAGAGAGAGAGAGAGAGAGAGAGAGAGAGAGAGAGAGAGAGAGAGAGAGAGAGAGAGAGAGAGAGAGAGAGAGAGAGAGAGAGAGAGAGAGAGAGAGAGTATTAAATTTAAAGCTTTGCATAAAGCTTCAAATCTGACTCTAGGCAACACCTTAGTGAAGAGGTCCGCAATATTATCCTCTGTAGGACAATACTCAAGTAAAATGTCGCCATCATGAAGTCTCTCCCGAACAAAGTGATAATGGATCTCGATGTGCTTCGTCCTCGCATGAAAAACAGGATTCCGTGCAATGGCAATAGCACTCTGACTATCACTCAAGATAAGAGCGGCTGAGGGCTCGCCAAACTTCATGTCAACAAGTAGTCTTCTTAGCCATAAACACTCCGTTGTGGCTGAAAATATTGCTCTATATTCTGCCTCACTAGAAGAAGTAGCAACAGTGGGCTGCTTTTTACTTGACCAAGAAATTGCAGAATTTCCATAGAAAAAGCAATGTCCACTTGTAGAACGTCTAGTGTCTTGATCTCCACCCCTAAATCCAACCAAACATGCATCATCACAAGCTGGAAAAACCAGTCCATGACTTCTTGTTCCTTGAAGATATCGAAAGATCCTCTTCAATGCTTTCCAATGTGATGTCATTGGAGCATGCATGAATTGACTCATGAGTGAGACACTATAAGAAATGTCTGGTCTTGAATTACATAGGTAAATGAGATAGCCAACAGCTTGACAATATAAAGTAGTATCAAATGGTTCACCATCACCTTGACTACTTAATTTCAGGCCTGTCTCCATAGGTGTAGCCACCAGGTTGATAAAAGTGCAATAGGCCTAAATCTGAGGTTTCAAAAACTATACCAAGATCAAGTATCAAGGCATCAATCTGCTGCTCATTACTTCCCGTAACAATAATATCATTAACATAAAGCAAAATAATGATGATAAAATCTGAAGTATGCTTGACATAAAGAGTAGATTCGTTAGGATTGTTAGTAAACCCACGATTACAAAAGTAGGCATGTATCTTTTGATACCACATCCTTGGGGCTTGCTTCACTCCATAAAGTGCCTTCTCGAGAAGACAAACTTTATCTTCTTGGCCTTCAACCAAAAAACTAGCAGGTTGTTGAAGGTACACTTCCTCATTGAGATCACCATTGAGGAATGTTGTCTTTATGTCAAGTTGCCGGAAACACTAACCAAAATGGACAACCAAAGAGGTTACTACCCTCACGGTAGTCTTCCAAGCAGTAGGAGAAAAAGTCTCTTCATAATCAATCCCCTTTTGTTGAGCATATCTGCAGCAAGCTTGTATTCTGGTGCCCTACCAGAAGAGGAGCTTCTCTATTTTTTGTTCTGAAATTTCATTATACTACTGATCTTTCCAAGTGGAGTTGAGATCAGCATTTTTGTCTCTTTTCAGGTTGAAGGTGGGCGCCCATCCGAAGATCTTGGAGGAGCAATTTGTGGCACCCAAAAATCAGAATCTCAAATCTGATTTTTATGCAACCAATTTTCAGTAAGTTTTGTTTGCAGAAGGGCGCCCAAAAATCTACTACTGATTTTTCGTTGTGGTGTCTCCTTATCTTGCTATTTTTGTTTTCATATTTGCATTTGTGTAGGAGGGCACCCAAAATTCAGCAAACCCTATTCAGGGTTAGGTTAACTTGTGACTGGAAATGTGCAGATTCTCTACAAGCAGTAGGCGCTTTCAACAGCCCTATTGGAGTGTGTGTTGATCACACTATTTGGCTTCTTAATTGGGTTTCGATGTAGGCTTCAATCGAAGCTAACCTAATTTTCAAGAAGCTGGTTTTTTTGTGCAGAAAGAAAGCCATCTATCTATTATCTTTTGGGCACTTTGGTTGCAGATTGAAAGACATCTTGTGCTCCTACTTTCAGCTCTTTGTTCATGCAAATTTTTTGAGTAGATTTGGTTGTGGAAGGGCTCTCTTTCCTATCTACTACAAGCTGAAATTATGTTGAAGGTAATGGCTAAAGAATCGGAAGCTATCGGTTCTTTGTTTAGTGAAGATCGGTTGGATAGCACAAACTAGTCCTTGTGGAGTTACATGATGAAGAATCTTCTCATAGTGAAAGGGATGTGGGATTTGGTCATTGGTGATGAGGAAAGGCCTCTGCCTTTGGCACCTCCTACACTGCATGGATCATCATCATCATCATCATCATCTTCTACATCTTCGGAAAAACAAAAGAAGTGGGATAAAATGGATGCACAAGCACATTCTATGGTTGCTCTTGTTATGAAAAGATCTATCTTACCTCATATTAGGTCTTGTAAGACATCTAAAAGTGCGTGGGATACACTTTACACTATGTATAGAGTCAAAAATCTAGCAAGAGTGGTATATCTCAGAAATCAGCTTTCTTTGTTGAAAATGCAAGAAGGGGATCAAGTGACCAATCACTTGACGAAGATCAAGGATCTTTGTGAGGAGCTTCTCGATATTGATGAGATAATTGAGGATGCTCAATTTTTTTTCATTACTCTCAACTCATTACCTTCCTCTTATCTTCTATTTGTTTCATCTTTGAGTATCTCTCTTAGGGGACATCAACTCTCCTTTGATGAACTTGTTGGGTTGCTTTTTCAAGAGGAGCAAACGAGGCAAAATTTTGCGGGTGACACTCAACAAGATCAAGCTTTCTTCACGAAAGGCAAGGGCAAAGACAAGTCAAAAGGAAAGGGAAAGCCTCCTTCCAAGGATGAGCAGAAGCCCATTGGAGGTCAAGATGTCAACACTCAAAAGAAGAAAGGGAACTGCCATTATTGCAAGAAGTATGGGCACTTCATCAAGGCCCTGTAAGAAGAAGCTTGTGAAAGAGGAGAGTAAAGGAATTGATACTAGTGCTTCACTTGCTACTTTGGAGCAAGAGCTTGAAGCTAATGGTGATCTCTTCAACCAAGACTATGCTTTTGTGTCTAATATTGCTTCTAGTAGTACTTCTACATCTATGAGGAATTCAGATTCTATTTTGCAAGTTGTTGATTTTAGCCCATTGAGTGGGTGATTGATAGTGGTGCTACTCGTCATATGACTTCTCACAAAGAAGCATTCACTAAATTAGTAAAAGTGCAAAATGGAAGCAAGGTACAATGTGCGGATAATGCATCTTATTCTCTTCATGGAGTTGGAATTGTAGCCATCATTCTGCCTAATGGTGAAGAAAAGTACATTAAGAATGTGCTTTATGTTTCGAAAATCAAGAAGAATCTTCTTTCGGTTTCAGCTATGTTGAAGCAGGGACTAGTTGTTGAGTTCAAAGAAGATAAGTCTCTTGTCAAGGATTCTAAAATATCTCTCTTGATTATTGTTTCGAGAACAATGCATGCTGGCTTATTCTATATGTCTTGTTGCTTCTACATCACAATCATTGGAGCTAGCTGAATTGTGGCACGCAAGGTTTGGACATCTCAACTTTGCAAGTTTGAAGAAGCTGAAGACATTTTATATGGTAGAAAATTTTTCTACTATTGAGCAGCCGGAAGGGCATGTATGCAAGGGGTGCATACTTGGAAAGTTTCAAAGGAAACCTTTTTCAATTGATGGAACTATATAGGTTCTTGATAAATTTGATTTAGTTCATAGTGATGTTTGACCGAATCCATTGGAAAGTGCATCTATTTTGTGACTTTTATTGATGACTTTTCCCGTTTTACATGGATCTATCCTATGAAGGCTAAATCTAAAGTTTTTCAACATTTCAAATATTTCCTAGAAAAATCAATTTGGGCATTCTTTGAAGACCCTATGCACCGATCGAGGAAGGGAATACATTAAGAATATGTTTGGTGCATTTCTTCGAGAGAAGGGAATTCTACATCAAATGACAACTCCCTATATGCCTCAACAAAATGGTGTTGTCGAGTGAAAGAATCGCACACTTATGGAGATGGCCCGTTGCATGCTCAAAGCAAAGGGGCTGCCTCACAAGTTTTGGGCTGAAGCGGTTATAACGGTAACATACAACAATCGTTGTCTTACTAAAGTATTGAAAGTACTAATTCCTTATGAAGTTTGGTATGGGAAGAATCCTTCAATCTCTCACTTTCGCATTTTTGGTTGCACGGTTTATGCTTTTGTTCCGGATAAACTTCGTACAAAACTTGAGGATAAAGGAGTTAAATGCATTTTTGTTGGCTATTGTTGGATTATTCTCCTTCTTACCAATCAACTAATCGGTTTTAATCTTCATCCATTGTTTATCCAGTTCTGCGGATTTTCCTGTGTGTTTACACAGTCTATAGAATTACAAGTGTTTTTACACAGTCTACAGAATTACACGAAGTTTACGACAGTGTCTCCTTTTTCGCCTGTCAGGAATCCCGTTGAAAAATGTAGCTTCACCTTTTCGCATTTTTCGCCTGACAGAAATCTCGTGTAAAATCACAGTGTCGTATTTTTCACTTTTTCCAAAGAGTCTCAAATGTTAAGGAAATGACTCTGGCAAAGTGTGGGGCAACCCTAAATAAGATTTAAGGGCACCTTCTCCTTTTTCGCATTTTTCGCAAAAAATCCGAAAGTGTCGCCCGTGGCTGTTTTTGTTCATTTCTGCAGAGCTACAGTTTTGGTTCATTTATGCAGTCAGATTGTTTACGGCCAACTTCACCGCTTATCAACAATCCCCCAAAAGTCAAGATAGGGCCTCTAAACCAAATTAGACCCTTAAGGACCCATGAGTTAGTTATGACCAAAATTGGGTCCAATTGAATTTAAGACAAACTTAAGATGGCCTAAATAATAAATGCCCATGGTTACACAAATCTCGACCTTTTGGGTCAAAGTAACCTATTGATGAACTTCAGCGTAGTAATTTATTTCTAGCAGCATGACTGTCACAGACGCCTTGATTATTCGCACTCTTCATGGTTGTCTTTGACACCTACTAGATACTCTAGTAAGTTAAACGAATGTTCTAAGCAATGGTATGAATTCCAATAGTTCAAATCGGTCCTTAGTTTTCACTGTCTTTTTTTTTATTGGGGAGACAAGTTCAGCTATGTTGAGTTATGTCACATTAGATCTCCAACAAGAGCGGTATCAGAGCAGGTTCGAATTACCAATCGAATTCACGATTATTGTTGTTTGAATTATCAATCGAATTCACGATTGTCGCTATTTCTTAGATCATTATTTAATTATGGAAGGTTCAACCTCAAAGATTGATTAATCAACAAGTTCAACAGAGATGATTTTTACATGTGAAAATTTAAAATGAGGATGATATTGATCAAGAAAGAACTATGGGGTACGTCAATGGTTCGATAGCCCAACACGTCGAACCTGAATTGTGTTGAACAACAAAATAAGTCCAATAGATCCTAGAAATGATGGAGAAAGCACCTACTTAAGATCCAATCATAATCCAATAGCTAGAGCACAAAACAATCTATTGATTTTTAGCTTATCTTGGCTTGAAAACCACTTTATGGCTCCAAAATCATGCAAAATGCTTCACACGTGTGGATGTACAGTCTGCTCAGCCCTGTGTACTGTACCAACACCCTCCAATCCTTCTAATCATTAAAAAAAACCAAATGCCAATAGCAATCATCAAGCAAATTGTAGAGCAAAACCAATGATGAAGGAAGATCTCAAATTTAGACATAATTGGATGGCAAATCCATCACATAATTATACATAAGTTCCTCGAATATGAGCATTTAGGGCTATCTATGATCCATCCATGACCTAACCCTAGTGTCTCACCTAATAGGTCATAAGATCCACCCAAATTGGGAGTAGAGATCTTGATATCCAAAAACAATATAAAAATTACTACTTTTAGCTTCTAGAAAATCTCTAGCCTATCTATGCACATTTCGGCCTCATTCCAAAGGTGTCATTCCAAATCTAGATTAGGAATAAGACTTATGAAAAGTATCCTATGCTTTTTGGCACTTGTGATATTCCACAACATGGCCACATTACAATTTACAAGTGGTAGAACCAAACTAGCTTGTGTAAATTTAACACTCATTGCATCAAGATGTAAGGGTGAGAGGATGGAACGGAGGAAGAGAGAAGGAAAAATTTGTGGAACAACTCTCCCGTTGTTATGGGCTACTATTAGCAAGAACAGTCTAAAAGATTGTTCATGCATAAATGGATTCACTGCTTATGCGCTCTCACTCACAAGATCTTAAAAATTAATTCATACCCAAATAAAAATGAGTACAGTTCACCAAAGAGATTAGAAGAGGTGTGGTAATACTGTAAATCTGATTCAGACTTAAGTTCAGTTCAGAATGTAAAATGATAGTGTTGTGTGATAATGCAAGTTCCTCAAGCATCAAAGACAACCATCGTTTGATCAGATTCTGAGGAGTCGTAAACGTCCGTGATCTGATCAGAGTGAGTGAACAAGCAATAAGAGTGTAATCAAATCACAACATCATACATCTACATTAAACACAGATGATAGAATGTATTGCTTCTATATTGCAGCGAAAGCTTGAACAACACTAAGCACGTTACAGCCACGAATGGAGGCGTAACTTGGACGGTCGATATCATTCGCTCTGATGGTGGAGCATCACATAGAGTGCATGATGAAGATGTATATATACACTACATCCGTGTAATTGATTACAATAAATTTATTACATCTAAGTAAGTCTTCGTTGTACTTAGGAAGTATTTGATTTATAATGATAGTTGTACAATGTGTACATAAGTCCTCAGCAGTCTGATAGGGCGACGCTTATCGCAACCGCATGTTGACTCTTGCGGTGCCTTGGCGGTTGGTCTTCGCATAGTGACCATACGGTTGACCATGCGGTGCCTTGGCGGTTCCTTGCAGTGTCTTTGGGCGGTGCTTTGGCGGTAGTTAGGTCAAATAGCTCGAAGTCGTTGGAATACACGAGCTTCTCGCGTTCCTCGCATACTTCACATTTTTCGACTTTTGAAAAAATGCGACAATGAGCTTGAAACTTTTATTTCGTTGAAGTAGACGGAAAAATGCGAACTGTGCGAAAAATAGTTCAATTCTGCAGACTGTTGCGAAGATAGTGTATTTCTACAGACTTGTTCAAAATGGGAATTTGTTGAAGTTGTTGAAGATGGCCAGGCCTTCAATGTCCTTCTAATAACTTGACTTAATTTTCTAAAGTGAAAAGGAGAGTAGGATTAGTTACCCTTTAATCTTTGATGCTCGTTGTCTAAGAATTTATGTGGTTGAGATGTTGCATGCTTTTTTGTTGAGCTAAGTTCACTCGCATTCTTGCACCATATTCATTTCTAAGATTGTTGTTGAAAATGGCTCTTTCACACAATCCTTATATGTGCTCAACCATCGACAATTTTTATTGCAATCTAGACCTAAAATCAAAAAATCGATCCAATTGTATAATCTACCGGAAGCTCCATGACAGCCAAAATCCCAAGGCACTACAAAGACCATCACATATCAGGGGCTAGCCATTAGCCCCTGAATCTAGTAGAACCTAGTGAAAAATATACAATATTCTATATAGGAGCACATTGATGGAATGTGGCTTTAAAGCTTTACGCTCTGATACCACTCTGTTGGGACAAGAAGGTCTAGACCGCAACGGAAATGAAGGTCATCGTCCCACCAAATAAAACGATGAACAATATTAACTATGATAGCGAGATTTGGATTACTTAGAGAACGGAATAGAGTAGTTCTGATTTGTGAATAACATCAATATAGGTGTCGTAAACAACCATAAAGAGAGATTGCTAAAGGATTAGGCGTCTGAGACAGTCGTGCAATTCTCTGATACTGATATTACGAATATTAAAAAAATTGAAACAATTAGGCATCTATGACAGCCATATATATTTTCATTTATGGAGTACTTGATAGTAACGAAGGAAGAGTGAGAGCTAATAAACATTTAACACAAATGCAATGAGATAGAACAATAGCGATTCTGTATATTCAATGTTGTAATAACAACTATCAGATCACAATACAATCACCTTGATAAGCGCATGATCCTACTTACAGAAACAAGTCAATTTATATAGTTCTGAACTTTCTCTATATGATCACTAACTCCGAGGAGTCAGCTACTATGAAAACCAGTTTTGGGTGTCTGATCTTTGTCGTATCTTCATTTGCTTGTCTCTAATTGCTCAGTTTCTTATGTAGCTGTTGGATGATCTTGTGTTATTCTAATTTTACAATCACAAGATCACTAACAATTGTTTACTTGATCAATAGATCGGTTATTGATGGAGCGTGAAGACGTAGACAGGATGTATGTGAAGTCCTATGTAAATATGTAGTTTGTCGCATTCTTTGGGGTGTCCAAAATGGCCAGAAATCCAGAGCAAACACTTGTGTCAGGTTTTTCGCATTTTTGGAAAACCTTCGGCTGCTTGGAATTTGAAGTAGAGGACTTTGTTGCATTTTTCACAAAAAAATCTTTTGTGCTCAGAATGCTTGAAATGTTAAGTATAATACTTTGTCGCATTCTTCGCACTTTTCGATTGTTGAAGTTTGCGTGTAAACATGCAGACTATTGCAAAAAATAGTGTTTGTAGATTCACTGGCACAATGTTTACTGGCTCCACTAATACTGTTAACAGATTCCTATAAGCCTATTGCCGACAGAAACTCTGCTTCTCTTCTCAATCCTATGGCTTGCAGTATAATGGTGATGTACCTCGCCTGTCAGATTGGCACATCTTTGGCCCGATCTCGATCCTTTATTGATAATGGAAGCTCAACTTAAATCTATGATCTATCAGGGCTCAGATATCTACGTTCTATAGTATGTTTTAGATCTTCTTCGGTTTCTTACAGAATGTAGATTATTACTAATCTATTCTAAATAAGAAACAATGATTAAGAATGAATCTACTCCTACTAAAATCACCAAATCAACAAAATTAAATCTAACTAAGAACTACAAAGTCCTACAAAGTATTTATTACAAATATCACTCAACATTTGTAATAAAAACTCCTAAGGGAGTCAAGCACAAAGCAGCATCAAACCAGAATGGTTATGATCTGCAGCTAATCCCTGCACATCTACCTGATGTTACTCACAAAACCAAACCTGAGAAAAGGAAGAATCAACACATTCATACACAAGTACCCAAACTGAATGCATGAAGATGGAGCATAGAATGAAATGCAGATGGTAGGATCTTCAATTAACAAAACAGCATCATCTCCTTACAAATTATATGCTTTGGAAACTCATGGAGAAGGCTCTCCTAAATGCCCACGAGTGGGTAAACCCATTTCTATAACATTTTGGGTTCCACCTCTTGATTGACACATAATTAGAGGGCCATCCCATAACTTACTCATTATTGGAAGGCTTCTCTATCAAATACATCTCAAGTTGAGAGAGCCCAAATTACTAGCTCCCGCATGGTTTTTCATCTTTTGGAAATTACCATGGGGCTCACAAAATGGACAACTTAGCCTGGCACTATAACTACAACTCCACTGGAAACCCTTTTTGAGTGGTGTTTCACTACATTGAACACCTCAGGGCGAGGCATCAACTAAAATTATCCTCTCCTATAGTGTTGTAGGTCCCACTGCACTGCCTCAGCTTGACGCGTGGTTCTTGGAAAGACATGGATCAACGTTTGTCTGCGTAAAACCAAGAACTTATTGGTCGCCATTGTTGTGCACCTTGGCAAAAACTTCAACGGTTGCAACAACTTATCAAGATAGCCCTACGTAACTGAGCACCTCTTTCTTGTCTTTCTCGGCTTTCTTTTTGTCAAGAGACTTTTGTAGCCGACCTTCCTTCCGATGGCTTCAAAAGTGATGAATCTCGTCTTTACGCCCAACGGAATAGGTCCTAGATTCGGCCTCATTCGAGGTATGAACTTATTTCCATACCATTTCTCCATCAACTGTACGTGTGAATGGTTATGATCTGCCACTAAGCTCTGCACATCTATCTGATGTAATCACAAAACCAAACCTGAAAGAAGGAATAGAATTTTTCGATACTGGGATCGACTCGAAAAATCCTTTATTTTTTGAGTCGGTATTTTTTGAGTCATTGTACATATTTTGATACTTGTAAATTTTGATATTGTCGGTCTAAAATCCGACCCAACAACTTCACGTTGACAGTCCGCCCACTTTGTACATTCATTAACTGTAATGAGGTGGCTTTAATAACTACAACAAAAGGTTGTTGTAGATATTTTGTAGGATATCAATTCTGGAATCTAATTCATAAAACTTCTTCTAATTATTCGATTTTTTGTAACCAGCGTTATCATGCTCAACGACTGTAAGCTAAAGTTATCACTTCAAGCAAAATACTCATTGTTTGATATTAATCAAAGTGCAAATTTTTCAGTCCCACTACTGTATCGTTTCATTGTGAATTTGTCCGAGTCATTCAATTTGAATGTTCTGCTGTCAGGTTAAGGAGAAACGCAACGTAGAAGATAGCTAGGATGTTGAGCAAAGCACAGAGTGAGAATTCCAAATGCAACCTGAGA
Source organism: Diphasiastrum complanatum (assembly GCA_029204225.1). Lineage (NCBI taxonomy): Eukaryota > Viridiplantae > Streptophyta > Lycopodiopsida > Lycopodiales > Lycopodiaceae > Diphasiastrum > Diphasiastrum complanatum. The sequence continues at coordinate 79,941,917 of CM055092.1, forward strand.
ATTTCCAAGCTTTGGCAACAAATCATAATGACAAGCAAATCCATCCAGAGCTTCTCGCATAAATGAAGTGACATATCTAGAAGAACCAATGGGATCACCCAATGCCTTATCCCAAGCTGAGGAGTAATAAAACCTTTAGATAAGGAGATATCTGCTGGAAGGCCTTTTGGGCACCAAGCAACGAACTTAGACCTGTTCACTATAAGCCCAATAGAAGAAAGTTGAGCTGAGAAATGCAAAAAAACAAGGACAACTTCACTAGCACGCCCCACAATATGAGTATCATCCGCAATAGAGGGAAAAAAACAGGAGGAAAAAGCTGAAGTTGTAGCACACAATGCGCAACAATGTGCCAAAGCAAAGAGAGGACCACCTAAGGGATCCCCCTGTCGAGTTCCTTCAGCAGAAGAAATGACGACAACATCACCAGTACGAGAAGCATGACTAAAGTATAGAAAGGAGAACTTTTAGAATAGAAGCTCCGCACAAAAGGAATAAGCATGGCAAGTGTATCCTGAACACCACGAATATTTTGAAAGATAGCCACCCAAAAAACTGAGTTGAAAGCATTAGCAACATCAACTTGTAAAACTACCCAATCAGGATGAATATCCAAAATAGCACGTAAAGCATGAACGACTATCTCACAACCGCTAGGAGTAGCACACCCAAATTGAAATGAAAAAAGATGAGCATGAAATGTTTTCCAAAACTGGAAACAAAGTGCCTTTGCCACCAACCTGTATAAACATTCACCCACTACAATTGGACGCACACCACCAGAAGCTTTATCCAAAGCTAAAAGATGAGCGACGCCTAAAATATGAGCAACTGAAGGTGGGATCTGTCCAGATGCAATAAAAGAACACACCTTGAAGAGAAGATCAAAGCCACTAGCAGAATCATCTGGAGAAAAACAATCACGTAGATACTCAAAAACCATTATTGAAGGTCCACCAGCTGAGAGGCGAGGACTACACTAAAAAGCTTTTATAAAATGAACTTCTGCAAGTTGAAGATCGGAGTCAGGTTGAAAGTCTTCCACAAATAAAGGAAGAGTATCACTGGCATGGGGATGAAGCTGTTCCAATGCCTGAATAGGTGTAGAAGAAGGTGTTGCTGAAATTGAGGGAGCAAGAGAGTGTGCAGCCCGAGAAATTCACCAACTTGTCCAAGCAAAACACAATGACATAGACGACTATGAATAGAAATGGATCTCGAGTTAGAGCCTAAATTAAACTCCCATTTTGCTGCAAGTGCATTGCAACGAAGGAAAATTTCCTCTTGTAAATTTTGCCAATCACCTGACATGAAACGCCGAATTCTGTTACGAGTCTCCCAAGGACCTGCTTCACCACCTCTAGGAGGAAGAGGCAAACACCAAAGGAGAAAGAGCAAAAAAGTATGCCAAGCCACGATATCAGAAGGGTTGGTAGCTAAACGGGATAAAGGTAGTTGAAGAGCTCTTTGAACGTCAAGGCGAAGGGCCATAGGAATGCGGGCATAAAGGCATGGACGAGGGAAACCAAGATAAAAAGAGCCCAAAAAATCAAGATTGTGAGCCCAAGCCCAAGAGGAAGTGGAGCAGGATGTGGGGTTTGGGGACATTCTAAGAGGGAAGCTCGTTGTTGGAAGACAGTACAAGCATTTTGATGTCCAAAAAGGCTTGCACCCTACATATATAAACGTCCACATCTTGGACAAGGTACACGAGAGGGTGGAAGTATAGGATTATGTGCCCTGATTTCAAATTTACGTAATTACTTGAAATTTTTGCGTTAATATCTCAACGTTAACAAATATTAATTAACGTTAACAACTATTAAATCTCAAAAAAATTTCAAACAAAAGTTGCCAAAGTTTTCTAGAGTTTTAAGTACATTTATATCTTAATATTGACTATGACTTTTATTTTTTTATGATATTTTGATATTTACATAACTACTTGAATTTGAAATCCTTGAAATTTTTGCAAGGATGACGAAGGAGAATAAGAAATAGAAGAACGAATATGTGGGGGACGATATGGTGCAGGCGAAGGAAGAGATGTAACAATTAGTGATTCATGGAGAGGATGATTACAGGGAGGTGGGGGTGGAAGGGAGGGTGAAGCGGGTCTCTTTTTGTGTTGATTTGCACTTTGATCCATATTGAGAATGCCCACATTGCCATCATCCATTGAAAATACTTGAGATTTGTGTTGATTTGCACTTTGATTCATATTGAGAATGCCCACATTGCCATCATCCATTGAAAATACTTGAGATTTGTGTTCATTTGCACTTTGATCCATATTGAGAATGCCCACATTGCCATCATCCATTGAAAATACTTGAGATGCTGGGATAGAAGTATTGAAAAATGTTGCTGAAAATCTGTCGTTTGCTAGGTTTTCTGTGAGGGAAGTAATTTCGAGAACCAATTACAGAACGATTGTCGAACTTCGGATTTGTCCTTACTGTGTGAACCAGGTACTTATCAGGGTAAGCAATCCTCTCTTGAATTTGCCCTTACTGTGTGAATCAGGATTTATGCAGTATAAACCATAGGTTGCAATGTTTTTTGTGCTGGAAACGATTCTGTAGGTCCCTCAAGAAACTTTTGGAATTGTGAAGGAGTAAATTAGAAGGTCGCTCTTGAAAACGGCTGAAAAAAAGTCAATAGTCCTCCAGATTGCTGCGCCTTCTGTGCTTTGCTATTCTATCCTGAAACAGATCAAAACCTGAAGCCTTAGCATGCGCCATGAGCGCCTTACGCTTATCCCACTACAAAGGGGTCAGGTCTTCAGGAAACCACGCTATTTGCTAATACTTCAACGAATCAGCATATTCATGCCTCTGTTAACTTCTTTTGAAAGCATGCACAATTGCTCCTGCTGCGATCCAACATCAACTACTAGCGCTTAGAAAGATCAAAACAGGTCCAAAAATCTTGGACTAATCAAACCTTGCTGCTTTTTGATCAAACCAAAAAGAAGAACAACACTCTGACAACGATGATCAACCAAACTGGGTTCCAAAAATTTGTCTCATTTAGTTGTCTCTGCCTTTCGTAGAACAAGCTACGTGGCCACTGCATCCACTGCACTTGATACACGATCCAAATTCGATCCTCGATGACCAGCGCTCTTGAATTACACTTGGGGTAATGATTGCACAGCTGCTGGATCTTGAAAAGGGAGTATGAATTTTCTGAAACTCGTTTATAACTTCTACCAAAAAATCAAAGCCTCAAATAATCATTGACTACTCTTGCATGCAATTTACTAGTGCTTGTTGGAATTTTCTGGTTCTCCCAAAGATTACTCTTCCTGTCACTTTTCCAGGTCTGCATGGTAACCTCATGGATGCATCTTGGTATCATCAACGTGCAGCATCTAACCTATTCAATTTATCACTGCTGATGACTTGACCCGCTCTTCTGGATAGGAGGCTGGAGCTGTATCATGCAGGCTGGAGCTAAATAGTCGCAAGAATCAAGAGTCCGTGCTTCTGCCGATGCCTGCCCCTTGTGTCTAGATCATGCTGCTCCTGCGATGTATGGCGTGCTGAAATCGTTGGAAATTTAGCCTGGAAATAACTGGAGTGTATCCCAGACTCACTCTTGGAACATCGAAAAAAAAAAATTTACATTAGACATTGTATTCTGTCATTAAAGGCTAGAAGCCTAAAGATCTGAGTGCGTGATCCTTCTTCTTGTACCACTACCTGGCGGACTGTTTCAGTTCGTAGATGCTTCTGTGCATTTTGCAGACATAGTTAGCAAACGACTTACAGGTAAAACCTGGTGGCTGGTGCATGTAGACTTCTTCGTTAAGATCTCCATGTAGGAACGCCGTCTTCTCGTCTACAATATGGATTTCAGATTGTAGGTTGCTGCGTATGCAAACAACAGGCAAATAGATGTGTGCTTTGTGAAGGATTTCAGATCATTCAAGATCCAATCCATGTCCCTGATCTTTGGTTACAATAAGGAGCAAACCAACAATCCTGCCAATGTAGAAAAATCAGCATCTACATACAAAATGAGATGCAAACTCTAAGAGATACTGATCAAACATGAACCAAAACATAAAATATGGTTGTTGTCCGTACAATTACAATACCCTACTGTATTACACACGTGTGGAATCAAAAATAACAAAATATGAGCATTTTACACACAAGATTGCAAGATATCATCAAGAGAGTGCATCGATGAGTAGTAGAACCTAAAGAGAACCATGTATAATGATGAAATGAGAGAGAGAAGAGAGAAGATGTGTCTCTCCACGAGTTACATCCTTTTATAACAGGACCCTATTTGGCCACTTGGCTTTCTCTCCAAAATGTAAACCCTACTATTTTTGGGTCTAGATTCAATGTACCCAAAGTTCAAATTTGAATCTCTCTCAAACTCGACTACCAAATTTTTCACACTTTCAAAAAGTGTTCATTGAATGTATCTTAAACTAATATAACTTCAAAAAGTTATATCTGTAAGTCTAAAATGAGTTTTGGCCTCATATTGACAATTTACCAGAATATGACTTGTTGAGATCTCTCACACTTCCTCTTCAACTAGTTTTGGCATAGTTTTAACCATACTACTTTGATCCAGCTTTAGAATGATCTCCATCCTAAGTATAGATCTTCTTTCTAAGGTTCTAAAGTATCTTTCATAATTGACATAGATAATAGTGTCCAAATTGGATGCTTCACTATTTCTTACATCAATTTTACACATCAAGATATAACTAGGACATGAAGAACCAAATAGAATGTGAATGAAATGATTCCTCCATGTTTCAAACTTTGAACTCTTCGGAGAATTACAGCAACCAAACAATAAATGTGAGTGATGACCATTTGCTTTCTTGTCTCCTCCAACTTTGTCCTTTCTTGATATGTCTCCACCATAAAACTCCATGAATGAGCCTCCATCTCCATCTTGCCACAAGAAACCATCAAACCTTGGAAATCCATGAGTAGGTGAGTACATCAATGATTCAAATCCAGCACCACATGACTCCATAAACCAAGTAGGTTTTACTAGTCCATCTTCAAGATCTACTTGACACAAGAAAATGACCATGAATTCACCGAAAATTGATAATCTCCAAACATTAGCATCAAGTAGCTCAACACTTGAGAGCTTGATCATGAATGAGTGACATAATGAACCCCCAATAGCTTCATTTCCATTAGAAAAACTAGCCAAGAATGCTAGTACAACTCCAACAATAAGATATTGCAAGACAATGTATCTAGTTTGTCCATATCTTGACAATTTGCACACATTCACATGAAATTGCTCAAACTTGAGATAGAACAAGTAAAGTAAACTTGAAAAACACTTCCTTGCTACTCCTTTGACCTTACTTGATTCTTCATTAACCTGAAAAAATAGATCCATAACATCTTTGCCAAATAACCTTCCTTTGATGCTCTTGACTAGCTCCAAATTGCCACCTTTCCTTTTGTGTTGTTGAAGCCCTTTGAGACCAACCTCTTGATCTTCCTCTTGACCATCAAAGTCATTGAACAAAATTTGTTTTCTAGATCCATTACTTGCTTTTTCAGCATGTAAACCATGAGAACCAATATCCACTTGCATAGCATCATCTACATAAGAAGATTCTCCAAAACATGTGAGTAAAACAAAGTGAGTCGCTTCCACTTGCTTACCTTTCTCTTGATCATCAAAGATATCAAAGATATAAATTTCTTCATACCTGAACCTCTGGAAATACTTCCTCTCAAACATATGATCTAGATCCAACAAGATCTCATCAATGCTTGATCTCGAATTTCCACAAAGGGTGGTGAAAACAATGACATTGGTGGCACCATCATAAATCAAAAGATAGATTCCAAATTTTCCATCCAACATAAAGTAGAGTAGTTGGAGATGAGTATCAACCTAATAAATCAAGCCTTCTTGAGTCCATAAAAAACCTCAATAAGCTCACCAATGAGATCTCCCTTTCCTTGAAGAAATTGCCTCTCAATTTGCTCCATGTAGTCTTCTCCAACCAACCTTTTTGCCATCTCAATTATGAGTGATCAATTCACAATTATAGAATCTTTTGAATTGATGAAGAGATGTGAGATCCATGCCTTGGATCTTCCCAAGAACCAATCTTCCATTGCTCTTTCCTTCATAAGACTCCCTCTTAATGCCTGCATCATAAGAAGTAGAAACCTCAAAGACATTAGAATATCGTAAAATTGCGTGTGGGCATGAGCGGTAGCGGAAGCTTGAGGATTGGAGTGCGACGTGTAGGAACGAAAACGCAACAGTTAGCAGCAGAATTATTCAAGTAGAAGAATTTATACAGAATGCGCAAATGAACGACGCAGTAGTGAGACAAAAATTGCACTCTGATAAAAAATCAACAGTGAGTACAATAGCTTGAAGTAATAACTTTAGCTTGTTGAGCGTGATAACGCTGGCTACAGGAAAACTCTGATTAAAAGAGAGAAAATCAATTAACATAAAACTAATACTTACATAGCGTGAATCAACTAATATATAGATTTACAAGTGTCAAGGAACAAAATATCTTACAAGCCTTTAATCCTATTTACGCAAGTCTTTGCATATGTACAGAGTTGGTAACCGCCAACCGCCTTTGGGATATTTGGTTGTCCAGCTGTTCTAGAATTGTTGATAAGTTGGCGACGTCGGTCAACCAATGTAACAAAACACGAAAAAGCCGAAAAACCCGAAGGTGCCCATAGACCAAAGGTTTGCAACTCCTGAAGGTGCCCTTACACTAAAGGTATGTAAATCCCTAAGGCGCCCCTAGATTCAAGACAACGAAGAAGGTGAAAAAGGCGAAAAAGCCGAGAAGTGCCTTACACTGAAGGCAGAGAAGAAGGCAAAGGTGCCTTAAACTAAGACAGTGAAGAAGACGAAGGTGTCTTAGATTACAAAGGAGAACATGCCTTAAGAATGGTTTCTAAGGCATTCTGGCCACTTGGCCAGTGTGTCGTATTTTTCGCTAAGGAGTGAAAAAGGACGAAGGTGCCTAAATAATTGTTTTAAGATAAAAGAAAGGAAAAATGTGAAGGTCCAAAAATATGAAGTCGGCCTTAGATTTTTCAGAATGCTCATTACTTGAACAATTTTGTTTAAGGTTGAGCATAAAAAATCTAACACTCCCTCTTAATGTGGATTTTGAAAAACTTTGAACTTCAGATTTAACATATCATTAAATCTCAGATGTTGCTCCTTTGATAGAGCTTTTGTGAAGTGATTTGTTGCCATGTAGTTTGTTCTACAAAAGATCAATTATACTTCCTTACTATGTACTTTCTCTCTAAGGTAACGATACCTGATTTCTATATGTTTGCTTTGAGAGTGAAATCTCGGATTGAGAAAAAACGCTATTGTGCTTTGATTGTCACAATAGATTGTTGTAGAAAGTGTTTGTGTAAGATTGAGGTCTGCAAGCAGTTGCTTGAGCCAGATCGCCTCTTTTGTTACATTTGTGGCAGCTATGTATTCGGATTCCGTTGATGATAATGCAACTGAGGTCTACTTCCGGCTGTTCCATGAGATTGGGCCTTGGTTGTATAAAAATACAAATCCAAAAGTTGATTTTCTGGTGTCGACATCTCCTACCCAATCTGCATCTATGTAGGCTTCAAGGATGTTGGTAGTTTGGCTGTCTCCATAGCAAATGCTGAGAGTTGTTGTTGCTTGGATGTACTTCATGACCTTTGTTAGCACTTTTCAATGAGCTACTCTTGGATTTGACAGGAACTGGCTGAGTGTACTAACTGAATATGCAAGGTCTGGTCGCGTGCAGATCATTGCATACATTGGTGAGCCGATGATGGATTGAAACGGGTAGCACTTCATCTCCTTCTTTTCTGCCTCAATTTGAGGAGACCGTTTTTTTGATAGCTTTAGTCCAGGGTCGAGTGGAAAGAGATTGGGTTTGCAGTTGGCCATTGCATACTTTTCCAACATGTTGTTGAGATATCATTGCTAATTGATAAAGATCAATCTGTTGGGTCGATCTCGTTGAATTTGTATTCCGAGACAATAGTGGGATGGACCCATGTCACAATCATCTTGTATTCTTGGGCCAACATGGATTTTGTATCCTTCATCAGATTCAAATTATTACTAAATAAGAGTGTATCATCTACGCAGAGAGTGATGATGATGAAGTAATCTGATACAGACTTGAAATAGACATTGAGTCTGTTGAGTTTAGAATGAAACCATTCTCTATCAAAAATGCGTTGATCTTTTGGAATCAGGCTCTGGGTGACTGTTTCAGCCCGTAGGGTGCCTTGTGGATTTTGCATACAAGGTGATGTTGCTTGCCATTGAGTTTGTATCCCTCTGGCTGCATCATGTAGATTTTCTCTTCGATGGTTCCATTGAGAAAAGCAGTCTTGACATTTATCTGGTGGACTTCAAGATCTGCTGCAGCTGCAAAGGAGAGGAGTAGGCGGATCAAAGCATGTTTGACAATTGGGCTGAAGGTTTCTAAGTAATCCAAATCTAGAATCTGGGAAAAGCCTTTGGTGACTAGCCTAGCCTTGTAACAATTTAGCCTTCCTTCAGCGTCGTACTTTGCCTTGAATATCCATTTGCATAGAATTGGTTTTCGGTCCTTTGGCAGCTTAGTGGATGTCCATGTTTGATTCTCCATAACAAAATCAAATTCGGTGTCCACCGCTGCTTTCCACTAGTTAGCATCATGAGTAGACATCACCTCAACAACTGTGTTTGGTTTCTGCACAAAGTAGCAGGCTAGATCATCCATAAATCTGGATGGAGGCTATCTGGATTTGTTTGACCTTTTGGGTTAAACTTCGGTCATCTGAAGTAGGTTGACTCGTTGAGGTTCTGACTCATTATCTAAGTTAGCATCCAGATTCTACAGTTGACTCTCTGGATCGGAATTGATTGGTTGCTCGATCCATGAGTCAGAATTATCAGCAGCTTTTCCTTTGTGGTCGTTGAACTGGTCTTCCATGAATATGACATCTCTACTGGTGAATGCCTTCTCAGTTTCCAAATTGTAGAGCTTGTATGCCTTGTAGTCTAGGGAATAGCCGATGAAGATCGTTTTCCTGCTCTAGTCATCTAGCTTTCTTTTTAGATCCTCAGGGATCTGAGCGAAAGTGATGCATCCAGATACTTGAATATGTTTGAGTGATGGTTTTGATCTTGTCCACACCTCATAAGGTGTCTTGCCATTAAGGGCTTTGGTGATGGATCAATTCTATAAATAGGTGGCTGTAGTAACAGCTTCTGCCCAAAATTTCTTCGGAAGAGAGGCATGGGCCATCATGCTGTTGGCACTTTTGATGAGTGTCTGGTTCTTCCGCTCAGCTACACCATTGGACTGAGGTGAGTAGCTAGTTGTGTATTGTTGAAGTATCTCATTGGCCTTGCAAAACTCCTTGAATTCTATGGAGATATACTCTCTTTCTCCATCTGTGCATAGAGATTTGATCTTCCTCTGGGTCTGGTTCTCTGCAGATGCCTTGAACTGCATGAAGAACTTGAATGCTTCAAATTTGTTCTTCAGATAGTAAGTTGCAGTCCTTCGAGAGAAGTCGTCGATAAAGGTTAGGAAATAGAGAGCTCTCCCTGTGGAAGCAATCTGCATCGGGCCACAAATGTCATAGTGTACAACATCAAGCAAGCCCTTGGATGCATGAACTGAGTTTGAACTGAAGGGACTCCTAGCATGCTTGTTGATAATACAACTTTCGCATGGAGAAGTTGGCTTGCCAACTATCGACAGATCTTGTACTAGACTCTGAACTGACATTTGCTGAATAATGTTGTAGTTGAGATGGCCAAGTCTAAAATGCCACAACATATCAGTTGATTCAGAAGCGACTGTGTGAAGAGCTTGATTGTTAGAAGAATAGCAATAGCTGAGTTTGTACAGATAGTCGCTTCTTCTTCTGTAGGCTAGAACCTTTTGGGATTTGTCAAGAATTGTGTAGCCTTTCGTATCGAATTCAACCCTCCGACCTGAATTGGTGACTCTGCTAATTGAGAGCAGATTCTTGGTCAGATTTGGAATGTGGAGAACGTTGGACAACAACTTGACTTCACTTTTTTTTGAATTCAACTCTGACTATTCCTTCACCTTCGATTGAATGCGATGAGTTGTTTCCAAGTTGCACAACTCGAGAGTGGATAAATGTCTTGTAGTCATTGAACTAGTCACGATGGTGAGTCATGTGTTGAGTTGCTTCGAAGTCTAGATACCAGGAATTGATATCCTGTTGTTCTCCAACTTTGGTCATGAAAGCTGCTTCATCTTCTTGTTGTTGTTGCTGATTTGAGTGACTGGATGTAGCACTATGTGCTCGTTGTTGGAACTGCTTCTTCTTTTTGTTGTTGTACTTCAAAGTTCGGCAGTCCTTGATTTTGTGTCCAGTCCTCTTACAGTATCTGCAAAAACGTTTCTATGCTGGTTGGAACGATGAAGAGCTTGAATTCGATCATGAACCAGAATTTGGTCAAGACTGCATGTTGCTCTTCTTGTCAATAGAGCCTAACTTTGTAGACCTCTTGGATCTGAACTTCTGATTTTTTGAATACAGAGCTTGAGGATCCGATCCTGAGCCTATGTATAGTCAATTGTTGAGGTGAGATATCTCTATCATGTGAGGATCTACATTTTTGGTAAGAGTACTTGTCTATTCTCGAATGGGTCCAATATGTCTGGACAATTGCTAAGGTGAGATATTGCTATCACGCGAGGATTTGCATTTTTGGTAAGAGAACTTGTCTATCCTCATGTGGTGCCGATATGTAGGGATAATTGCTGAGGTGAGATATAGCTATCATGTGAGGATCTGCATTTTTGGTAAGAAAACTTGTCTATTCTCGCATGATTCCGATATGTACGAATATTTGATGATGTGGTATAAGTTCTATTTGACTTTGTTGCAAATTTTTATATTAGATTAACCACCCCTTTGTGTAGGATTAAGGGCTTCGAAGACAAGGCTTAACCTTGTAGAGGTTCAAATCCTCTTCCCTTAAACTATTAAAATTAAAAAAAACCTTGAAGTTGGGTTTAAATTTTGCTTTGATGCTTTTTTTCAAATTTGAAAATGCAAATTAAAAAGAACTCAATTATGAAATAAAAATGCAAGCTCTTAATTTTTATAGAATCATAAGCAAGATATGAACATTCCATCATATTCTATGCAACGAGTGGATCAATTCTGATTTTGACCTCATCTCTATCAAAATTCATATAAGAAAGTTATGGTAGATCAAAGATTTATGGTACAAGATAAGCATTTGACGACGTGCCATTTGATGATGTGGAATATCTCCACCACGCGAGAATATGCATTCTGGTAAAGAAGACTTGTCTATTCTCGCGTCATGGCGATATGCCACATCATCAAAATCTTTGATTAGCCATAACTTTCTTATTTGAACTCAGATGGAGATGAGATAAAAAGCAAAAATGATCTACTCTTCGCATAGAATCCATAGGAATAATCACATCTTGAATATGATTCTATAAAAATATTGAAAATGTCTAGGAAATCTATTGTTGTTCTACTCATCCTTAGTTCAATGCATGATGTTGTTGTAGATGATGTTTTGCAGCTTCTTGTAGGTTGGCCCTCTTTAAAACATGTAAGTTTGTTTAACTATGGTTTGCTCAAAATATATTATTACTAACCATAAGTTTTAAGATTTAGGCAGTTAGGAGTCTTGCAGGCAACAATCAAATCACAGCTCTAGACCTTGCCCAACGGGAGTTTTGAAATGTACAAAAATATTACTGAAAAACTCCAAATTTTTTCACCGACAAACAACGTTACGTTCCTTCACAAGTGTAAAAACTTTATTGGACCACATGTACATTGAATAGTTGAATAGTCAATAAAAGCATCTTGACAAAAGGCCTTTTTGGTGCTTGAACTACCTATAATGGATCCAAGAGATTGGTACAATACCTATTGATCTTTTCATGGAAAAATGAAAGTAATTGAAAATGTCTTGTATATTTTTGGGTCATAAAAGAGTCCCTTATCTGTTGGTACAATGAAAAACCATAAGTTAAAAAGTGGAGTTCAACAACAAGAGGTGTCAAGGACATGAACAAAAATCTTCACAAAAATTGATCTTCCAATGGGATATCATCAAATACGAATACATCAACATGATGTATCCAAAATGGTTGTAGGACAAGATTTGGCCCTTATGAGTTGTTGGTCTTAGCTTTTGGTTTGATGGATGCTCTAGCTACTTTCCAACAACTCAAACTTTGCTTCGATTACGAAGAAATTGCCCTTTTTGGTGATGTGTTCACCTTGTTATGTAAACAACCCTTCATCCTTTGTGGAAAAATTGGTAGTAGTGTTTCTAGATTGTGGTCTATTGTAGAACATTGAAGGAGCATGTAAAGCATGTCCGTATTCTCTTAAGAATTTGAAGACAAAAAAAGCTTTTTGCCAAAGAATTTAAATGTGAATTCTTTAGGAAAGAAATGGTTTACCTTGGTCATAAGATCAGTCCCGATGTGATCAAGATTGATGAGGAAAAGGTAAAAATAGTAGTTGAATGGCCTATTCTCGATACCATATGTGAACTCAAATCATTCTTGGAATTTAGGATTTTTTTTTGAGATTTTATTTAGGATTATTCAATTATTGTCGTCCCGCTTGATCATGTGCTAAAAAGGATAGAAGTCCAAAAGGTGGGTCTAATTCTCCGATACAATGGAACGAGAAGTTAGATGAGAGCTTTTGAAAACTAAAGAATCTAATTGTCTCGACATCCATTTGGAAAATAGCAGATCCAAATATCCCTTTCGTCATTAACATTGGTATGGCTATTGGAGTTGTTCTTTTGAGTAAAAAGCTATCAGAAACACAACTAAAGTACACTACTCAAGAAAATGATCTTTTTGTAGCAATCCATGCTCATGGAGACATTACATATATGGAAATAGATTCATGGTGAATATGGATCACCAGTCTTTAAAGTATTTTTGTAATCAAAATGATTTGAGATGTCATAAGCCCAATGAGCAGAACTCATGCAAAAATTTGACTTTGAGGGAGGGAGCCAATAATCGAGTGGCAGATGCACTTAGAATTAGTCAAGTAAACAAACTTTCCTTCATTGAGATTAGCACAAATTTCGATCTTTCACTGAGGGGTCTTTGTAAAAAAGACCCGCATTTTGGACCAATTTGGTGAAGAGTACTAGCAGGTTCTTCAAGCGAGACTACTTGACAAGGTGATTAGCCAGGGAGAAAGATTAGAAGAAATGTTGACTTCTCTATCTATAATAGACTTTTCTTCAGGAAAGGGAAGATAAGCATGCCCAATGTGGATGCATTAAAAAAGAAAATTCTTTATGAGCTCATACCTTGTGTAGGACATCCATGCATACATCATACATTCGATTTAGTACAAAGGGATTTTAATTGGCCAAAACTCAAACCCTTTCTAGAATCTTATGTGGTTAAGTGTGGCCAATGTCAGCTTAAGAAGGCAAAAACTCTTAAATATGAGGTTCTCTTGCATCCATTGAATATCCTCAATAAAAAATGTAGTAGTATTTCATTGGAAATTGTACTGTGATTGTCGAGGACAAATAGAGATAATAATGCAATTTGGATAATTATTGACCATTGGCTATCTTTATTCTGATAAACACCATTGCAAAGACTTCTAATTTTGCTCAAATGTTTGTTGATGTCTATTTAGACTTTATGGATCATCGGGTGATATAGTAGGCAATCACAATTTGAAGTTCATCGATCACTTTTGATTGGTCGTAGTTGCCAAGGTGAAGACATCGTTGAGCTTCAATTCTTCAAGTCATCTTGAGATAGATGGTCAAACGAAGAGAACTAATTAGACGATGAAGCAAATGTTGTGTGCATATGTCTCCTTGATGATAACCTTATTGGGAGAAATATCCACCCTTGATTGAGTTTGCCTATAACGGTAGTAAGCATTCAGCTCCTAGTTATAGCTTGATTGTGCTTATGTATGGATATCAACCTAGATTAGCCCTTGTAGAAACTCAAATGTGCAAATTTTAATGGTAGCCAATTTCTTGCATTACGTCTAGGAAATGCTGCAAATAGCACTCGAGATGTCCAAAGTGCCCAAGATCGGGACATACATTATGTTAATATGAAAAGATCACCTCGAGATTTTCAAGAAGGAAATTGGGCGTATTTGCAAATCCTGGAGTTCTTGTTGATCCATAGCTTGGGGGCTAAATATATTTTGATTTAGATTGGTCGAGTAGGTTTGAATAGTACCAAACCTTTACCTTACTTCAATTCATGAGCTAAAGAAGGCCTTTTTTGTCATGTTTTTAGTTGAGTTTGAGCCTCCAAAGCATGCTATGCATGAAAATTGTCCCATGATGTTTGACCTTGCTTTGAAAGTGAAAGTCACATTTCAGAATAGGGGAATGGGGCCATGGATGAGAGGGGTGAGGTCTTGCCTTGAGGGTGGGAACCCAAGGGGACACACCCTTGTACCAATGTAAAAGACATTGGGGAATAAGACAGGAGCCTTCCTTTAGTAATGCTTAAAGTACAGGGGTGTGTCCCCTTATTTTTGTGCTTACATTTTTTTATTTTAGAACTGAAATAGTGTTCATGTGGACATACCGATGATTGGCTTCTGACCCTTCCAATCATTAGCTCTCCACATGAACATTTTGCCATAAAGTTTGATGTTGAGGTGTCAATCTCTCATTGTTTCATGGGTATTTTGGTGGAAGCTGTAAATGATTAAAGAGCAGTAAATTAAAAAGCACGTGTGAATTATGTTTCAAACTTTCAAAGGTTGATCCAAGACACACATAAAAAAGAGCAATCGACGTTACGTACAATTAACAATCAACCGTGGATAAATGTTACCTCTATATATGTGAAGTATGTCTATTAGTTAATTTTGTTACTCCCACTGATTTGCATAGCAAAATTGTTGATTGTTATTTGTTAACATGATTTACTCCCACCTTAAAGAACATGACCTTGATAAATGTTATTTTCGACAAATATGGGGGTTGCAATGTATTAAGATTTAAGGATTCATAATCAATGCTTTCAAACCCTTCAACAAGGCTTTTAAAACATTTGACTACAAATCGTTATTCCTCTATATGTGTTAAATTTCTCTCTATTAGTTAGTTTCCTGCTACACATTTATCCAAGGCTGACTGTATATGGAAAGCCCTCAGGGAAGGCTTTCTCAATTTTGAGGCGCAATGGGCGATAGCCCGAGGACTTTAGACCCTCAAAATCGGGGCTTTCCTTAGCCTAAAATTGAGAACCTTTTTTTTTAAAAATGTTTTTTGGCCCTAGCACAGCCCATGGGCTTTGAGCGTCACGGGTGTAATGCCTCGAGCCTTGCGACGATGAAATTAAGAGATTTGAAAGCTTTTGAAACACGCGTCAAAAGGAAAAACATATCAAGTTTTTTACGAATGTCAAAATGTCAAGTCAAGTGATGTGATTTGATGTGAAAAGAGAATGTCAAAAATATGGCCATCCCAAAAGTGAGACTGAACTTTGAAGGCCAACATGGACATCAATCTTCAAAGTCAAACTCAACGGTACAAAGTCAAAATGGTGACCAAATCTTTGTACCCGGACAAACTTAGTCATTGATCCCAATGTTTGAGAAAGCCGGCATATTTTAAGAATGGAATCGGCATTTTTTTTTAAATCGGCATGTCAAAAATTGTACAAGATTTTTTATGTCATAAATCTTGGGTTTTATAAAAAAAAATCGGCAAGTTAAAAGATTGTCACTTGAATAAAGGCGGAAGAACTTTTTCACATATGGATTTTTTGGGGGGAGGGGGGGGGGGGGGTGGGGTGGGGTGTGAACACTCGTGACCCCAGCCCATTAACTAGTTGACCATTGACCAGTATACCCTTTTCAGGGGGCCCGGGATCCCACCAAAAAGGTCACTTAGTCGCTCGAAAATCGTGCTGCAGTGATCTGATGACACGTGTCCCCACCGTGGGCAGATCTCCCACCGTCGGATGTATATCCGGCGAATGACCGGGTCACGTCCCCCCGGTCAAAATCTAGTGGGTCCGTATGACCGGTGACGTCTCCTCGAGTGTCAGAAGAAAAAGAGCTGGTTTTCGCTCTGATTTTTTAGTTTTTCTGGCGAAGCTGTGTCCGATGATCGATCTCGTCTTTTTCTGCACAGATTTTTCCATTTTGATGCTTTCCCATCATCTCCAGCCTCTCTCGCTTCATGGGTTGCAAATCATTCCACGCCTTTTCTGGCTTTTCTTGCATTATGGGACTGTTCTGAGTTGATTCATCTATTTGTTTAAAAGCTATGGATCGTTGTCTATCCACTTTTCTCCATCTTTCAGTGGAGGTAAAGATCTTCCCTCATTTGGGCTGTGTTTTGCCCTGCACTTGGAACCTGAGTTATTGCAGTCAAGTTTCTTCTCTATTCTCTCTGCCTTGAAAATTCAGTTGTTGAATAGTTGAAGACAATTTCAGTTGTAAGTGATGAGTTAGTTTTCTTTGGCTTCAAGCTCTTCCTTTTTCTGCTTATATCTTCTTGCGTTGCTTTTCCGCAGTTGGGTTTTTCTGGTGGTTCACAAAATGCTTTTAATTTTTGGTTTTTGTTTCAGACCTCAAGCTTTTTGGTATCTCTTTGGAACAGTGACCTCTGTGCTAGTCTCCGGCCAAAAGAGATTCTCTTGCGCTCATCCCGTGCCTCTGTTTTCACTCATTACTGTTGCGAAATTCAAATGTAGGTGGAATTGTCTTCATTGCGAGGAAGAGGATGAACAGGACTTTTCTGGGGTTTTTTGGATGCACTGGTTTTAGTACATAGCACACTTACTTCTGGTCTAAAAAAATTTCTCAGGCGAAGCATCCAGGCTAAAGAATGGGAAAAATCGAAGGAGGACAGAAAACTAAGAAAGTAAGATCCACTTAGGCAGGGGGAGGGGAGGCCACAAGCAAGGTAAACGTCGAGTAACTTGGAGTCTGGGTACAATAATGAGAATTGTAGGTAATCGATAGGTGGTGACTCAGAACTGGAGCATTTGGTTCAGGAGAAAGAAGCACCGCTGGAAACAGATCAGCTAAAATAGACGAATGTTGGAAAGTAGAAGGAGAACTTCAGGGAGAGAGTGAGTGCTGAAGCTGCCAGTAATCTATGGTGATCACTGTGTCAGTTTGGGGAAAGACGCATTTATGGATGGAAATGGGCTACTTTCCCATGTGCACTGGAAATTATCAACCTTATATGAAAAGTCCCTGGAGTAGCTTTGCTAAATCCTAGGTGTGGGTTTTCTTTGTGAGAGATTGGACGCTTTACGGCAGGTAAAAGGCTGCACTTCAGGGTGGTTTTTCTCGAAGCAGAAACACAGTGATTTTGCAAAAGTTCAAGATGTTTTACTCACAGTTTATTTTGGCCAAAAAGGGTCCGCTGGGGACTATCTGGATTGCAGCTCACTTGGAGCGCAAATTGAGAAGGAATCAAGTTACAGAAACCAATATTGGCATGTCTGTTGGTAGGTGATGCTTGATCGTGGATATTTGCTTTGAAGAGCGTAATTATCACTGCTTTCTTCAAGTATTGCCAATTTAGTTCAGTCAATTGAAGATGCAGTACTGAGAAATGCAATTCTGACCTTTTCTTGAAGGGGTGTATGTTTCAAAATAAGGTCTTAGCTAAAGGAGTCTACAATGCAAAAAGCAGAACTGAACAGTGATATTGTTTGAAGTGGAATTAAATATGGATCAACAACATAATATCTAGTTAAATATGTGCTCCAGTGGAAAGGCCCCATGACATTGAGAGCATCTTGAATGCTCAATTGGGTTTCTCAAGCAACTGTAGTCTACCTGTTGTGCCCCGATCAGCAGATAGACAACCTCCCTTCGGTCTTAGAAGTGTGGGCCTAACCGTCAATTGCCAGAGGGGCTCTTTCGATGTAACTCCCTCGCCCCTCATTGACATTAGCATGAAAAGTAGTCAAGAAAGACATGATTGAAGGGGTCATTGCTGCGTAGGCCTTTCCATTTAACCTCCTCACATCAACCCTTGAAAGCCTTGGTGGTTACCTGCCACCTACGTTACGTGTTTAATTGCAATAAAATTACAGCCACTACAAAACTTTGTAGTACAGAGAATGGGATGGCAACAGACACAAGCAGGTGAGTGAGCTGGTGGGGTGGGGTGGGGTGGGGGGCTCTCCCTAAAAGTAGACTTGCTATAGCATATAAACTTAAGCAACCTTAAACACAAAAAGTTTCAACCTAAACTTATCAAACTTTTCTCTCATAAGCGGCTTCGTAAAAGTCGGCTAACTACTAGTCTGTACCACAATGAACAACATCTATCTCCCTGTTTTGCACCCTTTCTCAAATGAAATGGTAGTGAATCTCGATATGTTTCGTCCTAGTGTAATACACTAGATTCCTAGCCAACTGAATGCCACTCAGACTATCGCTATATAGGTGGTCGTTTTTTCTTATTCCAAACCAATTTCCTTCATGATTTGCCTTAACCAAATTGACTTCTTGAGCTATGCTGCACATTGCTTGGCTTTTGTTGTGGATAAAGCGACTATATTTTGCTTTTTACTAGACCAAGAAAAGCAACTACCACTAAACCGAAACACATACATATGGTAGATCATCGATCATCAGTGACCTTTCCAATCGGCATCAACATAACCTCAAATCTCAGGTAGATTCTCTCCCTCCTGAATACTAGACCATAATTGGAGGTGCCCTTAACATATCTCAAGATGCACTTAGCTGCCTTCCATTGTACTGCAGCAGGTGAATTGACTCACAATAGCAACACCATAGCATATGTCCGGTCTAGTCGTGGTGTGAAAAATCAAGCTTCGTACCAGTTGCCTATACAAAGTAGCAGTAAATGGCTGAGAGTAACCAAACTTAGAAACCTTTTTACTTGGCTCAATAGGAGTATTCACTGGCTTACAATCTTGTAGCTTGATCCTGTGCAAAAATTCTCTGACATATTTAACTTGTGTCAAACCTATCTCATGCCCTTTTTGCCACACTTTGACAATTAGATATCAACACATGTGATTTGCGGCGGATATTTTGAAGCATGTGATAATCTCAACCCGTATTTCCTTGTAGCATGTTCAGCCGAAACATTCAAAGTGGTATGAAAGTTCATTCTTTCTGTTGCTTCTAGGAACAACTATGATTTCTGAACAGTGAAATGCAGGGCCTTCCGTCAACTTTCTTTGCCAATACTAGTATGTCATTCTTATATGTAGTGTACTTCTAGGATAAAAAGCAACTTCCTGTCCTTTTGGCATTGGAGTATTGGCAGGAAGTTTGGAAATGCCATTCTGTGATGGATTTTTATTCTAAACATTTGAACTGACTATAGAAATATTATCACTTAGTTTTTCTGCTATTTTTTGAATGCCAGTATATGGGGATTTTTTCTGGAGAATTGTTAGTTATACTTGTAGTTGCTGTTTTTATTTGCACTTCAATTGTGTCTTTTGTATTTGGAGTGATTTTGTGGTTCAGTTGAAACCTTTGACTCTGAAAATAAGAGCTTATAAGTCTTAACCAGCAACACTGATTTGTTTACAACTAACTCCAAGCATGCAAATATCTTCATTTGTGTGCTTAATCTATATGTTCCAGACTAGAGTGTGCTGATGTTCAAATTGTTTACTTAAATTTTGAGAAATCTTAGAAGCTATTTCTCTACATGATTTATGCAGCTTTCAAATGTATCAACACCTTGAATCGGAGATATTGTATGAGTCTCTGAAACTAAATTGTTTATTTGTTTTGTGAAGATTCTATTCTTTTCCCTGAAGTACCGATTGCACTACGTTTGTCTGGGCATTTGTTGCTGGGAGTGGTGAGGATATATTCCCGGAAAGTCAACTATCTATTTCACGATTGCAGTGAGGCATTAGTGAAAATCAAGCAAGCCTTCCATTCAGGATTGGTAGATCTTCCTCCGGAAGCAGCAACTGCTCCTTTTCATTCTATTACTCTTCCTGAGACTTTTGACCTTGATGAGTTCGAACTTAATCCGGAGAGAGAAAGCTCATTCCGTGCCAACAGGTCTTCTCCTGCTCCTCACCTTCTTCTTTATTGCATATGTATTTCAATTTTAGCTTTTGGCTACAGTACCAATCTGAATCAACAAGTGGTAGCTCAAGCTTATAGCCAAATTTGTTGTCGATCAATTTCAAGGTTCAACTGTTTCATAGAAAGAACCAAGCCTTTAGAGGCTTGCTTACAAAGATAAAGTTTTCTCCAAAGAACATTCCAATTTTAAATTAACTCAAGTAATATATTATTTTCTACCTTGCTGCAGTTCTGTGGATCATCATGTCATTTCTCGGGAACAAATTACACTTCAGGATCCTTTGGATGATAGAGTTTATTTGGATTCTCAGTTTGGGCTTGATGGTAATTGCTCAAATTAAGAATCTTAGATCTGGCATATTAACTACTCTTGTTGTGTATATTGATCCAAAGCATTTCTTTATTCAAGAATAGCTATTTGAGTACTACTTTCAATCATCATTGTCGGTACTTCTGAAGCCTATTTCATTTGAGTATGACTTGCTCTCTATGATTATTTCTTAACTTGCAGAAAGGTTTGCTGATAGTGATGCTCTTAGGATGGGCCTTGACTTTGATGAGGTAGAGATTTCCATGATCCGTGCTTCAAAACTTGGTGGTGATTTTATGGACAATTTTTGGAGTAGTATGTTTATATTTATACGTTGTCATCAGGGATGCAAATGTTAGTTTTCCCTGCAGTTGGAGACGTTCTACTAAAACTTTTCTTTCTTGAAAGAAAGCTGTGGAGGGATCATGAGCTTGGGGGGACCGTGACCAAGTCCTAATGTGGTTGTATACAGGACCTATTGTTTGAAAGACCTGGCAAACGTGAACCAAGCCCAGCTCCAACCACGTTGATAGAAGAGTAAGTCCAACTCTTTATAATCTGTTCTCTCTAAGTTGGCTCAGGATTAAATAAGTTTTTCGAGTCCAATGGCATCCTTACGGCTCTAATTTCGAAGAATTGGATCTAACTGTTGCAAATTAGTTTGCTGCTGCATTAAGTTGCAAAGTTTAAAATCAGAGATCTCCACGAAATAGTGACAGAATGTTCATGTTTAGTGTTATTCCAGCAACACCTGCAGATGATCCTTTGGACCTGATGATGCCAGCAACACCTGAGGATGATCCATTGGACCTCCAGACGATGCCAGCGACACCTACAGATGATTCTTTGGACCTCCAAATGATGCCCGCGACACCTGCAGATGATGCTTTGGACTTCCAACCAATGGACAATGATGATCAACATGAACCTTCTACTCCTGCTCTTGCTTCAGATATGATGGACCTTGATGAACATCATCAGCCTTCTGCATCCGTTCTTGGAGTTGATCAGATGGAACTTGAAGATCGCATTGAGCCTTCTACAACAGTACAAACCTTGGATCATTTAGGGGCTAATCAGCCTGAAAGTGTGCAGCCAGCGTCTAAGAATCCAGAACTGGTGGAGCGTATTCTATCACCTATTGAGTTGCGAGAAGAGAATCTGGATAATTTGACAACTGTGGAGCTCCCAAATCGAGAGGTGCTAATAAATGAAAATGTTCTTGCTGAGAGTTCAGAAGCTAAAAAAGTGAATATTGATATGGAACAACTGCCATCTGAAAAAATACAGTTATGTGAGTATAATCTGCAGACCGAAAAAGCAAGGTCAGTTGTGGAAGTTAAAGAGCAAGAGCTTGATGCTTTTGTTGGTGCTAAAGATTGTGTTTTTGAGGAACACTATATACAGGACAAAGCAGCGGAAGATAACTCTAAGATCGCAGAGGATAGAGGAGAGGAAGCTATACTGAAGGTTACAATACAGGGAGTGGAAAAGGTTAAAGTTTTAGAAGAAACCCCTATGAGAGATTATAGCTCAAGTTTTCCTCCAAGGCCAATGCCTTACTATTCTGCTCCCACTCCCAGTACAATTAAATTTTCTGGTGACAATGATGTACTTGCAACCATTTTAGGTCAGTTTCATGTTCATGATGGTTTCTTTTCATAGGTTTCGGAAGGTTTGAATTTCCAATTAGAGTTGTAATAGAATGATACAGTGATTATCAAGCTGAAGGCATTGAATCAAGTGATGTTTCTCTCTGTTTTTTTGTGTCCTTTTCATGTTCTGCTCCTTAACTCCATAAGTATTGACATCTCTGACAATTGCGAGTATCTTATCAGACTTAGATTTTTTGGCTCTTAAATTTCATCTTGTAAAAGATTGTTTGTGTTCACTCTTAAATTTTGATTTCTTCTTGCATATTTAACAAGTTCATTGTGGTCTCAGTCGCTTAAGTTCAGTGGCATATTTTGCGGTTGTAATTCATGAAGAATTATCCGATGACAGGAAGGAGTACTCCTGCTATACGAGTAGCTCCAACTCCATCTGAAACACCAGCTCTGAAGCGGCGCAAACCTGGTCCAAAACCTTCTGTACGAAAGCGAAAGCCAATATTTGATGTCTCCATGGTGCTGCATGGCGAGTATGCTTACATTCCTCACTTTTTTTATATGCAGTAGGCTCTCGTATTAAAGATATTGACAATACGTCACATATAGGGCATTGCATAAGGAATAGTGGACCCTGATGATGATATGAAATTTCTATGTAAGGTCACGACTTACTATACCAGCTGATGGGGACAAAGACAATTCAATTGTCAGTTAGTTATGACACGTTCATATGAACTTTGGCGGGTGTTAAAAGGAGCATAAAAGTAATTTGACACATTTTGATGATGTGTCTTAGATAATGACACGAAACAATCACGGTAGGGTAGGAGGCTATAAGTAAGGAACACACGAACAGAGATGCACTGCTTTTTGCTGTTCTGAATGAATGAATGATCTGTCATATGGTCTTTTCCACTGATTATCTTTTATTGAATACATCAAGTCATTCCATTTGCATCTATATTTTAGTCTTATCAGTGGTTATGGGCCCACGTACTGCCTAGGACTTTGATGCATGCAATAAACTGATAGGAGGGGTGTACGGTGCACGGATTCTCAATCATCATAGTGTGAGGTGTGAACATCGATCTATGACAGATTTAACGTGTCTGCAAGACGCAAAGGTAGTCCAACTATCCAGCGTGGAGCTGGAAAATGCGCCTTATTCTCAAAGGACGAGGATTGTGGAGCGCTGTTCATGGAGAAGATGCACTGGAGCACGACGAGGAAGGTGTTCCTCGGAACCGTCAGGTGGCGGCAGAGATAAAGACACAAGATGAAAAAGCTTATCGCACGATTTGCTTATCGTTGGGAGATTTGGCTATTTCCCAAGTCCAGGGAATCGATACTGCAAGAGGCGTATGGGAACGACTCAGATCGATTTATGAGGTGAAAGGAGTATCCAACATTCTACTGTTACAAAGGCAGCTTGGAAGCTTGAGGATGAGGATGCAGGAAACAAAAAGCATGGGAGAGCATATAGAGAAGATTAGGAACCTGGCGCGACAGCTGCAGGTTGCAGAAGCTCTGGTGGAAAAAATGCAGTTGGTATATACCCTTCTTAACAGCTTACCTGCATCATACGATCCATTGATTATGATCATGGAAGGTCAACAAGAAGGGCTGGATATGGATTATGTCTCGAACCGTCTGTTGCAGGAGGAGTGTCGCCGGAAGGCTACACAATCACGCGACGAGATGGCGTTCTTCCACAAAGTTAGAACGACGAACAACAAGGACGAAAGGAAGGAGGGTTCGCATGATAAAGAGCCGTCTCCGCAGAATTGGAGGGACATGAAAAGAAGACAGTTCGGAAGGGATGTAAGCAAAAGAGGGATCATTAAGTGTTACTACTGTGATGAACCCGGCCACATTGTCAGAACGTGTCCTAAAAAGCTTGACGATCTGAGAAGAAGGGAGAGAGAACAGGCAAATGTAGTAGAGGCAGAACAAACGGAAGATGTCATTTTCACAAGGCAGATGGCAGCCCAACAGGAGATCATATCAACAGATACAGAATCATCGCATGATATTGGCTATTTGAATGATAGTCTATCTGAAGTAGTGCTTGTAACGATCACCGGAAAAGAGGGTAACTGTTTGAATGACGAGGGCTGGTATCTGGATTCAGCCGCTACTACACATATGACTTATCGGCGGTCATCATTCTTTACGTATGAACTGTTAAAAGGTAAACAAGTTGTGGTAGGGGACAAGACCGCAATAGATGCGGTTGGCATTGGTTCGATATGTCTGTGGTTGGATAATGGTAGAACTGCGATTCTTAGAGACGTGTGTACCAAACTTAGCTAAACATTTAATCTCTGTAGCTTGTGTAACTAGACTTGGTCTGGAAGTTCGCTTTTTTGAGAAGCACTGTACTATCCAGCAAGGAGAGAAGTTTTTTGTTATAGGGAGCATGTCGCATGGATTATACAGACTGACTACATGGACTGATGAGAGACCTATTGCCTGTATTGCTACTAAGAAGAATAAAGAGAATTTCATGTGGCATAGAAGACTGGGACATACGAGTGATAGCTGTTTGCAGAGACTATCAAGAAAGGAGATGCTCAGGGATTTTTCTTATGACATAAGAGGAGAAAGCGAGAGATGTGAGACATGCATTTATGGTAAAATGCATAAACAGGCTTATATCAGAGGGGAGGCTCATAGAGAAGTTGAGTTGTTAAAGTTGTGCATTTTGATGTTTGTGGACCAATGGAGGTCACATCCTTGGGAGGATCCAAGTATTTTGTAATATTTATTGATGATTGCAGTTAAATGGTGCATGTTGAACCTATGAAGACCAAAGGACAGGTCCTGGAGATGTTCAAGAAATTCAAGGTTCAAGCTAAGTCAAAAACAGGGAAGAGGATCAAGAGGCTGCGAACAGATAACGGAGGAGAATACAGGATTAAAGCTTTTGACAAGTATTGCATTGAGGAAGGAATCAGAAGGGAATTTACAGTGCCTTACAATCCACAACAGAATGGGGTCTCAGAAAGAAAGAATAGGACAATTATGGAGATGGTAAGGTGCATGTTATATGAGAGAGGTCTGGGCAAGGAATTTTGGGCAGAAGCGGTAGTCACATCAGTATACTTAAGCAACCGAATTTCAACAAGAGTACTACCAAATGCCACACCTTATGAAGAATGGTATAGTCATAAACCTTCTGTCAATCATTTGCGAGTTTTTGGGTGCCTAGCATATGCACATATTGATTCTACTAAAAGAAAAAAATTGGATAAAATGGGAGAGAGGTGTCGATTTGTTGGATATCCTCCTGGAGTGAAAGGGTACAAACTTTACAATTTATCCACGAAAAAGTTTGTTGTATCTAGAGATGTGGTTTTTGATGAGGAATGCAGGGTGGCCACTCAAATAGAAGCAGGGAATTTAGAACCAGAATAGATTGCAAAAATGGATGAGGATGAGATGACTGTGGAGGACCCTTTCACAGAAGAGGAAACGGTGGAACCTATTATTACAGAACCAAAAGGAGATGCAGGTACATCTTTTGATGTCAGAAGATCACAAAGGGCAAAGAAGACATCACAACATTTTGATGTATGGTGTTCTTGGCAGAACAGATTTCAGAAGAACCCTCAAGTTATAGCAAAGCAGTAAATTCATCAGAAAGAGAATGGATTGAAGCTATGGACGAAGAAATGACAACAATCAAAGTAAACAGGGAACTAGTGAAACACGGACCAGAAGGACAGATAGAGCATTATAAAGCCAGAATAGTCGCAAAGGGATATGCGCAAAAGGAAGGAATCGATTTCGAGGATACCTTTTCACCTGTGGCCAGAATTGGTTCAATTCGTTTGCTTATGGCATGGGCAGTAGCTAAGGATCTACATATACATTAGATGGACGTGAGAACTGCTTTCTTGAATGGAAAGCTGACGGATGAAGTCTTTATGACTCAACTTGAGGGATATGAACAAGGGGCAAATATGGTCTGTAAGCTACAGAGAGCACTTTATGGATTGAAGCAGGTTTCTAAAGTTTGGTATGAAAGAATAGAATCTTTTTTTGTAGGGATTGGGCATAAGAGAAGCCAGCTAGATATGAGTATTTTTTATAGAAAGGTAGAGCATCAATACATATATATTGCGTTGTATGTGGATGATATCGTTATGATAAGCAGTTCATTAAAGTTGATTAATGAATGTAAATTGTGCTTACAAAAGGATTTTGAGATGAAAGATTTAGGAGAATTGCGTTTTTTTCTTGGGATTGAGGTAACGCGCAATAGAAAGGAGGGATGGATGAAACTTTCACAGGAGACATATGTCAAGAATCTGATTAAGAAATTCGGAATGAGCATCTGGAGCAGTATCAATGCCTGTGGAAGTAGGTCTGCATTTGAATAACAGCATGTGTCCGTAGAACGCAGAGGAACAAAAACAGATGATATCAAAACCTTATAGAGGTTCAGTTGGCTCTCTAATGTATGCTGCAATATGTACTATACCAAATATTTGCACAGCAGTAGGAAAATTGAGTCAGTTTTTACACAATCCGGGTGTTGCACATTGGAATGCAGGCAAAAGAGTGCTGAAATATTCGCATGGAACATCTGCCTATGGTATCATTTACTCAGGAAAAGAGATGAAAATCACAGGGTATGCTGATTCAAATTGGGGAGGGAATGAGGATGATATAACATCCACATCGGGATATGTCTTCATCATGGCCAATTCAATGATCAGCTGGGCAAGCACAAAGCCAAGATCAGTAGCCCTGTCCACGTACATGGCTTTGTGTCATGCATCAAAGGAGCATATGTGGATCAAGAACTTGGTCAATGAATTAGAAATTGAAGTAGAAAGTCTGGTCTTACATTGTGACAATCAGGGATGTATCTATCTTTGTAAGAACAGTTGCTTCCATAAGAGAAGTAAACATATTAGCCTGCAGTATCATTATGTTAGAGACGTGGTACACTCTAAAGAAATTGTTCTGAAGTATTGTGGCACTAAGGAAATGATAGCTGATATCATGACCAAGAGCTTAACTGAAGAAAAGTTTCAGTTTTTCAGAAGTTTGATGGGAATTAGAAAAGTTTTTTTAGAAAACTGACAATAAATTGTGGGAGAGAGTGATGGGGACAATTCAATTGTCAGTTACTTATGACACATTCATATGAACTTTGGCCTCTATTAAAAGAAGAGCATAAAAGTAGTTAGACGCTTTTTGATGACGTGTCTTTGATAATGACATGAAACAATCACAGTAGGGTAGGAGGCTATACGTAAGGAACACATGAATAGAGATGCACTGCTTTTTGCTGTTCTGAATGAATGAATGATCTGTCATATGGTCTTTTTAGTTCAATGGTTGTAGCACTGATTATCTTTTATTGCATACATCAAGTCATTCCATTTGCATTTATATTCTAGTCTTATCACCATTAACCAATAAGCTCAGTACATGAGCTAAGTAGGCCTTTCTCTCGAAGGAACAATAAATGAGTTTCCTAAGAAAAAATCAAGGAAACAAAACAATCAACTGTCAAATGGAAAGATTTATCTTGTTTATAGTCTTCAGCTTGGTTTGGCACTCTACGAGATGGCCCCCAAGTGTCCAAATGTCTCTGAGCCCCTGTCTCTTGCAGTCACGATCCCGATAATGAACGGAGTACTTCGGTGAGCACTGCGTGTGCAGGCCCGAGACCCACCACATAGGGTTACGTGGACACTCGTTCCACCTATGCCACCCTAGACAGCCAAAGCAAAGATTTCCTTCTTTACCCGCTCTAATATTGTGGCAATAGCATCGAAAAGCACTGGCCCCCTTGGGCATTGGACGTCCCATACCACCCTTTGCCTTTCGAGGCACCTACACCTTTACTCTTTTTGGCACTTTGAACCTGCTCTTGTGCAGATCGACCTGTCGATTTTTTAAAATTTCCTTTTCCCCAAGGCTGAAACCCTCCTCCAGTAGGCGTTTCAAGCTCCTTGGCCTTTTTCCCATCTTCATAATATAGGGCCATCTGTAATGCCCTATGGAAGCTTGGAGCCTTCTCCTTCCTCATGAATGGCCGAAGGCTCTCACGCAATCCCTCTACAAAATGCAATACCTGTAGAAACATCGCCTCTGGTATCTGCATCAAGGCTTCCCTATACTTGTCTGGACTCTGCATACTCCTGTACGGACACCTTTCCTTGCTTGAGACTACTCCAAGATTGCATAGCCTGGTTCTTCTCATCAAGAGGCACCCAGTTCTCTGTAAATATGTGTTTGAAAGCTTCCCAAGTGATAGCTACCAAGTTATCCTTTTCGACTTTCGTCCACCATGTGCAGTTTCTTGTAACCGATAGGTAGCCTCAGCAATCTTCTGATCATCGTTGTCGATGCCACACATCTGAAAAGCCTTTTCCCACTTTTGAATCCAATTCTCAATGACATCAGTATTATGCATTGCAACTACCCCTGTATACTTTGGTGGCTTCAAATCCTTGATTGTTGGTAGCTTCCTTGATTTTAGAGGAATCTCAGCTTTCTTTTCACTCGGTAGAGGCCGCTATGTTTCCCATTCCGCTTGCTCTTTCGGGTTCCTGTGGGGATTTATTGGCCTTCAGTTGATCTAAGATTGATTGTAGGACAGCCTCCATAGCATCCACCTTGATTGCCACTTCTTCAAGCCTCATTACTTTGGTGCTAGTACCTTCCAATGGATCCATCTTCACTTGGGCAGGTCTTAACCCCTGGAAAGCCAACTTAAGAATGATACCATGAAATTTCAAACAACTAGTAAAAAGAGCCCTCAACAGGTCTGAAAATCTGATTTTGGCAATGATTCAAGGTCGGAATCGTAGCTTCCTAGTTCCCAGCTGTCAATGCTGGACCTGCAGCCACATAACCAGGTTTTGGGGCCTTAAACAATCTGTTTTCCAGCTTGAAAAGTGCCCGAACTCCAGCTATATCCCAGTGCTGAACTGCAGCCTTCTATTAGCTCCAATCTCTGACAAATTTCCAGCCTTCATAGCCTCTAATCAGCGATAGTCCTGATGGCTCTAATCTGAAAATTGTTGCAGCCCTCTTCTCTCTTGGCTCTGATACCAAATGTCAGGCTCTCCTTGAACTACACTCAGACACAAACCATAGTAAAGCATGTACATATAGATTTCAAACTCAAACTTAAACTTTATTGAATTCACAGTAAGTACACGGCATCAACAAGCACAAAACACAGTGGAGCGGCAGCCTTGTCTCCTCCCAACCTTTGCTGCAGAGATATAGCTCATTTTACTGTGAAGCAATTTTCATATCAAACCTTTTGACAAGGAAGTCCATGTGGATCTTCGTTCACTGAGGAGCTTCATGTACATGCAAACAATGCCCAGCTCAATAATCATAGATGAGTTTCGTTATTGTGACTCTATGTTTGTATTATGTAATAGATGTACCTATCTTGAGTACGTGTATTTTTTATGAATCAACTAAAAAAACCCTTGAACTCATGATTTGCGTGTTCTTTCAAGAGTTGAGGTTATGGAATCATCAATATTAGTTTGTGAGGGTATATCTAAATGCGTATTTTGGTATCATCAATATTTTGCAAGCTAACGTATGAGCATAAGAATGTGTCCTTTCCTGCTATATTGCTTCGTAGAAGTTGCCATGTGAACTGATTACAATATGGTTGGTAAAGGATTCAATTATGGCACCTTTTTTGGTAAATCTTTTTATTTCTATATTGCTAGGGTGATGCGACAACAAGAAGCAAATACTAAAGACATACGACGCTCACGCAAGAAGGCTCCTTGCACATTGCATGAGATATGGGTGGTACAGAAAGAAGCCCTTGGTCAACAAGCATTCTATGAGCCATCATTTCCTGGTGAGTACTTTTGTTTTCAACATCTTTTTCATTGTCAAGTTTTATTTTCATATGTAGTTCCAAAGTTGACCATTTTATTTCATTGATTGGCATGCATTGAGATTTTTATATGGGGCAAGGCACAAATTCCCTGTGGGAGGGCGGGATCCCGAGGGCAAGGCCCCGACCATGGTTTCAAATCTTTGAAAACTATTTTTTGGTTTTAGGTTCGAAAATACCTTGAAATAGCGAGCACTTAACAATACGAAGAAATGATTTCACTCACTGTTTGTAGTCCTTGCATCCAACTACTCTTCGGAACATTTGATGTCTTTAAGTGAAACGATAATCAACTTAGTAATGATCATAGAAATTCATGAAAACATGGATGAAAAATGGTATTATATTGAAGATGTAGTCATTTATGGTCTTACAAGATCTACGGAATCCCAATTGTAGAAGACCAATGAGTTAGACTTGAACACCTTACATTTAAATCTCAAAGTCGAGCAAATATGTTTCAAAAAATTCCAAATGTACAAAGGGAGTTTGATCACTAATGTACTACATTAGGGCATTGTGCATGACACTAATGTACAACATTAGGGCACTGTGCCTTGATGTTTAAAATGTCCCCCAGGACTCCAAACCGAGATAGAGCACCTAGAACACCAAGGGAGAATGCAGTAGACGAAATCGTCCCAACCGATTTAGCCCTCGAGAAATCCAGGAGATAGGCAAACCATAGAAAAAGCGCTTCACAGTCTGACATCATAACGGCCGCAAGACTCTCTATCTTCCTCATAGACACTAGTCAGGGTATATATAGAGCGTAGAGCCAACCCCACCTGCCCATGCTCCGAATCCACATGGAAGCACTCTAACTGATCATGTCAATCTCCCATGCATATATTCAAGGATGGGATATTTTGGATACTGAAGATGTGTTGTATGAGGCTCAACTTCTTCTAGATACAAAGCTTGGACATAAGAGCTGGTATGGAACATGCTTGGTGAACAAAGAAAGACAAAACTACCTTGGTGATTAGGTCCTCTTAACATGATAGCAAATAAGAGGCTTAGACAGAAGGCGAACTTAGGAACATGCAAATTTTCAAGGTTTTGACAACCTTGTAGGAAAATAAGTTGTGCATAAGTTGAATAACTATTCAGCACTGATTGTTGACTGTGATAGTCAATAGTAGCAGTGATAGTTAATGTAATAACAAAACTGATTCACTACTATCACAAGTACAACTATACTATCATTCACAAGTGCGAAAAATGAATGACGAAAGGATCGTTTGCAAGTATTTAAAAGAATCAGAACTCAGGTTATATTAGGCATGAATAGCATAAACAATAGAACAAGACAAAAGGGTGCGTCGGAAGTAGTCGGTATTATTGAATGCTAAATTACAGTAGCTCAATGCTTCCGCTGTCCACTCTGATTGGAATATAATAATAGTGCATCTTATTTTGCTATAAATTTTGTGTTCGATAATCCCTCGAAACCATTTCGACAATACGTGTATTTTTGCAAATGGTCTTGATACCTTCGATACTATCTCGATAATGCAAATAAAAATGTAGAATAGTTCCACATCACAAATGATTTCAAGAATGAAATTTAACACTCCCCCTTAACGTGAACAAATAAAAATCGAGGTATTAAGTTGAGCATACTGCTACACTTAGAATGATTATCAAATGCTAATGCCTTTGTAAATATATCTGCTATCATGAAATGCAAAAAATTAGAATAATCTCCCTTTTGAGTACTTTGTCTCTCAAAAAATGATACTTTATCTCAATGTGCTTGCTCCGGGAATGATATCTGGGATTAACTGATAAAGCAATTGTACTCTGATTGTCGCAAAAGACAAAACTGACAGTAGATGCCTTTACCAAATAGCTTCCTTTGCAACATGTGCAGCGACAATGTATTCGGCCTTTGTCGAAGATAATGTAGTTGAATTCTGTTGTTCCAAGAGACAGGACCCTTGTTGAATAGGAAGACATAACCTGATGTCGACTTTCTCCTATCAACATCTCCAGCCCAATCTGCAACTGTAAAACCTTGAAGAAGATTAACCTGGGTATTCGAATCATCATTCGAATTTCCACCATAACAGATGCAATAATTTTGTGTCAACTATAAATATCAAAGAACTCTAAGTAGAGCTTTCCAATGAATGAAACCTGGATAAGTGTCAACATATATTAGCGAAGTGTACTAATTGAATAAGCAATGTCAAATCTGATACAAATCATGGCATACATGAGAGAGCCAATAATAGAATCAACTAATCCATCGACTTTATACTTGATTCGATAAACCCATTTGCAAGATACGATATTTTTACCAACTGGCAGGTCTGTAACAGTCCATGTCTGGTTCTTAATAATTGATACTCTTTGTCCATCACGGATTTCCACTGATTTGCATCTAGACGAGAAATTGCCTCAGAATAATCGATTGTCTCCTTGACAAAATAACAAGTGGCTATGGCATTGTTGATAAATCTGTCAGGAGGAAATCTATGTCGATTCGATCTTCGAGGAACAGGTGTATCCGGCGTTTGCGGCTGTGTCGAGTCGTCTTCTGAATCATTGATTGGAGTAGAGTTAAGATTCGTACTTGATGCGATATCAGGTATCAAATAGATATCTGTAACTTTCTCCTTTCCCTTGAGATCGACAATCTGATCTTCGAGAAACATAACATCTCTACAAACTGTAATCTTCTTAGTCACTGGATTGTAAATCCTATATGCTTTATGATTCAAAGATAAACTCGGAACTAGTAGAATCTAGCTTCTTACGAAGATAGACTCGGAACTAGTAGAATCTAGCTTCTTACGAAGTTCTGCTGGAATCTGTGCGAAAGCAATACAACTGAAAATTCGTAGATGCCTTATTGAAGGTTTTGAACCTGTCCGCACCTCTTCGGGTGTTTTGTCAAATAAGACTTTGGTTGTAAGTCGATTATGAAGATATGCAGCTGTCAAGACGGCTTCTGCCCAGAAAGTCTTCGATAAACCTGCATGTAGAATCATACTTTTCACACTTTTGACAAATGTACAATTTTTATGTTCAGTCACTCCCTTCGACTGTGGAGAATAGTTGGTGGTATACTGCCTTAGGATGCCATGGGCTTTGCAGTAGTCTTTGAATTCAATCGAAATGAATTCACCGCCACCATTAGTCTAAATTACCTTGATTTTCTCGGAAGTATGATTCTTAGCTTCCTGCTTGAATTGTTGAAAATACTTGAAGGCTTCTAATTTATTTTTCAGAAAATAAACTATTGTCCTTCTCGAATAATCGTCGATGAACATCAGAAAGTATTTTGCTCCCCCTATTGAGAGAGTCTGCATGGGTCCACATATGTCTGTATCTAACACACCTTTCGGTGTGTGTTGTAAATCAGATTTGAAAGGAGTGAGAATCGAGGATTATAGTGAACAGGAGTATCTCAGGATGGGTCAGATTAGACCTAGTAAATGCCATTGGGGAGCACTAGTCCTGTTAGTTAGCAAAAAGGACGGAGGCACACGCCTTTGTGTTGATTTTAAAGATGAATAAAATGACCATAAAGAATAGGTGTCCCTTATCAATGATGTATTATCTAATGGACCATTTGAATGGAACAAAGTATTTCTACAAGATAGATCTTAGCTATACTGAATATTATGAGCTGAGAAACTACTAAATCATTATGTTTCCAGTCGGATATCAATTGATTGTTAAGCCTACTAATAATTAAGAAGAAGCAGACCGTTTGGTTAGGAACAATCTTAATTATTTTCTTCAAAGATCATTCAGTACTCAATGGTTAATTAGTTCCTGTCCTATAGTGTCTAGTAATAAGAACCACTTTTAAGAGAGGAATCAGTTCGAAGTTGTATCTAGTCACAGTCCTTTTTATCTTTTTAAGATTGATCTTTCAGCTGTTAAGTTGAACCCTGTTGCTGTCTGCCTTCTGCTTCACTGTATAGCTTAAGCCTTGGTAACTCATTTTTCCCCATTTTTTGATAGTTCAGGTCAAAGTGAAAAAATTCAGGAGCTTTATAATCGACTTTTTGGTGTTAGTGGAGCAAAGCTCTCTCCTGCATCTTGCGATGCAAATTTGCCACACAGTGAGATAGTACTCGAAATTAGTGTTGACAAGATAGAACCTGCAAGAAAATTTAATAATAATGGAAATAGTCAGCCAGAGAGAAATGCAGAGGCATCAGTGGATATCACAGTCACTGCTTTGCCTAATCTTGTTGAGTCCGAGCCTCTCGAGTGTTCATTCAGACGCAAGGGAAAATGAGCAAGAACACAAACGGGCCACTATTACAGAGCCCATTCAATCAGAAGCAGCTTCTTGTGAGCTACAAGGTGTGTGATTTTTCATTTTATATATGTGTTCAGGCTAAAATGTGCATATTTGACTTAGATTTCTATACAGGAAGTTCACTTTATGGCTTTTATGGTACTTAAGTGGTGTTTTTCTTTGGCTCCTTGTTCCAGCTCCATGCCCAATTGATGTTGTAAGTTCAACTGGAACAGGACCAGTTCTGGCTTCTCCATTGATGATAGAAGCAGAAACTGTTCAACCCATGGATGTAGAGCAACCCTTACAGGATAATGGGCAAGATGTTCAAAAACAGGTTGATGGGGAAACCACAGTAGGGGAGAAGGATTTAAGAGGAGTAATTTCATCTTGTAAGTCTACCAAGCTTGTTGAAGTGGTGCAGGAAGCTGTAGATAAGCTGGAAAATGACATAATACCTTCTAGTGAAATATTATCTATGGGTGAACCTTCAACGCCGCTTCCAGAACCCAAAAACACTGATAGTGAAAAAGAAAAGAACATTATCATGGAAATAGAATCTTCAATATCTTTGCAAGAAGTTGACAAGGAAACAAAGAGTATTTTACAGCATACTTATGAGGAAACCCAGGAGTTTGTTCAAGAAGCAAACAGGGAAACCGAACTTCCTATTCAAGAAGCTAACAAGGAAACAGAACTACCAATTCCAGAAGCAAAAAAGGAAGTCAAGCTACCTACTCCAGAAGCTAGCACAGAATATAAGCTACCTGTTCAGGAAACGAACGAGGAAACTCAAATGCATTTGGAAGCATCTCAAATGGAAATAAAGATACATGCGCAAGAAACTGACAAAAAATCTCAAATTCCTGTGCAAGAACCTGGTGAGAAAGCTCAGGCGCCAATACAAGTTGAAGACAAGGAATGCCAACAAGACTCTGACAAGGAAGCTCAGCTGCCAATACAAGTCGCAGCCAAGGAAAGTGAACTACCTCAGGAAGCTGAGAAAGAAAAGCAATTATTCATGCTTGAGGCCCAAGCATCTCCTATATTGCGACCAAAAGATGAAGCACCTGAAGAAGTATGTGTTCAGTTTTGACTTTTCAACTAAATCTAATACTGTTGATGTAGACCATATGACGAAAAATTGGTGCATAGCACTTGCCTTGAATTAGAAGACCCAGAATGATTGCTACTTATATAGCTTCTCTAGCTGATGGGGTCTCTTTCCTTTGTAGTTATGCTTGATGTTGAACCAACGCGTTTTCTGATCTCTTACTGCCATTTTGAGATGCTGCAGGTTCTTGAATTCCTTGCAGACACAAAATATACAGGTACTATTGCTAAGCTTAGACTTTATTCCTGGATGTAAATTAATTTGCTTAATCAGATACCTGTCAGTCTTCCATTGTAAGCGTACGACAGTGGTGATTACACAATGACCTTGCTAGAAACTATGCCTGTTTGTCAACTTGTGGCTGTACTCTCAGTAAGGGGAGAAGAGTTGCATAGGAGAAGGATGTTCTTAGCAATCTCCCTGTGGGAAATGCTTGAAGGGCTTTAATGGCAGGAGAAAATTTTCTTTGCAATGTCATACCTACCTGCTAGCCGGATCCTCAGTTAATGAAACCTTGGTTTCGTATCCCAGCTGAATCACTTTTACCCCCTTTTCTTTGATGATACATTCTTATTTTGTGATGTAAAAAGTTTTGATAGCATCCATATCTCACCCACATTACGTGCTCTCTCTATCCATAAATAAACTAAATCCGTACCTTCTAGAGTTCTAGGTGTTTATACTTATATTACTAGTCAACATCAATGTCACTTTTCTTTTGTTTTCAAACATGCAAAGTTTGAAGCAGTGTGAAGTGATATCAGTCAGCAATTCTAAATTTTTCACCTTAATTATCTCCTCGCTGATCATGCAGATGAATATGATTTTTATGATGCGGGTGATGATTATGATGAAGACCCCGAATATGACCCTGAAACAAACGTTCAGGATAACAACGGTTGGTCAGTCAGAACAAGGTGACTCTCTTCTCTCTCTCAGTCAAACTTTCGTGAATGAGTTGCTTTTTTTGTGTAGACTGTTCCTTACTCGACTTAACTCAGAGAGGGCAGAGATGACAAGCATGGAGAAGCTTTTTATAATGTCTAATAAATTATACTGTCTAATATATTTTAGAATAAGATCTCTGGGACAAGGATTTCTTGAAATAGTTTTCCGTTCAGGTTTGGACTTTCTTATAAAAGGTTTAAGGTACTGTAAAGTTACAGTGCATTTGCAATAAATACATATAATTTTTGTTAGGGTCCTGGGATGGAATAATTACAAGAGGTCAACTTAACTTAAGTAAATGTGCTGACTAGTAACCAGGTTACGCATCTAGCTCAAGTATTCTAGCATTTAAACACGTTATAATGTTGTTTAATTGGTGTTTGAAATGTGGACATTTTCAAATGCATTTGAAACATCTGTTTTCAAACTAATTTTTTTGGTTGCCCTATGTCCCCAAAAAGGGTTCAAAGGCCCGAATATGTGTTCACATGCCCAAAGCTATAAGGAACCCCTGTTTGAGACTCAAATCGCTACACTTTGCAGTCTTGATTGCCCTCAAAACATTCATTGTCCTCCCTCCCTGCATCTAGTTGTTGTGATCTTTCTTCTCTCTCCATGGTTCATGGCTGGACCTAGCTTGGATAATAGTGGAATAGGACCATTGGGTCAAGTGACCTCCTACATGTGGTATTAGCATGTGTGTTGAGTATGGGATGGAGTGTACATGCACTATGCTTTTGCATAGGTCTTAGCCTGCATGAGAGATTGGCATGATTTGATAGAGTGCTTCCATGTGGATTCCGTGCATGGGCAGGTGGAGTGGGCTCTACGCTCTATATATACCCTCACCTGTGTCATGAGGGGGATGGAGACTCTTACGGCCGTTACGATGTTGGACTGTGAAGCGCTTCTCTTGTGATTTGCCTATCTCTTGGAATGCTCGGGGCCTAGATCAGTATTTGGTCTAGGATTGGTTGGGATCCTACAATGTTTTAAGCTTCTTCATGGTCCCATGTATGACCGGTTCGACAAGTGTTCGCGGGCTTCAATTGTTAAGGAAAGAGTAAGCTTTTAATGGGTTCTGTTTTTTTCTACTTCTTAGTTCGTGTTAAACAGAAAAAAAAAAACGTTTTGATTTGGAGTTGTCCATCATGTATAACCGTTCCTCGTCAAGTTGAGTGTAATGGAACTGTTTTTGGTTCAATTTTTAGGACAATTTTCCAAGACTTCTAATTGGGGTTTTATTGATTGTTATGGCCGATATGGAATAAAAATTGTTTGGAGACGATATGTCGTCACGGGTTCGAAGTATTGGAGGTCCTGAAAATACTCCACCGTTGATGTTGGAGATTATGAGTAAGGTAATGCTCGAAATCCAACAAAGTAATAAACAATGGGACGAGCAAATAAAGTTTCTTTTAACTCGACATGAAGTGGCGACAACTCATTTGGACTTCCAACCAAAAGTTTTTTTGGCAGACAAGAAGTTTAAGCAACCAGCAACAGTAAAGTCATGGATTCACCGAGGAACAATTATTTTGGCTTGCACAATATTCCTTGAAAAATAGCATATTTCTGAATTGATTAAGTTTCCCACTTGTTCTTTCCAATTTCTAAAGCTGTCAACTTAAGGGAATATTAGGGCGTGACCTACAATCCTTTCTAGTGATTGAAAATATTTGGAAAAGGGAGAAAGAGGATATAAGTTGGAATTCTTACTATGAAGTTGGAATTCAAAAATTCTCGAGAACTTGGCATAGTACCGATAAATCGGATTCAAAAGTTACTTGAATCATTTATCAAATCTTGAGA
The DNA here is from genome assembly GCA_029204225.1 of Diphasiastrum complanatum. Classification (NCBI taxonomy): domain Eukaryota; kingdom Viridiplantae; phylum Streptophyta; class Lycopodiopsida; order Lycopodiales; family Lycopodiaceae; genus Diphasiastrum; species Diphasiastrum complanatum. Next base: position 79,979,986 of record CM055092.1, read on the forward strand.
TTCTGAGAAAATCTCCGAAGTACTTGTTTGTTCCAATTAGATCAATTGATTTTTGGAATGATGGATCGGAAAGTGGACGGTCTTCTTGGAGGAAGAACCTGTGGTATGGGATGCAGGCAATTCCAATGAAAAGATCTGAAACTGACTGATTGGGGTGACCATAAACAATATATCTTGAAAGATGCCAATTACTATTGGTCACATGAGGGTATTTTGTCGAAATTTTTGAGGTATTGGTCATGACCACTTATGGATATCTCAAATCACAAAATCGAAAACCTTGAGAGCTATTTCTTTTTCATGAGATTATATTTGAGAATTTTTTTATCTTAAATTTATTAACCTGATTTCATGTGGTTCGTTGGAAGGTAAACTGAACGCCTTGGACGATGTCACATGGAAGGTTAAACAATTTAATTGCCTTGGACTAACAGTCTGATCTATTCAGGTTGGTTTTCTAAGAGGTAATAAATTCTATAACCAAAGAAGATTATCTTTGGATAAGTTTTTATGCTGATGTGTTGGGGCATTAACTGTCTTGGATTAGATTGACGCAACACATGCTATCGACTTTTTCCGTTATAACACTCTTTGAGAGATATATAGTCTTAGGTTAACTAAGCTATTGGATTCTCAGTTAAGTATATAATATATACAGATTGGATAAGATCTGTGGAGATGTGCTTTGTAGTGAATCATAGTGGGATCGTGTTTTCTTTGCGCAAGTTCTTAATCATGTGGATCCATGTTCGATAAATCTTCAGATATTCTGGATGGAACCTTGACTTTGGAATAACACTTTGTGCTATGTCTAGAGTGAAAATTTGGGAGATTACAATTCTTTATAGGCATCATAAGCTGAGTTGATTCACAGAAATTTGAAACTTTCCCAGTACTCTATCGGGATACCTGAATGGAATGTTGGAAACAAATACAAAGGCAACTGGATCATATGGTGTATAGAAGGTTTGAAGTGGAATTAACATTCAAACAACATAAATGCTGATTAATGTCAAAAATAAGGTATATCACTACCATCATGTCCTACTGCTGCTGATGTAGAAGGATGTGATACGAGCTGCAACATGAGGTAACTCTGGTAGTAGCTGACATCGTCTAAAAGGATGAGATGTGTGTCTCCTCATGATAGGTTGGATCACTCGAGCTGCAACATGACTATGAGTGGTGTGTTGCCTCTGATCTCTATGAATAGGTACATCATCATCATTATCATCATCTATGGGTCCCATCGTGGTCTTCTCCTAGAGAAGAAAGAGGCAATTTGAGGTTTAGAGCTGAGATGACTCTTCTGAGTTGTCTGACATAGACCTCGTCATAGTGAGAACATCTCTCGTATCATAAGTGCCACACAGTGGGAATTCTCAAATGCTATGAGTGATCGTAGTGTGGTGGGTGTGTCACAAAACATGCAATAGTATCTCTCTCGAATCTCATAGTACATAGGGCACTTGAAGATAAAATACTCATACTCCACCTCACCCAAAGAGCATAACTGGCAAATCTGCTCCTCCGGAAATACCATGCAACCTCCCGGTCTCAATAGCCAACTGATTTGATGATACACGGAGCTGGCCCAATGTGAATCTGAGGTTGTGTGATAATCCCAAGTCCAAATATTGTGGCAAAACTGGGAACCTAGCTATGTCTAACTCAATGAAAATGAGTCAGATAATAGTTGGGCTTAATCCCCAACTGTCATCTCCATATACGATCAAAATATGCCCTATATAAAAAGCATCTGATATATTGGTGAGCACCCAAAGGAAGATCTATAATGGAAATACCAAATGACTCAAGGAGCATGTGGGATGCTTAAGAAAATGATGACAACCCGTAGCTCTGAATCCTGATCATGAAGCGAATGTGAAGAAGCAAGTGCTATCTATGTATGTCTCCCCTCTACATTTGGAAATGCTTGACCATTCTGAATATATGCAATAAGATGGAAAGTTGCATCTATTTCTATAGGTGAAACAACAAAATCGACAAGGAGGATCTCTTGTGGAATAGAGGGCTTACATAGTAGTCTGTACTCTCAAGATATTGGCCCAGTGTGAGCAGGAAAGACCGCTATACCATGTCTTTGTTTGCATATAAGGCTATGGGGGTAACAATGGTATCAAAAAGTCCACACTTATTCCAAGCATCCCGAATGGACTTTTGAAAGCAAAACCACTCTAGCTGAACAAGAAGGTGTCCCTTTCCAAGTCGAGTGGTAGTTGTCTATTGCATGCTAAATGTAGGATTAGAGAAAAGTATCTCCAAGTAAGTGTATGAAGAGACCACCTCTAGGGGCTATCCATCAAGAATGAGCTCTTGATGTTGCATGAAAGCTCTAGAAGTGTTGAAGACCATAACCTTGGTCTTCGTAATGTTCACCCCAATCCACATCGGCACCTGTAAGCCATCCAACTACCTCTGTAACTCCTCTCTTGTCAGGGAGACTACTATCACATCATTGACATAAAGAAGAATGGCAATCAAAATATTGCCTAGATAAAAATTATTTGTTCAAGAGCCCTGAGGATGAAAAAGGCACATGCTTTAAATGCCAAGTGCTAATGGTGCAAGTTAAGTGAGAGAGTGTCACTGACACTCCCTCACTTAACTGAGGCCTTCGGATGGGCAGCTGGCATTTAAAGGTTGCGTATAGTCTAGTGAAAGATATTGAAGAGGGGGTATTAGAAAACCAATGAATAATAAAACCTCTTCTCAAAAACTACACTTTGCAAAAATATGATTTTGCGACTTTTACTATTTTTGGGATTTCGTGACTTTTTGCAAAAGAAATTTTTCAAAAGTCCAAGAATAAAAAATGATAATAAAAATAAAATATATTGCAGAAGTGACGTACTTCGAGACTCACTTTATGGAACACTCACTACTATACTTAAATGACAAACCAGTCGAAGACTTCAAGACATCTACTTTAAATTAGTTCTTCTGAATTAAATTGACATTGTCAGATGAGAAGCCAGGACCCCTCTGCATATAAATGGGCCCATTTGAAGTCTATGAAGAAACAATAGACTTTCTTCCTCTTGAACTTCGCCTCCTCAATAAACGCTCTAAGAGTGAATATATCATTAGAGATGGAACGATGTGCCTTGAAACTAGCCTGTCCCAAAGCATGTACTCGTTTGAGTCTTAGGGTGGTTTCAAACTACTAGCGAGTCCCCTGGCCCTTTCACTTCCCACCCATTTTTTGAATCTTGGCAAGTGAGTTGACACCCCCATTTCACATTTGGTTGGTAAGTGTTAAATGAAGGGCTACAATATGATTGGCCCATTTGAATCTTGACATAAGATTGGTCCATTTTGTTTAAGGTGTTGTGTTTTGAAATGCAAGTATGAAAGTTTTCATGTTAAAAGGTTGAAGGGTGTTCTAAGTTTTTTTTTTCAAGCAATCACCTTTCAACTGGAAAGGTCAAAATTGAAATGCATTTCATTGAAAGGAATATTGGCAGTGAAGGGTAAAAAAACTTCAAAACGCAAGCCAACATGCCAGGGGGCAACTCAACATGCCAGGGGACATTGGCTGGCCCAAAAAATGGATTTGACCTACCCCGATGTGTTAGTGGGTCCTCACTCCTCACCATGTCATATGCCATTGTGGGAAGTTGATGTTAATGTGAAAGGGTAGGACTCCCATTTTTTCTCCTGGACCAATAGGAAGCTTATTTTAAATTTGGACTTACCAGGCATGTAGTCTGAGATGGCCTTTGCTTAATCTCAGCACCCTGTGCACCATGCCAGGGAGTGCATCTAAGGCTGAAAACTAAGGAAAAAGCTTTTTTGTATAAGTTTTTTCTTGATTCTCAGCCCTTGATGCACTCCGTGGCACGGTGCAGGTGAAATGGAACTTAAATAGCCTCCTTGCTCAGTGATGCCCGTATGAGGGTATCATAAAGCTTAAATAAACTTTTCTTTTATGATATTTCCAGCATATGTATGGCTTTTTGAATTTTTAAAACTGTTCCACCCTTTGGCTTTCAAACACAATTTACAACATCTTTGAGTTTTGAATCTGCAGGGCGGTTAGTCAATTTCTACGAGCTACTTTCCAAGCTTTGGAGACAGACTCCAAAAATTTGGAAGAAGCTGGTCCGCTGGGACTAGAGCGCCTGCTGCTTGGAAAAAATAGAAAGGAAGCTGCTCGCATGTTCTTTGAGACATTGGTCTCTCTCTCTCTCTCTCTCTCTCTCTCTCTCTCTCTCTCTCTCTCAATAAAGATTTGATTTTCTTATCCATTTCAAAAGGAATGTGAAGGTTCTTGTTGTGGAGTCAAACTTAGTGGGTAGAAATTGAGGAGCTAATGTTTTAATGTTCATCTTGTACAGGTTCTGAAGACAAAGGATTATCTTGATGTTCAACAAAATAAGCCATATGATGATATCAAAATCTCAGCACGAGCAAAGCTTCTGAAGACAGACATTTAATATATCTTTAGGGGTATTATCTGTACACATTTTTATTTATGTAAGTTCAAATTGTAAATTGAAGGTTCTACTATACGTACTGATAGTTGAGGTTCTATTATACATGCTGGCTTGTAAGAAGCAGCAGCCTTTGTCATGGGAAACAAAATGGCCCAGTCCTGCTACCATTGTACTTTCATCTTTGTGATATTAATAATTTTGTGTGTCTAGGTATACGATTTGCAGGATGACGATGTGGTACATAATAACAGTTGTTGGACCACCTTCATATTACTATTATGAACAGTAATACAAAAAAGGATGCTGCTACTTGTAAACTTCACTGCAATGAGACTCAGCTGCATTGACTGCATTCAACTTAAATTAAGTCCTACTTTCTTTCAGGGCACTTTGTGTGGCCTTAAACATGCATGTGCAATTTAGCAGCAGCTTTTCATATACAGCATAAAGCTTTATAGGGTCACGATAAAGCTTTATAGTGTCATGGGTTTCGTAATGGATGCTCATAGTGAGCCTTAAGAGGTACTAACCTTTCAATACTGAACACGATAACCATTCTGTGAGACCTTTGTTTGTTTGAGGCGTTTTGAGTTGCTTCTGTTGTTGTGCAGTTAAATTGATGGTAATTACACTGGTCTGAAAGAGCCCGTTTCCCGATTTTCCTTATCAGGAAAATGCTTGACAGTATGTTTATTGAAATTTCCTGGTTTCAACAGATGGTCGACATGACTATTCTCATTCATTAGAGGTGAGCATAATTTCACTGTAACATGTTTCATTCAATGAAACTATGGCTAAATATAAATTTCTCTACAATATTGGGCTAAAAAAATGCTCCGCAACAACCCATGGAACACCTCCAAATAGTCATATACATCAAAATTGTCAAATTAACCTACTCAATCTCTCTTAAAGCAACAAAAAGTTGAAAATTCAAAGTAAGACCAAAATGAATAGAATAATAGAGTAGCAACATGATCATACATATAAATTCAACAACACCACCAACGACCACCATTGTGACTTGCTTATTGTTACAAGATTCTCTCATATTCCCTTGATCATCTTTAAGGAGGGCCCAAGGATAGCAAAGCATACGGGAAAGCCAATAACAAAAGTGAAAATTGAGACCTCTAGTGGAAATTTAGAAAAAGATAGGTCAACTTTGCCATTGGTAGATAGTTAAACTATTCACCAAAATAGTCTACTGACTCAAAGGTAGAGGTATTGAGATAGAGAATGAGTTAGACACTTCATGTGGTTTAGACTAAAGTTCAAAATTATTGTATTTCAAGCAAGAATAAGTCTGTTACATTGACAAAACTACAACTACTTGTGGTTTATTGACACAATCACTCTAAGTAGAGCTATTGTTTAGACACATATAATATACATGTATGATACAAAGTATGCAGAAGTAAATCCATGAATGTAATAAATTGAAATAATAGGATTGATAAATCAGGACATAAATAATAGTGTCTGAGGTGTCAATGAGCACTATGCATTGGAACGATTTAATCTAATGTTGATCATTCAAATAAGTAACATCAATTACAAATAAAACTATTGACATTACAGTTTGATCAAAAGCTAAAAACATTACAAACGCCAAATGTTCATCAATTGGAAATAGCTCCTCAGTAGTTTCCAAAAAGAGAATGTATGGTGTTCAATTTGAACTTAGAACCATATGACAAATGAATGTTCGATGTTGAAGCGAGTATTGACAACGGAGGAGTTTTATTTGGATATCACCATAGAGCTCCTAACTAGGCTCCTCCTAACTTAGCTGTGAGCAGCTTCACGAAGATTAGCAATAACAGTCCCTCTAAGAAATCAAGGAGCCCAAGTAGATTTCATGGTAGTAGAAGTAAAAGTAGTACCACAATAGGATTCCATTCAATGATTTGTGCAAATAGAACCATTTCATGATCCGGCAATCAATGTTATGACACAATTCATGCTCCTACACAACAACAAAGATAATGAAGTCATCAATTGGTTGTTTTAAATGTGGTGAAAATCATCAAAAAGCATAATGTCTTCATTAAGGCCAATCCACGTCTTTTGTCGAGATTGCAGATATGGGAACAACTTTAAGGATTGTGCTACAAGGCCACCACAAGCGATAATTTCAAAAACTCCACTACCAACAAGCACAACTGAGTCAAAAAAGAAACAATTCAAATAACATTATAATCAAGTACTCAAATGAAGTAATTTACCAGATGAGACAATCACAAGAGTGGATATTAAGATCAAGGATCGTATAGCTTTCGCATCATGGCATAGCTACAACTTAACAAAGATCAAGATCATCATGGATCAATGGATTGTGACATAATTGATTATACATGTCTTTTTATCTAAAGATATAAAGTAGAGACACATGTATACATGTATTTCTAGTTTATATCTGATTTGATCATAAGATGCATTGGAATCATTTTGAAAATTGAAGGAGACATTGATTTCAGCACCTATTCTAAGACCCCTAATGTCATGCCCACGACTAGTCTCAGATAGCATGTCCCCCCATAATAATGGTTGTAGGCCAATAATGCATTAAGCTAAGATTAGTCATCTCAAATTGATTTTAGATATTTGCCTTAAAATCAATTTGAGATGACTTTGCTTCATTCAATCATTCCATTGTGGCGGTCTGTAAAGATGGTAAGGCATCATTGCATCTTCTCCATAAACCGATTGGAAAGGCATTTGATTGGTACTAACTTTGTATGTTGTTTGAAACACCCAAAGTGCCGCATACTACTTATGCTCCCAATATGAACTATCGGCTTTCACTTCTTTGGTAAGGATATTTCATAATATCTCATTTGAAGATTTTGCTAGACCATTTTCTTTTTATTAGATGTACTGAATCGATGAATCACGAAAAATTCTTCTAGTAGCATGATGATATATCTTGCTTGAGTTCTTCTTGCGGATGGATGGGTTGGACCTATATAATCCAAGCCCCATTTTTCAGAAGCTGCTTGGACAATAATGAATGTAATGGCACATAGTTGCCTTTATTGGTTTTCGTGCCCTTTGATAGAGATGACAAGTCTAAATAAACATTTATGTATCCTTCAACATGATCCTGCATCCGAAGCTGTAAATTTAAAACTTTTACATCCCAAACTTCCGTGTCTGACCTTGAGGCAAGATGGACCACATAACGGTGATCACTAGCCATAGTGGGCACTCGAAGCTTCTGCAGAAGTCGAGCATTCAAAAAATTGTGTACTAAAATTACAAGTACAATTAATAAATTGACTTCCAATTTACCTCTTAGTAAATCCACCGCCATGAAACTTGACGATTTAGTTTTCCGTTCGGGGCCGTTGCTTAGCACGGTGCCCAGGTTTATTGCAGAGAAAACACAAATTTTTGCTTAAGTGCAGCTAACTGTGCCTTGTCTTTTACCACCAGCTTCTTCTTGTTCTTTTCCTTCTTAGACTATTGGTACGCCTCTGCTTCCATTTCGTCGAAAAACTGCTTCTTCCGCTTATTTGTTGACTTTTCTATTTTGGATTTTGGGGCCGTTTGGTCATGCGTGCTTTTTTGCGAGGCAATAACGGTGCTATCATAGGCCTTGGCCACACGGATAGCATCTTCCAATGAATGGAAGACATTCCTTTTACACTCGTTTTGATAATCGGCTGGCAGTCCAAAGATGAACTGCCACTATGCCAACTTCCTATCAAATAGCGGCAACTTGGCCAAAGAATCCACGAACTCTTGGACATAAGCATCCAATTCTCGGTTGCCCATTTTACAGTTAATAAAACATATATATAACTCGAAATTTTCTATCCTGATGAAAGCTTTACGGAATTCCGCTAGGAATCCAAGCCAAGTCACTAGTTTCGTGGAGATATCCCTCCACCATGAGGAGGCCTTGCCTTCCAGAAACAATAGAAACCGAGGATATCCGCTTCTCCTCTGATGGGGAAGACAGGTGTCATAGCTGAGCGTTAGTTGTTATCCATGTCCAAAAGAATTTATACTACTTATCAACATAATTAGCATTTTAATCATAGTCCAGACTTCCCAAAGAAATGGTGCAGACACGTGTGTAGGTGTTAGAGCAAATCCATGCTATGCTAACCCTGGTGACTTTAAAAAAAAAATCGTCAAGCACTACTGTCCATACTCATGAGCATTTTACCCTTTCTAGTTGTATCTCACCATAATCTGATATAACCATTAAATGTGTAATAAATTTGTAAAAGCCATGGTTGAATAGTGTAGTTACAAATAAACTTATGTTTATTGTAACTCCATATCCAACCCGTGGTTTTTAAGACCTTGTATTGGATAGGCTATATCTTATTGGTGAGGTTTTTGTGGTTTTTACAAGATATTAGGACAGATCTGTGCCATTCTAATCCTTTTGTAAGAACCGTTTATCTTACACAAATCCATGTTGTCCAAGATAATTTGAAGAGAAACCTTGTTTCAGGACAGCGTATAGAGTAGTTACATCATTTACGAAGTGGTAGAATCAAACTAAGTAAGAACCAACTTATTTCCGCATTTAGGATCATTACTAGTCACTGAGAATGGAATATATTTGTAAAGAGACACCTTCCCTTTCGAGCGTAAGTGGTTTATGCAAAGTCTAAAAATTGTTCGGAGAACTCATACCTGGATGATCGTAGCACTTAGCATGTTAAGGAAAGCCTATTAATCATTGCCTATATAAGTCCGAAACAAATGGTTTTATGTGCATACCTGTGCAGACGCTTATTAAAAACGAAGATAGTAGTAATATTTGATGCTACAAAGAGCGCAAGTTTTATCTGTTAGTGCTTAAACACAATACTACTCCCTTTGAAATATCAACCAGTCAAAGGTATGATAGCAGACAGGTTAAAGCATGAGATATACTAATCATAATCAGAACATGCCAGTATTTGAGTTGTAACTTTTGTATGATAGCATGATAGTACAGTAGCTTCATCTCTGGACTATATGTACGTAACCTTTCGTTACTTATAGAACAACCAAACATTCATTCTATCCTTTGAAGGATAGTAATGCTTATTGTGTAATGTAGTTATCAAAACAAACTTTCATCCTTTCATATCTATGATAAAGAGTTTGAGTACATACAACTGTTTATAAAGTAAGAAGTGCTTCATCGCCCATATGTTACATTCAAGAAGCAAGAGGCCATTGCATATGCTATTATTTGCAGATTGTAGCTTACAATAAAACACATTTACTCTGCGCTTAGCTTTACAAAGTTCTTTAGATGCATAAGCAATCATTTTTGCAGGGTTTAATTTCATTATGCCAGAGAACCAAGGTAGATGCTGCCCAAATTTTCTCTGAAACTAAATTTTTGTAGGCTGCCCACCTTATTTCTCAAAATAGGATCACAGTGGCGCAGCAGAAGCGTGGTGGGCCCATAACCCACAGGTCTCAGGATCGAAACCTAGCTCTGATACCTGTAAAAAGTCCTACACACATAATATTATCCTAAGCATGCCAATACAAGCAACAAACAAGGGAACGGATGGTGGACAAACCAACCCACCCAAACCTAGATCGAATGGTAGCCTCCAAGCTATGAATCAATCACATTGAGGAGAGAGCAATCACTCTAGCAGCATGTAGCTACCAATCACAAAATCAAGCATACACTAATGAGATCCCAATAGGTATACTTATACCCTCCAAGGCCCATGCACCACTAGTAGTGCACTGTGACACCTCATTGGACACCTCTACAGCCTATCTGGGGCCACGTCATCCAGTACCCCAATGACTCACTGATAGACCCATACAAATCCACCATCATGAGTTTTGGAGTTAAAGTGTGGCAAAAAGGGCATGAGATAGACTTAACACAAGCCAAGTATGTCAAGGAGTTGTTGCATGGGTTCAACGGTTGAGAGTCGCCAAACTTAGAAAGCTTTTTTACTTGGCTTAATAGGAGTGTTGAATAGTTTACATGATTGTAAACTATTCAACACTCCTATTAAGCCAAGTAAAAAAGCTTTCTAAGTTTGGCGACTCTCAACCATTGAACTAGTAGGCAGCTAGTAGGAAGCTTGATTTATCTCACCACAAATAGACCAGACATAAATTATGTTGTTGGTATTGTGAGTCAATTTTTGGAAGCACCTACTACCTAAGACTTGGAGCTATGTTGATGTAGTTTGGGGAGGCGACTGTGATCATCAACGATCTACCATAGAGTATGTATTTCAGTTTGGTGGTAGTTGATTTTCTTGGTCAAGTGAAAAGAAGAGTATAGTTGTTTTTCCTACAATAATAATTAAGTATAAGACAATGTGTAGCACAGCCTAGGAAGCCATTTGATTAAGGCATATCATGAAGGAAATTGGTTTGGAATAGAAAAAATATGTTGGCTAGGAATCCATTATATAACGGTAGAACAAAACATATTGAGATTTACTACCACTTCATTCATGAAAGGGTGAAAAACTGAGAGAGAAATGTTGTTCACTATGGTATAGATGAGCAACTAGGTGACATTTTTATGAAGCCACTTGTGAGAAATTTTTCTAATAAGTTTAGATCAAAGTTTTTTGTACTTAAAATTGTTTAACTTTAGCATATTATATAAGTCTTGAAAAAGTAACTCTACTTTTAGGGAGAGAGTTAGAATAATAGTAGAATTATTGTACTACTGTGTTTTGGGTTCAGTCACAAGACTAGGGTCAACTGTACACATGATGAGGCAATCGGCAGGACATGCATTCTAGCAATCCAGGCCATGCAAGAGTTGCCATCAAAAATGTAATTTGTATATATCATTTCTAGAGAGAGAGAGAGAGAGAGAGAGAGAGAGAGAGAGAGAGAGAGAGAGAGAGAGAGAGAGAGAGAGAGAGAGAGAGAGAGAGAGAGAGAGAGAGAGAGAGAGAGAGAAATATAGTGTGTACATAAGCTCTTTGGATTTTTTAAATATAGTGTTGGTGCTAAAGTTAATTTCAATTGTGCAGATTTGCGATTATGTTTGCTAGAAATTTAATTCAGTAGACTTGTCTTGAGATCAAATTCGTAAGCTAAGAATCCAATTTTCTTTATAATCCCAAGCAATCCACGATATCTAATAGACAACTTATACTGATATCTAGTACATATAGTCCTAGAATCTTTTGAAATGCTAAGATATACCTAGTCATCAATTTTTAGAAATTTTGGGAGATCTCTTAATATCAACATAGCTCTTAGTTCTATCATGAACATTATGGATACTTTATCATCTTAATTATGATATTTTTTGCATATCATGCAATAAATCAACAACTTTATGAATATTACCATATTAAATGGAGATCTAGGTTGAAAACCCTAGATAAACACAAATGAACTATAAACTGTAGCAGATCTTTTCTACTATTATAAGCAAACTTAAATTGAAGAAATATAATCTTCCCAACGAGACTATCTATGAGACACATATGTCCTCAACATATCTTCCACAGTCTGATTAGTTCTTTTAGTTTGTCCATCTGATTTAGGATGATCTATAGAACTAAAATAAAGAGATATTTCAAGTTTATGGAATACTGCTGACTAGAACTGCTTGTAAACTTAGGATTTCTGTCACTAACAATATCACTTGGCAATTTATAAACCTGAAAAATCTTTCAACAAAGATTTGGACTAGATTTGAAGTCTTTGTAGTTGACTTAACTGGTAGAAATGTAGCTAACTTAGTTAATCTCTACTGCCCAAATAAAATCATTTTGCCATTGGGTTTCCAAAAAGTCAAACACAAAATCCATAGATATACTTTCTCATCTTGTTTGAGGGATATGTAAGGGATGTAATAAACCTCCAGCCTTTAAGCATCCTACTTGGCTAGCTCACAAGGCTTATACTTAACAACATAAGACTCGACATATGGCTTGATTTTTGGCCAATAAAACTCTCTTATGTATATTTCGGTGTCCTGCACATGATGTTATGTCATGACATTCAAAAATAATTTTTCTCTTTAATTCAGCATCTCTAAAAAAAAATATTCATTTCAAAACAATGATGCATTTTAAATGGAAAACTGTTTTACAATCTTCTTATCTATCTTAGTTAACTAACATCCTTATGAAATAATTGTCAAATTTCAAAGTTAAGGACTCATTTTGATCCACAAATGATCAATAAGAGTGATTGGTAGCTTGGGATTTGATCTATATCAAGACTAGCATCCAATTCTAGCTTCTACTTGACAATTTCTATTGATCCAAGTAAAAACAATCAAAAAAGATGATCCAAAGGCTTCACACATGTGAAGTACAGCAAGAGTACGGCCTAATAACAGAAAATATGTTTACTAAGGGAATACCAAGCATTCATCCACAAAGAATAAGCTTAAGAGAGTGAAAACACAATGATAGCTCCCAAATCAATGTTTCTCAAGATTAATCTCACAATGGATCCATCATGGATCAAGTACACAATCAAGTACACAATCTCTCTCTAGGCTACTTCCCAGCACGTGTGGGACAGCTCATTGTACTCATCCATATCCACTTTGGATAAGATCTATCTAATTTGCCACATCATTTATTGGTGGCTAGTGTTGACCTTCTAGGTTGCTACAATCTAGGAGATAACTCCTACAATTTAGGAGATTTGACATTTGACTCAAAAAAAATCTAAGTACAATGGATCTGAATATTACAAGTGTCATTTCGCACGTGTGGATCTACATAGATACCAAACAAATTGCTTAAACAATGTGAAAATTGCTAAAATCTAACACTACTCCTCAATTTTTACATTGATACATTTATGGTACATCTATCTACTACTCCTAAGGCTGAACTTAGCATGATAAATGAAGCCTTTGGCAAGGCCTTAGTGAGGCTTTAGTGAGTAGATCAGCAAGGCAATCTGAAGAAGATACATGTTGTAGTTTGATCTCCTTTGCTTGAACCTTTTCCCTCACAAAGTGGTGAGCAATCTCTATGTGCTTGTTCCTTGCATGGAATGTGGGATCGGTTGCTAATGCTTGGCTTGATTGGTTGTCACAATATATGATTGGTTGTTCCTCAGCCTCCATGACTTTTAACTCCACCAAAAGTCTCTTCAACCACAAAACCTCCTTGGTTGTTGAGTGTTAATGCCTTGTATTCCAACTCGGTTGAAGATAGAGAAATTGTGTCTCGCTTTTTGAAAAGCCAAGACACTATGCTTTTGCAAATAAAGGTAACAAAAGCACTTGTGGACCTCCTATCCACCTTATCACCTACAAAATCAGCATCCAAATATGCCCTGAAAGCAAGGTTAGATCCATGATACAAAATGCCAAAGTTCTTGGTGGTCGAGATGAACCTCAACACCCTTTTTGCATTTTTCCAATGACAAACCACTTAGCTTACCTACACGATAACTTACTTCAGGTCTAGTTATAGTAATATATATTAGGGAGCCTACAAGTCTTCTATATAGTGTGATGTCCTCAAAGGATGCTTCATCATCACCATTAGCGACTTTTACATTTCGCTCCATAGGAGTACCTACTCCTTTACAATCGTTCATTTCAAACTTATCTAAGATAGAAGAAACATATTTGGATTGACAAATAAAACTCAAATCTTTTCATTTTGATACTTCTATTCCTAGTATGAAATGAAAAACACCAAGATCCACCATCTTAAACTCTTTAGACAATGCTATTTTCACTTCTTGTATACCATCATGTTCATTTCCACTAAGGATAATGTCATCCACATACAAAATAAGAATGATGACTTTACCATCATTAAATCTTAAGTACAAAGAAGGATCATAAGCACTTACAACAAAATTTATAGAGTTTAAGAAAGCATTCAACCTAGAGTACCAAGCTCTAGGTGCTTGCTTAAGCCCATAAAGGCTTCTTAGCAACAAACATATTTTTCCTTCTTGATCTTCTTTGATGAAGCCCTCGGATTGCCTCATAAAGATCTCCTCTTCCAAATAGCCATTTAGAAAGGCATTAGTCACATCAAGTTGAAATAGAGGCCAATTGAAAGTAGTTGCAAGAGAAAAGATCAACCTTATAGAAACTAGTTTAGCAACAAGAGCAAAAGTTTCATCAAAATCTACTCCCTTGGTTTGCAAGAACCCCTTTGCCACTAGCCTTGCCTTATATTTGTTGATGCTTCCATCTTAGTTCTATAGATCCATTTGCACTCAAGTGGTCTTCTTCCATGAGGAATATCCACAACCTTCCATATATTCTCTATAAGAGCATCATACTCCTTTTTCATGGCATCCCTCCATTCTTGTGACTCCATAGCATCTTCAAAGCAACTCAAATCATCAAGCATTCAAAGCTTTTGCACACTCACAAAGAGTTCTATTCATTCTCTCGGTTATACCATTTTGTTGAGGACTATATGTACATGTAAGCTCTCTTTTAATACCATTGGATTTACAAAACTCTATCATCTTAGTGGAGATATACTCTCCACCATTATCACTTCTCAATACTTTTACTTTAGCATCAAGTTGATTTTTCAACTAGAGTTTTGAACTTTACAAAAGACTCAAACACTTTACTTTTGGAATCCAAAAGTTCAATCCAAGTGTATCTAGAGTAATCATCAATAAAAAAATACATACATTAATGCACCTCCATTAGATTCTTGAGAAAAAGAGTGCACATCACTATGAATGAAATCTAATGCTTTAGAAGATCTAGTGGAAGAGCTAGCAAAAGGTAGCTTGTGTGCCTTTGAGAGGCTACAAGCTTCACAACTTTTTCCACACTTTGAGGATATCTTTGGAAGGCCGAGAGCAAGATCCTTTGTGCATAGAATTTCTATTGATTTGAAGTTGGGATGGCCCAACCTCTTATGCCAAAGCTCCACTTGATTAAGCTCCTCCTTAGCCATGTTCACACTTCCAAGAAATACATTAGCATCAAGCTTAAAAGCCTTCCTTGCTTCAATCCTTTTACAATGCAAGTATCATTCATCATAATGGAGCAAAGACCTTGTTTAAAATCAACATCCTACACTTAGCAAAATCTTAGTGAGTGTAGGAACATAGAGTACATTTTGAAAATCTACTCTTTTAGAGGATCCAAGACTTAAGGGAATAGTAGCAATTGAAAGATTATAGTAGTAGCATAAAGAGCACAATCTTGCTCTTCTAACAATGGTGTATGTGCACAATTTTGCTTCTTCTTGCCCGTGGCATGAACAAAATACATCAAAAAAATTTATTTGGCCTTATCTCATTGCATTAAAAAGTGAATGAGTTGTCATTAGTGTCATTGTCTCAACTAGTTAGCTCAACTGGTTAGCTTGGCATCCAAAGTTTCTTTGGTCCCAGGTTCGAGCCCCTCCTCTTGGAAACCAAGAAGCATTGTCGAACAAGAACTTGCCAAACGACAGTGAGTAAGAAAGCAAAAATTCCCAAATCACCAAGGATCTTATTGGCTCAATGAGAGAAATGGAAGAACAAAGCAAATTAACAAGGATATTGCAAGTTTTGGTAGTATCAGGAAGTTACATTCAATATTTGACAAGGGTAAGTTTTTCAAAAGTTTTGACAGGATCATAATATTGAGCAACAAGCTTTTCAATACTATATTCGCCTTCGAATAGACTTATAGTGAGCAGAAGGTAGAAGTATAAAGGCATGTTGGCCTTTAAAAAAACAAGAAAATGCCTTTGATAATCAACATTGGATTTGTATTCTTGTTGGATACATTTCAAATGATGTTGAGTCCACAAAATACACATGCAAATAAATAAGAAAAGATAAAGTAATGAAAATATCACTCTGTGGTGAAGTAATACTTGAGCGAGCATGAGAATAGCCATTTGCTAAGAGGAAAGGTGTGAATGTTGTTCTCATTAACAAAACTGTAGTAATTGCAAAACATATATGTTGATCTCAAGCTCAACTAGAGGGTGAGCCAAACTTTGAGTGGCCTGCATGAAAGAATGATAAATAATATCTATTAAAATGTTGAATATTCAAATTCATAAGCTTGGTCCAAGAACTAGAATTTTATTAAGTATATAAGCGGCCTAGAATTGTGTGAGGATGCTTAAATAGACACTTTGACAAAATTAGTCATGCACAATGTTTTTCAATAGGAGTGGCTCAAACTTCCGTAATATGTGTCTTGTCTAAAAATATGTCTACAACGACCAGCCACACATGCCATGATCATGTTGGGGCCTGAGGAAGTCCAGGTATGAAGTCCATGGAAATATTGGTCCATTAGTGATGGGGCCTATAGGCCAATTTTGAAGAGTACCAAGTTTTTAGCATGCGAGTACTTGTTTTGGGCACATAAAATGTGTTCATGGTCGATTTAGGCATGCACTCAAGAAGTTCATAGTACTGAAAATAAGAAAGTCCCCATAGTGACAAAGACATTCATCAATGAAGGAACACACTTGATGTCAAATAACATATGTGGGCTTAGCTGTAAGATAAGTGTCACAAACTTAGGGCGGTGTTGACAAACAACCATGGATAAGTAGCTAGAAGTGCAAAACAAACAACAATGATAGTTATAAGTGTGTAGATAATGGGTTGGTACACCAGAAACATCAACATTAACATTTAGATCTTGAATCAACGTCGATGAATGTATACGGTCAACCATCAAGAGCAATGGAAACATGTATGATGAGAGATTTACAATCATATCTACAAGTGACAAACCAATCAATCTCCAATATAAAAGGTCATATTTGGAAAACATGGGTAATTTGAAAAGAATGTTGTACTTTTAGTTCTTCTCTAAGTTCTACTATGGCAGTCTCCCAACTAGTAGAAATAGGAATGATTTAAAGGTCATTGTGTAGGGTAGTACGGGTAAGATCCACTCAAATCATAGTTTCTATTTTGCCTAGATTTCTTCTAAGGTGGTCTCCCTACTAGAAGATGCTTCTAAAAAATGGAATTGGATAACATCACTATGACTGCCTCCCATCTAGTGACAAGCATAAACAAGCATAATAAGCATAAACCTAGTTAACTCCACAAGGGATGGAAGATGGACTAATTATCCCGTAAGTCATTATACAATCCAAAGGAGAAGGCCTAGTGGGGCTTGAGCACCTACCACAAGGTATTCATTCACCAATGGGAATACAAGTAAGCATAAAAGATGACACTAAAGTGTTTCTATTAATTCAAAGGCTTATACAAGTGTTGTTGAAGGCACTCATCCACTTCCATATATAGCACGAGTGGTGGGTCTATGGTCTAACATGCTTATTTAAGTTGAAGCTTTATGCTAATTAACTTGGTAAGTGCCTTCTCTAAACAAATGAAGTGCACTTACAATAAACTTAGAATTAAACTTAACTTGAACTTAGGAATTAAATCTTAAACTTAGACTTTCTAAGTTGAACCATTACAAATAATTGTTTGTAATAATTAAACTTAAATAGTAAAAGGTCTAAATATAAGGTTTTCCTAATCTTAATTTACTTGTGGGCTTACAAAACACATGCCACAATAAATTCCTATGTTGGGCTAACATAAGGGACAACATTATCCCCCTCTTTATTGGATTGGCGGTCCCACGCCAATGGCAGCTGCTCTTTGCCGGGCTTGTCGTCGTAGGTCTCCTTATTGAGAGCGACTTCGATGGCATGCAGTTCTTTGCCAACGTGCTCCAACATTTGCCACCGTAGCTTATTCAAAAAGGGTCGGGGCCCATAATAATGGAGCATGTTCTGGAGGAAGCCATGCGTTTGCCAGATTTCCATCATGTCGACATGAAGAGCACTTGTCATGGCCGCACGATAATAAACTCGGGCCACGTTGAGGAGATCCATCTCGATGACCAAGGGGTTATTGATATCCAACAGAATGGGAGGTAAGGAATGATCCCAATGAGTCGCCAAGGGTGCCAAGAAGGCCATAAGGCCGCAATTGTCGACGAAATAATGCACATCCCTGTCTGGACACCGATGGTACCGCTTATAAAATTGGCTGCAATTTGAAATTAGATCTCGGGCCAAATCTTTTGTTTTTACATACTTTGTAAGAATAGGCCAATAGATTTTGTTGGTTGTGAACTCCGGTGCAAAAGGTTCACGCCGTTTGAGAGGGCAGTATTTTGGGTTTACTCGCAAATAGTTTGGCGCGCTCGGCGTAATAATGTCAACTTATTTGCAAGAAACATGGCCCGTCTCCAAGCTGGTTGCGGATCTAAGGCTTGAACTTTGGCTTTATGCATCCACGAGTCACCAAAATACGCTAAGCCGTCATCTTGACTCCACGCGCGCGAACTGGCCCGTGAGCTCTCTCTCTCTCCATCTCTCCTTCTGCCTCACGCGACAGCAGCCCTTCTACGCACTATCTTCCTCGATTTTTCACTAACTTTTTATCATTTTTGTTGCGGTCTCATGCTATGGATGGCTGCGCCTTGCCTCTGCACCCTAGAAGAACTTTCTAGAATGAAATTTGGGTGAGAACTGGTTGTAAGCAGTTGGTTTTTCAGCAAACTACTGATTTTTTATTATTATCATGAAACCCTTCTCAACCCTTTCTCAAGCAATTCTCAGCCTTGCTCTGAGATTTTCCTTTGCAGATACACCTCACTGAGGTCGCCCTAGTCCTGCCATTCTGATGGGACTGACGGCATATGATTTGGTGAAGATTTCACAACACACGGCTCAGCTTTGCAAAAAAAGATTCGAAACCCCACTAAATCTGAGAAGTTCACAACTTTCTCAACTGTTCACCAAATCTTGCCCTGTAAATTGCTATGGCCAACTATCACTGTCCTTTGCAGCTCGTCTACAAATCCCATTGCACCGAACGGCTGTCCATACAGTGAATTCTCCGCCTCAAAAGCTGGTTTTTCCAAAAAAACCACCAAACCTGCAATTTACCAGATTCTGCAAGAAATCTCCGGAATTCTTCCAAGAATTTCCTTACGACGATTGTTCTGATCTTCCCCAAAGCTCCGATCGAAGGAACTTTGTTGTCTCCTGCCATTGGGACTGCCGATACCACGTATGGAGTCCTCTCTCCTGAGATGCTTTGAGTGCTATTTCTCCTGGTGATAGACGCTATCCCATAGCTCCACCGGATCGTGGATACCTGCATCACCCTGACGCTCTAATACCAAGTTGAAATTCTGTTAGGATCTAGTGCAATATGCAGATCATATCACACAATCACCATAGCCACTCCTCACAAGCTCTCAAATATGGCACAACAAAAGTTAATAGATTACAAAGAAACACTGTGCATATAGAGTATTCACAAACTGCATGAAAAGGCAGGTGTCCTAAAACTGGCCTACCACTTGTCAAACTAAGGTCGGGCCCAATATGGCCAAATTAGACCGACAAACTTGGGACATGCCCCCAAGTATAGCAAGTACTGTAAATAACTCTGTACATGCTAATTCAAACTATGTGTGGCTACCCGGCTAACCCAAGTAGCCATCTACGGGATCAGTGCCCGATCAATATATCCTAACAAGTCACGTCCCGATCACAACCATATATAGTAAACCAAATAAACTGTACAGTAATTACATCATCACATTTAGAGCTTATACTAATGAATCAGATCAAAACTGATTTCTAACTTTCTTGGCCCGCCTTTGTTGGATCAGGTGGCCCGTGACGTCTTCTATAAAGTTGAGGCGGTCCAATTTCTTCAAGTCCTTGGGCGTGTGAAGGGACTTGTGGACTCCTGTCAGCCAGTCTTGGTCCAACCCATGCTTGGAATCTTCGTGTCCATGGATCGCCAAGAAGGACAGCTCGGTAATACACACGAGCGACGGGCAGCTGATCTTCGACTTTGTCGGAAGCTAGCGCCTTATTTGGATTAAAGAATATGGGGGAGAAAAAATTGTCCCATTTTGTTTCAATCCCCATTAAATGCTCTAAGTCCGGGGCGTAAGTGGCTGCCGCGCGGACTGTTGGATCAGGGCAGTTGAAGTAGTTATTGGCGAATAGGGTGAGAGCCCTTCTGGCATCTACATTCATAGCCCAACCGTACTCTGATGGAATGATCGGCCAATTGAAATTTTGAATTGTGATTTTGTCCAGAGGGGTGCCGCATTCCGCCCATTTGGATCGTTGTGTGCATGGTAGGAAGTGTGCATTCACCCGCAATTGTTGCGGACTTGTCACATAGGCCCTGATGGCCACAGGGTCTCGTTGAAATAGCTGCTGACGCCACTCTGGTTGTGGTTGGAGGGCGGGTAGTGCTTGTAGCTCCTTGCCCTTTATTGTCTGAGCTGAGAACGATATCTACCAGCCGCCTCTTGATGGCTCGTGGGGATACTTTGATAGGTATTCATTTATTTTCTCCTCCACGGACTTTGGTCTTCGGAAGGCTCAGTTGGCAGATATGGTGTGTGAACCTCTAGATGATGTTGTCTGTCCTTCCGCTTGGCTTTGGCTGGTACCTGCGCCTTGGCCCTGGTCTCGCGTCTCAGCACCCGTCTCTATTGGTCCTTGGTCGTTGCCTTCAGACCCTTGATCTTGACTAAACCCCTGCTTGCTGACTTTGGTCCTGGCTTGTACCACCCTGTGCAGCATCAAAAATAGGTGGCAGTGGAATTACCACGGGGTGGGCTGGGCCTTCTTCTCAATGAACTGTTGGCAAGCCTTGAGGGCTTGTTTGGCCTGGGTGAGCTCGTGAGTTGCGCTTGTCCGATATTTATCAAACTCTACCTGGTAGCTGTTTAAGGTTTGGCTATAGACCTACACTTGATGCCTTAAGAGATTCATCTCTGATTCAGACAACAGCCTTGAGTCTGGTGTAGGTTGAGCTAACCAGGCGAGTTTTTCACTTTGTAGGGCTTTGACGTCCGCCCCCAGATGCGTATTTTCTGCTTCGTAAATCTGTAGTTGCGCCTGGAGTGGAGCAAGTCGTTGGGACACTTCGGATTGAAGCTCCCGCACCTTCGTGGAGGCCTCTATCAGCACTTTGGAGAGGCTTTGGATGTATATATTGAGGCCCTCCTCCTTCTGCTACAGCTTGGCAATCTTTCAGTGCCTTCTTGTTCATGTTGTTGAGCTAGAATCAGCTTGTGCTGCAACTTTGTGAGTTTTGCTCACAGTTGTGTGTTGCTTGTGGCCAGGTGTAGTACCCTGCTTTCCAAAATAGCTTTGGCTGCCATCGCCTCCAAGATGTATTTGCCCAAAGTTTCGTACGTCGTCGTTAAGTCGGTGGGAGCAGCTGGTACACTGGCACTAGTAGGGGCTTGTGTTGTAACAGCCCCGACAACTTGTGGAGTTCCGTCGTCATCGTCTTCAATCAGGTTCTCGTTGGACCTGATGTCATCTGGGGCGGTGGGATCAGTCCGATCTGGCGATGGTATGAAAATGGTTTGAACAAATGCGTCATCAAGAAACTGTTGGTTGCCCTTGGCAACCTTTGGTGGCGAAACAAGTGGGGTGCGAGAAGCAACAATGGAAACGGGGTTGAGGACAGTTTTTCCAAACGAGAGAATGGGTGGAACAGAGGGGAACTGAAGTGTGGTGTGGTGTACGGAGGAAGGCGAGGATGGAGCAGAAAGGGTTTGGCGTGGGGGTGAAAAATTGATGACTTGCATCCACGCCAGAGTGTCGAGAGACAACTGAGAATCAGAGGGATTAAACGTGAGGGGAGCAACGGTGATGGCAGGAGTGATGGAGGATGCAATGGTGATGGACGGAGTAGTGGATAATGGAATAGAAATGGGAGTGGTATCAACAGAGGAAACGAGAATGGAAACAGAAACAGTTGTGGATGGAACAGAAAGAGGGGTAGTAACAACATAGACCGGAGTGGAGGGTTGCACGATAGAAGAAGGTGATTGATGGAGCGGTTAGTGCGGTGGTGGTCATGCATCGACGGGTAGTAGGTGGAGATGAAGATGAAGAGGCCGCGCCACGCATTCGCTTGTTGGTCGTTGTGTCAGTAACTGCAGGTTGGGAGGAGGTGGATGCTTGAGATGGCGGATAGAGGTTAGTGTGCGGCACGATGGAAGACAAAAGGGATGAGCGGTGGAAGTCGCGCACTTTTGCCTCGAGAAGTGCACAGGCAAAGTTACACAACAGGGGGCCTGCTGCGATATGGTCACGGTTGTTGGGTTTGATGGAGGCAGTTAGTTCGCGAATGAGGAAGCTATGCCAATCATAGGGCACAACTGAGGGGCCAAATAATTTCAGAAAGGATTCCACTATCTGACTCAGCAGCTTGGACTGGATTCTATCCTTGCGAGATATTGAAATAACCAAAAAGTTATTCAACAGATGCGCAGCCGCCTGAATGACAGGTTCCGTGATAGCATATATCAAGTAACCATTGTTAGTCTGGATTGGGATTTCTGGTGTAGTTTGGGTGACAAAACGTTTGATCAGGATTTTGGCCTGACCATGGGAGATGGGCTAACGGTCACCGGACATAATGCCAATGGTGACGGTACAAGAAGTGGAAGCATGTCTTCAGCGCTTCCCAGGTGGCGTAAGCGTGAAGGGCGAGGCCCATGTTAATCTCAGAATGGAAAAGCGCCGAGAAAAATCCCACTGTCTCAAGAAGTGGGCCGGTTGTCTAAAGCCATGGTTGAATCAAAGCGTTAGAGGGTAAGGGCCAAATTTGTGTGGCCTTGGGGATTTCAAGCTGGATCACCTGCTTGGCGCCAAAGTCTTCAGAGGATGAGGAGGCCATATTAGCAGTGATAGTTAAAGGACGCAAAAGTATAAAAATTGGTGGAAAAGATAAAAAGGTGTGGGAACGACAAAAAACTGTGAATAACGAGTGTTGGATGGCAAGAATTCTAGTTTTGAGTGCAGATTTGTGTTATCCCATGTCTTGACACTATATGGCCGAGAATCAAGCCATGTGTCACCCAAAATTGACATTTTTCTGGATTCAAGAAGATCTGGAAGTCGTGGTATTTTTGTAGCACTTTCTCCAGATTGGATAAGTGTTCTGAGTCTGGTCCATGCACACATAGATCGTCCAAGAAAATTTCCAAAAAATTTTGCAAATATTCTTTGAATGTTGTCTACATGACTCGTTGGAAGGTGCTTGGGGCATTGCAAAGTCCGAATGGCATCACTTTATAGGTATAGATTCTCCATTACGTGGCAAATGTTGTCTTGTGTTGGTCTTGGGGGGCTATCTTCACCTGGTTGTAGCCACCGAAGCCGTCTAGAAAACTGTAGGCTTCGACGCCAGCTACTTTGTCGAGGACACTTTCCATAAATGGTAAGCTCTCTATTCTCGAAGGTGAGTTTTCTCGTACCCCAGTTGTGTACTACTTGCGCAATCCTCAACCATGGTCTTCCCAGTAACACACGGTATGCAGTTGGAGATTAAGGTATATCCATGACTACAAAAGTGATCACAAACTGCATGCCTGCTATTTTTACAGGGATATCAGCAACTACACCTTTTGGTTTCACACAGGATTGATCCGCTAGCTTGATGGCAAATCTTGCTGGCTTCAATCCTTGTAGACTCCATTTTTCATATAAAATAGTGGAGATCAAATTAACACCCGATCCTCCATCTACTAATGTTGCCTCGTCCTCGTATCTCTTATGTTTGATTGGCAAATCGATGTTGTGTTCCTCACTTTCCCATGCTGCTCCAATGTGGAGGACGTTACTTGTTTCTTCATAGCCCATACAATATATGGGCTTAGGCGCTACTGACTTCTCATCCTCTTTGGCCCATTTAGCAAGAAGGCTTTTCACTTGTGGTGCAATCCGCAGTAGTTCTCCGAGTGGTAAACTAACATGGCTTGCCAGTAAAAGTGTGAGCCTTTCAATGCGTGGTTCCTCGGGCTCCACCATGTGAAAACGTGGTTCATGTTGGTGCAACTAATCATTCTGATTAGTGCACAGTGGTGAGCTCGCTTGCAGTTCCCGTTCGCCGCCAGCTGGAGGTTCCGTGGGATTATCCCTTTCCTGCTATTTCTCCTTCGCTTGTGCTTTCTGTACCCAATGTCTTATTTTCTGGTACTGTCTTCTTTCTTCCCTCACATTCGGATATGGCGCTGAAGTTGAGGGTTGGTCGTCAGTGACCGAGGGTGGTGGTGAGGGAGCCACTTCCTTCCTATTTTGTGCTCACATGACGACTAACACAGGAGCGTGGAATTGTTGTCTTCCCGATGGCATCCCTGCTGGAACTGCTAGTTGTTGTATCACAATGAAGTTGAGAGGTGCACTGGTTCCAGGTTTCAATGGACAATTCTTGAAACAGTGTCCATAACCACATTCTCGGCAAAAGGATGTATATTGTCCCTTGTAGGGACATTCCACAATTCTGTGTCCTTCGCATCATCCGTAGTAGTCGTAGTTTCTTCCGCCTTGACGTTGAGTGTGAGCTGCATAGGTTGCAACATATTCATTTATGGTAGGATCCATAAGGTTCATCTGGTCTGTACCATTGGTGCTGCTCAGGTTGAGATGGCATTTACATCTCTGGTTCCGCTGCTGTCAAGTTTACATGGGCCACTTGTTGATTGGCTGGCCCTGGTGGTGCAAGTAAGACCATACACTGTTGTTGATTTGGTGCGTCATACCTCAGTGCCGCGTTTGGTGCCCCTTGATGATACGGATAAGAAGTCTGATAAGGAATCTTTCTGTTGAACAATCCAGGGGTTAAATGGGCAAAATGTCGTATCGTGCGGTGTTGCATTGCACAAATGACAAAATCTATGTGTCAGTCTCAGATTTTGCTTTAGGACTGGACACTCGTTCGCTATATGGTTTTGCGTGCACACTAAACACCATACATTCTCCCGTCGCGGATACTGTAGCTGGTCTGGTTTCCGTCGATGTGGCGTTACTGCTACAGCTCCCTGTAAGGCTTTCAGTTTCTGGTCAAACTGCGCCGTAAGTTGCTCCATCTATTGTTTGTGTAATTTTGTCATTTGCTCCAACATTAGTTCTGTGGATAGAGCGGATGTGTTTGATGATGATGATGCTATCGAGGGAGTAGGAGTGTGGGTGGATGGATATTCGTCATCATCCCTCGTCCTCTTCCCTGATGGCATCTTCCATAGCTTCTTGTAGAGTAGTGTACTGCTCCCGTTGTTTCAGTTCTCTTCTGATACTTCGTGGTAGTCCAGCTAGGAACCACATGATCGGGAAGTAGGGCTACACTGCACTCGGATCGTAGATGTTTGACCCGTTCAATATAGTCCCTGACCCTTTCTCGTTTTCCCATCTTGACTTTACTCAGCAGGAGAAATGGGTCTTCCAGGAACTTCCTTGGTTTAAAGTGCGTAATGAGAGCCGCCTTAACTGCTTCCCAGGTGGATTTTTCTTCCTTTGACAGGTTGAAAAACCAATCTTGAGCCATTGCCAATAAGGACATGGGAAACAACATCAACTTTTTCACAAGTGTCTGTTCGCCGTAGATTTCGCAAGCTTGCTCGTAGATCTGGAGGAATCGGATGGGATCTGATGATCCATCATATTTTGGTATTTCCATCCGTGGTGCTCTCCGGAATGCTTGCAAGGGAGCAACGAGTATGGGTTGGCCCATTGGATCCATTGGTGCTGGTTTCGGTTCTGCCTCTTGTTGCACAGTTGCTAATCTAGGAAGGTGTGGTGCTTGATTTGCTATTCTTCATGCTATTGATCGTCCCGATCTCAGATTCATCTGATGGTGGGTTCCAAAGTGGTTGGATCTTGCTTGTATAGTGGGATGCAGTCTGGATCTTTAAGGATCTGATCGGCCGGAAGTGAAATTTAGGCCTTGTACGGTGGTTTTTCCTTGATAACTTCTTACTCCCTGCACTGATTGACCTCAGATTTTGACAGTAGCTGGATCTGATGCAGATCTTTCCACTATTTTAGTCTGTGAGGGTTCTCTTGTGCGAGGGTTGGCTGTGCGAGGGTTCTTTAGCTGTTTTTCAGATAAAAAACTTGATATCTCTCAGATCTTTGGGAAGTAACTCTCTCAAGGATCATAGTAGCTGGATCTGGGTCAGATCTCACTATGGAATTCTTTGCGAGAGTTAACTCTAGCACTAAGTGAAAATTTCACTGTATGCGAGGGTTCAGAACCACTATTTTGGCTTGATCTTCACCAGATCTCAATACTAACTCTCGCAGGCTTCATCATTGATGGAAATGAACATTCTGGATTGTTTGAGAGGATCTGCGAGAGTTCTTACTGGAATGATTTGCTGGATCTTCAATTTTTAGTGATTTTTTAGCACTTAAATCCAATTTTCAGCTCACTGAAATCAAACTAACTCTCGTAGGCTTTTCTGTGTCCTTGTCTCACTGAGATGGAACTTCAAAATCTTCTGCAAGAGTTCTTGACCACTGGAACTGAAAATTTTGGTGTCTGCGAGGGTTCTCTGGTACTTTCCCATCTTTTTTTCACTGGGAACTCTCGCACAGGCACTTAGACATCAAACTAACTCTCGCAAGCTTCTCTGTGTCCTGGTCTCAGTGAGATGGAGCTTCAGAGGGGTCTGCGAGAGTTTTGGTGAAGTTTTGAATTTTTTCTGGATTTTTTCAAGGGTTTTTTGAAATTTTTATGATTTTTCTGTGATTTTGCAATCTGCTTGGAACTAACTCTCACAGGCTTCTATGCAGGTCTGGGACAATACCCTGGAGCTGCTGCCAGTCATGCAAGGGTTAATTCACACTGGTTTTGGAGCTATAAAAATCTGATGAGATTTTAGGCTCTGTTCCCCTCCAAAATGTAGATTGGTGTGTTTTTTTTTTTGGGGTTTTTGGCTGGTTGGTTTGGGTTTCAAGCCCTTAGAGGCTGTTCAAGGCCTCCTCTACCCTCTCACACCTCCTTTGCTAGCTGTGAACAGTCCAAACACAAAAAAACAGAAAACTAACTCTAATTTCCCAAAAATCTACCTAAAACTACTCTAAAAGCCAAGAAAATAGCTAAAATGCAGCTATACTAGTTAGTGGAAACCTATCCCTGGCATCGGCGCCACTGTAGGGTCACAGATCTTGCGTAGTATAGCCCTCCCGCCTGTCAACAAGGGTTAGTTCACTGGATAGGCACCTAACTATGCATAGATGCTATTTTTAGTTAGTTCCCTACTTTGCATCTAACTCTACCTCCACTAACACTACTCACACTAACTCTACTCTCCCTAAGCTAACTTCATCTTAAATGTTGGAGAAGAGGGAGATGGAGAAGAGAGAGAGATGAGATGGAGGTTAGCTCAAATGCTCAATTTCATTGCTTATGGAAAAACCTTAACTAGCATAAACAAGAAAGCATGGGAAAGGGAAAGAACAACAAAGCACAACAATAGCATAAGCAAGAGTGATTAGCAAATGAAGATGCTTGAGCTCTCAAAATGATAGAGTCTCCTCCTCTCTATTAAGCATGGAAATAGAGTACAAATGGTGCCTTTTTATAAAATGGGGAAGGCCCTTGCCCCAAAATCCTATTGGCTAATATTTACATTGATCCTATCCATTCATCTTGGACCCAACTTGATCCAAGGGTCCACAAAAAGTACATTGAAATTCACAAGATTCATGTGAGTCCCAATTTGGACCTGTAAAAATTACAGCAAATAAGGATCCTAAAACACTTGAAATGATGAGGAAAACAATAGATTATGATTTCATAAGATTAGCACAAGTTGAACCATCAAAATCCATCAAAAACCTATGCTTGAACCTCACTAAATGGCCCAAATCCTTGAAGAAGGCTTCACACGTGTGAAAGTACGGCCTCCCACAGTCTGAGTACTGTACACCAGACCTACATTCAATCCTATAATCATTAGTAATCACAAGTACTCAAACAATTATGAACATAGAAAGCAATTGCACCATTATGAGAGAAAAAAACATGAAATTGCTTGATTAATTTTGGTGAGATATCATCACCTATATATACATGATCCATCACGGGTTTGGGCAGGTATGAGTAGCCCTAAACCTATCCCTAATGCTAATTTTGGTGGATCTTTCATCCCTACCAAGTTAGGGTTGGAATCTTGGAGATCCCTCAACAATGCAAAAATTACCAAAAATAGCTCCTATTTTTTCTCCCTTGTATCTAAGCATAATTTGGACTCATTCCAAAGGTTCTAACACTTAGGTCTACTTGAGAACATCCTTATGAATGGAATCCTATGCTATTTGGCACGTGTGACAAGCCACATCATGACCATCTAACTATTTACAAGTCATATGACCAAAACTAGTCAAGCTAGAATTGTGAATTTTTAACAGGACCCAACTCTAAAAAGTAATCTCTAAGTTTGAAAATGACTTTGAGCCTCTAGTTTTATTTTAATTCAAAGGCCCAAGTCTATTTTATTTTATTTACAACTTAAGCTTGCGTGCTCATTGGGCCATGGGCTTATACGCGCAGGATCCCATGCCCTCGCAACACATTTTATTGGTCGATTTTATATATTTACAATTCGTTGGGAATACCCCCAACACCTACTGAGCAAATCAAACTCCTAGATGAGTTCCAGAAACAATTGCAAGACGCTGATTATGAGATGCACCTTACTCCACAGCTCGTATAAACCACTTCAGAAGATTCTACAATTGAAGGCGTTGAAGTATGGGGTGACCTACTCCAGGTGACAAATGTCACTTTGCCCTTCCATGTGTTCTAGAAATACGTTGGAAAATGGAGGCAAGAGATAGGCACCATGGACAAAACTCAAGACTTAGCTCTCGAACTTCCTGAAGTCACCTTACACCTCACAAACCCATTCAGTGCGCAAGGCAACATTAAGCTACCAACCACCCATGCAAACTACGAGTAGTATCTGCTATACTGGATAAGGGATCTTGACTCAACATCATATCCACTTCACTAGTGAAAGAATGGGGACTACAAGATCATTTGGATAGGCTGAATTGTCAACTCCGAATGGCCGATCAAAGTGTTGTTCGACCACAAGGTATGATACCAAGCATCACTAGTCAAAATTGCCAGGTTGAAATTTACACTTGATCTGGTTGTCTTGGACATTGCTAACAATAATACTTACTCTTATGCAATCCCATCCACCCCATAACCTAGAAGAAATTTCTGACATGGCTATTTTAGAATACATGGAGCGCTTCCACAACGACTTATCCTAGAATCTCCTAAGCCATTATCGCTATTAGCAACAATGAGTAGGGTCAAGACTGAGCCTATTAAGATTTATCATATCAAGAAACCTACCTTAGAATGGGACATCTATGAATCGGAGTCACTTTTCAAGTTAGATGAGTCTCTTCTACATGAAGTACCTGATCCTAAACCCCATATGTGAAAAGTCCAGCCATCATTTTATGCTGATGCTTTGAAAAGAAAAATTTCCATGAAAGAGAAAATGAAACCTCCCATCCACTTCCAAGTTTGCGAGGAAAATCAAGTTAAAGTGCCTTATGCACCAGAAGGCCCCGACATGCCACAATACTTCAAGGACTATACAATTGAAGACGTTACTATTCAGCTACCCCAAGCCCAACGTGAACCACAAGGGGATGCCCCTTTTGATGGACCAGCCCGAATAGTCAAGTTGAATTTGAAGGATCCAGACGAAAAGAAGGACAAAATTGTCCATATAGGAGCCCACCTCAATTGAGAGCAGCGTAGAGCACTAGAGAAACTGCTTCGAAGGTATCGCCATGTTTTTGCATGGTCATACAAGGATATGAAAGGTGTGAGCCCTACAGTAGCCGTACATCCCATAAACTTGCAATTTGATGCTATCTCGGTAGCTAGTCGTCCCTACAGATGTAATCCAATTTACCGAGCCAAGATCAAGGAAGAGTTACAACACCTACTAGAGGCCGGGTTCATCTATAAAGTCGAACATACAGAGTGGCTGTCGTTGATCGTGATTGTACCCATGAAAAATGGAAAGCTTCACATTTGTCTGGATTTTAAGAAGCTTAATGCGGTCATTAAACGTGATTATTTTCCTATTCCATTTGGAGAAGTCATATTAGAGAATCTAGCTGGAGATGAGGCTTATTCCTTCTTAGACAGCTTTAGCGGTTACAATATGATAGAAATAGCAGATCAACACAAAACTGCTTTTGCCATGGAATGAAGAACGTTTTGTTGGAAGGTGATGCCCTTTGGACTTTGTAACACTCGTAGTACCTTCCAACGCATCATGCAAACAGCCTTTACGGACCTGATAGGAGACACACTAGAAGTCTACCTAGATGACCTAGGCATCCACTTTGAAGCATCTAGACATTTAGTTGTACTTCAAAAAAATACATTCAGTGCCAGAGGTATGGTGTGCACCACTGCACTCCCTGACGCCTGTCAGAGATTGCATGCAGTGCACTCCCTAAGCGGAGCCAGATGTCAAAGCTCTGCTTCAGAACGATGTAAGCAAGCTCAACCATTCTATACAAATAAAACAAATGCGTCGACCAGATCTGGGTTACTCATGGTGTTGTTCTAGGACACATCATATCTCGGAATGGAATTGCTACTGATCCTGAAAAGGTTAGACTAATTGTAGAGATGCACATCCCTATAACTGTGCGTGAGCTCCTGATCTTTATGGGCCATGCAAATTATTATCGTTGTCACATACGTGACTTTGCAGGAAAGTCTGGTTGGATGTACCAATTGACTGTAGATCCAAAATGGGTAGAGGAACATGGCCATTGTATATTGCAATGTTTCATATTGGTGTCTTCGTTTTAGTCTACTCTTGATGTTATTTGGCAATTTGGCTAGGGATCACATGATCATTGATTACACATAGATATTTGACTTGTTTGATGTAATCGTTGACCATTTTTTTTCTTTCCCATATTGATCTTGTTGAGCTATGGAAATTGATCTTCAAGAAACTTCATTGGTTTGAATCTGATGATCAAGACTACTTTCACTTCTTCTCAATCTTTGTGTTCATGAGTAGTTTGATTGATCTTTTCCATGATTTAAGTGACATTCACTGATAATATTGGATCATAGGTATCATATTAGGATTTTCAAATGCCTATTGAACCCTACCAATGTTTAATAAATATCAAAAAGCTGATATAAGTTCACCTTTTGTATCTCATAAACCCTCACACAATTCGTAGTAGCCTAAAATTAATCTTCAAATATCAGACATGGCCTTTGTGATGGTTACTTGTGCGAAGGTTGAGTGACGTGACGTTTGATATTTTTGGTAAAGGTTTTTATACAAAAAACTGAATCAAAATCACTGGAAACCTTCAATCTAGTTTATCTGGCAAAAATAATCTTCGCAAGACTAACTAGAGAATGTAAACAAGATAATACAACTCTAGTAGACTCGACACAGGTTAATATGGTAATTGTTATTGTTTTTCTTACGTAGTAAGTTCAAGAATGTCATACTTGAAATTTTTTCAGTGGGCTAGAAAAAAATCAGAAGTGATGCCTTCAATCCTCGAGGTTTTGTCTCTACGAGTCAACATCTTAAAGGAGATTGGTTGAAAGGTGAGTGGAGAAGTCATACACTTGGTCAATTAAACAGGTAAAAGCTTCGAGCATGGTTGAGGGGTTGGTAAGGAAGGATCCACTATGTTCTACGGTTGCCACATCTTCTTTGGCATGGAGAATTTCAATTCTCTTGGAGGAGGAGGATGGTGTGGTCACAACTTTTGATGAAGTTATTTGTAGTGGTTTCCAAGAGGGATAGCTAGTTGGACCTGCAAATAGTGACCCTTTGGGCATAAATATTGCAAAGGGTATTATGTGCAATGATGATTTTAGTCTCCCTCTTAGCTTTTTCTTCTTTGACCACGAGTTTTTAGAGAGGCTAAATTTGTTAAAGACTGGTTTGTTTGACATTAAGATGCCAAAAAATTTCTTGAAATAGTGAGGTATCTAGCTAAGGGAGTTAATTATGATGATAGTTCTTTTGCGGTGTTTCATGTTGACTTTGAAAGAAAATTGACATTTCAGCCATATTGGGATTTGATCAAAAAGTGTAATGGAGGTAAGAGTATGGAGGGGAAAACTGGTAATCCAATTGCCTTTATGGGATCTATAGAATCAGTCAAGTCTTACAGATCTACAGTCAAGTCCTTTTCCAAGTGTGGGTGACCTCCATGATATCTACAACGTCGACCCTAAAAAAAAAGTGAGTGTCAAACAAGATCTCGATGTTCCATCCTCAAGTTTAGGATACATATTCAAGTCCCCCAACATGATTATAGAAATGGAGGGGTCTGGGTCACTGTAGTTTCAAAAGGCAGTACAGAGGGGTTGCACATGGTGCATAAAGATTTAGAGCATTGCTTGGATTAAAGTTTCCTCCTCCCTCCTTGCTGATTTGGATCCACAACTCTCATATATGTATAGTAGCAAGAATTCGAATGGGTGGGATCCATATATTAGAGTTGGGAAAAGTTCTTGTATTTTTTTTTTCATTTTCTATCACTCCGTCGTTATCCTTTTCTACTTTGCCCATTTGCCTTTCCGCTCTAAGTTTGGCTTCTTTTACTTCCATATTCTCCTCTACCATTTCAGTGTTTGTGTCCCTATTCTTTTTTGGTGAGTTAAAGTTGTGTTGTGTGCACTTGTTTTGGTGTCTTCGTTTTCATTTCCCTGGAAAACCCTAGTTGGATCACTTGCAAGAGTGTTAAGACATCCTTCCAAACTTTCATCTTTGAGATTTGTTTCATATGTTGTAAGTTTAACTAGATGATCAAACCCATTCTCATAATGTGTGTCAACTCAAATCTCACAATAATCAGCAGTCTAATCTAGATTGAGTTTGAATATCACCATTATAGAATCTTGAAAATATGTAGCCCATATAATCTTGAAACTGAAATCATTGAATGAATCTTGAAAATTGTGTCCATAAGCCACATTGCACATGCTATTGAGTGTTTGGAGGCGCATTATATGGATGAAATGGCAAGTCCGGTGATCGTGGATTAACTATTTTGATGGTGGGCACAGGGCAATGGGCATGCTTCTCCTTGCTGTGGGTCCTGGGAGAATCGATCTCCGCTGCTGGCAGCAGTCCCCAGCTGCACTGGCAGCTATGGTTAGGGGCCTGGGCTGCCTGATTAGTAGGGTCAATGTCATTGTCTGGTGGCTGACTGTCTTCAATTATTTTAGTCTGAGATCTAATAATTTCAGCAGTAATAACTCTGCTGTGAGGTTTGGTTGGTTGCCATTTTGATAAAATCATTTTTCCATATGTCCAATGTGCAATGAGAAAGTCATTCCCATTTCCCCTCTTCTGGATGGGGAGTCGGTTGTAGTAGGATTGTCCGTTATAGAGCTGGACTTGTCCCTCTGTGGGCAAGCTTTTCTGGATCAGCAGCTGTAACCTGGCTGACGATTTAACTTGTTGATGGAAGCTAAAAGCCACCTCTCTGGGGTGTAATGAGAGCCTTGCAGGCTCACCTCCACAGTCCAATCCATTCGCACTGTCCAGTGTCACCATGTGAGAGTGTGAGCATGAAGGTGATCCCTTGTCCTTGTCTTATTCTAACTTTCGAGACCTGCATCATGCCCTGACAAGCAGCTCAGGGTTGCATATAGCTGGATCAGTATATTCTACATTGACAGTGCTGGGCTCCCAAGCATGTGAGCTTCTCCTTAGATGGTATGATATATGCTCACCGTTAGATCCTTGGGAGTGACTACTGTCACTGCAGCGGTGGTGTGGAACACGCTGTCACTGCAGTGCAGCGGTGGTGCAGAAGAAGCTGATCCCATATAGCTCAGCCCTTAACTTGTTGAGTTTCTTTTTGCTCAGTTATTTGTTGAACATCTGGAATCTGTGTCTCTTTTTTAGAGGAGGCGGTCTCTTCTTTGGTGGCACTTCCATTTGCAGTTGTTTGTTTGGTGGTATTGTCAATTGCTTGCTCGGAGAATATCCGATGGAATAGGAACCGTGCCTCCACCTGATTAATCTTCCACGTTCAATCTTTTTGAAGAACTATCTCCTTCTCCTTCTCCTCCATATCTCTCATGTTATTGGATTTCCAAGCTCGTTGGATTCGCTTCTTGTTGCTATCTTTAAAGAAGAAAAGATGGAGAGAGGAAAAGTGAGCTTTGATATTGTGGAGATGTGCTACTTTGTGCACCATAAGATCTTTTGTGTTTTCTATGAAGGTCTTAGATTTCAATCCTTGCCATTACCAAGTATCAAATAGTAGCAAACAGGCAAGGGCCTTTCCAAGAATAAAAGGGCACTTCATGTACTCATTTTTCCATGCTTAATTGAGTGGAGTAAATGATGGGGCAAAGGAGATAGGAAGAACAAGAACGGAGAAGAGAACATGAATATTGAGGAACAACTCTCCCATTCTAATCAGCTGCTAGGTGCAAAACCAGTCTAATAGACATCTTATGCTAAAGATAATCATAGCTTTATGCGTTTTGATTGCCCAGCAAGATCTTAAAAATTAATTCATACTTTAAAAGCAAGAGTACAGTCCGCCGAAGAGATTGGAGATGGTTTGTGTGTGGTACTACTAAAATCAAATTCAATGTGAAGTATAGTTCTGAAATAAATGGAAGAGCAGCATGATATCGCGAGTTTCTCAAGCGTCAAAGACAGCCATCGTCTGATCAGAAACTGAGGACTCGTAGACGTCTGTATTTTGATCAGAGTGAGTATACAAGCGCGATCAAGCAACAATGAAAGTGCATTCAATCACAACCTGCATTCATCTACGTATTACACAAATAAAAACAAACTGCTGCAATATTACACTGAAGCACAATACAAATAGCAATTACAACAAATAATGACGACGTAATTGGGAGGCTCAAATAATGCGTCTCATAGACGGAACAGCCAACAATCTGTGTTTGAATGATCTATTTATAGATTTCATCCGTGTATTAACTACAATAAATGATTGTCACCTAATTAGGTAAGTCGTTGTACTTGGAAGTATATGGCTTTTGTGACAATTGTACATAGTGTATACTGTCAACACATAGGGAATGTTGACGTGGACGAGGGCGTTGCAAATTCTCTCACTTCGCTTTATAAGGGAAGTGGATTTCTCTCACTTTGCAAATTTGGAAAGTTGATGGAAACATTCCTCGTTCAAAG
This sequence comes from Diphasiastrum complanatum, assembly GCA_029204225.1. NCBI lineage: Eukaryota > Viridiplantae > Streptophyta > Lycopodiopsida > Lycopodiales > Lycopodiaceae > Diphasiastrum > Diphasiastrum complanatum. Next base: position 80,015,404 of record CM055092.1, read on the forward strand.
TAGATGACTTTCGGCATTTTTCTCTCTCTTCGAAATTTTGCGAAAAAGGCGAAGGTCCCTTTAAAAAGGCGAAGGTGCTCTTAAAAAGGCGAAGGTGTCTTTAAAACAGTTCAACATGAAAAATAGATGACCTTCGAATATTTTCTCTCCCTTCGCGAACTTTTCGTGAACAAAGTTTAAGGTGTTAAAAACTCTTGAACTTTCGCGAAACTATCGCGAAAAAATCAAGGGTGTTTAATATAGTTGAACTTTTGCGAAACTTTCGTCCACATTTTGCGAAGTTGTCTCGAACATAGTTCATTTTTGCAGACTGTCTAAAAAACAATGTAAATCTGTAGACTTGTTCTAAATGCAAGTTTTGTGGAAGTCCTTGAAGATGGCCAAGTCTTCAATGACTTCAAGTTATTAAACTTAACATCTGAACTTAAAATTATAATAGGATTGGTTACCCTTTGCTGGAGATCACCCGAAAGCCCGTTGTGGACGTTCTTCAAATAAATTGGATGTCTAAGTTTGTAATTCATGCAGGTATCAGATGAGCAGATGTAGAACCAAAGTTGGTTTCACCTGACCCTAGATCAATGATCAATAAACATGCAGGAAGGATCATGAAATAAAAATTAATCATTCACCAAGGAGACAATTGTGGGCTTAATTTCCAACAATTCCAAAATGCAATAGATGGAGTCAAAGAGGAAGTAGAAGCTCGTGAACGCTATGACGATAATGGTGATTCCGAAAATGCTCTATTTACTCAGAAGAATAAATCTTCTAAGAAGTCTAAGTTTAACAGGTAGTCGTCTAAAAAGAATGAGTCCAAGACAAATGATTAACAATCTGAAAAACAACAGAAAAATTCTGGTGATAAGAAACTCTGCAACAGATGCAAAAGATCAGGTCACACAGAAGACAAGTGTTGGTTTTGAAAGAGATAGCACGCCGCTTCCACCAAGGTTGGAGAGGAAGAGACACTCTTCACCAAAGGCAATGGCAAAGGAGGAGCCAAGTGGAACTTCAACAAAAAGAGCACCATGGATCAAGGGCAAGGTGAGACAACACCCTCTTATGGTGGTATTCTAAACTCAAGGGCTTTTATTGTGGTAAAAAGGGGTCATTTTGCTAATGAGTGCTATAAAAAAAAAGAGCAATTAAAAGATAGCAAACAAAGCAACTTTACTAATGATGAAGAAGTTAGTAATGAAGCTGTTAATTCTCTTTGGGTGTCTTCAAGTCTTATTTCATGTGAAAGTGACAAAGAGTCATGGTGGATCAATAGTGGAGCTAGTTCTCATATCACTAGTCATAAGGATTTCTTTTCTTCCTTAGTCATTTTTTATGGAGTCAAGCAAGTGATCTACAAGGCAAATGATGGCGAGTGTGTCATTGAAGTTATTGGATCTATTTCTCTTACTCTCTCAAATAACACGAAATCAAGACTTGAAAATGTATTGTACATTCGTTCACTTTCAAAGGGCCGTCTTACAAATGAGACAATGGACATCAAATAGAGTTTGATGGAGATGCTTAGCACTATGGCGTTAGGGACACCTCTTTTGCTTATATATTGCTAAACTTAGACAATTGTACTTATTGTTTTGTTAGTAGATTTTAAAATTTCCAATATTTGATAATGTTTGAATCAAAGAATTCTGGCTGTCTTAAGTAGTGTTATCAAAAAAATCCAAAATCTCTTTAATGATTAATCATTGACTATAGGATTAGGGAGAGATCTATTATTTCCAACACCCTTATGGAAATAAGAAATTCAGTCATTTATGTCCTCATATGTGCAAGGAGATAAAAGTCCAAGTCTTGACATCAAGGAGAGGATACAAAATAACAAATAACTCACCACTCGATGCACTGATAAAAGACACAATATACAACTCTTGCTATTGGCCTTCCAATGTCCCAAAGAGCAAAATATTGCTCTCACCATAGTTCAAACCTTGCTCTGCATACATGTACAAGGATGTACAAGAGTTTGAGTTTTGCTATTGAAAAGATATTGTTAGTTTTTAGTACCATAGAATATTTGAATGTTTTGTCAGGGACTGGCAGTTATTCTGAAAACAAAACTCTATGTGTCTCTATTTTGTTCTTAGTACTTATACAAGAGAAAATGAAAACTTGAATTGCAAGGACAGTAAACAAAGACCAGTGTAGCTCTCTTGAGGTTAGCCAAAGGTACCAAAGCCTGCTGCAAATAGCTGTTCATGTATACGAACTTATGATGCATTGTCTCACTACACACAAATAAGATATGCACAGGATATAACCGTGACCGAATATCCAACCCTGGTTTTTCCATGTACATTATTATGGTGTTTATTAAAGAATGATATGGTGAACAGAAATTTGTACATTATGATGTGAATCACCTTACCAAAAGAATCAACGATTTCTATTCTAGCATGCACATTCATTTGGCAGACTTCGCAGTGCACAAATTCTCAAAATGTTGAGAGTTTAGTCAACTGAGAATATGAGATGAACATTGTTCCTTCCAAATTCAGATCAAATTACATGACCTGCACTAAGTTTCAAAGTAGCAATGACTCCAGCATTCACCACTCTTGAAACAAGATGATAGCAAGATCTAGATCAGTCTCACATGAACTCACAACAATCTTTCAATGGCAAAAAAACAGTTGTAATCCGAAGTGAAGTATCTGTGTGGTCAATTTGCTCTCCAGACAAATACAGATCAAAAGTTGCTAAAAGGAATTAGCTGGTGATAAACAACTCAAGTAGGACAAAAGTGTGCCAAAGAGCCAAGAGAACCCACTTTATTATTATTATCACATAATCAAACTAGGTTTTGCTTGGGACATATTGAATACAAAATTAACTCTAACCTAGTAGAAGGCAAGTATCACTTGAATTTGAACTGAATTAGTACCATTCTTGCATCCACCAGTATTTATTAAAAGATTACATTAATAGATTCATTCTGCAATACTACCATCAGCACATGCATGGGTTTAGTGGTTGTTAACATTCCCCGACACATCTGCCATAATCTGTTACAGCTAGAACAATTTACACAGTTCTCAACAATGCTAGCTTCCTCTTAGTTGATAGAGACAATGCTACTGCTACAAGGCTAGACACCAATAAAGTGTTGAGCACACTATGTTGCATATTCTGACCACACAAGTCGGCTGTGCAAAGAGCGGCATCCATAATGCAGTTTTAAGGTTATCCGACGTATGCCTTGGCAGATCAATTGTCAGGGGATTTGATCTTCGCATTTGCAGTACTAACTGAAGAGCATAACAGCTTTGTAAAGCTCAAAGCTTGAGAAGTCTTCTTCCCTTGCTTGCGGTATTCATCTTCCCTTTCCAGTAACAGGTTTAACTCATTCTACTTATTTAAAAAGAGTTTGTGATCATCTCTAACTTGTCCAAAACTAAAATGAAGCGTAGGGAAATTCCGACGAAGGAAAACGAAAACAATGACACGGCCAACAGGAACAAATTTCAGCCATCGCCTTTCTGCAACAAAAAGAGGCGTAAATAGTGCCCTTGTGTATGTAAAAATTTCTTGCAGCAGGTTCACAAGACAAAGGCCTGGAATAAAATATTTGAGGTTAGAAATGGATTTCAAGAATCTAGAACTCACTGAGAACAAAAACTTCATCACCGCAAGAATCCTGCAGCTCGGTGCTTATATCTGATCCGAGAGCTGTGCTTGGTAAGAGAAAACGTTCAGAATGAATGACGCCAAAAAGGTTACAGTATTGAATATATACAGACAACCCGTTTCATAGATTAAGTACCGGAAAGATTTGGGTGTCACTAGCCATCGACAAAGCTTCTCAGCGAAGCCGATCAAGGATCAGATCTACATTGGGGCCGGCCCTCAGAAGGTTACAAGAACCCAAGTGGATGTTCCTGGGATTCCATTGTGAACAGGAAAAAGCATGTAGTATCCGGAAGGAGCAACCACTGCACTGTTGGGAGCCGAGCTGCTGACAGTATATTCGTTGTTATTCATAGTCACAGGTTGAGAAACAGGGAGCTTGAGCTGCCTCTGGCCTTGAGAGTAGGAATGGGTAGTGAATGGCACACTGCTGAGGATAAGCTCAATGGCAGATGTCAGATTTCCAGGGAGTGAGATGTCTGCTGTAAAGTTGAAGCCATAGCGGAGCACTGTGGGGGTATTTACAAAGCTAGGCCGCTGGAAGTCATTGCTGGAGTCCAGATAGGCTGGGGAGAAGGCTTCCACTCTGAGCTCGGTGGGTAATACACCTGTGAAGGTGTAGAACTGGTGGGTGTTGCTACCTGCTATGAGAATTCTGCCATCAGGGAGAAGATTTGCAGTGGAGTGATACACTCTGGGGATGGTGGAGGCTGCCTGCACTTCGAACTGCGAGGTAGAGGGGGTAAACATAACCGGGTTCAAGGCAGGATTGGATGCCGCTTCCCATCCTTGTGATCCATTCTGCGCTCCGTTCACAATTAGCACTTGCCCTGTGGGCAGAAGAACCATATCTCCCATGTTTCTCCTCGTCGGCATGGTGAGCATCTCCCAGCTGGCATTATTGGATGTTACCTCCATCCGCCCACATGTCTGCGATGCGCCCAGCTGCAAAGCAGGAGAGGGAAACGCGAGCTTGTTTGATCCTCCACAGATTAACACCTCTACAACAGAGAATCCATTGGCATAGTCCAGAGGAAGCATCACCGAGCTGCCAGCACATGGATAGTTGCGAGGCTCTCCAGGGATCATGGGAAACTTACGCAGAACAGTGTTGGTGAAGTAATTCAGCAAGATAGATTCCCTATTTGCAAAGATATAGAGATTGCCATCAGGAAGCAGATGAACAAATGGATAGTAGTTGTCATTGTATTCATCGTTGGTATCATAGAGAAACTGCAGATAAAATTGGCCAAGACCTTGATCAGGTACAAATTCATAAGTGAAGATGTTCTTTCCACCTATGGTAATAATCCGACCATCAGGCAGCAGCTGATTAGTGGCATACCATCGCCCATTTAGCAATGCCTTGTCAGATTCAACCCAATCGCAAATTCCCCCAGGTTGGCATGGCGAGAAATATCTCACCTTCTTGAAGCCTTCGTAGTCTCCTCCAGTTTGCATGAGTGTGCCATTGGGAAGGAATGCTCCCGAACTGCACCATGTGTCTGTGAAAATGAAGAGAGGTCTGACCGTGTTGCTGGCGATGTCGAAGAGCACAGAGTGAGCAGAACAGTCGTGGTTGGAGACGAGATCTTGGGGATTGTCGCGGCAGATTCCGTTAGTGAGATTGATCTGCGATGGACCGATGTTGGTTCTGTCCAGGAAGACGACGGTGTTGAAGTGCGTGACTGCAGTATGCATCGATGCAATGCCTGCATTCTGAAGAAGTATGTCGAATTTCCCCGGCTGCGCCGTCGCTCGAAAGCTCGCTAGGCTTAAAGCTAAGATTAGCACCAAAACTTCTGGCAGCTTCATCTGATGATACTCAGGAAATGAAGCTCCGCAATATATTTGAACCTTGACAAAATCCGAGCTGCTACCTGCAGTAGCCGATGAGGAAAAGTTAGGCATGCCCGGCAGACAAAGTAGACAATCTATAGCAACAAAGCATGATTGAAGAGAGTCTAACTCTGGTTCAAGGATGGACAATCTATGATTTAATTCACTTGAAAACAACAAATCAATGCAACGTTGCAGTAACTATGATAAATTTGTTCATTGTTCTCTTAAACTTCTTGGCGCCAGCTCTTGCACTGATTTTCTGTCCAACATTCATTGACAGGTAGGTAGAGTCAAGTTCAGTATCGGATATATATATTCACAAGATACATCACTATGAAGCAGTAGACTATATTCGAGAAACAAAACTGGAATGCTTCCACATTTTCTTGAAAAACTCATATTGACCATTGAGCTGCTGGCCATGAGCGAGAAGTTTTTCTTTCTCCTTTATGTCCTTACTGTGTGGCAGATTAGAACAGATTACTCCTGAACTCAAGGAGAGGAACGAAAGTCTTAAACACAGGAGATAATTGAAAGAGAAAACATGAAAAGACTCTATCATCGAGCGGCATTTGCTTGAGGAACTACTCATGTTGTTGAGCTGCTCATTGAATCCTTGGATTTTTCTTGTAGATCATCTAGCTGCTTAGAAAAGCTAACCACAAAGCTATGTTTCGGATTATTCATCAACTTACCAGCTCAATGGACCCTTATTGCAGCTATGAAGGAGATCAGCAAAGAACCCAATCAAGAAAGCGAGCAAGGAAACCTTCCGTTTTGATAGAGACTACATACACATTCGTTACACCCAGCAATGCAGTTTTTTAGTGAAGTTCGTGCAGACTGCGAACCCACAATGAATTCTTCCTGTTCTCAAGAGCTGGATTAGTTCAACGTATTCACTTGCATTTCTCAGAAGCTGGAATATTCCAGTTCATTCATCACTGCATGTGTGTATCAGCTGTCAATAAGAGAGCTAGAAAGCCAGGATGAATCCATGAGAAAGTGTAGCTACTAGATGCTACACAATCAAAAGCTTAATAAAGAGCTTCCACAAGATTTTAGCAGCTTGTTACTATACAATAAAAAGCCGAATGCTAGCTTCCAAAGGTTTAGCTTTGAAGTAAAGAGGGTCTCACCCACAGAAAGTCCAAAACTGAAAATGGGCTGACAAAGCTTTAAAACAGCAACGCGGCTTGTGACAAATATAGAGAGCTCAAAGCCTAATTCGAAGGAAGGGAGAACTTAGAAGGAAGGTGAGTCCAGACAGCAACAACCGTTTTGGAAAATTGGAGTTTCCTACGAAGGTGGCACATGGAGTGCTAGCCTTTCTTTTCCCTCCATTTGTTAGAAGTTGTGAGCTTGGACTCTTGCCTTAGCTTTTGATGGTTATGGTCATTTTCTTGTGTGGCATGCAAGAGAGACATGTTCTTGCTCTTGGTGAAGCAACTAACTCTAGGTGAATGAACGCCTCAATGTGCACAACATCTAAGTACTATTGCTCTTGGACATCTCGAATTGGGTTCACTTCCTCCATGTGCATCTAGATCTTGGTAAGTTTTTAAAAGTTCAGTCCACGAAAGAAGACAGATAGAGAGGGGCATGGGGAGGGATGCAGGAGGAATGGTTGAAGTTGTCGTTTAGGGTTACCCTAAAATCGTAGAGTGCTACTTACGACAATTATCGTCTAATAATCAACACTTGAGATTTGCATTTGTCCCATAAGCAAATCTTGAAATGAAACTCACATCTATAATGTCATCAACAAAACACATCATCAACCAAACCAATATTAGAGTTCTGTGGTTAAAAAAACGAAGATAAAATGGGTGAAAACCCTACAGTGGGGTAGGAATAGGATAAAGAGAGAGAGAGAGAGAGAGAGAGAGAGAGAGAGAGAGAGAGAGAGAGAGAGCAAGTCTTAGATAATTTTATTGGTCCACGTGTATTTCAGGGTTTGACCAATGTTGTTGGTCAACTAGATTTCTAGGATGGACACCCTGCACTTTAATTCATCCCATAGTGAACCTTTTGTTTTCTCTAAATATAATGTTTACTTTAATCTTGTTCAAAACATGTGAAATGTGGTCACTTTCAAAATGAAAAGCATGAAGAACTAGAGTTTTTGTCATGCCCACAATTGGACAGATCTCGGAGTAATGTCTCGTAAGGAGGTCAATATGCCAATCTCGACTCGTAAATTTATTATGGCTAATGGGAGCCCTCACGGTACTAAAGTCACAATTAATGGTTTAAAGGTCTAAAATGTACGATGGTGGATACCAAGATATGCCTAGTTACCGGTACCACCAAGATATGCCTAGTTACTGGTACTAACAGTAACTCACAGGGGGAAGTGGATGATGTGGCCTGATTATGCTACTGAGGTGCTCTAGTGAGTGTTGGATTATTATCTTTATCACTCTAATCTGATTTTTAATCTACATTCATTAATATATCTAGTTGTTGCAAATTTACTCGCATTATTGCACAGACTGCAAAAATACACGAAAATAGCAAAGCAGGTTCACGGCCTCTTACGTTTGCCTATGAGCTCACGACCTTTCACTGTCTCTTGTGGGCACTTATGTTTACTTACTAGCTTACATTTTACGTTTTCTAATGAGCTTAAGGCTTCATGATCATTTACGAGCATATATAGTATGGTTCGAATTTGATAGGCGTAGTCATGCATTGAAGAAGATTTATTCCATAGAGCCCGAAATTTGCATCTATTTAATACAGTTTTTGTTGTCAAGCTTCTTTTCTTTTTTCAACATAGTATCCGAGCTATTCTTGGTTTAAGATCATTCAATCTATTCAGAGTGATTCCAATTAGAGTGTTGCATAGTAATAATATTCTGATATTATTGAAAATATCTTTCAATCTTAGGTCGTTGACAGATTAGACTTAGTAGATTGACTTCCATATGGATTCACAGAGCAAATTACAATCGACAAGCTAGATAGATCAAATTATTATTTGTGGAAATTTAAGATGAAGACCGTGCTAATTGCCAAGGAGTTGTGGGATGTTGTTACATGTATCAAAGAGAAGCTTGACGAGGACACACCTAAATCCAAATGGAAATTAAAGGATGGTAGAGCTTTTGTGCTAATCATTCTCTATATATCAGATACATAGATCAGACATGTATCTGAAGTTCAAACTTTGAAAGAAGTATGGGACATCATGAGCGCACTATATGATGTGAGAGATGTGACTTCCAAGTTGCATCTTAGAAGGAAATTCTTCTCACTCAAGATGTCTAATAGTGATTCCTTGCAGAATTACATAAACCAATTCAAGAATCTCTTGCAGTAGATGGCAGTTGTCAGAGATCTGTATTGTCAAATGCAAGACATGATGACAGATATATTTATGAGGGTGCTGAGCTTGGATACACACAACAGATTGTGCACAATGCTAAGTTCTGAAGATGAAGGCATTCATGGATTCAGATTTTGGAGGGGGAGGGGGGGGGGGCGCGTTGGATTATTATACTTATCACTCTAATCTGATTTTAATCTACAACCATTCATTTATCCAATTATTGTAGATTTACATGCATTATTGCACAGATTGCAAAAATACACAGGAATCGCAAAGCAGGTTGACGGCCTCTTATATTCCTATGAGGTCACGACCTTTCATGATCTCTTACGGGCTCTTACGTTTACTTACTAGATTATGTTTTACACTTTCTAATGAGCTTATGCTTCATGGTCATTTATGAGCATTTCCTCACAAGCTTACATCTTACCACTATTTATGAACCTTTACAATTGCTTATAGATCCTTACGAACACACAATGACAATGACAAATATCTATCGAGGCTAAAAGCATGGTTTGGTGGTACAACATGGACTGTCAAGGACACTACCTTTTTTGGATAGAAATACACTACCTTTTTATTGGAGGAGAGAGAGTAGGCTCACCACTTACCCCCCAATACTCCAAGAGGGTAGGCCCAGTATTACTAGGGATGCCTTCATTGCATTAACTCGTGGGTAGCATCTATCAAGCTCTCTCCCAAATCTCCAAAAAGTGAAATGTACTACAAAAGGTACAATGAAAAATGGGTTCTTTTTTTGTACCACCAAACCATGCTTTTAGCCTCGAGTGATTATCAAGAATTAACAAAATATAGCAAGTAATTGTCGTTAACTGAATTGGATAAGTGACATTGCAATATGGCTAAGAGCCAATTATCATCTACAACTCAACATGGCTAAGTGCCAATTGCGAACTGGCTACCTATTGTAAACCGTCAATTAGATAAGCCCCTAAAATCGTCACTCCTTATAACTAGTACAAATAGCTGATAATTTTCTCAAGTTAAATCAATCAATCAAGTCAATTGATTCAAGAACTCAATTTACAATAGAGTATTATTAGCAGCATTTCACTACTTCTTAGTAGAAGTGTTTCAGACAAACAATCAGTATTTAGAATTATTTATGAGTGCGCGGTTACATCCGCTATAGTCTTGTGCTCGTAATTGATCGGTAACTGCAGGTTGGGAGGAGGTGGATGCTACAGATGGCGGATAGAGGTTAGTGTGCGGCACGATGGAAGACAAAAGAGTTGAGTGGTGGAAGCCGCACACTTTCGTCTCAATAAGTGCGCAGGCAAAATTACACAACAGGGGGCCTACTACGATATGCTCACGGTTGTTGGGTTTGATGGAGATGGTTAGTTTGCGAATGAGAAAGCTATGCCAATCATATGGCACAACTGAGGGGCCAGGGAATGCCAGAAAGGATTCCACTATCTGACTCAACAGCTTGGACTAGATTCTGTCCTTGCAAAATGTTGAAACAACCAGAAAGTTGTTCAACAGATGCGCAGCCGCCTAAATGACGAGTTCCGTGATAGCATCTATCTGGTAACCATTGTTAGTCTGGATTGGAATTTCTGGTGCAGTTTGGGTGATGAAAGGTTTGATCAGAGATTTTGTCTAACGATGGGAGATGGGCTGACGGTCACCGGAGATAATGCCAATGGTGACTTAACACCTTGTATGTGGTACCTTGGTATAGGAAGTGGAAGTGTGTCTTCGCCATGTCCCAGGTGGCGTAAGCGTGAAGGGCAAGACCCATGTTAATCTCAGAATGGAAAAGCGCCAGGAAAAAACCCATTGCCTCAAGAAGTGGGCCGGCTGTCTGAAGCCATGGTTGAATCAGAGTGTTAGAGGGTAAGGGCCAAATCTGTGGGGCTGAGGGGATTTCACATTGGATCACTTGCTTGGTGCCAGAGTCTTCAGAGGATGAGGAGGCCATGTTAGCAGTGATGGTTAAAGGGCGAAAAAGTAGGAAAAACGGTGGAAAAGGTAAAAAGGTGTGGAAACGACAAAAAACTGTGAATAATGAGTGTTGGATGGCAAGAACTGTAGTTCAGAGCGCAGATTTGTGTTCAGTATGAGCATATGATAGCTTGTAGAAAATTTGGTCGCAAACAAAGAACTTGTAAATTTCAGTGAAAATTTGAGCAGAGCTTCGCCAGCAAATGTGACAAATGACTCGAATTCAGCCCTTATATAGCAGAATTTAGAGTGCGTATTAGGTGAAATCCACTTTCCCTTGCTTAGTTCCACCCAAATTTTGGTAGGGACCTTCTTCACAAAATTTTAAGACCTCAAGGAAGTCTTCGAGAGTTCAGAAGGTGATTTGACTACCCTGCGAAGGTTCTGTGAGGGTTCACACTGTCTGCGAGGGTTCAACTCTCGCAGGAAGTGATCTCTCGCACAACATGTTCCTGTGATTGGATTTTCAAGATCAGACCATGTAGGTAGGCTAATTTCACTACTCTGATTCCATTTAGGCACCTTGCGAGGGTTGGTAGGATGATCTTGATGCTCTGCGAGGGTTATAAAGATTCAGCTTCTGGGAACCCTCGCACATACTCAAAAATAAAGATTTTCTCATCAAGAACTCTCACAGAGATTTTTATGGATGCATCTGGTTCAGATCTAGTGACTGTCCAAGTTTCAAGAACTATCTCCCAGAGGATCTCCAAAAATCATGAAAAAAGTACTCCTTTAGAGTGTTTTTTGACGAGATCTTGAGATTCTCTGATTTTTAACTTTTGCAAATTAGTAATCAGCTTCATCCATGCTTGATCTGACTGTTGGTAATTCTCTGGAAGTTCTGATGGACATCTGGTACAAATCCATCAGTTTTGGGTGAATTTTGCCCTTAATTTGACATAGTTACTGAGATCGAGGTCTCTGATCTGCAAATTTAGGGGACTTATTGGCATAATCTGACGATCTGCTTCCTTCTTGATCCCTTCTGGATCTGGATCCCTCTTGGATTCTGATGGACTTTCCCGATCTTGCCAGATCTGGCCAAATCTTGATGGATCTAGCTTGATTTGGCTTGATCTTCCTAGATCTAGTGGTGATTGCCTAGCAGAATCGCTTTCGTAACGTGCCACCACCAATCTGGATCTATCTCACTGCGGTGGCCAGTACTTGTGCAACCGGCTACCGTTGATGGGTGTATCGAACAGTGTCCCATCTAGCTTCTCTAAATTCACGGCTCCATGATTAAGAATTTCCTTGATCCGATAAGGACCTTCGCCTATGATTTTTAATTTCTCCTTGATCGCCTTGGTTTTCTACATCAGGACCAGATCTCCGGAGCGAAGATCCTTCTTTTGTAACCTGTGATCGTGCCATGCTTTGCATCTTTCATTTTCAGCTGCCAGTGCATGCACAACTAGTAAGCATGTTTCACAAAGTTTATGCAGAGCTTCGTGGCGTAGATGTAGAGATTTGGATTCATTAAGGCATTGTGCTTTGGCAATCCTTAATGAAGGGACTAAAAACTCTACTGGCATCACAACATCCTGACCATATACCAGTTGGAAAGGTGTTTGATCAGTGCTTCCCTTATATGTTGTCCTGAATGCCCACAGAGCAGCATACAACCTATGTTCCCAATCTGATCTACTAGCTTCAATTGTTTTCGTGAGCACGCTACACAGGATCTTATTGGATGATTCTGCTTGCCCATTACCACAAGGATAATAAGGCGTACTGGTCCCATGGATCACGAAAAATTCCTCTAACAGGACCTTGGTGGTCTCATTGATGAAATGACTTCCATGAGCGCTGACTAGCTCCACTGGGCATCCAAAGCGCACAATGATATTTTCATAAAGGAACTTGGCAGTGGTCCTAGCATCAGCTACTCTTACTGCCTTGGCTTCGACCCACTTGGTGAGATAGTACGACTATGTATCGAGCCTGGGAACTTCTTGCTGCAGGGTGAATTGGACCGATGTAATCCAATCCCCACTTTTCAAATGGTGCTTGGCTAAGACCGGGTGCAGTAGGTCATAATTCAATCTCGTTGGTCTCCTCGCCCTTTGGCACACATCGCACTTTCTCAAGTATTCCTCCGTATCCTTATGAATCGTTGGCCACCAACATCCTGATTGCAGGATCTTACAAATTGTAATGTCGGATGCAAAATGGCCTCCACCCATGCTTTCATGTGAATGCAAAATGACCTAAGTGGCCTCATGAGGGAGAATACACCGCCGAAGAATCTCGTCTGGTCCTCTTCTAGATACAACTGGCCGACAATCAACTAATAAGGTCTGCTGACAGGCAGCAATTGCAAGAATGGGACTGCTTTTTTACATGCAAAGTCTGACAAGCAACAAAGGCAAAAAATGTGACACTGCATTTTTACACGGGATTCCACACAAGCGACAATTGCGAAGGTTGCCCTTAAGTAAAGGCAAAGGCCAAAACCCAAGGAGTGTCGCGACGACTGTCTGCAGATTTATATGAAATCCAAATACAAGCCATTCCATTTTCACACTCTAATAACTATTGCTCTAATTAGTCACTTAATCAACTATTAAGCGATCTTGTAAATGTAAAGCTAGAATAATAAATGGCTGTCGACGCTAAGCGATCTTGTAAATGTAAAGCTAGAATAATAAATGACTGTCGACGCCTAATTGTTTCTACAATCTCTCTTTCACGGCAGTCTAAGACTCCTACACTGATAATCTTATTCAACACAAAAGAACAACTCGCAATCTCCGTTCTATAAGTAATCCGAAATCCTTTAATAAAAATTTTTTTTTTATCAGTTGGCATCAACATCTAAGCGCCAACATATTCAGATCCATAAAAATTATACATAAATGATTAAAAATTATACAAAAATTTATCAAGCATTACTAACTTAGAAGTATAATTAATAATAAAATACACAAAATTTAAGCCAATTGCAACCTACCCAACTAATTGAGTATTTTATTTTAAAAGATAATCAATGCTACAAAGTTAGCTTCTTCTACATTAAAAGTGCAAAATAACTTCTTAAACTTAGAGCTTTATGTGAAAATGGTTCTTAAGCTTAGAGCTTTCTTGATGTGTTTTGTGATTCATGTCTCTAAAATCACATGAAAGATTTGATCATGCTCTAGATTTAAGACCAATGTAGTCATTAACGATGAAGATTGTTATTCTACTTTATCTAAATTGGTGGAAGTTTGCTAATTTTAGTCTAGTTTTTTGATTTCTTGTTTTGTCACACTAATTTAATGTTTAAGAAATATCTTCATTCAAACTTTTGCTTTGGCTATCAACAATTATTCTCCTTGAATAAAAGAAATTGTCAACCTTGACAATTTTATTTTTATTGTGTCCTATCGTATTCTCGATGGATGTTCTAAGCAATTATTTAACCACTACCAAGAAGATTAAAAGCAACAGTATTCTCATTTTTGTTCAGCTCTTCCAAGTCAAATGCCTACATGTTTGAAAATTTATCAGCGATTATTCGTTTAAATTTTCATTCAAGATTTTGCTTTGTCTAACTTTGACCATGGATCCATTTTAAAATAGCTAATATAAATTTTTATTAGCTTCTTTATTGGCTCCTATAGGGCAGTCTTGCTTAATAGGTAATAGGATGTTCCACGAAAATGGATATAATTTTGATTGATTTTTTGTAGATTTTATACTTGACAGCAAATTTTATGATATCATTAAATGTTTAAATAGATCTGGCTTGTTGGGCAAACTTCTAAAAGTTAACCAAACTAAAGTTAATATTAATTAAAATATGAGTGAGCCAATAAATATCAATCAATTCTTTACTTTTCTTAGTTTGTGAAAGTAATTTACAAAATAGTTATTTAGTAATAATAATAACATTATTACAATAATAAAGATAACCGGCAAAACATTATAGGTTTCATAGTTAACCTACATTAAATATGTAGAGTATATAAATCAAGGCTATTTAACAAGACTAGTATTTAGTTGTCAAAGGCAAGTGACAGCAAATCTGTAATCCAGACAAGTAGGCACAGCTTAGATCGACCTATTGGCACCTATTGTACAAACCCCAGAATTAGTCCTATTCATAATTGCCAAAACAATTTAAATATTGACAATCACTTGAAATTTAAATGATCTTATAACATCAATTCATTGTTAATATTTAATTGTGGTAAACCATAATATGCTAATATGTTTCAGTTATCATGAAAGTCAAAGAATATTCATATTTTTAACATTTACATTTCTTATCATTTCTGAGAGAAACATCTTAATGCCAATATTCACAATGGTAGTTTGATATTGTTCTATTGTGGTCAAATTGACTTCCAAGCATTGAATAAAACTTTTTTGCAATTTAACATTTTTTTGACAAATACCAAGCTTTAATGTGTAGCTTTTAGCTTAAGCCTTGAAATTCATGCTTTGATTTCATTTTGGATAACACTGTTATGAATGACATTTTCGGGGATAACTGGTTTGATAGACCGTGAGCAATAATTATATAGAAATGTAAATTTGAAAACATTTGATTTGCTCTAAGTTTATTAAATGGCTGTAACAACAAAAGAAAAAAGAAATTGAGAAGTTTGGCCTTGTAATTGAGATCTTGATCATAATAAGAATAAAGTAGACTCATATCATCCTTGGTACTGAGTTTGTTACAAGTTTCCATCGGTAGAGTATGATATTAAAGAGGTTGAAAAATCTCACTCAATTCTCGTACATTGTGGAGAAAAAGTAGAAGTCATGCATTATCTGAGCCAATCTTTGTTGGCCTTACATGAATAGCCAAGACTATGTTAACAATCAAGTTTAGAGATGTGATTCTGATGTAGAACTTTAAATAAGGTCTCTGATTTGTTCGCCGGCTAGGGCACTATCTGTCTTACAAATAAGAGAAACAAATTATGTAAAAATCATTAAACAAATATTTTTGAATAAAGATGTGGAATTCCATCGATATCTAAAAACCTTCACAATCTCAAAAATTTGAGCCATTATGTACAAACTCGATAGAAATATGGCTCAAATTTGATTTGTGATTTGCCAGATTTCACATCCAAGCTTCAGGCTAAGTTGTGCCAGCATTATCTTTAATCTAAATTTATGTAATACTTAACATTCATATGATATTTTATCAAATCACAATGCAGCATAATAATGAGAAAATCATTACACATAAGAGCAACAATAGGCCCAAAACAACAAAGTAGAGCAAGATTAAATTTCTTCAAAACTTTTATTTGGATTGTAAATATTTATTAATTGAGAAGCTCACAAGTTCGAAAAATCACTTAATATTCTATTGATCTAACATATCTCAAAAAAATTTTATAGGTCTCCAGGTCTGAAAGGATTTGAAGAAAGTCTACAAGATCAAACCCATGAAAATAACAAAATGTTATTAACTCAAATTCTGATTAAAATAAGCTGCTTTTTTAAGCATGAAAAAGGATTTGCAACAAGCTTTGGGCTTAGTAAAACAATTGAACATATTTTAATCCCTCGATAGACAAACAAGCTTACAAAATGGAAGGGTAAGAGCGTTTCTACATGAAGTTCCAACCAAAGGGCAGGCCATCAAGACAGACCTTCACATGGACCCACGAAACGGAGAGGAGACACGAGATGCCAAATCCCCACAAAAGGGAGATAACGGGTGAGGGTCCAGCATATTCCAACTTGTTGAGCACGCAATGGTATTTGTAAAACAGATCCGAACGAAAAATCAATTGTAAGCATGAGACGAGAGAATATACCACAATAATACATGTCATGATGAAAGGCTCATGACAGATGTTTTTTTAACTAAGAAATCCTTCCACATTAGAAATCACCGGTAACATAAATGGCTTATCACAAGCGTCTAAGAAATTCTTGCTCATCTACAATGCCCCGAAGCACTAGAAATCACGAGCAATACAAATGGTTTATCACGGTAACCCTTGAAACAAGTGTATTAGAAAGATCGATTCAAGGAATCTCTCCGAGTTATGATTTATCTCAAATACGCTGGTTATCATAAGCAGATTTCAAATGTAAAAATTGCTGTATTTGGATAAAAAGATGTTACTTCGTTACAGCATAGGTGTGTTTAACAGCAACAGTGCCTCCATGGGCTTAATACAAAGACATAGAAATTAGCCATAGGTCCTAGTATGGCCAAAACTTATAAGGTTCTTAATGTGACCTGATTATTAGCAAGCAAGACATGATGGAAGTCCTCAGCTATGACCATATCTCAGTCTGCCAAATTTTAAAGCTGGGTTGAGCTACATGCCTTTTTCTTTTGATCAGATAGATCATGAATTGAAGGATTTTCAATATGTAAAACGATAGTTCATACAACGGTGCTGGAATGTGTATAGCTGAATCCACAAAATCAACAGTTCAGATTAACCAAAAAGCCCATAGCATCAATTTTACTTGATATCATAGTTGAATAAATTAATAGATCTTTACAATTAATGCACTATTGGTCAAATATCTAAAGTACGATATAAAATCAAGGTAGTGATCAGCAAAGAGAAGACCCGAGTTTGCAACGGCCTACAAAGACTCCATTGGGATAATTTCCGTTCATGTTTAGGAAGGCCATAAACTCGATCGGACAAGTACTCTGAAAGTTGTTCACCGCTTCTTGATGTGCGCAAGCAAGGTTCTTGAAGGTGCTGCAACAGGCATTTAAGTCATAGTCTGGTTGCTTGCACACACTTGTCACGGACGAGTAATCAACCTTCGAGAAATCGGTAGAACAAGCTGCGTTTCATACAATATCCAACAACAATCACGATCAGTAACTTTTATATGGTTCTGAAAGGTCAAACACTGATAAAGGAAAACCACCAGAGAAGACAAGTATCAGCTTGCAGGCATACATTCCATAGCTTGGAGAAGATGACGGCCATTGATCGAATCAGCTTCCGCATCAACTGCACACAAGACGTACATAGGAAAGAGGAACGACACGAGAACAAGTATCGCATACCAGAAATGACAGCTAGAATGGAAAGTAATTATCTACAAGCACAAAAACTGACAATTGATTGAAATATTCCAGCATATTTGGATCCCTGTCATTGACAGGCTAATTCTGAACAGAGACAAGAGGCCGAAAGTCACTCACTGCATAAGAGATACTGCAAGGCAATCAACATACAAACCAAGCCGAAAATACGTCGATTTGTCACAGCTGCCATCGCTACAGAAGTACACAGGACTATGAACTCAAAACACAGCAGCTGGATCACAAAATACAATAAAGATGATATTACTCGCAGCTGCACCGATCGGTATATCTTTCTTCTATATGATAACTGCAAATAAGTAGACTACGACTACACAATCTACCGCAACTTGTAGCTCATAACAGATTCCAGAATCACAGATCGAGCTTCAATGTATTACCTGTAACTTGCCACCAACAAAAGTGGCCAGTTGATAGCAAGGAAAAAACAAAGTGGGCGATTGAATTTCCGCTGATTTAATTAATGATAGTCATCAATTGCCATTAATTACAATCCAGCGATGAAGCGTTGTTGTTGATTCTGCTCCGAAGTATAAGTATTGACTGTATTGCTATTCATTCATTCACAAGTCCTGCACTGCTATAAATATGTCAGAAATTTTGAATGCACTGGCAGCCAATTCAACTGTCTGAGTCGGAGCTATAAATGTGAGCATTTAAAGGCCGTCAAAGGGGGTGGGTATTGCGCCTTTCAAAAGGTCACACACACACACACACACACACACAGTATTACTCTTTGATAAAAGTGTTAACTTTTTTCACCCATGCATAAAACCCACCTCACCTCAGGCCTAGGGCTGGGCTCATGCTGCTACCAACTCCCTTGATGTATTATGGAAGGAGCCGGGCAGAGGCCATTTTGCCCGGTAAGGATTTTCAGAATTTTTTTAGGGGAGGCCCGGAGGGACCGAGCTTAAAAAATTCTGGAAATCTGAGCCGGGCAGAATGGCCTATGCTCTGCCCCTTCCATTGCGTAATGAATTTTTGGACCCTTTTTAAACCAATCCTTAGCTGCCACGTGGCAGGTGCAAGCAGAATCAACACTAAAAAAAATTTAAGAGCAATCCGATGCTGCCACGTGGCAGACGCAGGCAAAATCTGCATTAATTTTTTTTTTAAAAAAACAGGTGACTATTCTGCTTTTTAGTCTGTTCAGAAATGGGCAGAATAGTCACCAAAAATCCATTATGGATGGATTAACATAGCTCTTTTTTTTTTTTGGCTTTGCCATTTTAAGGGCAATTTAGAGTACATTGCCTTGTGAATTCGAAATGGAGTTTTTACCCAAGATCAGCCCTTAGGTAGGCATTTTGGAGTTATCTTTCTCACAAATTTCCATGTCATTGCAATTAATAAAAATTACATGTCATTCTCTTGCCCCATGTCATTGGAATAAATAAAATTACATCATCATTCAAAAAATGCCTAAACGTCGTCTCCATCTCTCTCTCTCTCTCTCTCTCTCTCTCTCTCTCTCTCTCTCTCTCTCTCAATTCCTATTATTATCCCATATTTTATGTTCTATTCTCTTCTTGCTTAGAAATTACGAACTAAAAGGGAAAGTCAAGTGCTCTTGCACCCTCCCTCCTCTTTTAGGCTCCCCTTATGGCGTCTTCACATGCACGGTCCGCCCTCGGCTCTGCATGACACACGAGAGGCCCAACTCGTGGAGCTTGAAAAATAGGAAGGAGCAAGTGCATAGCTTGGCTGACGCGGCCATCGATTTTGGAGTGCTTTGCCTCGTTCTTGACGTCAAGAACGGGCTGGGTGATGCTTCATGCAAAGACACCCTTATCTTGGAGAGGAAGAAGGAAGTCTTCCCATAAAAGGGCCACCCACACTTTCGAGCTCGACCTTTAGGCAGCTGATGTGGTATTCTTTGGTTGGCTGATGTTGGCAAGTTGGCTTTCTTTTTTTGGCTAACTCACCCCCCAATCCCTAGCTAGAAGAGTTGAGGAAATGTTTGAGATAGAGGCTCTTATAAATGAGGCCCTACATGTAGGGAAGGCCTATTTACATACTCATGAAGAGGTGAAACTAAAATATCATGGAATAGATGTTATGTAGCACATAAGAGTGATATAGTCACGGATGGATATATATTTAGGAATATACTATGCTCTAGTTATTGTGACACAATTTTGTTTAAGGTATTTTAGTCTCTCAAAATGGATTGCAAGTTTTTGCAATTGTAGAGATATTGATAGGTTGAATTAAGGTTTGCAAGAGAAAATCTAAGATTATTGGAACATTTGTGATATTAGTAACAAGCTTAAAGTTAAGTTGTCCTAATATGTTGATTTTCTCAAAATTACTTCTTAATTATTCTATTCACCATAGATGGGGCTAATATGAGTGGAGATTATAGTCCTAACATGTCACTTTTGAGAAAATTGCCTCTATTGTAAACTAGATCCCAAAAACCAATGTTAGAAAGAAGGGGTGAACAAATTTGTTTTACTAAGTGGTCTCTTATATGTCTTGTTGACCCAACATAGATAAAGAAGATGTTGTTAACACAAATAAACACATTATTGTCAACACTGATAAGAGACAACACAAGTAAGAGATTAATGAAGTGTCATATAGAAACTATATTGTATCATTTAAATGTGTTGCTTTGTAGAGTCTAACTCTTTAGTGTATCTTTCATGTTTGGAGAATAGACAATGTATTTGGAAATTATTATAAGTCAATATCTTCAACCAAGAGCAAGTAGAAAAGAGCGTGGATGACTTGTGTGAATGATTGTTTTCATTGTACTAAATTGAATAAAAAACTTTGATTTTTTTATTAGGTTCAATGATTTTTTATATCATATTCAGTTTCTACCTAAACAACGATTTCATTTGATATCGTATTGACATCTTCGTTATTTATCCAGAACATTCTGTGTGCATGTATTGATTCTTGATTTAAACATTCGTAACTTGTAACATAATGTTGCACTCTTTGAAGTATATATGTTGTACAAGTTTTTGAAATTATGTATGTATGTATTATTTAAGTCAAAAATCTCATACCAACTCTTACAACTTGGATGAAATTGTTTTTGTATAATTTATAAAAGTTATTTCTCTAGTTATAAATTGTTTTTCTTTCATATAATTCATTGTAACTATAACTTTTTCTAAATTATTTTATAATACTGTGTAATTAATATGATGTTTTTTTATAGCTCCAATATTTGTTGATTTTAAAAATAAGAAATAAAAAATCATTATTAAAATAAATGTTTTAAAAATATTTTAGTATTATTCAAAATGTAAATAATCATATTAAATCATTAAAAAATCATGATTTTGAATACAATATAAATATTTTTTAGAACCTTCATATTATATAAAATTTTAAATCAAATACATTACAATTTATAAGTTGTATCTTAGTCAATTATTCTATCATTTGATTAATTTATCTATTATATTATTGCTAATAATATCCATAACTAAAAGTAAATCATCAAAACCTTTTTTTTCTTGTTGGCTCCAATTGAAAGTATTTGTATCAATCCGTATAAATAAGTTTTTTTATTAATGAAAAATGCAATTGAGTAAAATCTACTCCATTGCATAGATAAATTAAATATGTCTTTTAATCGTGTGAGTATAATTGGAGTAGGCCAATATTTTCAAGATGAGCTTTCTGAGTTTTGAATATCTCAAATTCTACATGTAATTTCTAAAAACTTGATATATCATCTTGTAGCCTCCAATGAGACCTTCCTAATGAACCAAAAATTGGATAATTCCCCTTCTTATGATCAATGGAAGATTGGTTCTTGGGAAGATCCAAGGCATGGATCTCACATCTCTTCATCAACTCAAAGGATTCTATGATTGTGAATTGATCACTTATGACCAAGATGGCAAAAGGTTGTTTGGAGAAGACTACATGGAGCAAATCGAGAGGCAATTTCTTCAAGGCAAGGGAGATCTCATTGGTGAGCTTATTGAGGCTTGTTATGGACTCGAGAAGGCTGGATTTATTAGGTTTGATACTCATATTCACCTACTCTACTACATGTTGGATGGAAAGTTTGGAATCAATCTTTTGATTTATGATGGTAACATTGGTGGCATTGTTTTCACTAATCTTTGTGAAAGATCGAGATCAAGCATTGATGAGATCTTGTTGGATCTAGATTATATGTTTGAGAGGGAGTATTTCCAGAGGTTCGGGTCTGAAGATATTCATATCTTTAATATCTTTGATGATCAAGAGAAAGGTAAGCAAGTGGAAGTGACTCACTTTGTTTTAATCACATGTTTTGGAAAATTTTCTTGTGTAGATGATGTTATGCAAGTGGATATTGGTTCTCATGGTTTTCATGCTAGAAAATCAACTAATGGATCTAGAAAAGAGGTCTTAGTCAATGACTTTGATGGTCAAAAGGAAGATCAAAAGGTTGGTCTCAAAGGGCTTCAACAACACAAAAGGAAAGGTGGCAATTTGGAGCTAGTCAAGAGCATCAAAGGAAGGTTATTTGGCAAAGATGTTATGGATCTATTTTGGCAGAAGTCTTTAAACTCAAGTAAGGTCAAAGGAGCAGCAAGGAAGTGTTGTTAAAGTTTACCTTACTTGTTCTATCTCATGTTTGAGTTATTTCATATGAATGTGTGCAAATTGTCAAAGATATCGACTGCCATTTACGAGAGTATTAAAACGTTTCCCATCCAATTGTTCAAGAATAATTGCTCCATAGTTTAGGATTTCCTTCACTCTGTATGGTCCTTCACCTATGAACTTCAATTTCCCCTTGACCAACTTGGTTTTATACATCAAAGCTAGATCTCCTTCTTTTAGATCCTTTTTGTGTAATCGATGATCGTGCCATGTCTTACAGCGGGCTTTCTCTACTGCTAACACATGAACTGCCATCAATGTTGTTTCACACAATTTGTGCAAAGCTTCATGACATAGTTTTAAAGACTTGTCATCATTTAATCGCTCTGTTGTTGCTATGCATAAGGATGGTATTAAAAATTCAATTGGCATGATAGCATCTTGACCATAAACTAGTTGAAAGGGTGTTTGATTCGTACTACTCTTGTAAGCGATTCTGAATGCCCATAATGCTGCATGTAGTCTATGTTCCCAATTAGACCGACTTGTTTCAACTATTTTTGTCATGATAATACAGATAATCTTACTGGAAGATTTAGCTTGGCCATTCTCTCTGGGATAATATGGAGTACTAAAATGGTGTGTAGCAGAAAATCTTCCAACAAACACTTTACCACTGACAATCTCGATCGGACATCCAAATATGATAATAATATTTTTATAGAGAAATTTGGCTATAGTTTTTGCATCAGCAACTTTGACAGCTTTGGCTTCAACACACTTGGTCATATAGTCAGTTGCTACGATAATGTATCTGGCTTGAGATCCTCGTGCCACAAGATGAATAGGTCCAACATAATTTAGTCCCCATTTCTCAAATGGTGTTTGCGATAAAACTGGATGTAAGGGTCCATAGATTTGTCTCGTAGGCCGTCGTACTTGCTAGCAAACATCACATGTCTAAATCTAATTTTTTGTGTCCTTATGAATCGTAGGCCACCAACAACCTGATTGCAAAAGTTTGCGAACAATAATATATGTAGAGAAGTGTCCTTTGCCCATGCCATCATGTGAAAACATGATTAATTCATGTATTTCATGCGATAAAATGCATCTACGTAGAATATTGTCCGGTCCACGAAGATACAATTGTCCTACAATCAATTGATAAGGTTGAGCCTTATGAATCAATTGCTTCATCTGTACTTTTGTCAAAGAGTCATTAGGTTGCCCTAGCATCAGGTACTCAACAATATATGCTGGCCACTCAGGTACTGCTTTCACATAGAATAATGCAGGATCTTGTAATTCATCATCCACTTTAGTATTAACTGGTGCAGATTCAATATGTGAAACATGGTCGACAAGATAATGTTTCTTACCTTTATGAACCACAATTCGAAAGTCAAATTCAATCAATAACAAAAACCATCTCGCAATATGTCCTATATTGCATGTCTTGTTTACCAAGTAAAGTAATGGCTGGTGATCCATATAAAATGCAAAGTGTGTTTCCACGAGGTAATGTTAAAATTTTCATCAAAAAAAATCATGGCTAACGCTTCTCGACTTGTTGTTGAATAGTTCTTCTTTGGATCTGTAAGCTGTCTGCTTGCAAATCGTATCGGATCGTCCTTCTTATGTTCACCTAGCTACGTCAAAACTGATCCAATTGCATATTTTGAGACATCAATTTTGAGATATTTGCCTTGTAAATAACACTTTTGAGATTAAGCTGTCAAGTTCTCTATTTTTGAGAACATGAAATTCAATCGTCCAATCTGGAGAATGTAGTATTGGTGCTGAAGCTGATGCTTTATTTAATTTTTCAAAGGCTTCTAACGCTTCAACTGTCCAAATAGGAACAATGGTTAGTTTGTATATAGGTCTTGCAAGATCAGCAAAGAAGATAATAAAAATTCGATAATAGTTTGCATGACCCATAAACACACAAACTCCACGAATTGTTGTTGGCGGTGGCAATTCCACAATAGCCTTGATTTTGGAATAATCTGTGGAAATGCCATGTTAAGAACAACCCCGTAGGAAACCCATATCTGGCATTTTTCTGGATTCAAGAAAATTTGATACTTGTGACAATGTTCAAATACTTCTCCAATCGATCCAGGTGGTATGAGTCTGTGCTATGGACTCCAAGGTCATCCAAGTTAATTTCAGAAAATTTCTGTAGATAATCTTTAAAAGCAAATTGCATTACTCTTTGAAACAAACTTGGTGCATTACATAGTCCAAACAGCATTACTTTGTAAGCATAGGTCTCCCATTCTATTGCAAAGGCTATTTTGTGGTGATCTACAAGTGCAATCTTGACCTGGTTGTAACCACTACATTCATCCAAAAAACTATAAGCTTCCGCTCTAGCAAGGCGGTCCAAAATGCTTTCAGTAAAGAGTAACGAGAAGTGATCTTTTCTCGTTACTTTGTTCAAGGCCTTGAGATTCACACAAATTCTCAATTTTCCATTCTTCTTAGGAACAATGACAATTGGTGAAGCCCATTTGGTATGTTCAATCTCATAAATGAAATCGGCGTCAAGAAATCTCTGAATCTCTTTCTTTATTAGATCCGCAACATTAGGATTACAGCGATAGAAATTTGTAACCTTTGGAACTGCATCAGGTGTTAAAGAAATAGTGTGTTCAATAACTGACATTGGAATACCCTTGAGATCTTTATAAGTCCATTCAAAGCAATTTTGATACTTAATAAGAAATTTCCGTAGCGCTTGAAATTGTTCAGGATTAAGTTGCGATCCAACTTGTTCAATATTTTTTGATTCTCCTGGCTCAGCAAGATTCATAGGCTATGTCCTAGTTGGGCCATCATAAACAACTTTTGATTCTAGCACTTGTTTTTCTGGTTCACGATGTGCTTTTGGTAACATGATAAGGACATCATCCAATGTATAGCATTTGAAATGTTCTGGCATATCATGCTGGACCTCCTCTGATTTCTCTTTATCAAAAGGATTAGACTTGGATCTTCACTTAGCCTTCTTAGCAGGAATTGATCGTGGAGGTGATGACTTTCGAGAAGATAGACTCTTCTTCATAGTTGAAGACTTCATGGATGGTAATGTCTTGCTAGAACTCTGACTTGAAGAATCTTCATCAAGTTTTCCCTTGCCTTTATCTAGTAGGGTGGCACATTCTGTAAATCAATCTTTTGAGGTGGAGTTTTTCATTTCATGACCATACTATAATGTTGTTTAGCTTGTCTCTTTGTCATTGAATTGTTGGTTCATCAAGAATATTACGTACTCCAAATCTGGTCAGATCCATATGATTTAGAATTTGATCATCAGTTCTACATTGTCATCATAAGTCAAGGCATGACTCACAGGAATGAGTTCATCTTCAATTGGGTCTGGTATGGGCTCCGTTGATATCCAAGCCACATTCAACACATTTAGTGGAAAAGTGATCTGTGTATCCAAAGTTCAATGCAATGAAGGTGCCTGCAACTCGCGAACATTTCCTAAAAGAGGGTAGAAAGTTATCAGCTTTGATGATGATTTCTGTCTCTTTTTGACCAAAATCTGATAGATTTGATCAATTTTTGTTGTTTTTTCTGATTTCTCAGATCCAAAGGATTGATGATCTAAATAGCTTTTTCTATTTATAATCAGATTAGATTTCAAACAAGCAAATCTACTCAAATTAGGCAAAATCACCCCCAAATTAACCCTAAATGCAGTTTTAACACTATTCATGCCTCGACAAGATGCCTATGGTCCTAAGCTTAAAAAGGGTTTTTCCCCTTTTGGATTGAGTTGAGTTGTCACCATGTCGCACATTAGGTGGCAAAGGCCCTTTTCCACATAGGGGCAATCCGCATTGCTCCTCAAGCAAAATTGTAGGCATCAAGTAAATTTCAATGAGTCAATTGCAAGAGCCATTTTCAAATTCAACTAATAGAATGGAAGATAGATAAAATGTGGGAAGAGCATTTTTCAACCACAATCAAAAGTGTTGGTTGGGTCTATTAAGGTATTTCTTTTCAGCAGTTGTTAATGGAGAGTGTTGTTAGCATGTTGTGAAAATTGTATATAATTTGACATTTATGGAATGGAACTAGTATTCAAATTATTATCAATTTAGCAATGTGTATTTTTTGTAGTGTGTATTGTGGTTGGATTGTTAGTAATGTAGCTACTGTGTATTGTTATTGTTTTCTTATTGTTGGTGCAATTGTTATCTGATTGTTACTACAAATGAATTTTGTTTAGTTCAGGTTGTTATGAAATTAATTTCACCCCCAACACCCTCCCCCATCCAATGACAATAAAGTAACCCTTGACTGTAAGATATTTGTCTCTCGACACTTGTAAATATATATACTAGCTGAATCAAGCTATGTAAGTGTTCTTTTTCAATCAGAGTTATTTGTAGCCAACATTATCATGCTCAACAAGTTGAAGTTATCACTTCAAGCCATTGTACTCACTATTGATCCAAAGAGCTGTGGGACAACGTTGATGGCACAGAGCTCAAACCAGAAGGTGATACAACCATCATCACCAAGTGGAGACTGAGAGATGGCAGCCACATACGTGTTGTTCAAACTGCTAAGGATGCATGGGACATCCTAGCAACTCTCTACGACAACAAAGACGTTACTTCCAAACTTCATCTGAGGAAGAAATTCTTCACCCTCAGAATGTCTGATGCAGATAGTGTTTCGAGTCATCTCAACACCTTCAAAAATCTTATGGAGCAGATGACTGCAACTGGCTCAGTCATAGAAGATTCCAATGCACTCATGACTCTATTATCGAGTCTACATGAGGCCTACGAAAATTGGGTAATGGCAATTTCTACCCAGGAGCACCTCACTCTATTAAGAGTAATATCGCTACTTCTACAAGAGGAGATCAGAAGATCAACATCTTCCTCAAGCTCAGGATCGGATCCTCAAGCTCTATATTCGAACAATCAGAAGTTTAGATCCAAGAGATCTACAAAGTCAAGCTATACTGACAAGAAGAGCAACATGCAGTCTGGACCAAGTTCCGGT